>OZ030014.1:77479693-78097193 GCA_964023405.1 Apodemus agrarius
GGAAGTCTAGCTGGGCCTGTCGTTGAAGAACAGTATCTTGCCCCTTGACTCTTCCTATTTCATGGTTGCCAGGAGAACATCTTTATCCCAGCATATACTCACCACCCCCTTGGCTGCCTCACCACAAACTAACAGCAAAACAGTCCAAGCACCTTGGGCTGAAACCATAAGCCAAAATAAACATTTCCTCACTTAAGTTGTTTAGCTTAGGTGCGACTCAGTCACAGCAAATGACAAATAATAGATAACACAATCTTCTTTGAGGCCATTACCTCTAATTGCTCTGGGTCAGACGGCAATATAAATAAGGATTTTTTTTTTTTTTTAAGCAGAACAATTGTACTATGATCTTAGGTCAGTGAGTCATAATGTTTCTGCTATGAGCATAGCAAAATGTAATTTCTTCTCATTCACCTCAGTGTGTGACATCTTCAGCTTACCCAAACCATGGGTACCTGGTAAGATGACTCTCAGCATATTTACTTAATATTTATAGGAAACTCTTATTCCCAGTACTTGCACTCAGAAGAGTTAACAATAATATTCCACCATTATATTAATGGGAAAAATGGTTCCTCCACTTTATTAATGAGAAGAGTAAGATTGGCCCCTACTATGTTGCTGGTATTTCATGTCCTTCAAATATTTTTTAAATTATTTCCCTCACATTCTTACTTCACGGGTGAAGACAATGAATGCACCAGCCGAAGACACCACTTTTAAATTCAATCCTTGACATGAGAAAAATGACTTCCTCATAGTTTGGATTTCTGTTGTCGCTTCTAAGCTCGGGTTTTATGACAACACCCAAACAAGGGAAGCCAAACAGGAAGTCCTGTGAGCTTTTATTAGGAGCAGGAAAGTTAGCTGAGGAAATGCGAAGAATGGTGGTCACTTGCAACCCCAAGGGAATGGGTCCTCACAGAGAGCCAAGAACTGGAAATCCCTGAGGGCAAACTCCCAGAGCCTTGGAATTTGGCAAATCAAATCCAAAAGCATTTTAACCAAAATCACCTATTCCAGCACTATATAAATGTCCTTAGATTAGGAAATTCGCCCCTTCCCTGTCCTGAGTGTGGAGTGCATGCGTGTGTGTGTGTGTGTGTGTGTGTGTGTGTGTGAGATCTCACATGTGCACATGTGTGCGCACATATGTTTGCCTCTGGACTGTTAGTCCTAACACCTTACTTATAATAAACTTTCTTCCATTCTTCCATAAGCTCTTTCTCCATTTTAATTTGCTGGAGTTGAGAGCACTTGCAGCCAAGCCTGTTAAAGCTGTCAAAATTAGGCAAGAACAAAGGGAAGGAAGCCCAAGCTCCTCTTTAAAAATCCATGAGGTATCTTTGTCTCGTGAGACTTTCTTTTACTGTCTGGATCTAATTTGAGTTCTTAACTATGTGGGCACGGTCTAAGATAGAATGGCTTAAATGACATTAAAATCAATGGAGCACAGACATGCTTGTGAATATTAATATTAATTGGGGTTCTTGGAGCTATTATTAAAAGAAATATGTGTATATCCAAATTTCTCTTGGAACCAAAACTATCGTAACAAATTATTTTAAGACTAGAAAGTAAAAGCTTAGCAATTAATGCATTAACCCAAGAAATATCTACTAAATGGTAACCACACGCAGAGACACTTTCTGGTACTCAGTATGCAAATAAATTGAGCCCAATGTCATGCCTACTTCTTACCAAAATTAACTAATTTGACATTAGCTAGCTATTCATTCATGTCAGCATATACTGTCTTCCAGATTTTCTTGAATTAATGGTGACCCGTAACAGACACATCCCACCTCAATGTAGCTTGTGGATTCTTGGGGGAAATTGGACACTCTGATAATCACCAAATATACAAGATGTACCATGGTCAGGATGATATACAGAAAGCAAAGAGCCCCAGTGACAGCCTATGACTGAGCACAGTGACCTTGGTAGAGAGGCTAGCAAGTCTGCCAGGAAGTAAGGTTTGAGCTAAAAGTGAATAAGCTAGCCAGGTCTATTACTTACTTTTCTCAGTACTGTGAGAAAACTACCAGACAAAAGCAACCTAAGAAAGGGACGGTTTATTTTGGCTAACAATCTGAGGGTATAGTCTACTGTGTCAGGAAGTCACGGTGGGAGGGGCTTATCTCAGTCACTGTTCTATTGCTATGAAGAGATACCATGACCAAACCAACCAAGTAAAGAAAGCATTTACTTGCTTATAGTTTCAGAGGGTGAGCCATGACCATCGTGGTGGGGAGCATGACAGTAGACATGGCACTGGAGTAATAGCAGAGAGCTTACATCTGATATAAAAGCAAGAGTCAGAGTGAGAGAAACTGGGAACTGCATGGGCTTTTGAAACTTCAAAGCTCACCCTCAGAGACACTCCTCCTCCAACAAGGCCACGCCCCCTAGTCCTTCCCAGAACAGTTCTACCACTTAGATACCAAACCTTCAAATATGTGAGCCTATGGGGGCCATTCTCATTCAAACAACCACGGAACGTGATGCAGCTGGCCCTGAAGGAGAAGAGAAAGAATTAACACTGGTACTCTACAATCTTTATCCTTTTTATGCAGCCCAAGAGATTAGCCCATGGAATAGTATCACCTATATCTAGGATGCTACCCTCATGCAGAGGAGTCTTTCTTATACAGTGAAACCTTTCTGGAAATACTGTCATAGACAGACCCAGAAGTATGTTTCCAGGATGGTTCTAAATCTCATCCAGCTGAAAATTAAGACTAATCTGAACACTAGATACAAAGGTGTGAGTTGAATTGGTCTATTAGGCACAATTTTGTCACTGTGATAAAATAATAAAATATTCAAAGCCAGTTTGTGCTACAGAGCACGTTATAGGCCACCCAGAGCTACACAGGGATACATTATCACAAAGAAAAAACAAAAACAAACAAACAAACAAACAAAAAACAAGTTGAACTTGGAAGTCATTCCTACCCCTTTTAATTGCTTTTTCCTGTCAATTATACTAAAGCTCCTCTGTAAGTTCCAAGTCACTTTTAATACTAACACTGTTGTGATAAAAGGTCATTTAAAATTGTTTTCAGTCCTGTGTTACTATTTGATGCTGTGTCCTAGGCATTTGCTGTGTGGTTCTCTGCTGACCACATTCCCCCCTTCAGGGCAGTACCTCCTCGGAGGGGCTTCTTTCTGTTCTGTTCTGTCATATGCTTTGCATGGAAGTGTTCGTGTTTCTCTCCTTTCTCTCTCTCTCTCTCTCTCTCTCTCTCTCTCTCTCTCCCTCCCTCCCTCCCTCCCTCCCTCCCTCCCTCCTCCAGGAACATGTCCTGGTTTCCTTTAAATTCCTATCTAATTTTGTTGTCTTCAGTGATTGTCTCAGAGAGAAGGCTGTTACCCAATCAGAACTAACCTGGCAACAGGAGATGCATGTAGGTTTCTGGCTGGAAGTGTCTTCTTTTACAAAATCCTCTAGAAGAACTCTCTTTTTAAGAAGTGTCTTCTTTTATTTTTATTTATGCATATATGCCTGTGCTTATATGTTTATGTTGACCTGTGTGAGCATGTCCAGAGAGGCTAGAAAAGGGCATTGGATCCCCTGCATCTGGATTTAAAGGAAATTGTGGGCTGCTGGTGGGCAGGTGCTTGGAACCAAACTCTAGTCCTCTGCAAGAACACTAAGTACTCTTAGATGCTAAGCCATCTCTCCTGCCCCTCTTTCTCTTTCTTTAGATAACAACATGGGAAAACATGGAAGGGGTCTCTGAGTCCTGGGATCCCTGAATCTTGCACATTGGATCTTCCCCATTGCTGCTTTGGGAAGTATATATTAGATACATGTATACATGTGACATACAGCACAACAATGTATAGGCTATTCTAAACAGTTGTTTTGTTCTATCAAGAAGTAAAGATTCTTCAGTTTACTTTCACTTTCTTCCATCTAAAGGATTTCATTTAAATAAATATCTAAAGATGGGAGATCTGGTTACCTAGGCCTACAATCCCAGCCTTCATGAGGATAAGGCAGAAAAGTGGCCCTGAGTTCCAGGCTAGTCTGGATTATTACAAAATGAAGGCTTGTCTCAAAAAACAAATGAACCAATCAAAATATAAACCATTTAGGCCCCCCAGCCCACTCCACAATACTAATAACATAATAATATTGAAGGTTTCCCACAAGGTTGCTGGATTAACATTAAACAATGCATTCCAATATTTTCCTACTTCATTGAGATCATTCCAGATCAGCTAAAAGGAATCCTCTACCGCAAATCCCTCATTATACAACTGGAAAGCAGACTCATACTGGAGTAACTTGCTCAAACCCAGTTAATTATTTGCAAAGTGAGGGCTAGAGTCCAGGTATTCTAGCCTGTCCCCCCTACCCCCCACCCCCCACCCCACGCCCCTATCTTTCCTTTGTTGCTTATTAATTCATGACAAAGAGACTGCTGGCTCCTCTTTTCTGTTGCATTCAGATTAAAGCCCCCGTGGCATAGTGTTTTGAATCCCTTCAGTGTTAAGAAATACCTTTGAAGATGGATTTGATTTGGAGGAACAATCAGAAGTCATTTAGGGCCAAGTGCAGTAAACAAGGTAGGTAATCAAACCAAGCAATTCATGTTTTGGTCCAAAAAGGGTGTAACATTGAAGTAATGAGGCTGATCTTTCTTTTCATGTAGCTCATAACTGAGCTTTGATGTCATTATATTGAAATGAAATTCCATTGACATTCATTTCAGATTTTTATTACTCACAATTTGATTCTGCCTGTTCCCTGGATTTTAAAGTAGGTGCTGCTAGATTCCCATGTAATTAAAGTAACAGCCATGATACCTGGCTACAGAGCGTGCGACCAAGAAGGGAAATAAATAATTTAATGTATTAAATGCTTATTATATAGAAATCACTAACACAGACCTCTGTGCAGAGGACAGAGATGCAAGGCAACATTTCTCTTGATCTTCATTCCTTATTCTAATGGTGAGAAGTGAGTTAAGCCTTGGAGGTTATGTGAACTTGGTAAAGAAGATTCTTGATGCCCATTGGTTTGGTAAAGAACCAATGTGCATTAATATAACCATGCCTGAATTAATTAAATATAAAAGCCATCTCCAGCCAAGTTAGATTGGCACCAAAAATTAAGAATGCTTACTTGGGAAAATGATCTTGAATATGTAAAGTTATAGTTCTGGTAACTTCATGGAATTCAATGGGACTTTTCATATAGACCCTGGACTAGTGAAGGAATGATATCATCTTAGAATCATGAAGATAATGCAAATCATAAAACTTGTAGAAAGGAGTATTGAACCTTAAAGAGTAGTGCAGAGGAAGAGATGAATATGACGTGGGAAAATACTGTATCAGTCAGGCACCCGGTCCCAGATGGATCCGTGGATAAAAATGCTTGCTGTTGATCTGAGTTCCATCCTTGGAACCCACATGGAGGACTTGAAGTACCAAGCCCTCCAAGTTGTCCTCTGACCTCCAGATGTGCTTTGTGGAACCTGTGTGTGAACACACAATAAATTATTTAAACATGATAATAAAATGCTTTAAGTGGGAGAAACACTCGTGATTAGGGACCCTTGTTTAAGATTCTACATTCACTATGGAACTCACATATTAATTGATTTTAGCATTGGATTACTACTGTAAAGGTTCCTGGAGATAGTCTCTGAGCTAGTGGAAACTCCTCCCATCATGTGGCTTTTCTGGATCCTGACAGGTACAGGACACCTCAGACTGGTTATTTGGGGAGAAGCCTTGCTATCACAAGAGGATCCTGCACTCTTCCCTGGCATTATCAAACCTGAGGAGTTGATGCTCCCATTCATATGAAGCATAGACCTACATGCCCAGAGCTAGAACAGAAGTCTATGTTACTGAATCCTTTTGTTTTAAGGTCTATTTTTTATCTTATGTGAGTGTTCACCAGCATGTAACAAAACAGTCCATAAAGACTTGTTTCTAGTAACTGTGAGTAAATCACCCTAAACCCATATTAGACTTTTGGAATAGCGTGATAGCCTGGGTTCTGTCTCTTGGCTTTGGATATAAAACAAGAAACTCCATTAAAGAAGAGGGTGGATGTGGATGTGGGTATGGAATATGGAAAGATGCAAGACTCACCATTTACCAAATGTGCCAGTAATGCATCTGGAATTTGGCAGGTGTTTGATAGTTAAAGAGCTACACATGGCCCATAGCCACCCTTTCTTCCTCCTCCTCCCTCCCTCTCTTCCTCTTCTTCCTCTTCCTCCTCCCTCTCCTCTTCTTCTTCCCTTTCCTCCTCCTCCCCCTCAATAAGTGTCAGGAGATTCACAAATATGCCATAGACTAAAAAATCTCATGGACTATTACATTTAATGAGCTGAACCTTTTGTGCCTGCCACACAGGAGAAAAGGGGAGCTTGAACTTAGATGTAAGATTGATATCCTGTAGTTTGGTCCAAGTATGGATGTTCTGAGACAAGGAGGTAACTAGCTGTGAAGTCCTACCCTTGAGCATATGCACACAGAGCAAAGTTCCCTATGATAGTTCTCATGTGCTCCTTTATCTTAGGAGAGAATCCACAGATGCAGGGATCTGACCGCATATGGAAATCAAAGCCTGTTGTCAATCGGTAAAATCAGGTGTGTTGGTTTACGGAGATGTACTACTTTTTTTTTTTTTTTGAGTAATTTACTTCCTTTTTGTTCCCTCACTTATCAAATGGTCATATAGTAACGAATGCCAGAATGTTCTAACAAGTAAGTGAGAATGTATTGAAGGAATTTGAATAATACACGATTTTATATATACATGTAAACATATATATGTAATCATCCCCAGCCTCAATAATAATTAGGAATCCTCTAATATCAGTGGGAAATGTTTGAGGCTTAAATATCAGAAAAAAAGAGACAGAGGTTTAAAACACAATTTCATTCCCTTCTTATCTATACATTGTATGATCTAGTTTTTTCAGAAAGATGGCTCATATTCCTCATGGGTGTCATGCTGAGGATGACAAAGCTTTAAAAGTTTCAAGTACTTCCTGTGTGCCTGTGTGGGAAAGGGGCTGTCGAAATGCTGGGTGGAGTCATGTAAAATCACCTTCCACCGACTGGAGGAAAATTATCCTCTTAGAACAACAACAACAACAAGATTAATGACACCTTCCAGGGATAAGGAGCATCTTGTGCACCAAGGCTCTCCCTCGGAGATACATGGAACCCAAAAGTGCCCCCCACCCCTGGCTCTGCCTTAAGCCATGTTTCAACAGGCATCTCAACCCTTTGGATATTGCAACATGGTGTTGTCATCAACTGAGTTCATGCCCTTCTAGAACCTTACAATCAAGTCACAATAAAAAATTTGCAAAAAAAAAATCATTTCATAATACTTTAAGTTTATGATTCTGTGCTGGGCTGCATTTGTAGCTATTGCAGCCACGTAGCCCATAGGCTGCAGGTTGAGCGCCTGGCTAAAGAACAAAGATTGGAATTAAATAATTCCGCCAACTGAACTCACGTTAAAAGGCACTAGCTATGCTAATTGCTTCAGAAGAAGAAATGGCCTCTGTAAAGAAAATGGTTATGAAAATTTTAAAGACATGGGAATTAATCCAATTTTTCTAGAAAATGTAACTGGAGAAAATAAACACATGTAACTCTCATTTGTTATATGAATATATATATATTCTCCTTAGTGTTTCAGCTCTTGTGGAAGATTTTCATGTCTCTCTTTTTTCAAAACACAGAGCTTACTTAATACGAGGATGTCAAGAAGTCAAAGGGCTGAAAAGGGCCATGTTCCCAAAGCTTTGCAAGACGTACCGGCCTGCATTGCCATGGGAGACAGAAACCATGTAAAGTACCTCAAGAACAGGGAAATGTGGTGACACCTGTCATATTTTAAAGGGTCAAGGTCGAAGGGATGTCTTTGGAGCAACTGAGAGGTCAGAAGCCTCAGAGAGCAAATACCAGATTTAGAGGAACAAAGGGCAGTGACAGCAGGTGGCTTTGCTTGAGAGGGGAACCATTCGGAGTAGTCTGGTGGAATCTAGGGAGCTCTGAGAATAAAATTCTCAGTCCGAAAAGAACATAGCGAGGGGATGTAAGCCCACCGGATACTCTGAGCTGGGGATGGGGAGTCATACGGCTTTAGCTTCCCGCCACCACTGCTACCTTTGGTGTTTCTCATTAGCCAATCTTCTGCACAGGTGAGTATCAGGAAAAAATGGGTAACGCTTTCTGGGACACACAGCAGACCAGAAGGTTGGTTCCCCCAGTCAGCAAAGGCAAACAATTAAAGTCCATATAGAACATGGGCACAAATTCCTCAACAGAACGTCACGTAATGAGTCTACTTCAGGACGCTCCAATCAAGTGGCTGGAATAAAAAGGATGCAATTATTCAAGATTATCAGGAAATAAAAGGAATAATTTCAGAAAAATTCAACTACAAACTTCCTAGTAAAGAATAGGAGGAATGTTCTTAACCTGTTGCAGAGTACCAATTAAACACCTACCACAATCATAATAAATAATTAATGATGTAATATTTAAAGAATTCTCATTAAATCAAGAACACTATAAATATGTCTTCAACCTCTCATTAATTCTGCATTATAATACACTCCATTAAAAAACAAATGAAGTATATGATTAGAAAAGGAAGATAAATATATGATAAGTTATAAATATTTTGATTATTTTCACCAAAAAAGTTTAAGAAACTTTACAGGAAAACCATTAAAACCAGTAAGAGATTGGCATGCTTCCAGAATATCAGCATTGGATAGCTTCTGGGAGAGAAAGAATTGGTTTTTATTAGTGATGTGACCCCCTGGTAGGTCCACCACATGCTGGGGCAGGCTTTACTCCCAAGACTAGCTGGGCAACACAAATTGGATGCAATGGGAAAAGAAAACAAATAAAGAAAAAGAAATCTCAAAGAAGGGTAGGAAGGACGAATGGAGGGGATGGTTGTGGGAGTTATGGGGGAGGAGAGGTGAATATGTTCAACATATACTGCAGGAAATTCTAGAGGAATTAAAAAGAATAATGGTGAAATGTATCACCATACGTAAATTAAACTCTAAATAAAGAGATGCCAAAAGATTAAAGGAATGGAAGCGATGAAAAGATATCATGGTCTAACTGCCTACATTTTTATACCTTCAGCTGAACAGATTTCTCTGACCCCCCTCTTTTAGGATTGTGTCCAAGCATCACCAACATGATGACGTTTTATATGAAACGCTTGTGTGGGGTCTCATACCCACTCTGCACTCAGATTTTGTCACACTGTATTTGATTTGACTTACTCAAATGGGTATGTAGCGGGTAGTTTATAAAAGCTCTTGTAGTTACTCCAAGTCATTGTGTACATTCAGTATCTAGTAGACAGCGCTAATATTCTCTCTCAGAATAAGGAAACTAAGGCACAAAACAGCAATTGTATTACTTCCTTTAGCTCTTAAGTGATGGCAACCAGAATAGAAATCTGGACGATCAAGCTCTGGAGGCTGAACCCGTCAGGACGCCGCTATTCTACCCTTCTGCTCACCAATAATCAGTACCCGGAAGTTCAATTTTGTGTGGCACTGGCAGCATGCATCTTACTTGGTTTTCCTATTTTTCTTTCTAACCCTCATATTATCCAGTGCCTAGAAAAGATCCTATAACATAATAGATGTTCAAAACTATGAGTAAAAAATGTCAGAGATATTTTAGAAAGCAACACTAAAAAATCATAAAAGTCATGAAACAAAACATAATTAAACTTGACTACGTTTGTTCCGGTCTCATCTCAGTTGTGGTGATAAAACATTCAGAACCAAAGCAACTTGGGGAGGACTGGAAGTCAAGCAGGAACTTGAAGCAGAAACCATGAAGGAAAGTTGCTTCATGTCTTGTTCCTACGCTTGTTAGGTGGCTTTCTTAACAGTCTAAGGCCCAGGGAATTGTGACGCCCATAGTGGGCTGAGTCCTACTATAACAGTCAGAACAACTCTCCTACCCTCAACTCTTCACCATATCACAGACCTTCCCACAGGCCAAATCTGGGCAACCCATCAACTGAGAATCCCATCACAGATGATTCTAGGCTATGTCAGGCTGACATTAAAAGGAGAATAGGATATCATTAAAATATAGACTATTTTTTGTCTGGATGCATGGTCTTGTGTAATCCATGCTGCCCTTGTATCCACTTACCTACATAGCTTAGGCTGGTCTTGAACTCTTGAGTTTCCTGCATCTACATTCCAAGTGCTGGGAATATCACATCTGACTTATAACACAAACTGGTTTATTGGAAACTATACCATGAATTAAACTAAAATATAAGCAACAAAGTCAGAAAATGTTTGCACAGAAAAGAATGAGAAATCAGGAAATACATGGGACATTCCCACAAGTCAACAAGAAGAAAACATCTAATTGAAAATGAAAAAAAAAACCCAACATAAATTGGTAATTCATTGGGGAAGCAACACGAAACATCAGTATGTATGACAATTTGCTCAGCCTCATAAGTAATTAGGGAATTAGAGATTAAAACAGCAATCAGACAGCATTCCTCACATTAAGATAACAATTTGTTTAATCACTGATAATACCAAATCTTGGTCAGAATGTGAAGAGACAGAGGCTGAGATGTGGCTGGGGGAAGTGTTACTGCCCTGAGCTCACTGCAGAAGAACTCAGTAATTTTTTCCTCAATTTGAAGTTCAGACCTTAGGACCCCAAATTTCCATTTCTTCATCTGTAATCTCCAATGCAAATACACAAAGACACGGGTGTGATGAAAATCCTCTCTCGACTGTTTTGTATAATTAAAATAAAGCGCCGAAGGTCTAGGGACAGCTGAATAAATAAGTGGGGCCGGCCAGTTGGAATATTGTATGGTAACTTAGGTGATCAGTAAGGCGAGTCACTTCCCAATGGATCCTCCCTGCAGTGGAGACGGAGCTCCCTGAATTGGGATAGCCTGTCCTGAAAGCTGCGGGACAAGGTAGTAAGGAGCAAGAGTGACAAGGGTTGCTTGTATTCCACTTGGAAGAATGACAGAAAGGAGCCAGCTGCAACCAGGGACGCCTGGGGACCCTGAGAACTCAAGGAAAGAGGTAAAGAAGGGCACTCCTGACCGGTTCAAAACCCAGCCCCTCCGACCGCTGATCCAAGCGCGCACCAGGCAAACAGAAAGCACTTGAACTGAGGTTGGGGGAAAAAAGCCGATCGCAGGCATTATCTCGGATAATGAATGTGAGCTACACGCCCTGGCTCGTAATCTGGATCACTGTACCGGGCAATGCTATCACCAGGAGATGTTCTCTGTGTCCTGGATCATAACTTCAAAGTCTCAACAGACAAAAAGTCAAGAAAATATAAACAGCTCTCGAGGAGAAAGGCAAGCAGCGGTTTGTTTACTCTGCTTCTCAAATTGAGCAGTTGCTAATGTGTTCTCCACCGTGATTGCCGGGAACCAAGCAGGAAGTTTCAGGAAAGAAATAGCAAGCACAAAAGAAGCACTGAAATGTAACTCCAAAGTCAACTGTATTAACTCCATAGTCCATTTCTTAAAGAGCTATGTAGGAGAAGAGTTAACACGAGAAAGCACTGATCAATATGAAATAGATCGGTTAAAAGCATATACTCTGGAGAGGGAAGAAAACATTGAATAAATGGGCAAAGTTTAAGGTGCAACGATGCTATTTTAGAAAATGTAATATACATTTAAAAAGTCACAGATGGAATGTATGTATTATGTATAGGCATTTTTAAAAATGTAAACATTTGTGTACAATAGGACCCTTGGCCTTTTCTCAAGAGAAAACAAAACATATTTATTTAGACACCACTATAACACACATGTAAATGTTACTGGAAGCTTCATTTCATGATAACTTGAACTGGAAACAGCCCAGCTGTCTGCTTACAGGTGAGCAAAGAAACAGTACTCCGAGCGTGTGTGGGAAAACAGAGTACTTCTCAGTGAAAGGGGAAACCCTGAAGCACACAACCTGGGTGAGTCTCAGAGAACAAAGTGCTGAGATGAACAATCCAGGCAGAGGGGAAATGCAGGCTGAGTGATTTAATTTGTATAATATAAAATGCAAGGAATTCTATAGTGAAAAAAGCATCAATGCCTTAGGTGAGGGGTAAAGGAGAGATGTGTAAAAGATGCTTTAGACAAAAGAAGATGGCTTCCTAGATGATAAAGACCTTCAGTTACTTTGTATGCAAGTGTTTTGGTAAATGTAAACAAATCACCCAGTGGGGCATTTTAATATTCACAGATTATTTCCCTAAATCAGTGCGTGACAAAATTGGTATGAAAAAAAAAAAAACTAATGAATGAAACTTAGCTCTATGGATATATTTCATGAATATATGGCTCTTCGTGTTTAAAAAAGAAAAAGAAAAAAGAAGAGCAATGCACAAGGAGTTGGCTGTCTGGCTATAATGCAATACTATTCACACACAAACAGTACACAAAAATACCGCAGCATGCTCTGTAGGTCTTAAATATAATAAACAATGACACATGCTGTGTTTGATATTATTTGATATATAACTCTGCACATGTCTTATAGAATTTAGGGATGGGTGTTTATTGATTCTTTAAATATTTGCACACCTACTCTTCTCATGGTTACCAGGCACTTATCACACTGTAGACGCTTCTGGGCTGGTGGATCAAAGGTTTCTGGGAGACATCTGTACCTCCTGAGCGGTGAATACAAGCTTTCTGCTGAAGGTGGTACTTTATAACAATGCCTGTCTGCTTGTTTAACACAGAACTGAATGTGATGAAAACTACAGAGATGGAGAAATTTTGCTGCCTATTTATATTTAGCCTTTTATTGATGGATAGCTACATCCATACCTCCGCTAAGGCTTTATTGCATTTCTGAATTTTATAGCAATGGAAGGAGAAAGGCTGCTGAGAAATATTAGGCAAAAATGTTTCTCTTAGTGCTTGAAATGGGTATAAATGAGTAGAATAAAGTCTGAATAATAAACACCCAGATATGAAGCACGGTTATGGATATACAAGAATTTTAGAGCTAAATATCCCTTTCTTAAATGAATTTTCTTACAAGCATTCTCTAATGCTTTAAATTATCTTAATATCTATTGTTCTGAAAGACTTTGTTGAAACTATTATTAATAATAGTAACTTAAGAATACAGTAATTAACTACTGTAGCATAAGTAGGATACATTTATATGCCATGTAAATAATTTTATCTATATGTTTACATATAAGATATAAATACTGCTATTGATGTATAGAAGCTATGTATATCATTATTGTATATTTAAAAGTGTATGTATGTGTAAAATGTTTACTTTATACACATATATACAGAGACATAGATGATAGATGATAAAGATCAGTAGATAGATAGATAGATAGATAGATAGATAGATAGATAGATAGGAGATAGATGTTATTTTGTAGCTTTGTAAAAAGCTGAATAGATAATCTTCTATTTAAAAAGAGAGCAAGAAAGGGTGTGGATTTGGCTGGGCTGAGAGGTGGGAAGGGCTTGGGAGGAGATGAAGATGGGAAACCATAATTAGAGTGTATTTGTGAAAAAAAATCTATTCTCAAAAAGTAAAGAAATAAAAATTACCAAAATCTTATTATTTGTACATTTAAAAAATGGACATTATTAGTACACAAACACTTCAGTTTTTCTTTATACCATGCAGTTTAACTGCGTACAATAGACTCAGATTAAAATATGACGTTCCTCCTTCTTCCTTTCTCCTTCCTCTTTTTCACTGTTTTGAATCCCACTGATAAATCGTCTCCCATTAAAGGGTCCCCTTAAGTCATGTATCAAAAGTGCCTTGGATGGATCCACATGTTTGCGATCCTTTTAATTCAATAACGGAACAAGGGTCACCTCAGAGAGGATGGAAGGAAAGACTGCACACAGTCACTTAGAAATCGAAGCCGACTACACCCACAGATTTTTCTAGCTAGAAGTCATCCTGTGTGCTAGCTACCATTTCATACTCCCCAGCTGCAGTCAGGTGACATTATCCATTGATTTGGCTTTCAAATGAATTTTGTGGTATATAGAAGTGTAGGGAAGAGCTCTCCTGCTCCAGGTCCTGGTGACTCCGATTGTCACCCAAGTGGTTTAGGACCCAGAGACAACAGCACCCTCTCTTGCTTCTGTCCTCTTGAGTCATGACTCAGAGTTAGACATGGATCATCAAAGCCATGGCAGGGGCTAAAATTCCATCATTCTCTTCCTTTAGGGCCTCTATGTTGTGTTGGAAATTCCCAACCACAGCCTGCCTTTCATATTCCAACCTTGTTCACTACCAGGGTGGGCCTCATTTAGATGTCAGGATGTCTTTGCAGAGGTGAGAAAACTACTGATCAATAAAGAGGACTATTCTGTACAACAGAGTACCTGCCATGCCCACAAATTATCCAGTACTTATGACTGATAGGCAATTAACACAGAATTAAAGGGTTATTACAACATGTCTTCTACCATCTCACATTTGTCAAAGTCAGTTCTAATCGTGACTTTTGACTGATACAAGGCAGTAGCTTTTAATGGAGGGAATACTGGTACAAGAAAATAATTCAGAAATGAGGTTGGACAGTTGTGTGTTGTCATGATGGCTGGCGTGAGTAAAAAAGCCATTGATAGTTACTGGGGCAAGTAAAAAGGCTAGGCAGAAAACTGTTGAGCAAGAGCATCCCCAACAAGTAATCACCTTTCTATAACTAGCTAGGACAGGCTATCTCTCTGATACAGATGTATACAGTGATGTTGGTGCATTCCTAAGACACACTGAGTATTACAAGAGATATACTAGGCTTTTTCGATTTAGATTCCTAGGTGATCTCCATTTCAGAAAACATAACCTACAAAGTAGCACCGAAACAACCCCCCTGCCGCATTCTTGTAGGTCCTTGTCCAAGGACCTGCTCAGTCCTTTATCTATAGATGGCATCCTCCAATGCACATAGAAGCGTAGGGCACATAGTTTTGTTATGTACTTTTTTTTTTATACCAGGGACAGAGAATAATATTGATTTTTTTAAAGTATTATATGAATAGAGAATGCATTAGAGAATCTATTTTATTTCAGGTAGCATTTGGGGCATTATAAAATATTTGTTACAGAAGAGCACCTTCTGGTAAGGTTTCAGCTGAGAGCCCATGGTCTGTAGGGTTATCACTGGTCACCTGAACAGCTCTCCAGCCACCGAGGAGGCCAGTGCTCAGCTTACCAAGCTCTAGGCTGGCTGTTTAATGAGTTCAGTAGCTCAACACGTGTTTATCCTTTGAAAGATAAGCCAATGATTTGCCAAGAATTTGAAAGCCACCAAGGAAAAAAGGATGGTAAAGTGATTCATATTCTCTCTCTCTCTCTCTCTCTCTCTCTCTCTCTCTCTCTCTCTCTCTCTCTCTCTCTCTCTCCCTTGTCTCCCTCTGCCTCTCTCCCTAAGAGAAAAGTTATCCAATGCTACTCAACCTGACAAAAGGCACAGCAGAAGTCTCCAGGCTGTATAGTTGCCTCCAGCATCCACCAATCTTTCATTCCCTTCATCTAAAATGCCTTCTCTCTGTTCCCATTGGCTAAACCTTCCTAACTGTGATGTCACCCAGGGCTGTGCTCACCATAAGTCCTCTCCTGGAAGCAGGAGCCAAGAGTATTTATGCTCCTCCGAACCACTCCATAATTTGAACACCCCCAGCCCCATCTCTCTTTCTTTCACTGTGACTTAGGTTACCAACTGCACTTCACACAGTGAAGGTAAGGAGCACGGCTTTTACGGTTCATGATAGTTTTTCTGATGATCCACCAACCACTGAAAGATTATTTGCTAATGAAGAAAAAAAATATCTAAGGTAACTTTGTGATGTCAGTAGTAAGAAGTATTCTAAATGAATGTAAAAGCGCCAGAATGTATACTCAGCAAATCAGAAGCCGTAGTTTGCATTCTGTGAGAGAAACCATCAGGGTTAAGAATGTGTTTAGTAACTCCACTCTGACAGCCTTACATTTTAGAGATTTTTATATAGAACACTTAATCATGCATTATTTATGTACTTAAGATGAATTAACTAAATTTTAAAATAAATAATTTATCTTGTGTTTAGACAGACTGAGTTTTTCTTGATTGTAGATTGTCTGCGCAATTTCATGCCGAGCAGGGACCTTATGTATCTGACCTAGTTTCTTGGTTTACAAAAGACGGACTAGAGAAAAAAAAATGACTTGTCCAAGTAGCAGAGAAAGCTGACAACTTACTGGGGCTGAAACCTGTCAAAGGCTTCAGCCAAGGATAGAGTGCTCTCATTTGGCCTCAACTATTTTTTCTATTTCTGGATTAATATCCACTTGCATATTAATCTTTGATCCCTTTTTTGGTGTAAAATCCATAAGACATCCTCAGATGGGAGTTTACGGGATTAGAGAGATATCAGTTCCTGTTATCTTTGTTATTCATAAAAGGAGATAAGTGTTGTCTCATTTTGGGGGGATGGATTGGCGAATATACTCACCATTTGGATTCCTCTTTGAATCAGTGTCACAAGTCACGTTCATGTAGAAGGTCAACACATACACATCCGTGCATGAAGCATGCCACATGAAAAGTATACTGTTCGCCATTCGTTTCATGTCAAGGCCAAAAGTGCTGAACTGAACTGTCCATCAAAACCATTTGTTGGGTTGTAATTATTTTTTGTTTAAAGCAGTGTGCTGTGTGCACAAATCTCTTTCCCTGAAAGTACTCTGTCTTTTCTCTTTTCAAAAACCTCCCACGAGCCAGACAGTGGTGGCACATACTTGTAATCCCAGCCCTTGGGAGGCAGAAGAATGCAGATCTCTGAGTTCAAGATCAGCCTGGTCTACAGAGCAAGTTCTAGAACAGCCAAGGTTGCACAGAGAAACCCTGTCTCAAAAAAAAAAAAAAAATCACCAATATCTGAAAATGTAGAATACTTCAACCGATATGGAAGTGTCTGAAGGCTAAGGACAGATCCACATGTGACCCTGCTATGTGACTTGCTGGTATTTATTCATGGGACTCCACATTCACATTTCATGGAGCTATTTGCACAGTGAACAACAGCTAAGTTGTGAAATCAACCTAGCAGAGGACTGGGTAAGAGAAATGTAACATGTATACGCAATGGAATTTTTCAGTCCTAAAGATCAAAATTAATGTCATTCGGAGGAAAATGGATACAATTAGCAAGAATCGCATTAAGGAAATTAAGCCAGTCTCAGAAAGACAAAACCATGTGTCTTTTCTCATTGTTTTTAGATTTTAGATTTTATAAAAATCAAGCAATAATATGTAAGGCATGAAAGCAGAAGTAAAATGGTCTAGGAAAAGAGGGAGACTAAGGGAAGAACAAAGGAAGAGGGGAATATGGCAGGGCACAGGTTGCAGGTGGTAAATTCTGTGTTCAATATACACATATACAATATATACAATATAGACTTATATAAGATATACAGGATACACATATATAATATATGCGTATATGCATACATACACACATATACAATATATACCATATACACATATATAATATACATATATGCATATACACACATATACACAATATACACATATACAATATATACATATACACACATAAGAAATACACAATATACACATATACACACATAATATACATACATATATACACATACACACATATGTAATATACCCATATACAAAGACATAAAAGTAGATGAGAAACGAGTCAATCTAGTAGACAGAGTAAGGTGGCAAACACCACAGATCCTGTGTGAGTTTGAGGCAAGTCTAGCTTATACAGTAAGTTTGAGGACAGATGAAGCTACATGGAGAGACCCTGTCTCAAAAAAAGAGAGAAAGAGGAAGAAGAGGAAGAGAAAGGCAGATGGAAAAAGAAAGAGAGAGAGAGAGAGAGAGAGAGAGAGAGAGAGAGAGAAAGAAAAAGAAAGAAAGAAAGAAAGAAAGAAAGAAAGAAAGAAAGAAAGAAAGAAAGAATTCAGAAAAAGCAGGCAGGTGGGAAGGAGGGAAGGAAGGAGGGAAGGAGGGAGGGAAGGAAGGAAGGAAGGAAGGAAGGAAGGAAGGAAGGAAGACAAATCTAGCACTAGTACCAACAATAATACTAAGGGTTGCCAATGGGTCTTTGTTTTATTTGGTTTTCAGGCAGCCTCATCGTAGCTCAGGCTAATTTTGAACACACAGTGATCCTCCTGCCTCCTATACTTTTACCTATTGTGTGGAACAAAAGACACATTTGACTCGCCATTTTTCCCCTTTAAAAACTGGGTTTGTCCCTTTAATTTGGGGCACTAAGGCATGAAATGACACAGGGACCCAGAAGATTAAAAGAATATTAGCCATCTTCCCTTTCTTCCTGTTAGGACAAAGACAACCTTGTTTTAAAATTCCATCCAGACTTTGGGGGGAGGGGGGTGTGACTGTGTGTGTGTGTGTGTGTGTGTGTGTGTGTGTGTGTGTGATCTTTTGTGACAGCTGCTACTCTTTTGTTTGTAAATGCAGTTTGGGCAAAATGACTAATATTAAAACAAACTGATACCTGCTTGTCAGAAGTTTACAGCCCTTCCCACCTGCATCCTTCCTCCTTTGTGCAACTGGCTGCTTCCCAGAACGCAGCCCCACCTGGGCACGGGCTGAGCCAACCCGCCCCGCCTGCTTCTCAGGTGAAGCCTTTTCCTGCCAGCTAACCACAGCTAGTTGTCACCTTCGTCTCTGCCCCCCCCCTTCCTCTTCCTCGTTCCTCCCGCAGCAGCTGCCCCTAAGAAAGTGTCCCCACCCTTTCCTCCTCCTCTCCTTTCATGGGACTTCGTCATTGTCTGCCCTCTGTGTCTGAACACGTTACAGGACTTGCACAGGTGAGGACACTCCACCTTGTTCCCCTCTGGTGACTTACCTTCTGCCCTGAGGGGAAAAGCTTCTCTCCTTCGCAAAGACTGTACTGTCCCTCCTGCCTACAATGGCTGCCTTTGTGCTGAGCTGCTCACACAGAAAAGCAGGCCACGGAACATCACCAGGAAGCGTTGCAGAGGTGACAGCAGATAATGACCTTCCTGTGACCTCCACAGGAAGGGTCTGTTCTGTACTCACCTTAAGGTCTAGAGGCACCGGAATGGCCCTCTTGGAGGACAGGATGTGAACGGCGTGGCTAGCCTTTCATTCTGAGCTTCTGCAATGTGACTGACATCTGAGCTGGGCACAGAGGACTCACGGCTGGCCCTTCCTTCATCCACACAAAACCTCTGATAATTAGAACCTCTACTCTGTAATTTCAGGGTAGGTGGAGTTGGCTCATACCAAAGCCAATTGTTAAATTTAAGGAATTTCATGAGTCAGTTGATATATTGGCTGCTGGAAATTGGCCATCAGGGTCTATTTACACAGCTAAAGCCTGCACTAACCAGGATTCTCCCCCCCCCCTCTTTTTCCTAAAGAGTTAGTTATTAAATATTTACCAGGATGCCAGTGACAAGAGCTTTGGTTTAAAAAAAAAAAAATCCAAAAAAAAAAAAAATCAGTGAATGTAAAACCCACACATGAAATGTGATATTTAGCTTTGTAAAACTGCTTTGAATCTTGTGTCCAAAGTTGTTGATAAGCCCTTGAAAAGTCCTATTTTGAAAGGAATTTCTGAGGCTTCTCTCCCTAACATGTGGTCTCCCCATTTTCCTTGTTTAGCAAGAGCAGGCACCCCCACTAGAGCCAAAGGCACCTGCTCATGGTATGGGGTGTCTTCCTGTCTCCATAGCTGATTTTCTGCTTGCCTTATTTGTCTGTGGCCTACCGTTACAGCCAGTGGTTGATAAATGGGGCCATCATGACCTATCAGCAAGCGACTCCATGGCTGTGTCCGCAGCCTGTGACCCCCCTCCTGCGGCAGCTCTGGCCCACTGCCTCTCCCTCCAGGCCCTCCGTCATCTGGGTCAGCCACCTTCTTTCCTGACTATGGTCTGCACCTTCGAACCCCTTCACAGACACCGTATCACACAAAGGGTTGATTTGTGAAGCCTGGTTCAGTGAGACATTCTGGTGCTGTGACACGGAGTAACCGCCTGACACAGGGGCGGTACACCAGGACTAGAACCAAGGTCTTCGAGCTGATCTGGCATCTGCGCAGACGTGTGGGTTTGCATATTCTGATGAAGAAGTGCTCACAAGTCACTCTGCTCGGCCATCTCAAACCTGATCCAAGTTCTGACTATAAACCCACTCCCTCCATTAAAAAATAAGCAAGGAGGGAAGGACAGGGGGAGGGAGAGAGGGAAGGAGAGGGGGAGGGAGAGAGGGAAGGAGAGGGGGAGGGAGAGAGGGAGGGAAAAAGCAAGCATGGAAGGGAGGGATGGAAGAAGGAATGGAGGGAGGGAGAGAAGAAGAGAGGAAGGGAGGGGGGAAGGAAGGAGGGAGGGAAGAAGACAGGGAGAGAGGGAAGAAGAGAGGGAAGAAAGGAAGGAGGGAGGGAGGAAGAGAGGGAGGGAGGGAGGAAGAGAGGGAGGGAGGGAAGAAGAGAGGGAGGGAGGGAGGGAGGAAGAGAGGCAAGGAACGAGGGAGGGAGGAAGAGAGGAGGAGGGAGGGAAGGAAGAAGAAAGGAAGGAAAGAAAGTAATGAAGGGAAGGAAGGAAACAGGGAGGAAGAGGAGAGGGGTGAGGAAGGGAGGAAGAATGGGGAACGACTGAGAAAGAAGATAGAGAAGAAGGAAAGAAGGAAGAAAGGGAAGACAGGAGGGAGGAGGAGATCAGGAGAAGGGAAAAAGGGAGGGGGAGAGACAGAGAGACAGAGATTTAATGGTTCCCACTGAATACCTTTGATATTCAGACTTTCGAACGCCATTATCAAGGGGCAGGAGATGGCTCAAGTCGGCGTGGTTATTGTGCAAACATGAGAGCCTGAGCTAAGACCCCAGGGAAAAGCCTGGCGTAGTGGCAAATGCTGTAACTCCAGGACTTGGGGTTTGGTGGAAGAGAGACATAGAGGTCACTGGGGCTGCCATGCCAGGAGGTGAGCTGCAGGCTCAGCGAGAGATAGATGGAGAAGCAACTGAGGAAACTCCAACAATAACATCACCGAGAAGCTCCTTTCCCCTGCCTGCCTAGGATTTTTTTCCTGTCCTCTGGGTTTCACTTCCATTTCTACTGGAGTCCCCTCTTGCAAGTTGAAAAGGCTCAATGACAATGAGCCGGCATTTCTGCAAAGTCTACCACAGGCCAAGAACTCTACTCCAGCAAGTTGGAGTTAGCGCCAAGACACTGCTAGTTAAGCCTGGGGAAGAAATGCCTGATAGGGCTAGAGAGATTATTCAGCCATTAAAAGCACTTGCTGCTCTCACAGCAGGGCTCTGTTCGTAGCATCTACATGGTGGTTCACGCCCATGAACCGTTGCATTGGAATCCAGTTGCATGGAATCCAGTATCCTCTTCTGGTCTCCATGGGTACTAAGCATGCACCTGATACACATACATAAGCAGGCAAAACACTCATACGCATAAAATAAAGTAAGCTTTTGGAACAAGTGGTGCTGGACAGGCGAGCATGGCAGAAGTCCAGTAGAATCCCTGATGCAGAACAAAGAGTAGCAGCTGCCATTGTATATGGCTACCCTTGACGGAGTCAGTGCCCAGCCATGGAGTAGCCCTGTCCCCCAGCTTCCTAGAGTGTGAGAAACCAGACTGAGAACCTTAGGGGAGACCAGTTGACCCAATGAAGGTGTGAATTCTAGAAAAGACGGGACTCTCCTCATTTCTCACAGACAGTGAAACTATCACCACCACCATTGCTTTTGTAGCTCTGGACATTTGAGAAGAAGAAAATATTTTTGTCCAAGTATCCTTTTCCCTTTAAATATCTCACTCCTTCATTTTCTAGACTATAGCAATTTTGGTGCACGTGGAGGAGACAGCAGGGCGTGGCTGCATGTTGACAGGATGATGGCACGGGTCCTTCCGCTGCCAAATCGCTGTATGACATTGGTCGCTCCTGTGCTGAGTCGCCATGATTTTTAAGATTGCACAGGCAATACTACAAGTGGTAAAATCATTGCCACAGGGAAGTTCAATGTCCACAGGGGCATGATCAGTCACTCATACTTGATTTATCTCACCTCCGTAGATGTTTTATCATCTGGACTCGTTTGGGTTGTTGCCCTGGTAATAGGCTGACCTCTTCTTCTTGCGAGTGAGGTCCAGGAATCTGTCAGTCTCAGCTTCTCCTGCACTGGAATTACAAGCATGCTTTACCACACCGGGCTCTTTCATATAGGTGCTGGGTGTGTGAGCTCAGGTTTTCATGCTTGTATTCCTGACCCACTGAGCCATCTCATCAGCCCCAAATTTTATCTCTACATTCCCTAAACCTCGCATCATCACCATCATCTGCAACGCGAACACAGCATCTAATACGGAGATTTTTTCACGGGTATTAAATAGGGCCTAGCTTGTTATTTCTAGTATTATCATCAATAATTAAATATGACTGCAGGACTGTAGAGAGACTTAGCTCCCAGCACCCTCCCTGGGCAGGTGCTAACCACCTGTAACTCCAGCTCCAGGGGATCGAATCCTCTCATTTGGCCCTCACAGGTACCAGCACTTACATGCATGTTCCTCCACACGGGCAACGTACATATACATAATTGAAAATATGAATATTTTTCAAAAATATGTCCAACTTGGTTCAGTGTCCAAGTTTTCTGAGAAGTAAACGAGGCTGTATAAAATACAACAGCATATCCTTTTTCCCATAAAATAACGCAGGAAGAGAAAGGCAACCTTAAGCAGTTATGTGGAAAATGATACAGTTCTTAACGAAAGGTGGTAAGAGTAATTATGCCAGTGTCTGGTAGCTTGGGCAACTGTCTAATGTGTAGCGCCTATTATCAGTCTCACTGAATTTATCCCTGGATTCTCATTTCAACAGAACTAGGCAAAAGAAAATCCTGTATTTTCAATTGCAGAAACTGTTTCCCTAGAGGAAGACAGAGCTTGATTTAAGCAGTCTTCTGCTCATAGGAAGGGTAATAATGAAGGCAAATATTTCACAAATGCTTTTTCCCAAACAGACATAATCACCTTTCCATTCAATCCTGGGATTCTTTAAATCTGGGAATTAGCTTGCAATTACCTATTATCTCCCAATTGAATCTTATAAAACAGATGAAAACATTTCTTTACCACAATTAACTTCCATTTCATCCCAAAATCTAATGGGACACCTTTTTTTTTTCATTGCAAATTCTGCCTACATTTATTTTGAGTCTTCTAACCCAGAGGCAGGGGGCTGTGGGGTTAAGAGAGGTTACAGAAAGAAGGATAAGATGCACATTCGGTTCCAATTAGCTACCTGGAAATTCATCTTTGAGATACACAGCATCCTTCAGACCCCAGCCACTCACCAGGGAATCCCATTTCCCCTCACTTCCCTCTGGGAGAAGAAATAGGATTTTTACATGCTTTATGATTTGTGGGCTCCTGAAAGGCTGTCCTGGAAATCGAAGAGAGCTCAACTCAAGTGGCCTCAGCGACAGGAGCAAGGACCTGGGATTTTATCGCACACAACTGTATTTACTTAAACCACCAAATATCTGATGTTACAAAGGCCCTGGGAGCAGGGAACCCAGTGAAGGTTTTCCAACATGCTAAGACTCTAGCTCAGCACAGACTGGTCTGTATTGTATTATCTCTCTACTAGGGGATCAAATCCAGGTCTGCAAAGCGTATGTTTTAAAATGATGGTAATCAAGAGGGTATTGAATCAGAAAGTATAAAACCTGCAGAGGTGTGGCTCCGTCATTTGCTGGATGGTAGATTTAGATAACTACTTGGTGTTGAAGGCTCTGTTTCTTGGGTTTTTGTTGTTGTTGTTGTTGGTGGTGGTGGTGGTGGTGGTGGTGGTGGTGGTGGTGGTGGTGGTGGTGGTTTCCGAGACAGGGTTTCTCTGTGTAGCCCTGGCTATCCTGGAACTCACTTTGCAGACCAGGCTGGCCTTGAACTCAGAAATTCTCCTGCCTCTGCCTCCCAAGTGCTGGGATTAAAGTTGTGCACCACCACCCCAGGCTCTGTTTCAAGGTCTGTAAAATGGAGTTAATCATACACCTACTTCAGTTATTGGTATAAAAATTATGTGACAGGTGCCTAGCATAGGTCTCCTTCGAGGGGCCTAGAGGAATGTATACTTAAGGTATAGAAAGCGATGACAGGGGCTGAGATGTGGCTCACTTTGTAGACTGCTTGCCTAGGATGCACAACACTCTGGATTCAAAGCTGAGCACAGTGTCAACAGGACATGGTGGTACATACATGCCTGTAATGTCCACACTTGACAGGTGGAGGCAGGAGGACAAGGTGTTCAAGATCCCTGCTAAATAGCAAGTTCAAGGCCAGTCTGGGCTGTGTGAGATCTGTCTCAGACGGGAGTATGGGGTGAGCTGGACAGGAAGGTGGGAGGGGGAGGGAAAGAGAGAGAAGGGAAAATCAACCATTTAAAAATCTGAAAAAAAATACCAATTCTCTCTTTCTCTCTCCCCCTCTCCCTCCCTCTCCGCAGTTCCTCCTCCCACTCCCACTCCTCCCTTCCTCCTCCCCTCCCCTGCTTCTACCTCTCCCTCCCCCTCCTCCCTTTCTGGCTCCCTCCCCCTCCTTCCTCTCCTTCCTCCTCCTTCCCCCTCCCTGTCTTTCTCTCTCTCTCTCTCTCTCTCTCTCTCTCTCTCTCTCTCTCTCTCACACACACACACACACACACACACATACGAGTCATCATGAAAGCAGGTTTCTGCTTCCTCTCACTGTTTTGATGTTCACACTACCCATATTGCTGTTTAATCCTGAGCATGAGTGTTTGTATATTTGCAATCACGAGTGGTTCTTTCCGCTACGACACCTTGCAAATTTTTTTTTTCCGGGCCTGTTCATTCCTTTTTTTTTTTTTTTTTTTTCAGAGATATCTGTTTCCATTACATCACGCTGCAGTTCAAAGGGGCTCAGTGAACACTTCTCAATTATTTCACACAATTATGTTTACCATGTGATGAATCTGTTATAAAATTTAATGATATCACAAAACTTGTGAGGGATAACTTTTGAAGTGATAAGGTAGCCCATATCCCATTTAGGGAAAGATTTTGCCATACTCCATAGAAATCAAGCAAATTGAATTCTTTACTTTTCTCTTTTTCTTTTCTTTTCTCTTCTTTTTTCTTTTCTTTCTTTTTTTTTTTTTTAACTGCTGAAGCTGGAGGGATAGCTCAGTGGTAAACATCCCTTGTTGCTCTTCAGAGGCCTGGGTGCATTTCTCAGCACCCACAGGCTGGCTCAGAGCCACCTGTAATTCCAGTTCTAGGGGATCCCAGGCCTACTTCTAGCCACTGAGACATCAGACACACATGCGGTACACATGTATGGAAAACACTCACATGCATAAAATAAAAATAAATAAAATCTTTTAAAAATAAATTAAATATACAAAAACGGAGGTAATGATGTTGGGTTTTGGGGGGGGAGTTATGAAAAACATGAACAAATACAACTGGTTATGTATGGCAGTGACTTCATTCTGATTCTCAACAGCTTGGGCTGCATGTGTGATCAGGATCAGGCCATTTCTTTATCAAAGGAATAGCTGCGAGCTCTTTACAATCTACTCAGGCCTCTGAGGCGGTTCTGCCCTCCTGGGTCAGAAGTGGAAATATATATAAACAGCCTTTTGGTGCTTCAACTTGAAAGAGGAATAAAGTCATTTGTACATGATCTGTGTTACAGCAAAATGTAATTTTTCCCTCTGACAATGTGTTTGTGGTTCTTAAGTTATCTTGATTGCCAAGAGAAATCTGTTCTGTGCGGCAGGCTTTTCTGACTTTAAAAATGTCACATGCCGCCACTCCCTACCCCCAGCCTCTCAACTAAGTCACAAATTGATTTGACTCTCTGCTAGGTTAAAAAAAATAATTTCCTGAGAATTAAAAGACTGGCACAATATTACACTAAAAGTCCATTTATCTTGTCTATTTTTATAAAGCTTCGCTGCAGCATCTGGCCAAGTGCCCACTTCTAGTAACAAAGGTCCCCAGGGACACTTGGCAAGAGAGACTTTGCTTCTAAGAACCTGAAAGTGATCCTGAGCTTCCTAACACAGGGTTTTAAAAGCTTACAATTAGGCTCTGTAACAGTATCTTGTGTATGATCTTAAAAAGTAAAGAACAAGTCGAGCGACTTTGGCGGGAGAGCGGCAGTCGAAAGGCCGCATGTGGCACGCAGAGGAAGAGTACCCTCGACCCCTTCATGGACATCAGTCAGAGGAGAATGGATCCCTCAAGAGTCCCTGATATTATAAAAGATAATGGCTGGAGATTATCTAGATGGGGCCGGGCAATGACTCCCTCTTGTTTAATCAGCCACAACGTGTGCTAAGCCCTCTCCTCAGCTCCATATAAACCAGGCTAATCTTTCCACTTCCCTGCAGGAAACGACCGTGGGCACTTGTTTACGAAGCACTCTGGTATTGAGTAAACCCTCCCCTTCTCTCCTGTCTTTCCCCACCGATCAGTTGAGAAAGGGATCGCCAACATTCCCTGTCTGAGACTGATTGCACCTTCCTGTTCTTGTCAAGTTGAAGTATTCCACCCACAAAGCAGCCGGGCAGCCTGAGGAGGGAGGGCTTTCCTGGTGACTCTGGAACTAACCAAAGGATTACACCGCACCCTCCCGCCTTTGAAGCTGTGAGAGAGAAATGGTCTGTGAAGGATCCTTTGCTCAGAATGCCTCTGGAGGAAGTTAACGTTGTGTTGAAGAGATTGCAGGCATGCGGAGCCCCATTTGATAGGAAGCTTCCCCTTTCCCGACCACAGCTCTATACAACAGATTCTTCTTTATCATGGCAAAGGGACAAAGCTACTTTGTGCCTGATGTTACAATCAATAGTCATTCTGCCTCAGCGATTTACCCTCAACCTATGACCCGTAAACCCAATGCTTCTCGCCAGTGAATTCCTCACACCGAAACCATTGATACCAAATTCCTATGTGATTGAGAATTAGGCTTTTTGCTTTATTGCATTTAGAATTTTAGATGATTTTTTTTTCTTTCTTTATTAAATTAAGTCTTTTAGAAGGGCTTGAAACTGTTCTGGGGCATGACCAAAGACGTAATTCCATCTGTTTTGTTTTTCTTATTCATGACATAGATGATTTTATTTTAAACAGTGCATGCATTTCACTTTAATTCTTCATGTCTGTCAGAATACATCGTCTGTGACGTGTGGAGATTCGGCCATGGCTCTCGGCAAAGAAGACTTAGGCAGAAAGTAAAAACAGCTTTGAACAAAAAGAGTCAGCTAAAAGAGGAAGTAAAGCGATTATGAGATTGTTATATACCCCTTCTGTGCTGAGTGAAAGGGTTAAAGAGAAGCTGTGGGTACCAGAACCCTGTAGGAAGTTGTTTTTCTCTAATTAGTGTACACTGGATCCCTTTGGCCTGGACAGGTGTCAAATGTCCCAGGGACTGTAGCCAGTGTCTCTTTTGAGTGTTTTGTGCAAAGGATATAAGCCAGGGATAGAGCAGTCACGTAAATGAAGCCCTCCTTTGGGAATGTTCCTCAGTCTCCCCTTATTAGAACTGAGTTGTCCCAGGGCAGAAGCTTCTACCTCTAAAGCAGCAGTTCTCAACCTTCCTAATGTTGCAACCTTTTAATATAGTTCCTCATGTTGTGGCGACCCCCAACTATAAAATTATTTTCCTTGCTATTTCATAAGTTCATAATTTGGCTACTGTTATGAATCTTAATGTATATATCTGATATGCAGATGGTCTGAAGTAGCCTCTGTGAAAGGGTGTGTGACCTTTAATGTGGTCACAGCTTACAGGTTGAGAATCACTGCTCTAAGGATTATCACTATGCCTCTAAGTGCTTGGGCTTACATGACCTCTCTAGCTGCAGTACTACAAAGACCAGAATTCTAAGGTCCAATGGATAAACAAGCAATTTCTCCCCAAAATATCAGTTTTGAGAGCTGGGGGAAATGAGACTTGAAACCCGAGTTTAATGTCTAAAAACCCCCATTAAGAAAAAGAATCCAAGTACAGAAAATGCATGTAATCCCACCAGCGAGGGCCAGAGAAGAGAATGAGGGAGATGGTGACCCAGGAAGAGCCATACACAGGGCTTGCTGGACAGCCAGCCTCTCTGCGTCAGTGAGCTGCAGGCTCAGTGAGCGATCACAGCTCAAAAATCAAGACGCCGCAGCACCAGCGAAATGGCTTATCAGGTAAAAAGCATTTGGCGCCATGTTTGATGACCTGAGTTCTAGCTCCCAAATCTATGTGGCAGAAGAAGAAAATCACACATTGTCTTCTGACCCCCCTCCACATGGCATACAAGTCCGTGGATGCACCCTCCTGCATACAGACAATAAAATGTAATAAAAGAAAATGGAAAAGATAGCCCCGGTTTTTTGAAATACATACGGTAGTGATTGAGGGAGGCAGTTGACCTTGACCTCTGCTCTCTGCAGAGGAACACACACATATACAAGACCACCAGCTTTGCTCAATGCTATGAAATTAAGAATACTTAATCAAGGAGAAAAATACCACAGATCAGAAAATGGACCTGTCAAATCCTCAATAGAAAAGGAGTGGTAGGTCTGAAGTGGAAACTTGAAGGTTCTTTGGAAAGTCTGTGATCGGATGGTGTTTTGCTGGGGCAAACATGTCAAGGAGTGTTTTCCTGAATTGGACACAGTGAAAGGATGTTTGACTAAAGCAGACTCATGAAGGAATGTTTCATTCAAGAGGATGCCGCTGGAAGGCTAAGGCAGACTCCTGAAGGAACGTTTCACTGAAGCAGACGCAGGGGAGAGGATGTTCTGCTAAAACAAGCTGTGAAAGAACACGTGATGAAAGATTCTTCACTAATGGCACACACGTATTGGTCCACCTTACATGCGTCGCTGAGCTCTGTTTGTCAGGACTTCATAGAGAGAAACTCACCAAAACACTTCTGGTGCAGTGCTGCAGTTTCTGGCCACTTCCACAGACTCAGGCTGATTGGGAGAGTGATGTCTGGAGGGTATAAATAGAGCCCACGTGACAGTGGCAGAGGCGGAGCTAGGCTTGCTTATAGAGCTAGCTGTGCGAAGCTTGCGGGTCTTCACTGATCTTCACTTTGCTGAGAGACGCACGCAAGAACGGCTCCTGGGATTTCTGCTGACCCGATGTGGCTGAGGCTTGGCTGTCTCTGCTAGTAGTGCCACGGCTACTGGTTTCTGTTTGCTATCCTGACTCTCTCGAACTGGAATACTGGTATATCCGTGTCATTGCCAACCTGTGAACTAAACTCAGGCTGATTTCTTCACCACACAAATGGGCATTACTCCAAACAACCTTTCTAAACAGGTCTCCTTCCCTGGCATCCTTTCTTTTCTACTATCTCTGGTGGGTGGTGGACTAGCAGTGAGGTTAAAGCCATCATTAAATATAGGCATTGGGGGGGGGGAAATGAAGCTATATAGGCCCTGCGGGCTACACCCTCAGAGCACATACTGACTCCTTGCCCTGCTAAGATTGCAGGATTCGTGAAGTCACCTTGGTGTTCAGAGTCCTCTCTCAGAACAGTGCCTGCTATCACACTGTCAAAGAAATAGCTCCTGTGTGTCAAAGGGGATGACATGAGGGTAAGATCTGCAGCCCTGTAGATGAACTGTATATTATTTTAATTTAACACATACACACACACACACACACACACACACACACACACATACACACACACACAGCATTCTCTAGCCCTTAAACATCTCTCATGCATTCCTTCAGCCTCTACACAGTCAAAGTCGACTCTATGGAAACTGTCAAACTATTGCGGATTTAAGTTCATATGAGATGTATTCGCAGGTCATAATACTGCTCAGTGCTCACTTGCACAACCCTAATTATGAACCTTGGAAATGAGTTGGGGTTAGTTTATGATGGTTTTTCCTGGTAAGATTCACTAACCTCAAATATTTTGAAAAAAAAATGTGATTACAGAATTTGATTTTCTTTCCTCTTTTTTTTTTTTTTCATCTTTATTGCATTTTGAACCCTGGAAGGGCTTTTTTTTTTTTTCCATTCAGTGAAGTACTTGAGGATTTGCATCTCAAAGTCACAGTTAGATTTAATTCAAGTGATATATATCTGTAGGTTATAGCATTTATTCGGTATCCATTTTGGAACATACAAGTGATGGGTTCTGGAAAGAGTTTGATATCACTTTTATGGTGTGTGTCTAGTAAGGTTCATTAAGGGTAAACATTCAAAAAATTCTTATGTTCCTAATTAGCCATGATTTCATGATTTAATCCTGCACTAAATGTCTGAAGGGTATTCCTGTCCATTCTCTTTCCAATATTCTTATTCCGTTGCTACTCCCCAGAGAAGATGCTCATGAGAGTCAAAGCTCAGCTCCTTGAGGAGCCATACAGGATACACAAAAGAATAAAGCTAATGGCTAAGATATCGTCTGCTATACTCTGTGTTTTGATCAGTGATATCCCCTCTCTACTAGCATAACAGTTCTTCGGGCCCCTGTAAATAGATACAATAACTACCTTTACCCCATCCGCCTCCAGCAAGCTAGCTCTACCTGGAATATCTGTCTTTTTCTTTTCTTCCTAAAGTAGCAATTTCCCAATGCTTTGTAGCGAAGCCATCAACTCCATGAATGCCTGCTCTATTTCTTTACCTGTCACAATGTCTGTGATAGGGTAATAGCCGTGTCTATGTAGACAGTAAATGGTGGGACTATCAGTCTATTCTAAGGTGCCCGTAGCTGGGGCTGAAATAATGGCTCAGCAGTTAATAGCACTTACTGTCCTTCCAGAGGATACAAGTTTGGTTCCTAGTACCCATGTCTGGCAGTGCACAACTGCCTGTTAACTCCAGCTTCAAAGGATCCAATTCCCTCTTCTGACCTCTGAGGGCAGCTGCACACACATAGTACATATCCACACAGACATACACATGTATATATAAATAAAAATAAAGCTATCCACTGGGGCTGGAGAGGTGGCTCAGTGGTTAAGAGTACTGACTGCTCTTCCATAGGTCCCGAGTTCAAATCCCAACAACCACATAGTAGCTTACAACCATCCGCAATGAGATCTGACACCCTCTTCTGGAGTATCTGAAGACAGCTACAGTGCACTCACATATAATAAATACATAAAACTAAATTAAATAAATAAATAAATAAATAAATAAATAAATAAATAAATAAATAAATGTTAGCCAGAACTACAAAACAAGAAACAAAACACAAAAACACATGGGGAAAAAAATAAACAAAACAAACCTATCCACTGTTGCACAGGAATAGCCTGGAAAGGAGTTGTTCGGTGTATTTCTGTCTATCTGCTCTTCCTTTGAATCATGACTGTAGAGAGCTGTGACATCCTTTTAGTGTAAGAATTCTATACCTCAGCTATTGGTGCTTGTGTTCTTCACCTTAGGTATCAAGATGGCAGAAGGCATCCCTGAATACATGAATCAACTTAACAGAATGAACTCCAGACAGTTTGCCAATTAGCAATGCTATCTAGCAAACAAATTAAAAAATGAAAATTACATATCTACCTCAGATATGTGATTTCCAATAGAACTGCTGGGGCTTTTTTAGCGGGTTTGGTTAAAGAAGCTATTTGTTTTCAGGCCCCACTTAAAAATTTCTCCTTTTTGTGGCCCCATGATATTGTGTCTGTATTACACTATCTACTTGGGATGATGCCTGGATCGGAGCTTTTAAAACACATTAGACACAAATATTGAATCCTGGTACCTTAAGGAAACTACACAATGGCAGTCACCATCACCCAGAGAGCAAAGAACTCTAAACAAGGTAGACTCCGTACCACAGACAAAGTATGGATGGCACAACCAGAACTGTCTTATCCATGGTGTGTACAAACTACCTGATAGTAGGGTCTGTTGGAAAAAAGGGTAAAAGGAGTTTAATGTACAGGGTGGTCAATTTTAAGTATTGAAATGACCCAGGGCACTGTGCTGTGTTATACTTTAATTCTTGACTAGCAATGTGAGTGATATCTAAAGGGCTAACATTGTGTGTTGTATGGGCTTCCCATCCAACGCAGAATAAGTGTAGACATCCCATAGAGACAGAATAGATTTTCTCTCATGTTTAGTCACCTTCTCAGGGCCCCAGATCATCCCCATGGAAGGCTCATCTGCCTGGCAATCCTTTCCCTTATGTTAACACACTGCTAGAAGTTTATCCCTAAAAGAAAGAACAGGGATAAGGGTTGCTATAGGGATGAGTTTCATTTGGGAGATTAGGTGTCCTTAAGTAGCTGTTGAACTTGTTATCTTCTTCCCCGCCCATCAGTGTTGTGATAGGTCATCCTATCTGTGTTAGATTTCTACTTTTTATTCAAAGAAATGTCTACATAAAGATCTAGAAAGTTAATACAGAGTCTTTCCCTTAAGATGGGGAGAGGGCAGTAAAGTTTTGCTGTCCCAGTGTCACTTCAGGACTTGAAGCCTTCACAAACATGAAGGAATTCTTATGCAGTTCACCTAGTCAAAGACTTTCCATTCCCTGCCTTTTAGTTTGCTTTTTTTCCACCATGCATTCTTATGCCTCACAAACAGAATCATGTGTCACTAAAGCTATGAAAGGCTTTTGCCAATACAGCAGTTCCATCCCTTCCTACCGTGAGTAGGCCATGTATGTCACTATTGTGTCAAAGTCTTCCAAAGCAATAAATTAATTGAGCTACTGGTTTGTGGTGAGTTGGAGACAGCAGAAGCCTCCTGACCACAGCTGCTCCTTTCAAGTCAATGCTTAAATTCCCTGGGCACAGAAAGGATTTCCCTGTAAACCCAACAAACATTCCATCCCTGCGTGATATATCTATTTTTATTATACCCACAGGAAGACGATGATGGACCTCTTTTTACCCTAAAGCAGAGACATTAACAAACAAAACGAAGCTATGGCTCTCAAAATGGGATGATTTCTTATTGGAATAACTGTCAGAATATACACCAAGCTTAAACTCAGGCAAGAGTAAAAGGAAATGAAGGAAAAAAAGTGGTATAGACATATGCTAGAAAGTTTCCTTAAACTTCACGATCTCTGCTTTGTATCCAATAATCCTTCTCCCTAAACTCTTGGTTTAGCATATTCAGAGTCTCTAAAAGTTTGTTTCCTCTGTAAATTGCGCTAAAAGCTATTCTGGATTTCTCAGTTGCTTTGCAGGTAAAGTCTACAGGGTAATTCCAACAGGATTGTGATACTTAGAGAAAATATCGGCAAAAAACATTACAACACAGCATGATAAACACTTTGATAAGAAGAGAAGTTTGGTTGTGATGAGGTTGTATCTGGTTGACCTCCTTGTGGGAGTTCTTGGGGGGAGGAAAAAAAACACTGATATAATCAATCTTAACAGGGTAACAGTGGCTTTGATTCCACCCCCATATAACACACGCAGCAATTAAGTGAAAAAAACAAGGTCTGAACTACTCAGCTATGGGGTGAGTGGAATAACAGCTGGAAAGTCAGACCCAGAGAGAGGTTATCAATGGATCAGTGTCAGCCAGGGGACACTGAGCAAATGGTGCCATGACTGCTCCCGCATCGGCTCTCAGTGCTTGGGGGGTTTACATGTCTCCGGGGGACCTGGGAAAACATGCAGTGGAGAAAATGTCTTCGCTAAACTCTGAAGATGAAAAGTGGCAGCCAAATTCCTGGAATTCAAGCAATACAATCCAACACATCATAGTCAGTGACCTAAGCAATTGGCTACAACCAAAATAAGGTTTAATGGAGAGAACAAGTAGCATGATGAGCAAATTCTGCCCAAGAAAGACAGGAAGAGGTCAGATGTATGGATATCAGGCTGCAAGCACTGTGCAGAATCTCCACCAAACTCTGGTTCTTTGGTTAGTATAGAAGCTCTTTCCTTGGCTTATCCTCACACAAAGCTAATTTTGATATATGTATGTTTGTGTACTCAGTATATATTTATATGTTTAATATATACATATACATCATATACATATACACCTTATACATTATATATACATATATGTATATATATTTGACTGAGAATTAAAAAGAGTAGACAAAATATTGTGATGAGCACATAAGGTTGCTTTTCAAAAATAGTTTTAAGGTTTATCTTTTATTTTTATCCATGTCTATCAATATGCTACTTATGTGCAGGTGCTCTTGGAGGCCGAAAGAGTGTGTGGGGATCCCCTGGAGTCATAAATATTACAGGCAGGGGAGAACTGTCTTATTCTTTTAAGGCAGGATCTCTCCTTGAATATGGAACTCAGGTGTTATTTCTGTTTTGGTTTGTTTTGGTGTGGGTGGCTAGCACCTAGCTAAACAGCAACAATCCACTTTTCTCACCCACCCACACTGCCAAGGTTATAGGTAAATAGGATCATACCTGACTTGGGATCCACATCCTCAGCCTCATGCTTGCTGTCTTAGTCAGGGTTTCTACTCCTGCACAAGCATCATGACCAAGAAGCAAGTTGGGGAGGAAAGGGTTTATTCAGCTTACAGTTCCATGGTGCTGTTCATTACTAAAGAAGGTCAGGACTGGAACTCAAGCAGGTCAGGAAGCAGGAGCTGATACAGAGATCATGGAGGGATGTTTCTTCCTGGCTTGCTTTCCCTGGCTTGTTCAGCCTGCTTTCTTATAGAACCCAAGAATACCAGCCCAGAGATGGTACCACCTACAAGGGGCCCTTCCCTCTTGATCACTAATTGAGAAAATGCCCCACAGCTGGATCTCATGGCGGCACTTCCCCAACTGGAGCTCCTTTCTCTGTGATAACTCCAGCCTGTGTCAAGTTGACGCACAAAACCAGCCAGTGCATTTATGCAGTGTGCTCTTTATCCACCAAGCCGTGTCTCCAACCCTAGAGCCCTAGTTTTTGTTTGTGTTGCTGAATCTATCAACATAAACTTCACATAACTGCCAGGAGAGGAAAGTGAATCTTTTTTTTCCCCCAGTTTTCTCTTTCCTTGTTCCTTCTTATAACCTTTTAAATAGGTGAGTATTCCCTGGAATCATTCCTATCAAGTGAAGGACATGAAGAAAAATCTCAGACTTGAAGAGGTGACACGGGGCAGCCATCTTTATATTAGTTAGTACTCAGAAGGCTGGGGTGAATAGACGGGGGGGGGGGGGGGGTTTCAAGGTCAGATGAACTACATAGCGAGACGATGTCTTCAAAAAAAAAAAAACAGAGGAAAGGAAAAGAAAAGAAGGCAGGAGTAAAGAGAGGGCTTGGTGGCTGCTCTTTTGGGGACGCAGATTTAATTCCCATCATCCACATAGCAGCTAAGGACCATCTGTAACTCTAGTTCCAGGGGATCTGCCTCTCTCTTCTGGGTTCCATGGGCACTGACTACACCTCATATACAGACACATATAGGCAAAACACAAACACATATAAAAATAAAAATAAACTTTTTAAGAAGGAAAATGAGAAGGAAGGTGGAAGGCAGGAAGGAAAGAAGGAAAGAAAGGAAGGCTCAAATGATTACAATGTAAAAATCAGATTTTCCATAAAATGTGCTGACACTTAGATCTCCACTCATGCATAAACCACCAATGATCTTCCTTAAACGAAGCCTCAAGTGATTTCCAGGATGAGAACTTGTTGAAATGCCATAAATTGGAGAGTTTAAATTTGCTTTCACAAGTGTTAATAAATTTCTGTTTCTGGCCTCATCTCTCCCTCCTCCTTTCCATCTCCCCAAACTTTATATTTAACTTCCTTTCTCATGATGGGAATCCATATTTTCTTGATCCAATAATTATCTAGAAGTGCATAATAGTTACACCATTTTTGATTCTTATGTCTTTCATTATTAAATAATTCCAGGTGGCAATAAAGTCATTCTGCTGTAGATATACCAATATGAGAATAGGGAGGTAGTTTCAATGTGATGGGAGACAAAAGTAGATTCTTCTAATATGCTTCATAGAATTTTCATGACTCTAGATGATATTCAATTATAAGTGGCCAAGACAAATAATGAATACACAAGTAGGGAAAATTGCTAAAGCACAGGTTTTCCATTATACAAATTTATTTATACATCCATGCATACATTTCCACTAGAAAATTTCCACACAAATAAATATCTGTGTTTGTGTCTATGTGCTGTTGAAATTGAGAGGCCTGGGAAGGGAGCCATTAATTACGAAGACATCTTGCTTATTCATGATGTCAAATCAAATCATTCAAACATAAGGATGTTATTTATTTGAGTTCTGCAGAGCGATTGTGCTAAATCATCAGAGCTGACCAGTAGAAACACTTAGATTCTCAAGATAATATACAACCACCCTTTCTCATGGATGTATGAAATAGAAACTAAAATCAACTGAAGTCAGAATGCGTTATCCATTCCAGATTTCGAGAAAAAGTTTGAGACACATTGATTCAAAATAGGCCCTGGATGAAGGGGCTACCAGACAAAGTGCCTGTGATTCTCATCCTTATCCTATCATCTCAGCTTCAAGTTTCACAAGAATTGAATTGAAATCCTTTCTTCCTTTTGTGGTCTAGAAAAAAAATTACCTTCTCCGTCCTCGAGAACTCCCAGAAGACGTATCAGAAAATCCAAAGGCTTTATGGAACAAGAGTTTGAGGAAAAAAAATCCTTCCTACACAAGTACAGAATAGAAGGAGAGGGAGACTAATGGGATACCAGGCAGGGGACAAGATTGCTCTCCTGGACTGTGACAATGTTGCACTATCATCTAGGTAAGAGAACTGATGGCCCTTATCAGCATAACTACTGTGCAGCTATGCCTGAAGGGAAAGGGAAATGCTTCATTTCAGCCCAAAAGAATTAAGTTACAGGGTCTGAGGGAAGAATGAGAAGCCACATCGCACAGGGTTCGGTCAAATAAATGTGGGATGTTTGGCCTAGAGAAGGAATCTATGTGTGCACTCACACACATAACAAGACAATAGCGAGGGCATGAGAACGCATCTGGAGTGCTCAACTGTATCTCTTTGCCAAGTAGACTTTCTAAATTCATTCTGCTTTCTGGATCCTGCACAATTTCTGAGAGTTTATTACCTCAACCGATTGGCTCTTTGACTCTTAAGACAGGTGTGGATTAAGTCTCTGCAGATGTATGGGAAAACTTTCCCCTTTCAAGGATCTCCTTAGGGGAAATGACTCGGTGAGCAAAGGGCTTTCCTTGCAAGTACAGATGCCCTGAGCTTGGTCAAGAACCCACATCCGAGATTCAGAGACAGATGATTCACTGGAACGTGATGGTCAGCCAGCCTTGCCCACTTGTTGAACTGCAGACCAGCGAGAGATATACCCTGTTTCCAGGGAAACAAAGTAGAAGACACTGGAGGGATGGCGCCAGGAGTTGTCCTCTACCCTCTATATTCTCCCGACACCCACATGCACATGCATGCACACATGCATGCATGACCTCTGTGAAAACTTTAAGTATGCATATTTATTGCCTATTTGTTTAAAGTTGGATTCTGTGCTGAGATGGAGAGAACAGGTGGCCTACTCTTCAGGGAAAGTCAGAATATACTGCACTTAGTGTTTAAACATTTAGAAAGAAGTGGCGATTTAAAGGAGGCTTGAAAGTAGAAGACTTTCTAACTTTTGAAAGAAATAATAACAACAAAAAAGATCTAAGAAAGTAGGTTTTATTAGCTATAAGAAGGCAAAGACAGAGGATGGGAAGGAAGGAAGTCAAGAGAGATAAACTTTGTGGAAACCATATTTGCTCTACAAATATAACTCTTGTTCACATAGACTCACATTCACACTAAGAAAACACTGATTAATAAAAAATAAGATCCTGGAAGACCTTGAGAAATATTGTCTTTGCAATATAATTATTAAGAAAGAAAAAGTAACCCAGTGCCTTAGTTAATTCCAGATGCTATTTAAAAAAAAATACCATAGACTGGGTAACTTATAAATGATAGGAAAGAATTTCTCAAGACTCAAAACACTAGGGGTCTAATATGAAAATGCCAACAGATGTGAGATCTGATTGGTACCCATTTCCTAGTTTCTAGACGGCTCTTCCTACAAGTTCAAAGTAGAATTGGTGAGGTGTGTCTCAGAGTCTTTTACAATGACATTAATTCCACTTTCATGGCTCTGTTCCATAAATAAATTGGCTCCCAAGGCTCCAACTCCTGATCCATTGTAGTGAGGGTTAAAATTTTGTCATATTTGGTGGGGAGACCATAACATTTAAAAGGGCAGGAATAGAGAATATCTTAAAACACAAAAATAAAATTAGCATAAAAGGTAAATATGCGTAGAGAACATTGCTACGTAGATATCCATATGTACTATAAATATATTTATATGTGCCATATGTGTATATACCAGATATGCAAATCTCGATATAACATACATACATATTTAAAATATGCACATATGCTACTCTGATCATGAAGCATAAATTTATTTCAAAGCATTACTAAACTCATGTTGCTTTTTGTCACATTGCACTTAAAGAATCATAAAACAGTGATGTTATCATACTAGAGTGTTTAAAAAGCTTTTTTTTTAGAAAAAGGCTGCTTGTGTTAAAAAACTGCATTCTCCTGTTTGCTCTCCTTCTAATATTTGGCATTTCTACGCCCTTTAAAATATATTAAAAACAAAATTCTTAGAACATAGCAAGTTCCCAGTAAATATTAGTTACAATTACATATTATTGCTTTAAGATATGATCCTGGTTAGTTTTTGTTCATTATGGCTCAGGCTTAAGATTTTCTGGGAATAAGAAAGTAAGTTGAGCAAGCCGTGAGGAGCAAGCCAGTAAGAAGTGTCTCACCATGGTCTCTGCTTCAGTTCCTGCCTCTGTGTGCCTTCCCTGTCTTGAATTTCTACTTTGGCTTCTTATAATTATGGGATATGTTCAGGGCATGTAAGTCAAATAAAGTCTTTCCTCTTCCCATGTTGCTTTTGATCATTATGTGTTATTACAGCAATAGAAAACACATAGATACTTTCCCATGTCGTTGATTTCCAAGGCAGTAGAAAATAGAACATGGAAGGAAACTATTTGCCTTTAGGAAGCACACCATGCCTAAGGGCAACTCTTCTACCTCATGAAAATTGGTTTTAGAGGTCCCTTTTCTTCCTATGGTAAATGTGCATAATAAATCATGGTGGGGGAAAAAAAGGTGTAAATGGTTGGGTGATTATCCAAATTTTCCTGTCATACCCCAAGCGAATGATGCCTATTTATTTTAATCTTGTAATAAAGGTTCATTTAGGTTGAAATCACTCCCCCCCCAATAAAAAAAATAGCCTCTGATTTTCCCCGACAGGGACTGTAAGATATCTTCATACATATTTTATTGATTAATCCTTGAGTTAGGTATTTTTCTACCGACATATATATTTCTAAAAGTAAACTATCTCATGGACTTTCAGATAATGTAGGAAGCTCAGTTTCTCCTGCCATTAAGTCAGTGTCAATGTTGCAGTCTTCTGGGAGAACTAGACAAGAGCCTTGGCTCACCCTTGGGGGGGCTGTGTGCACGCACCCATTCTCACTGGCCTCTTAGCCACCTGGCTGAGAATATATCAAAGGTAATCAATAGATTCTCTTACCCCACCCTGCCTATCAAGTGTTACATGCAAAGAATAATTTTAGAAAAGTACATGTATTTGAAACTAATACATGTAACTAAATCACACAGTTCATTGAAAGGTTATAGAGCCCAACTTATTTTAAGTTGAATGAATGTATTTGGCAAAGGTGTCTTTGAGAAAATAGATTCTTGATCTGTTTTAAAGAAAGTTCTAGTAGAGCAAGAACCCTACCCATCATTCTCAACACATGAATATATATACATATACATCATATACATACACATACACATATACATACATATATACATATATATTTATATATTAGAATGAATTATATACTTTGAAAGGGAGGGTGGGAGCTCTCCCTTTACAGCAAATAGAACTTATTGCAGAAAACCACAAATGAATGCAATGCAGAAATCAGTGGATCGTGGGGACCACAATCACAGGGATAGGAAGGAAACACTCTAAGAACCAGAATACCAGGAAGTCTGCTGTGAGACTCTCTCCTAGAAATGTCTGCATAAGCCAGACATGAGCAATGAGAATATCAATAGACATGCTAACTCAGAAGGGGGATAATCTCATAGGGCCCCACCTCTAGACAGAGAACTGCAGGCAACTAATGGCTACTGAGAGAAGGAGAGTTACTTCTCCCAGAGATGGGCCCCTAATGGGCTACCCAATACAAAATGATCAGCCCTAAAACCATATTCACAGAAACAACAAAAATAGACTCAGCCTGATATATGTATGTTTTGTGCATATATATTTTAATCAAAGAACAAGGGTATGAGAGGGAGCTTGGAGGAAGGGGCCTGGGAGAGGATGAAGGGAGAAAAAGGAAAGGGGGAGTGATGTAATTATATGTTAATTTAAATGGATTTAAAATTGATAAATACATAATTTAGAAACCTATATAGTAATTACAACCCACAATTTAGGTAACAGCTTTATCCAACAATTAAAAGGCTATTAAAATGTCATATCATGTGTGTGTGCGTGTGTGTGTGTGTGTGTGTGTGTGTGTGTGTATGTGTGTGTGTGTGTGTGTGTGTGTGTGTGTGTGTGTGTGTCTGTCTGTCTGTCTGTCTGTCTGTCTGTCTTAGTAAGTGCACATGCTTATGGGTATCCTTAGAGGATAGGCAAGAAAATCAGTTCTCTTGGAGCTGGAGTTAAAGACAGCACAGTAGTCCACTTAACAAGTTCTGGGGACCAAATTTGGGTCTTCTGGAAGAGCAGTGTGCACTCTTAACTATGTTCTGAGCCCCAATTATTATATCTCGATAGGTAAGTTAAAAAGTCTATTTCAGCCCTTTGCTTCTACATATAATTTGTTGATATGGATGTCTTCCTGTTGCTTGACTAAAGCTTTTAATTGGGTGAAAATTCTGTCCTTTTTTTCAGTCAATTACAAAGGTAAGATAATATAAAACATAAACCTCTCAAGGAGATAAAATATTAATAGTATATATTATATATAAGATAATATATAGCATTCCTCTCAAGGAATACCTCACATGCACGGGTTGCTTTGGAGAATTAACTTTATTAGGGTAGTGCCCATTTTTTAAACAATGTCAGAAAATTAGGAGTCAAAAAGATCTATGTTTGAATTGAGGCTTCTCTTCTATGTGAGAAAATAGGGTAGCAAAAACTGTTTCGTCTCAAGGTAAGATATTATTTGAGAGTCATCAATAATTTTCTGAAGACATATATGTGTGTGTGTTCATGAGCATGAAATGCTCATGAATGCCCAGAATGAGCCTGGAAAGCAATATCTATCTTACAATCAAGATAAATTATAGATGCATTTATAATGAAAATACTTAGCAAAGTATTTTTTTTAAGCGCCCGTTATTCTCCAGGGTAAAGTCACTTCACATCAGTGGCCACAAATTTCCCACTTGCAAAATAAGACATTGTTTGGACTTTGTGCTGCCTAATATTACATGATTCCTATGGGAAATAAAAGTCTCCAGGATCAACATATTTGAAAATATATAAAATCTCTCTGCATACAATTGAACGGGTATCTGTTATTCTTCTTAACATCAAAAGATGGTGACCTTACACTCTCTGTTCTTCTAGAACCTTATTTATCCTCACCTTTTGAGATTCATGTACAATCAGGACCAGATGGTTTGAGACCACCCATTTTCACATGCAGAACTGAGTATCTAGGGTTTTTTTTTTTTTTTCTATCTTTAACCCAAACATCTCGGTTCAGCTTCCAAGGGCTTGCAAAAAGTATTAAAAATACATGTAAGAAGTAAAGAACACGTAATAATATGTATCTATGAGTTAGGATATGTACTAATAAAAAGGGTTCCTTTCATATTTCAGTGTAAAATGGGTACTGTTGGCTGAGACATTGGTACAAAGTGATGACAATATACTAGGCTTAGTCTACTTTCTGGTCTACTTTGCGACGTAATCTCTTTGACCTTGCTTTAATGACTCAGCTCCGTGAATGTTCATTTTCTCATCTCCAGATGGAGATCTCAGCCTGAGTGAGTGTCAGGCTCTTTCCTAGCTCTAAATGCCAAACTGCTTGTCAGTATAGACATGTCAAACCATGAGATTCTTCTTAAATGGAGAGAAATCCAGGGCTGAGGTGTAGCCCAGTTGTAGAGAGCGTGCTTAACCTATGGGAGGCCCTGGGTTCAGCCCTCAGCAATGCAAAACCAAAAGCAAACAAACAAAGAGAAACCATCTCCATTGCTTTTAGTCAAGAGTCTTTATGGACTATTGATGTGTATGAAGTCCCAGACGATACAATGTCCCACGGCAATGAAGTTGAGGTCTAGTTGCCTCTGCATTGTGGCACAGTCCCAGAGATCATTGATGCTTGTCCTTCCCATGCCAGATTCATCAGTCTATTTTTCTTTTCCTTTGTCTCATCCCTCCTTCCCTGTCCTCACTAAAGGAGTATATGGAAGTGTTTAATCCAGTGAAACGTAGCATTTGTCCCAGAACTCACTAATCGACAGCAGGCAAGGGATGCGTATAAGATGCTATTGGTGGGGTTCTACATATGCCAGGCACCATTTCCAAAATACAGCATCCAATTATGCATGTCCTTATTATTACTAATTAATTTTCATGAGTTATTACTGAAGCTCTCTAGAGGACCTAACTCCACAGTAGTGCGGAAGATAAAAAGACTGCGGAAAGTTCGAATCTTACAGAAGGTTAATAGTTTATAAATGCTAGAAAAATGCCAGAATCCCATTTATCCAGTTATTTTAACAACTCCCCACCTCAGAAATGAAGGTATAAGAGTCCTTATAAATTAAACTTGAGGCCATACCTGTGGCACAGATCTCCAATACTTGGGAGGATGCCACACAAAGATGGGCACGTTTGAGACCCGCCTAGGTGATGGACTGGATTCAAGACCAGTTTGGGTAGCTTACTTAAACACTGTTTCAAAATAAAAAATAGATCAGGGGGTTGTATAACATTTGTGTGTGTGTGTGTGTGTGTGTGTGTGTGTGTGTATTTGAGGAGAAAAAATATTCATGTTTATGCTGTGAACCTGTCATACCTAAATAAGCTGAATATTTTATTAATTCCTCAGCACCATGATCTACCCACAATCCTCATTTTCTATTCTGGTGTTCTCAATTTGTTTTTTATGCTTTATTCTGTCTCTCTGTCTACCTATAACTGAAAGACCTATAACTTGCAATTCTAGAAAAAACATTTCTTTTTTCGTATTTCAAAAATAACTTCTCCTTTGCACATTTTCAGTTCTCTCTAAAACTATCTCTTACTTGGGACAGTAAGATGGTTCTGGGGAGGGGTGGGGGGAAGTGCTTGCTATGCAAGCTTTACTACCAGAGGTCAATCTCTTGGAACTCGCATAGAAAAATAAGTGCTAGGAAGGGTGAGATGCTCCTGCAATCCCAACACTCGCAGAGGGATGCCAGGCAGAGGCAAGAGTCTCACCCAGATGTTCACAGACCAGCCAGTCAGGACCATTCAGCACAGCAGAAACAGGAAACTGCACCCCAACAAGGTGGATGGCTAGGACCAACTCTTGAAAGCTGACCTCCACAAGCGTGTCATCACACACACACACACACACACACACACACACACACACTTGAAACAACAGCAAAATTAAGTAAAAAATTACTTATTTTTGTCTGAGGTTTGGCATGCGTAAGTGAATATTCTAACTTTTATTTCTGCTTTCTTCACTTTGAGTATTTCATTTTATTTTATTATTTTAGAGCTGTACTTTTTACTTTTGAGAACATTTTGATAATAAGAACAATGAAGGAGTAATGCCCTGGGTTTTATATGTTTGTGATCCTTTTTCTATTGTCTCACATGATTATGCTTATCATGTGATGGATTAGTTAAATAATTTGATGAAATCTTAAAGTTTGAGGGTACCCATTCAGAGCTTCCTTGGAGTATAATCCTGTGATCATCTCTCCAGAGCAAGCAGACTGTACTCGATGAAGAATGTATAGAAGAGTCAGTGCTTAAGGTCTTTCAAGGTGGAAAGCCCCTGTGTGCACTGGTTTATGAAACCTGGTTTGTTTTTTGTCTAGCTTAGTGTATTCAAAGCTCGCTCATCAAAGTACCTTTCAGCCTTTCTTCTACTTGCTCTGATTTTCTTACTGAAGAGGAGAAAAGGAGAGACAATTATAGCATTTTATAGTCAGAGGACTATATATGAAGTCAGCACTTTATGTACTCATGTCAAGGGCAGGTGTTTCGAAGCAATGAAGGTCATACTTGTTAGAAATATAAGGCCAGGGGCTGGAGAGATGGCTCAGGTGTTAAAAGCCCTTCCTGCCCTTCCAGAGGACCTGGGCTCCCACATGGCAGCTCAAAACTGCTTGTAACTACAGTTCAAGAAACTTTTATTGTTTGATTATACTTTTTTTAATTTAAAAAAATATAATTCTTTACACATAAGCATACAAATCCAGCCATAACTGTGACCTGGAAAGACAATTTAAATTGAAATATATCATCATTAAGTATATTTTTCAAGTAACAAGACATACATAAACATAACAATTTTATTAAGTAATTAATATTTATTTTTATTAATTATAATATTTGAATATAATATATTAAATAAATAATTATGCTAAATAATCAAAGTCAATATAGCAAAAATACTATTTCATACATTATTTAATACATTATCAACAGGAAACCAGTTCCTTCTTGTGCTAAGGTTTGAAAGTCAATAAGTAGTTTTCATTGACAGCATATTTTAATTTGGATTAGTCATGTGTCAAGGGCCACAGGTAGATAATGGCTATAATACTGACTTCAGGTAACTAATCTGAGATTTTTGCTTTTTGATTTAGTAGCTGTAGAAAGTATTTCTTTGCTTTTATTCATTTTATGGGGAAAAGAAATGCTAAGATAGAAGACTTCACACGGAAAAATCTCAGATTTTTAGATCCTTGGGAACTGGGGATTTGAACAGCATTGGACCATTTGACCACACTTTCCTTTTGTAGACCTGGGATCAGCTGCAATTCAGTGATAACTGCCTCTACCCTGTCGCTTACAGCCCATTTCACACGCGAGGGTCACCTGCTTGACCCCATGGGGATTTATCTTACAGATAAGAAAGGAGTGACCCAGAGAAGTCACTTGTCATTCAAGCCTTGGCTGCTGACAGACCTAAAACTAATACCAGAGTCTCTGATAAGGCTTCCTGGAGACACCGTTTCTTAAGAGCAAACACAAATTTTCCCATTTTAATTAGCCAATTCAGACTCCGTTCCTTCACAGCTGTATATGCTATGCGGAACTCAGGATCTTTCCTCTAGAAGCTACTGAATTGCTCACAGATATGCTTTCTCGAAGTCGTCTTATCTCTTCATATGACTTTAGGCACACTTGACTTTAAGTCAGCAGGAGAAGCCACCAGTTTTTGAACTTTTAGAACATCTGTCTTCCTCTCTTAGTCTTGCTTTGTTTTATTTAGAATTTCCAAACAAAGTTTAGGGGGGAAAATGATTTCTAAAACGCACATTTGCTGTGTGATAGAATTCCTTCCCAGCAAAGTACTTAATGCCGAGCATACAAAAATATCCCACCTGCCCTTCTCCTTCATGAAAATTAGATTGAGATTAAAATATTAACAATTGTATATGTGAGTCTAGATGAACATATGTGTGTGTACGTGTGTGTTTCAATTAAAGTGAATTTTGAGCATGAAATTAATGGATAGCCATAAAAACCAGAATAATAACTACTTTCCAGAGAAGGAGAGGTATATCAAGCTGGAAAAACCTCTGGACTGATGAATATGAGTATTTTTGATGTGCATGATGACGTCACAACTTTGAAAAAAATTGCCCTAGATTACTATAGTCTTCTACTGGTTCATAGGATATTTCTCTCTCTCTCTCTCTCTCTCTCTCTCTCTCTCTCTCTCTCTCTCTCTCTCTAATTGACAAATAAGAAGTAAAAGGATTGCTAAGTGGAGTTCATCAAATGTCATAACAAGCAACAGAGTCCAAGGGCACAAGAGATAGAAAACAGTAATACATGCCCATGCTGGTTGGCAGACATCTTTAGTTTCACCCAAGATACACAATAATCAACCTTCTATAGGCTTAAATATACAATCATCTAGTTCGGAATCTTTGCAAATCAGATTTTACATCTGCCCATGCCCCAGGCCATTCAGACAGTGACTGGTGCCAGGGAGGGTAACGTGTGACGAATACAGGCAAATTGCATTTCTCCTGCTTCATTTGTTTTGTTTAAATTGTGTTAAGTACCTAAATAATTAGTTTAAACATGTTCAAAGCCAAACCAAAATAAGAAAAAAAAATATATTGCAAAGGGAAAGAAAGAATGCGTCTGCCTTTATTCTCAAAACCAGGGCTCTCCTGTGGGGAGCTGAGCGTGACTGACCACTGTAATTACTGCTGCAGGGATGAGGGACAAGCACGCTCTCATTCCTGTGCCACCACAAAGACTAACCAGTCCCCGGAATGTCTCCTGTGGTCCATCTGTGGTTTCATATCATGTCACTCCTACTAGAATTATAATCATTAATTGCTCAAGAGTTCATTCAGTTTAAAATATTTTCCATCAAAAGCCACTCTGGAATAAATACTTGGAATAAACCGCGAAGTAGCGATGGGTTTTGAAAGCAAACCTTAACCACCCCATGCTCTACCCGATCAACTGCCTGTTTCAAAGGCAACTTTCGCAGCAATTGTCTTCTATTTATGAACATGGAATTATTTCTTGATCCCATACTGTTTCTTTCCTGTTGGTTTATAGTATTTCAAACAATTTTTTAAAAAGGCATTAAGAGAGAAAGACCTCACAGTCTTTGGCAGCTAAGCCAGTAGGTTCCTTACCACAAACCTGCAGGGGATAAATTCCAGTAGGAAAATTGCTTTCTGCCGGTTAATTTTCTTTCTGATGTTTCAACAATGAACAGTCAACCCATGTTTCAAGTTAATATGAGGCACAAAAAAGAGATAATGTTTTTAGATAAATTTCACTCTTCACCTCCATGTCTTTAAATATTAAAATTTTTCCTTATTCTGAGAGAAGGGAAGAAATAATCGAGGAACGCTAGCTCTCTGTTCCCTTGGTAATTGATCTCCCAGTATTCAGAAGCTGTTTATATAAATGGGATATTTGCTTTTTAAGCTTTATTTACAGATTTTGCCAGATGAGCATGTACCCCGTGAACTATAATTATGGGTTTCCAGCTGTTCCCAGAAATCTTGGTATGCACAGTTTTGGAGCCTGAAGCATGCTTTAGAATCAGTCACTGGTTAGCCTAAAATAATATCAACTATTAATGACTGGTAAACCTACTGAGAACAGGCTGCTGATTCATGAAGACTGTAGAATTATAGGGGTGAATGTGCTCCTAATAAGCCCCTTTTGTGTGTGTGTGTGTGTGTGTGTGTGTGTGTGTATGTCTCCACGGCAGGCTTGAATCCACTATACTTACATGAGTCTAAATAGAGGAGACATTCTGCGTTTTCAAGACCAGCCATTACAGTAATTGAATAACTCCTTTAAGAGAATTCTATGGTGTTTCACCTCTCTTCTTTTTAGAATATTTTCCCTTATTTGTAATCAAAAGCCTTCTGCTTCCAGTTGAAATATGGGCTCTGTCTGCAATTTTTCCACTTTTTGTAGAAGTGGAATCTTTTCTGGTCTTGTTTTTCGTGGCTTTGGAACCAACTCCTAAAGCAGAGAGGCCATTAGAGGCTTAGAAGGGGCACCAGTGGTTTTTCCATCCACTGTCGCTAAGCATGTTTACTTTCTTTCTAGTCTGAGCATGGCTACGTGTTTTTATTCCTGAAACATAATGACATAAATCCTCCCTGGGTCCTGGAGTAGGAAAAGATGCCACCAGTCAATATGAAATCTAAACTGAGCAGTTCTGGTTAAGTGACAATCAGTAGATGAAGGACCACCACCTGGGACCAACCCAAAAGTCCAGAGACAGTATCAGGAACGCAAAGCCCAGAAGCATGGGGCAGGGTGGATTCCTAAGCCATCTGGGCTTGAGTATAAGCCAAAGGCAGAAGCACAGAACTTCTAAATGCTCTCTCCAGCCTCAGGTCAGAGACTCTGCTTAGAAAGTATTAAAAACTCACTGCTACCTCTGAAATCGGAAAGGAGGGCTGCATCCGAGAGAGAGGGTTCTCCAGAGGGAACGGACCAATATAAACTCCCATAAGCAGAGATATATTACACTGATTTACATGATCAGTATGATTCGTCCCACAGTGGCCAGCCTCAAGTTACAGAGCTATTGAAACCAGTCGCTGTTCAGTGCAAGAAGCTAGAAGCCTCGGAACAAGGGTGAAAAGGATGCTGTTCAAATCTGAGGCTGAAGGTCTGACCCCGGAGAGCCAGTCACTGGTGTGAACCTGTGTTTAAATGCGGAAGAAGCTGTAGTCACAGGAAGGTGGAGTCAGATGCTCAGGGTTGATGGAGTCAGATGCTCAGGGTTGATGGCAAAAATCTCACCCACTTGAAAAGAGTCCAGCGTTCTGCTGTGAACCTGCTCCTTGGATTGTCAAGTGTGGGTTTGGGCTTTCTTCCAGTGTTGGTTCGTGTTTCATATGCCAGTTGTACTTGACACCCAGGGCAGGTCTTCCGCACTCCGTTTCCCTACCCACATGCCAATCATCTCTAGAAAGGCCCTAGTAAACATATCCAAAAGTGGGCCTTCACTAACTTTCTAATTTTTTTTTCAGTCAAGTTGATAACCAAGATTAACAGCTACAAAATTATATATTTTCATGAAGCCAGCCTTATGTAACCCTGTATAATAAACTTTGAAAAAAAGATACCAGTATGGGCCTGAAAAGGTTATTTACTTTGGAACAAGAATGTTAAATATCTATTTGAATTGTAGACTCTCCAGCATCTCTGGGACATTGTACATAGCCATTCGTAAGTGCCAGGGAATGACTATGTGCAAGAAGAGCACACTGGTAGGCGTTCTATCTTGCGGGACCCCCATAGCAAAATACTTCAGACTGGGTGGGCTTAGCATACAGAAATTACATTTCTTGCAACTCTGATGGTTGGAAGACTGAGATCCAGGTGCCATCAGGAGTATTTTCTCCTGAAGTCTCCTCCATTGACTTATGAATGACTTTCTTCTGAGTGTGTCTTCAGGAAGGCTTTGCTCTGTGCAGTTCAGCCATGGTATCGGTATCTAAATTATCCTTATTAGGAGAACAGCAATCAGAATGGACCAGCCCTAAGGGCCTCCTTTTAACTCAACTGCCTCTTGAAAGGGCCTCTCTTCAAATATGATTCTGAAAAATCAACCTACAAACTAATATTTTCCAAGGTGGTATCCTACAATTATATGCATTAAAACGACCTAGAATGATAGTTTGAAAACAGATTTCTGAACTATCGTCAAGACCAGTTCATTCAGGCTATTGGAGGCTAAGCCTGGGATTCTCAATTTTTAATTTTTTCTGTCACTTTATTTTATGGGTGTGGGTGTGTTACCCTTATGAATGCCTATGCACAACATGCATGCAGTATCCGTGGTGACCAAAAAAGGGTGTTAGATCCCCTGGGAATAGAGTTATAATAGTGAGCCTCAAAATGGGTTCTGTGAATCTAACTCAAGGTTTCTTGAAGAGCAACCAGTGATCTTTTTTTTTTTAAAGATTTATTTTATGTATATGAGTACACTGTCACTGTCTTCAGACACACCAGAAGAGGACATCAGGTCCCATTACAGATGGTTGTGAGCCACCATGTGGTTGCTGGGAATTGAACTCAGAACCTCTGGAAAGAACAGCCAGTGTTCTTAACCACTGAGCCATCTCTCCAGCCCACAACCAGTAATCTTAACCACTGGGGCATCTCTCCAGCCCTAAATCTCTAGTCTTAGGAGACTGACACCTAAAATATGTGATTTCATAGGTGATTGTGTTCAGATCTGCAATGAGTACCTACTGTGGTAAAATCTACCCCTAAACTCAGTGTGGCTTAAAACAATAAATTACCTTAAAAGGTCCATGATGACTCTGAAGCCAGGGGCTGAGTGTGATTTGTTTGTACGTCTTTGCCTCAAGGATCCACACAACCTGCCAAGACTGACATCTCAAAGGGTTGGCAAAAGAAAGATGAGCTTCCAAGTTCACTCATGTGGTTGCCGAGGATCCATCTTTTCCCAGCTAGACACTAAAGAGTCTCCTAGGGGACTAAAGTGTCTTTATGTCTTACTCGCTATAGCTGGAGACCCCTTAGTTTTTAGCCTCATCATCCTCTCGTCAAGGCAGCTCTCAACATGACAAGCAAAAGCAAGAAAGATTATTTGTGTATCCTACTTTTCAAAGGGTCACCCATCCACTGATCACATTTAATACAGGAAGAGTGTCCCTGTCTGAAATACTTGGAACCAGAAGTATTTCGATATTGGATTTTCATCAGATTTGGGGGTGTTGTTTGTTTGTTTTGTTTTTGCTTTTTGTTTTTTAATAAATATCCTGAGATATCTTGAGGAGAAGCCTGGATATAAACACAAAATCTCTTTATATTCATGTACCACTTATAAACATAGGCTAAGAGTAACTTTATATAATATTTTTGATGCTGGATTTTGTCCATGATATGTCACCAGAGGTCAAGGGTAGACTTTTTCCACTTGAGACATCATGTTGATGCTTAAAAGTCCTTAGATTTTGAAGCATATGGGATTTCCGATTTTAATATTCAGGACATTCAACACATACTTAGAAACAAGTTCTAGCTCAAACTCAAGAAGAAAAAAAAATCTATAGACAAGATTGCCAGGAAATGGAGAGAGAGCCTTCCCAGTGGGTGTCCATTGATACTAGCCCTCATGTGGAGGGTAAGCAAAACTCTAACCTCACAGACCTGAAGAATGCAGAGGCAACATGGCGGAGCAGGGTTGGGGGTGAGGGGAACTCAGAGATGATCCTAGAGGGTGAGATGATCACGGCCTGGAGGGGAGCAAGGTTCTCTTTGCATCCCAGCACAGTTTATTCACCAGCACAGTCTATACAAATCTAAGGACTCGAAAATAACCCTTATTTTAAATAGAAGGACAATACCCTCTGCACTGCCAAGACATAGATGACTACTTTTCAAAAACAAGCTTCGAATTTTACCAATATGAGGTATAACAGAGAACAAACTCAGTGTGTGCTTTTATTATTAATATGCAAGTAAATTTATAAAAAGAGTTTTAAGGTGTATTTAGTTGTTTGCTCTGAACCTGCCTGAGTTGTAGCATTAGTCTGCCACTCATATTGAGTCTCATTTTTTTTTGCCCAATTTCAGGCTTATTTCTTTACCAAAGCATAAACCCAGTAAAGGGCACAAGAAAACAAAGGGATGGAGAAGGAGGGAAGAAAGGAGAAAGGAAGAGAGGAAAGGGAGGTGGGTGGATAGAAGGGCAAAAGGAAGAAAGGAAAAGAAAATGATTGGATGTTTGGACACTTAGTTGCTGACTAAAAACATTTTGCTTCTCCACAGAAGCCAGTCCGAGGATCAGTGCGGACTGGAATAGATTCATCTGGAAGTTTCTGTTTGTATCATGTAACTCACATTCAAAGAAGGGGATTGTGGTACCCTAGAGAAGACTCTGGCCGCAGTATCTGTGAGGCTAGGGTTTTGCTGCTCCTGGTCAGTGGTTCACTTGATGAGTAAGCACGAGTAATTCAGTTAACTTCGCTATGTCTCTTCCCCAGTCTGGTAAATGAATAGCTTGGGAGAACAGAGTGATGTTCACAGTGTAATGAGAGAGGCAGGATATCAACATCACCAAAACAAATAAACAACAATGGAAAAACAGTTAGACATCCAAATCTGGATGTCTGTCCTAGACCCACTGAATCAGAAAACATTCCAGGAGTGGGGTGTAGGAGTCATTATTTTCAAGTAACCCAGTCTTTTCTGAAGCATGTAATATTTAGGAGCTTCTAAAACATATTGCATTGTTTTTTTCCAAGTTAAAAATCTGTAGGCTTCAGGATGTTCTATAAATGGAAAAGAGAAAAGAAAAATCCAATATTTTTTAAAAATGGAGGGTTTTGTTTTGTTTTGGTTTGGTTTGGTTTTTTTGTTTTGTTTTGTTTTGTTTTTTGAATCACAGGAGTGGAATAAAAGCAACCTTGGAATGTCCTGTTCCAGAATCCTCAGAAGAGTGTTATCAATGCACACCAATAAGCCCTTGCACTGTACCAGTGAAACTGGACACTATAACAGTCTGCATATTGTAGCCAGATGTGGCGCCTCATACCTTTAATCCCTGTACTCAGGAGGCAGAGGTAGGCAGGTTTCTAAGTTTGAGGCAAGCCAGAGCAAAGCAGGGCAACCCAGAGAAATCCTGTATCATAAAAATAGAAAAACAACACACTCACAGCAGAGTAAGCATAGTCACCCAAACTCATAATACATGTGATGGCACAGCCAGATCTCACTCCGAGAAAGCCTAGCTCTTCGCTCAGTCTTTTTCTCTGTGGGCCATTACTGCAATTGCACCAATGTGTTTGTCCAAATACTATTTTTTTAGATTCAGAAAATAAACAAGGAATATAAAGTTTGATTCCATTTTACCTCTGACACCAATGGTGTGCATGGCGGCGGGGGTGGGGGGGTAATGGTTCATGTATGTGGTATATGTGTATGGTGTGGTGTGTATAATATGGTATGTGTGATATGTGTATGTGTGGTGTATGTCTGTGTATACATGTGTGCACACGTACGTGGAGGTCAAAGACAACCTCAGACATCAATATTTAAGTGCTAGCCACTGTTCTTTAAGTGATGCCCTGTTCCTTTACACAAGGTCTCTCACTAGCCTGGAACTCTCCAAGTAGCCTGGGTTGGCTAGTCAGTGGACCTCAGGGATGTGCCTCTATCTAGATTTCCCAAGTACTGAGATTAGAAGGGCATATAGCACCATGGCCGCCTTGTTAATGTGAATTCTGAGGATCACACTCAGGTCCTTATGCTGGCAAGGCAAACATTTTATAGGCTATTTTTCCAGCCACTATGCTTTAAAAAAAAAAAAAAAAAAAAAAAAAGAATGCATCCGCATAGAACAAAGATATGATCATATCAAGAAACACACATATGTGGGCTCAAATAGTGGAGCCCTTAAGCATGGTAATTCCACTTTGGCTGGGTGCCTACAAGCAAAGTTTCCTAAAGTTTTTATTCAGACTTTCATCTATAAAATTGATGGTGCCATTAAAATGAAGGGACACAGGTATTAAGTCCTCAGTAATTACTGACTATTAGGTCTTTCGTGGCAGTTGAAAACATCCTCCCTCTTAAAAGATATAGCAGGTAGTAACGGCTAATGGCTTCCTTTGCTTCTAACTTTTATCAATGTGTAGTAATAATATTATTAGAAGTATAATAAACAGAAATCTATTTAGCAGAGATGATGAAATCCTGGGCCAAAAATACATTTCCAAACTCCCTTCTATAAGATGAAAAGGATATTAAGCAGATGTTCGGGGCCAGTGGTCCTCGTCTGAGGTCCCATAACCTTTGTCACGAGGCTCAATTTGTTAACCCCAGTGCCCTGCCAAATTCCTGCGTGACTAGGGCAGCTCTGTCTGCTTTCACTCCATTACAACTGAAGGCAAGTAAACGAGTCTTCACTTTCTCTTCTAAAATAATTTTCAAGTTTTACATGTCAGCCCCTCTCAGTTTTTCATTCTCCCCTCTGCCCTCTCTGCTAATGTTTGCTACCTTCCACCAGAACCCTGGTTTAGAATTAGAAAAGAAAAAAAAATTAATAGAGAAACATCAGGTCTACTGTACCACTTATACCTCTGGCTCTATGAGGTCCTAAAACATTTGTTGGGGAGAAATATGGATTGATACCATCAGACCAATTTTTAAACCCTCCATTATCTTTATTGATTGGTCTATGTTTAATTTCCTATATTTTGAACTATGCCTGTCTTATTTGATCTGTCTTCCATCTTCTCAAGGTCACTGTTTAGACTGACTGGGAGATGACTGAGAAGAGGCGTCTCCCATTACAGCTGACACCAGTGGGACACTTGAATGAGGCTGTCTTGGAAGCCTTGGGCCTTTGGATTCTTCTACGTGAAATCAATAGGAGAACTCAGCTGAACCCATGCCACAGATGAAAACCCAATGGGCTCAGCCAACATAGAGAATAAATAAGTCAGTGGGTTAGGATATGGTCTGTTACTCCATCACAGAAATGAAAGAAAAAAAAATCAACTGACTTTATTACCGAATCTTACACTTGGCTGTTATCTCTACCCTTGCTGTTCCTAAAGGGAGTATGCTATACCAAGTCAAGTACATTTTGTCAGTAGTTCCTTTATTTTTCACCCTTCTGATAAAATTTCTCAACTTACAGATGCATGAGTACGTGTGAGTGTGTGTGTGTGTGTGTGTGTGTGTGTGCGCGCGCGCGCGCGCGCGCTTTTTTTTTTTTTTTACCCTTTTACATGCTGTCTCCAAAGTGTCAGTTACGGTGCAAAGGTTACCTCCCTTTTGATGATTTTGCATTGCTTACAGCACATGTCAGTAACTTCTACTCCTAAGCCAGTAAAAGCAACACAGAATCACCAGGGGGGGAAAAAAAGAAACTAAAATAATAAAAACAAACAGCCCAATGCCACCGCTGAGCTTGCGTGTGCACGCATTTGGGTGTAAATGTGTGTGTATGTGCGCGCACACACACACACACACACACACACACACACACACACTTTAACTGTGTCTACTCTAGTTCAACTTGTTCCTGCTTGTTGTAATCTGTGATCTGAAAAGGCTTAAACTAAAATTTATCTGGCTCAATCCCCAGAATGTCTAAACTTTTCCCAGCTCTAAGAAGAATGGCTTTTACACCCTCTGTACACATCTGTCCCCCATACTCCCACAGTGAGCTTCCCCTACTGGCCATTAATCCCTTCGGTTTCTTCTTGCCAAAGATGCTCTGTTGTTTGATAGAACACTAATCTCCAAGAATCTCAAAGTATCAGCTTACCTGTGAACGCCCAGAAACTGTCTCCATCCTTAGCCTCGTCCCCTTTTATGTTTTCTTCATCTTTGAACACATGTACCGAGCTCTGTCTGAGAATGAGGCTTACATTCTGTTGTGGTTAGGAAGGGTATTGACCCGAAGGCACGCCATTCTCTCTTAGCTCAAAGGAGCAAGATCAACACTCAGAATTGCCTAGTGACAAATATCAATTGGTAGAAGAACAGGTCGCCCCGTTGGCAGGAAACTCAGATAAGGTGGGGGGAAGAGTCCTTTGTTCAAGTCACTTGAAAGGTTTTGCCGAACTAAAGTAAGTCTTAGAGAAAGTAGTGAAGAGGCAGGAGTGGACAGGTACGGTGTAACAGGGGACAGATCTCTTTCAATATTAATATCCTGTCATGGTCCTACACATTTGTGAGGAGAGAGTATAAAGGGACGGTGCAAATTGACAGTCACAGGACTCCAATTCATGTCAATTTATTACCAGGAAAGAGGGCGAACTGTGAAATGAAAAACTCGGTCCCTGAGCAGGATGAAGAATCTAACACTGGAGTTCCTTCACTGGGAAGCTGCAGTGAATTTAATAGAACCCCATCAAGTGCAGCTGGGGATCTCTCCTGCCCGGAGTGTGAGCCTGATTTCCAATTCTAATGAGGGGCAAAGTCCTCATACTTCATCCTAAATGGCAATGGTACCAAGCCTGGTCTTCTGCTGGGATGACATCTTTTACATCCACCAACATAATATGGAAGCTCTTGGGTCCCATTTATGACATGGGGATTAAAGGTGACATTAGAGTGTCCAGCTACCCACTCCTAATCACAGTCCCTTCCTCCCTTATGCCTTCCCAAAGCTGCACTGCAGAGCTCTGCAGAAAGCCGAGGAATGTTCTTGAAGCTGGTGGTAAGATTGTGTTTGGAATGTTTATTAATGCAATTCAGGAAATAGTCTGATCTTAACAAGTTTCAACAGTGTTTTGATGTTTACCAGATGATCCACAAACCACACGTATCCTCTCTCAGCTCCTGGAAATGACGGCGAGATTTGAGACAAGATTTGAGACAAATTTAAAATGTCAAAGTCACTACGAGTTAGCATGAGCTGTATTTGATAGCCAGTGTCCTGAGAACTGACTCCGTTCCTAGGCACTGAGATACCACCTCCTTTAAAAGGATGGTGTGGTCCATCTGTGGGAGGAAGTGGGATGAAGGAGAACAAATAGAAATAGACACGGAGGCTGAGCATAGATCAAAGGGCACACTTGGTTTTGAAACAACGGAAATTCGAACACGTTTAAGATGCATCCAAGACTCCTTAGCTGGAATTCCCCCTTTGCAACTCGCATAGCCGTAGGAAGACCACCCCTAGAACTCTGTCCTGTGACATGGCACCTGAGGACCCAGTACCTTGGGCTGAGCTCAAAGGAGGAGATGAAAGGAAGAGGCGAACCAGAAGGGACTGACTATGGACAAAGATTAAAGGAGGCAAATCAAGAAACGAGAGGGCAGTAGCTGGGGGCAGAATGATAAAAGCTACAAATACCAGGAGTGTGCAAACTTCAAGCAAGGAAAATACCCCTCTACCCCCGCCCTCACACCCACCCCCGTTATAAATTAGCGGAAGAAATAGTTGGCTTCGAAGGAGAAAGACGCTGTGAGAAAAAAGTGTTCAATTAGCCCACTAATGACTGCCTGACGAAAGTGGAGGCTGGAGCAGGAAAGGCCTTTTACAAGCGGGTGGGGGTGGGGGTGGGGGAGTTCACGGCCGGAAAGCATGCAGTAATGAATACCTCCGCACTTAAGATGGTACCATAGGCTGGACAACTCCTCCCAGTCCAGTAATCGAGACTCAGCACACCACAGCCTGCGTTCCTTATATTCAGTGAGTCAGTTAGTCTTCTGGAAGGAATCTGGTTAGTAAGGAACGGACAAGGAAAAAAAAATCATCAGAAATCTGACTACTCAGAAAAACCAGGTTTCGTGTCAAACAATTTACTCCAAATTATAACATGGAAATTAAGTGCATAGTATTTCAGTGAACTTAATGAGCTGAACAGCAACTCCAAAGGCTTCTAATGAAAAGTCAGAATAATTGAAGAAAGGCATCCCTTGCAAAGGCGGGCTCCGGTAATGAGAACCACGGCTGCTTTGAAGGTTGCGAGCAGTTCTCACTGATGCCCAGAAAGGGTCCCTTTTGCTGGAGAAAAAAAAAAAAAAAAAAAAAAAAGAAAAGAAAATTTTAACTTGTCCTCCTGAAATTCTGATTGTGACTTTGCTGATAAACACATTCGAGCCTCTCCCCTCCCGCCCCCCCCCCCACAAAAACCTTCCTTTTTAGACCCTTCGGAGGTTGTAGATTATTCAGGATTTGCATAATCACAGAACAACTAACATACAATATTAAACCCTGTCTGTTAATTTATGCGTTGGACCAAATTGTTCTTTGGGGTGAAATCCCCACCCCTAGCCCCTGTTTTAAGAAAAGCCTGAGTTTGCAAAGAGTATTATAGAATCCAGGAAAGGAAATCAAACTCCTTTGCAGTGTAAGTCCCAATGTTTACTTCATGTGTCTCTCCACCTGCCAGCGATGCTCTCTGTGATTGTATAGGCAGTGAGACAGGTTTCTTTCTTTCTTTTTTTTTTTTTTACACCCTAGTTCTAATTTTGGTGTGGTTGTTATCCCTACATGAGCGTTGGACAATTCTCGGTGATAAGCTTTGCCCTCTGACCCCACTGAACCATATATACCTCCATTTGCTCGGTGGTAAACTTTACAAGTCTCCTCGACCAGAATTAATAACGGTGAGCCTGCTTTAATTTGAAATTGCAAAGTCCTTTGCTTCAATAAACACCCCCAAGATTTCCTCCTGAAGCATTTAATAATCAGTTTAATTGTGCTGGCAGCAGGGGCATGGCTGCCTTGGACATCTGGCTGTTCCCTCCTGTGGCTACCTCCTTGACCCTAATCATGAGCAAACAAAAGCAGTCAAAACAACAAAATAAAATGTGAGACATGCTCCGTCCTTGCCCAGGATAAATGCTATTTTTTTTTCATTCTCTAATTATCATCTTTACCACCTTGCTGCTCTTCTCAGTTTTCTGCCTCCAAAGACATTTTTTAAGCTCCGCAGAGTTGAACTTAACTAAAGCATCCACCGCAAAACCCTGCCTATCTCCCTTCTCACCAGCGATTTCAGCTCCCCTCTTGCAGAGCGCAGTTCCATTTTACATCAAGAGTGCTTCCTGGAAGAGAATCTGAGCTACAATCAAGGAGAAGCAGGAGATGCCCTTACTCACGTCGTTATCACTTCCCTTGAAGAGGAAGAGAGCCCAAAGATCAGGAAAGGGGCTGGCTGATCAGAAAAGCCAAAGGAGAGGGATCGAATGTACTGGAGAAAGTCTTCCCATTTCAAGTTTCTGACACAACCGAAGTTATCCACTGTGGGAAAGACGGGAGGCACACCTGGGTCTTACTAAAGGGTCTAGAGTTTCTCAGAAACATTCCCTTGTGCCTTGGGGAAGATAGGAAGGGAAGCTGCTTCCCCAGCAAATATATTTTTAATCCAAAAACCACTTCTTAGTCTACAGAAATCCAGTAATTTACCTATGTATTCATGGCTGTCTGGGACTTGCCCAGCCTGGAGGAAGACCGAAGGAGCGGGATTTTTTTTTCCTTTTTAATTTCAAAGTTACATGCAGACTACTTTAACTTGTTTTTATTACCTTTAATTAGCTTAATAATCTTCACATTTCCTTGTTGAATAACCGCTAACTTAATGTGTTGCCATAATGCATTTTTAAATTACTGCTTTAAGAAATTCAAGCCTGATTTCCCATTCCCCTCTCTGTATTAATTATCTATAAATATGTGCGGATTCCTTGCAGCAGATTCTTCCAGTCTCCTTGTTAGCCCTACATAGACACTTAGAAGAGCTGTAACAAAAGCAGAGTTCCACATCCCTATAATTTACTCAGCTTCATAATTGATATTTATAAGTTCAGCAAACCTGGACGGGGGAGGAGGGGAAAGCAATATTAGCTGGGGCCCCATTCAAGTTCAAAGCCCTTTAATTTGAATGTAAGTGTGGGGATCTTGTTTTGCAGAGACAAACAGGCCCACCCTCCTTTGTGCTCAGTTATGTGGGCCTCTGGGGACACAGTTTCTTCTCTTCAGCAAAAGGTGATCTCCCTCACCCCATTCATGCCTATAAGCCTGAGCTGAAAAGGAAAGTGACCGAACCGGTTTGTAAAGTATGTACTGGAGCCCACGAGGAGGCAAGGCTTTCTTCTCCAGCTTCACCCTGGCAGAAGGGAGAACGAAAGGAGTTGGTAGTTTGGCAGTGTGCCATGGAGAAAGTATCACTTTTGGCGACAAGTGACTCTACAGTCTCATCCACAATGGGAAGGGAAAAAAAGGAACCCAAGATGAAACTTAGTCCTGGAGAGCTGAGGCAGTGTAGACACTGTGCTCACAAAGGAGGAAAAAGGCAAAGACAAGATGTCAGCCAGCCCCAAGGAGGGTCTGGTGCAGTGGTGCTTAGGGAGGGTTCCCCTAGTCCACAGCAGCGACAGCAGCAACCTTACCAAGAAAGTTACTGGCCCCATCTAAATCCAAAACTCTAGGAGAGCCCAGCACTCTTAACAGGCCTTTTAGGTAATTCTAAAATATACTACAGTTGGAGAAGCAGTAACCATACATAGGTATATGGTTCTTCTACACAGAGCTAGGCAAACTGCAAACATGAATTCAAAGAATAACCCCACATAGCCTCCCAGGGTAGAGGGACCTCCAAATCCTCCTTTTTATTTTTTACTGTGGTGCTGTAGGTATAGCCTTCTACCACAACACTTTGGAGCTAAATGAACCATTCCCTATCTTCAATAAATAGATAGTAGCTGAGCAGTGGTGGCGCACGCCTTTAATCCCAGCACTTGGGAGGCAGAGGCAGGTGGATTTCTGAGTTCGAGGCCAGCCTGGTCTACAGAGTGAGTTCCAGGACAAGCCATGGATACACAGAGAAACCCTGTCTCAGGGAGAGAGAGAGAGAGAGAGAGAGAGAGAGAGAGAGAGAGAGAGAGAAATAGAGGATAGCATTTGGAGAAAAAGAAAGACCATCTATGCCTAAGAACACACAGGATCAATTTCAGACAAAGAAACGATTTCATAAGAGTTGAACCATCTAATGGAGAGAAGCAAGTCATTGGCTTCATAAACAATGTGCGCTATCTATTCATTAATCTATCTCTGAGGCGTTCCGACTTTCCAGGTGCAATGCTCAGTGCTGGCATGAAATGGATTGCCACTGTCAGAGCAGAGAGTGGTACAACACGAATAAACGCACGTGTGTGCCGACTAAGGCCAGACCGCCAGCAGCCCTACCGAGCTTCTGCCTTCTTGAAGGATTATCCGGAGATCTAGGACCACAAAGAGAAGCCCTGAGGGGAAATGGGAAATGTTAGGTGGAACCAAAGAAAGCAGAGGAGACAATAGAGACAGAAAAGAAAGTCTGTGTGTGCGTCTCCCCCCAGGGTAACTCAGTACAGTCTGGTTCTGTCCTATCAGGGAGCCTGGGAAGGAAAATGGCCCCTTTTTCAAGGCAGCCATTTCTCCCCCGTGAAGGGAGCAGCTGCCTCCGGGGTCACTCATAAGTCAGTGAGTTAATGTCAGAATGCATTTTTTCCCGTGGAAATATTATTCATGGTGGTTTGGCTTTCTGGACAAGCCACAATAGGATATTTAGCCCCAAAATGAAATTGAATATACAAGCTAATCCTTAAAAATATGATTTCAACAGTGTCTCAGCAGCATTTCTTAATATTGTGTCTTTGGATAAAAAACAGAATCCGAAGTTCAAAGGTGGAACACATTGACTGGTCCCGGGCCAGAGGCCAACGGCTTAACTTATCCATTCTGCCTCAACACTTCTTGCCCAGATATCCTCGGTCTAGAACACAAACAGCACGTTCCCAAGGAGGTCGCTCATGACCCTCTCATCCATGTATCTAACACCATACTGGTACCTCCAAGGGATTGTCTCCTCCTCTTCTTCCTCTCCATCTTCTCCAGCGCACACTATTTTATTTGCTGATTGATTGAGGTGCCTTTGGAAACTCATCAACCCAGTGAAGGCAGGGATTCGCGTTACCTCGGCAAGGTACCACCAGTAGCTGATGCACAGTAGGCACCCACACGTAACTATTGCTTTAAATAAAAATTCTAATCTGTTTATTAACCATAGGTGGCTAAGGGAGTGGCTGAGCCAAGGCTCAGGGAAATGGATCAATCTTCCCCCAAATGCTTAGAAATCAAGATAGCAATATTTGCACATTAGGAGCAGTTGGGTGAAGGACAGGCATTGATAAAGGATCCCTGGCCATGGTGCAAATAAACTCAGACCTTACAGGTGTTTCAAATGGTTATTAGTCCATGGCCTTGGACTCAAAGCATCAATCTACTGGAATCATGCATATTCTATCGGGGCAGAGTATTCTTTATGCCTTCAGGAGGGCTGGTGAATAGCAACTGGGTAAGGCAAAACATGAAGATGCTTTGCAAGTCACATGGTATATCCTAGAGTAAGGAGAGGCGAACCACAAAAGCCCGGGGCCCATGAAGAAGCGAGGTCTGCCGTGATGCTCCCTGGGATGCCGACTTGTGTTTGTCTGTGTGATGTTCCATGGGATGCCGACTTGTGTTTGTCTGTGGACCACCCTGGTATTCTCCCATGTGGAGCCATCTCTTAATTCAATAATCCATCAATGAAAAGTAAAGAGGAAGTCTGAGGAAAATATCCCCACCATTGGCATGTTCCACTAAAGGGGAAAGAATGTCTTTAGAAAAATATTCAAGGAAATTTGATATGAAAAATATTAACCGTTGGGAAATTATATGTTGATTCAAACACAACTTTCCCAGGGAAGACTTTCCCGAGGTGACCACACCTCTCACTCCCTCTTCTCCCCATCAAAAGTTTAATCTCTCCTTAATAGCCTCTATCACAATGGGTAATTATATAGCTAAAACATGTAATTTATTTGTTTACTATCTATCCCTCTCTTCCATGCCTATATGACAACTTACTTTTTTTTTTCTTTGCTCACTAAAACAAGAATCTTGAGTCTGTCATACCACCAGTCACATAGAAAGCTCCTCTGAAAATATTGGTGGTCTGGGCAGAAGAATGAGTGGGTAGATATGAGTAGATAACAGGTGATGCATTGAAGAGCGAGTTTCTATGTATGCATATACATATAGGCATATAGCCCGGGCATATACATATAGGCATATAGCCCGGGCAGAGGTTTTTCAAAATCTTACTCTTGATGTCCACTTCTTCCATTTATGCACTAATGATAAAATATGATGAAGTTACATTTAATCCTGACAAAGGGGACATCACTAGTAAAAAAGTAAGCTAAGGCCTAATGACCTGGGCTGGAATTGCCTATTAACCCCTGGTTTTACTACTATTTTTCATCCAAGCTTTGTCATCAGCACATATACAGTAAGTTCTACATGACTGCCCAAACCTGTCAGACAAAGCCCTGCTGGATCATAGGTGAGGAGCCTTAGCAGGTCTGACTACAGGCAGGTGTGTCCAACAAATCCCCACTATGAGTAAGTGTTCTTTCACTCTGGCTGACTGGTCTGCTGTGGGTGGGAGGGTCAGAGGTCCCATTGGGGAACTGAAACGTTAGCATGGAGACCAGCTTCAAAGCTCTCCCCTGGCAAAACTCCAGTACACAGATCAGGCCTAAGCAGCCACAGGGAACCAGGGAACCAAGGAACCAAGCAGCCACAGGGAACCAGGACTGATGCAGGACACTCCTGTCTTCCCAAATTTTCTGATTCCACTCTGTTCACCTCTTCGTCTATGGGAAAGCACTTTAATTTGGAAGTCATGGCCCTAATCGATTTAGGGCTCACTTGCCCACTGTTATTTACAATTTTGTGTCTTCTCTTCAGTAAAAACATAAGTCAGGATATCTATTTCTCAAAACAGTAAGTACTAGAAGGAAGGAGGGCTCTGAGGAAGATATATAATAAGAGTTCAAAATTATAGTCATTATTTCATGGGATTTTTTTTCCGTTTTCTCCTAAGTCTAGGATGAGTAATATTTTATACAGGAATACCCTCCTTTTCGAGTTCTGCCTTAGCTTCTGGAAATAGATAATATCGGGACCAAGAGGCCAAGGAACTTGCAAAAGACTGCCCAAGATCTACTCTCAGAGATTATAAAGAATGAGGCCTCAGTTGTAGAAACTCCCCAGATGATTCTGATAGGCAGCAGAGGTCAGGGCAGTGGCTGGAGACCCCAGCACTCCAAGGCTGGCATCAAACACAAAATTCTCTCTCTCCAACAAGCATCAGGAATCCTTTCTAATGGAAAGTCTGCCCTTTTGTTCTGCAAGGAGTCTAAGTGGAAATAGTCTCCAAAGTTGTTCACTGATTTAAGCTGACAGGAGGACCTGAGAGTATTTCGCTGGAGCAGATTTGGAGAGGAGAAAATACAATAAGCAATCAGGAGGGAGATGGGCTTCCCAGAAGGGAGCCTAGGAGCATCAAATACACCCTGAATCTTCCCATTTCCCATCATCCCTTTGTCTCTTTGAGGTTACCAGCAAACACAGAGCAATATTCACCCTTCCCTGGGTAGAGTTATGTCCTCAGCCAGTATCTCTTAATATATTTTCTTTTGCCTTTTTCTGAACTGTCATAGCTACCTTTCTTCTTCTGTATATGTATATACATAAACAAAATGCTGATATATGCAGTGCACATGCATGTGTGCATGCACATATGTGTTCACCCAGGTGGAGGCCAGAGGTTGACCTCAGCTCTCCTCACTCTCCACTTTATTTCCTGAGGTAAGGTCTTTGGCTGAACCCAGACCTCTCTGATTCTTGCCCCAGGGATCCTGCGGCTAAGCCTCCTGAGTGTTGGGACTATAGACAGGTCGCCACACCCACCTAGCTTTTATGTGGTTCTGAGAATCCAAACTCTCATCCTCATGTTCTTTCGGTGACAATTATATTTTTCCGGACAGCAGCAATATTTTGGTGGTGGTTTTATCAAAAGACTGGTTTAAAAAACTTTAAAGCAAATGGAGTATAGAGGAGCAAGCACATACTTCCCCACATTCCTGGGGCATTATTCTGAATTATGTCATTAAACAACAAACAAGCAGTAATCCCATTCATTACTGGAAACTCAGACACAGTAGGACTACTACGATTACTACCAGAAGTACTATTACCTTCTACAAATAATGGTGAAGAAGGTGATGGTGGTACTGGTACTGATACTGCTGGTGTTTATGGTGATGATCCTGATGCTGGTAGGGGTGGTGATGATGGTGTGAATAAAAGTAACCATGTTTGACCATTTTTTTTTCCTGGACATTGTTCTGAACGGTTTTCACTTGTTAATTCATTCCATCTTCAAAACAATGTTTTAAACTAAATGATCCCCCAACTTTATCATGAGGAATGAAAGGTACTAAATGACTCCTTAGTTTCTACTCACTAGAGATCATATAAGATACCCAGCCAAGTGTGAATTACAGATACAGGTATTACTATAGCTGCACTGCAGTACTACCTAGGAGAATAATTACACTTACCATGGGCGTGTGCTATGGGATATATGGATACAGAGTGACTGAACCTAAAATGTTCTTCACTGGCTTACTTGAAGTTTAAATTCCTCTTAAGATCTTTAATTTTCAACTAGCCAATGAAAGTGAGCAATAGAATTAGGCCCTGGAAACCAAGTCTGACTGCAAAACGTATGCCTGCTGTGCCCAATCAGCTGTCTGGGCTTTCAATACTGACACCAATTGTATGGTTTGTGAACAATGTCAAGGCAATAGTTTGGTTTAGACTTGTACATCCCAAAGACATTACTTAAACTCATTGTTTCTCTGGTCTCATGCCCAGTTCCTAAACGAAAGCAATGATTTTTGAACCTGCTGGTACCAATAGGCATGGCACAGCCTTGATGTGGGATCCTAGCTCTGAGATTGTGTCTCTCCTTTTCATTCCCATCATCAGCCCACTGTCGATTCAACCCCCAGAGCTAGACATTGGCCTTGACTGCTCTTCTGACAGATCACTTAGGTAAAGACATGAATGTGCTTGCTTCAAGTCCACCTTGACTTTCTGACATGTTTGTGTTGGGGCCTAGAGCCATATCCCCACATTTTAACCCCAAGTATTGCTACCTGTTGATAGTCTTCTATGAGACTCCTCCAGTTCCCCTTTAATTTTGGAGATAGCATTTCTTCCAGATTCCCCCTTACTTATTGAGACACTCTTATTTTTCATCTTAGAGTCTGTCGAACATACATTCTTCTGCAAGTTCACTACCCAAGTAATCAGACTCAGATATTCAGACAGAACCTCCTCTTATGTAAGTTTGTTTTATTACTCTCTTGTAAGCTTGTGGTTACTGTCAAAGGATAGTTGAGCCCTAAGTCTTAGTCCTTGCTACCTGCCCAGCCAAGCTACAAGAAAACAGTAAGCCCTGGTTGGAACCCATAGTACAACGTAAACTGTCTCTTTCCCAAACCCTTCCCAACAGCACATCCATCCACCTCCACTTGCACCTGAGGTCATACTTTGTGGATCTGAACTCCCATTTGAAATTTGTGAGCTCTCCCAAGATTCACAGGGGCAGTAGCAGATGGAACTCTCACACACACACACACACACACACACACACACACACACACAATTGTTTCCCTGACCAATAAACCCTGAATCAAATATTTGAAAGAGGAATAAACAAAATCTATCCCAATTGAAAAACTACAGGAAACTTGGGTCCTTTTTTTTAATAACAAATCATGCCAGACAACCTAATTAGCATTTTGATGATGTTATGACATGACTAGTTAATGTAGCAGTTGGTGGTAATATCCTAGATCTTTCTTTTAATGAATCATTTGATAGCATCACATGAAATTTTTACTCCTGGTTATCACCGTGTGGTTTGTTGCAATTTGTTCAGTGTCTCTTAATAAACATAAAGACAAATAAGGGAGCTTAGCATCAACAAGAAAAATCAAACTGAGAAGGGGTTCCCACAGGAAAGAAAAGAAAATCTACCAGCCACACTGCCTGTCCTAAATTACCTAATGCACAAGCTGACCCATCCCTCATCTTCACAAACACTCATTAAATGCTAATCCTCTAGTCCTCGTGTGTAAGGATCTAGCTCAAGGGAGTGAAACAGACATGGCCCATGCCCTGCAGGAGTTGACAATGTAGACAGCTGTAGTTATAAATCTAGAAGAGAAGGGGGAGAGATTGTGTCTCCCTTCCTTTCTCCACCACTTGCCTGATAGCTCTCTGAAATAGCTTAACTTTTGTCTGCGAGATGCAAAATTACAATGTTTCCTGGGCCTCTTGTCCTCTTTGTACCTGGGAACATAGGCACCAACCTCTCAAACCCCTGGATATTCCTACCCTTAGAATAAATTAGATTTACCTCTGGATTGTTTGTCAAATTCCAAGTCCCCCTAGATGTAACTAAGCCCCCTGTACAAATCTCTCATTTGGGATTCTTAGTTAATTTTTAACACATGTTCGAGTATGCCCCATTCATCTTCCAAGAACAAATTTCAAAAGAAGCTGTATAGTAAAGTATTCCCTTTCCAACAGTGCATTGCGTCTTAATGTGATTTACATGTGCTTTTGTGTGTGTGTTCACAAATGCATATGGGCACCTCTTTCCTTAATTACGTGCAATGTACATCAATTCCCATACCAAGAGATGGAAGTTTCCTGAACAGTCCTGAAGTTCTCAACACTGTAATAACATTCTTGTCATTTCTTCTTTCATCAGGAGTTGGAGAAGGTAAGAATGCTGTAGGGGAGAGTAAGTTCCGTGTTGTCTCAGGAAGGTGGGATTCAAACCAGTAGGTTGACTCAGGGCTGGGCACAGAACCACCATGATGCCCTGTTTCCCTGATAGAAATGTTATTAAAGCTTCTCTTTATAAAACCCCTTCCAGGCGATACTGACAATTTACCAAAATAAAGAATAATCACATTTCACGGGAATGGCATCATCTCATTCACCCTGAGAGATAGGGCAGCCTCTAGGACAGACACCGCTGGTTCCATCACCTCTGTGAGATCATGACGATGTGATAGTACAAGCACGCCGCCATGGAGCTGATGCTGTACAGAGAGGGCAGCTGTTCCCGGCCTCTCCAGCAACGTTCTCCCTTCACATCCATCTTCTAGGATCCGAGCTCATAATGGCGACTTTCACCTTGAGAACACAACCCGCTTCCCTCCCTCTCCCTTGTATCCTTCACACTCCCTAACAGCAATGTATCTCCAAACAACTCTCCGGCACAACACAATTTACTCTTCTGTGTTGGTGAAGATTTATGAGACTACTACGTGTATACCAGCAAGCAATTACAGCACACTTGAAAATGTCTTTGTGGAAGGCAGAATCTGATAAGCAGGGGAAGAGTCTCAGGGGGAGCATGCATCTCATTCTGTTTTTCCAATGTTAAAAATCATCCTCAATTTTGGGAACACAGTATTTCTTAACTTGCAAATGTCAACTGTTGTGCCACTATATATGATATGCTTAAATAGATTTTTTTTTTCAGGATCCCAGCACTGGATCTTACTCCTGCTACGTGGGACAGGGCAGGTCCAATGTCATCAGTCATCCCCGAAGCACCTGAAAAGCCTTCCATGATTGCCAAGGTCACAACTCTAGAAGAGAAGGTACAAGCAAATAAGGCAAAATATTTGTCACTATCCATGTTCCTCACTATATATCACTGTAACCCTTGCCACAAGTTGATAATACTGCGACAGTCACATGACCCAATGCAGCCATTTATAGAGTATCTAATGACCCATGAAACAGCTGCACCTGAGAATTCCATCCAACGGGGGATTTCAGGCTGGAGAATTATTAATCAACCTAACCAACACCACCTCAGAGACTTTGGATGTAAAACACAGTAGGAAAACATAAGTGTTAAGGCAAATATAGCCAGGAATCAGAAGTCAGGATGAGAAAAAAAAAAAAAAAAAAGCAGTGTATGTATCCACTGGAGGGTTGAGGAGAGCAACTATCAACCCACAGGCTGTTCAAACAGCAACCAGCTGCCAGGTAGGAATGATAGAATGAGAGACTCTGTGTGGTCCTTACAACTCTGCCATCTGGGCCGGTACAATGGGTGTAGGGCCTGTGCACGTTCATTGCTCTAAGTCAGAGAAGGTCCTCAAGGTAGCTCGCTGCTCTGTTCCTGTCATACTGAAATTATTCCCACTGTTTTGGACCATGTGGCGGTCCACATCTGTATTTGGCCATGGACTTAGGAAACAAAGTAGCTCCTTCTGCTTCCTATTACCTGCTAAGGCCTGGCATCAAGTAGATGGGGCTGTTGTTGGTCTTCCGAATAGAGAACACCAGACTCTTTGATCATCCTGAGGGTCCTCCTTTACAACAGGTGTGTAAGACTATGAACGTAAGAGTAGGTTTGGAGCGGATGCTTCTGAAATCGATGAATGGATCATTTCAAACACTGTAAATGTGGGCAAATCCACAAGCGTAGCTTCCTGCTGCACTGCTGGGACAGCCTCTCATTTCAGCCCCCTCCTTTCGGTTCCCTTTATGGCAATGATTCTAGCGCTTTCTGTCTTCCTTTTAGCACAATTGAGGAACCTTTTGCTGTTTATTGACAGAGTTTAATTCCAGCCAAAGCAACAACACTCCGCCATTCCTTCCTCTTCTTAGAAGTTAGAGGTTGGTGCAGACTTTTTAAAAGATTGTCAGTCCAGTTGGGAGAAGGTATCCAAACTGTCCAGTGCCATTTAGATCATGACTGGGTAAACCAGAATACAGGAAAGGCCTTTGTTCAGCGTTCTCTCTCTAGTAAGGACCCAATGAAGCCTATGTTTATTCAGCTCCCCTGATTCAATGGCATGCAAAATAGATGCACTTCTAACATTTTAATTATTTAACTATTTTAAACATTTAGTTGTTTAATGCCAATTAAAAAAAAATAAGACAGGTGCCAATTTTTTACCTATATATAGGACTGAGCTGGGCAGTTAAAAACCCACTCATCGTTTCAGGAAAATTTGTTTCCCTCCGAGCTATTTCAAAGCATTGCTCTTACTTCTGAAATGTGTGGGGTGGCTTTCAATTAAATTAATTGCCAGCATCAGTGGAAATATTTCACCGTCTCTTCTACTCCATGATCGCACACTGGTGTTAAAGCAGTTAGTAGTTCTTAGAAAATGAAGTATTAGGAGATGAAAATATGAATCAGTAATATGACTCCCATATCATTTCAAGGAAACCTAGAATGGCTGAATTAATAACATCCTATTATTTTATTATTGCATGAGAATTTATAGCAGTGCTGACACCACACTAGGACAAACTCCATCCTTTATTGGCCTTTCTTAGACAACGTATGGCAGCACCTTCTCCACTGTCCCTAGGGGATTTCATGGTGACCCAGGCAGAGCCACTTCCTTAACCCTCACCCAGCTGCTCGTCATTCCTTTTTGCCTCCAGGTTCGTCCAAAGTTCATGTGAAAAAACTGCCTGCCTACACCCAAGGTCACCTCATCAACCAGGCACCACTGGGCACTTAAAACACAACTTGCATTTGGTAAGAAATGTATTATGGGGTTTCAGGGTGCCATTAGCTTTGTGTGATAGGGCTTTCAATTTTAGTTCTTGAGAATTGAACAAAGCTGATTTTTGTCTAGCTGTACTGAAGCCAAATTTGCTGATCTATAGGCTGAAGTCATGTGGAGAGAAAGATTTGAGTGGATCATAAATGAAGAAAGAATTCCATCCCATGATTCTTAGCCAGCAAGAAAGCTTGAAAGATTGTGTGTGTGTGTGTGTGTGTGTGTGTGTGTGTGTGTGTGTTGGGGGGAGGTCCCTGTATTTGTGTGTGTGTGTGTGTGTGTGTGAGAGAGAGAGAGAGAGAGAGAGAGAGAGAGAGAGAGAGAGAGAGAGAGATTGGGGAAGAGTCCCTACATTAAAAAGTTCATCCTTAATTGTCTCTCATTATTAAGTTAAAATTTATGTCTGGACTTTCTTATGGTTGAATAGAAAATGTGCTCCACAGGCTTATCTGTTGAATGCATAATCCTCCAATATTGTAGGAGGTAGTAAAAACCTTGGGAAGTGGGACCTAGCTAGAGGTAGTAGGCCATGGGGGATATGCCTTTCAATGTTATGCCTGGTCATTAGAACCCTTGTCTCCCTTGGCTGCTTCTCTGTCACGAGATGAACAGCCTCCCCTTCACAGTGTCTGGTCTTGATTATCTGCCTCACCATGGGCCAAGCACCAGTGGCATCAGTGCTTCTAAACTGAAATTTCTGAAACCAAGGAGACAAAAATAAGCCCTTCCTCCAGAAAGGCTAGGTATTTGGTCACATTGAGGGCTAATTAGACTGACCACTTCTGCCACCAGAGTCTATGATGCTTGATGGTAATTAGAAGTGGTTAATAATAAATATGATCACCCTAATCACCGATCTTTCAACTATCAATGTGACACAGCCTAGAGTTATCTGAGAAGGGAGTCTCAACTGAGAGATTTCCTAGGATCAAAAATGACCTATGGAGTACTGTCTTGACTGTCAATTGAAGTAGGAGAATTCCAAGCAGCCTACTATGGGCAGCACCATTTCCCGGCAAGTGGTCCTGGGTTCTATGAGAAACCAAGTAAGCATAGTCCTGAAAACAAGTCAGCAAGCTGTGTCCTTCCATGGCTTCTGCTTGAGTTCCTGTCCTGACTTCCCTCAGGGATGGGCTGCAACCCATGTGATGGCATAAACCCTGTCCTCCCCTAAGTTGCTTTTTGGTCAAGATATTTGTCACAGTAAAGTCAGGGAATTAGAACATTCTCCACCTACATGTGTGTACCGTGCATAGTGTTAGACACTGGGTATCATAGAACAGGTTTTATTATAATAGAAATTCCAAGCCATGCCCCTCTCTGATCCACTGTAGAGCTTACAGAGCATTGCTACTTCCTCTACTGGAGACAGAATGAGAAACTCTGATGCTCTCTTCTTGAAGACCCTTTAGACTTAGCATTAGAGGGAGCCTTCTTCCGTCTAACTTTATAAGTCATTTGTATTCAAAGCATTTCCCTCGTAGTATATAGCAATGGTTGCAGTGAGGCATAATGATACTTTAAGTATTTAATAAAGTTTTATTCATGGAAGATAATGAAATCAGGCATATCTCATTCCGCTGTAATAAAATCACAGACACAAGAGAAGATATGCAGAAATTACTGCTATGTTCAGCTCCATCAACACAGATTCTTTCTCCTGCTTTTCCTTTATATTCTTGCTTGATAGATCTAGGAGCAATATCCATTCATAGTCCCAAGAGGTAAAACAAACACAGAATAACATGTAGAAGCCGCAAGAGACCTTGTGAATCACAAATCCAAGAATTTCAAATTGCCTATTAGAAAATAGTCTTTGCTCCTGGGATTTCTACTCTGAAAACACTGAAGCTGCACACTAGCAGAATCCATCTCTTAGCATGCAAAAGGAACCAGTATGACCTCTTCAAGTTTACACTGGGAACTAACAGCTAGTCAAAGAGTGAGACAGTTCTCTTAATTCAAGCCATGCATCTTTCTAAAACACATGAAGGTATGTAAGCGAAGAAAGGGAGGGGTTCTTCAATTGACAAAGAAAAACTTTGAATATTTTTTAAAGGCCAAATTAATAAAAGTTAATGGATCCTGATCCCAACCCTCAGATCCTGAATATTATGCAATCACATAAACTGGTCCTCAGCTGATTAGAAAGAGAAGCATTGGGTTCTCTGATAGAAGTCAGGGAAGGACACCAGGATACCCGGAGCATCTTTTATGTGCTAGGGAGTTATCATATGCTACATCCACATTGCTAGGAAATTACGTTCCACAGCAACAAACTCTAATGTGTGTTCTCCTCATCTTTTCTGATGAAACCCCTTTTAAATAGAGTAGGGAATAAAAGAAATTGGAATAAAGGAGGTTTGACAGATCCAGGTGTCCTGGTAGCCAACAGGAATGATAATATCCTGATCATGTGCTAAAGGATTCAGTGACATGGTAGAGGTACAAGATGGGAAGCCAGTCACTTCCTAGCCAGGAAAACTATGAGATATGATCCATTGAACACCATCTTGCTTATAGACATAAAGCAGACAACAAAAAACTTGGGAGTATTTCATGATGGTGTTAGTTCAGACAACCTGCATCTCTGCAATTCTCTTGGTCTTTTCGTTCTTCCTTGTTGATCACTTCATGATCACACAATGGCTTCCCTTGAGCCAGATATATTGTTCAAGACAGACAAACAAACAAACAAACAAAAGAATAAAGAGCCAACTAGCTGGGCGTGGTGGCACATGCCTATAATCCCAGCACTTGGGAGGCAGAGGCAGGCGGATTTCTGAGTTTGAGGCCAGCCTGGTCTACAGAGTGAGTTCTAGGACATCCAGGACTACACAGAGAAACCCTGTCTCCAAAAACAAAAACAACAACAAAAGACAACTAATTTCATGCATTTTTATGGACAAAGCAAATTATGTGCCCCTCCTTGCCTCTTTTTCTATCTCATTGGTGAGAACAATGGTATATGATCATTCTGAGAAGGAGAAAAAATAAATACAATGAGAGAAGGAGGGGAAAGCCAGGAAGTCATTGAGAACTGTTGGGTCAGCCAACTAGTACTGTGTGTTATATGCACCTAGAAGTGAAGAGAATGTGAGTGGGGTACTCAAGAAGTACTCTGATTGTAAGTTTTAAGATGAATGCTTATAATTTCCTCCTTGTTGTATTGCCAGAACAAAGGAGGGTGGTTAATATATGATGTATCAGTGACCAGAGAGATGAATGAAGCCAGGGAACTGGAAAAGGACAACGCATATGCCTGAGAGGAACGGGGTCTGAGATGGAAGTAAATGTGGTTGAGGACTGACAAAACCCATAGGTAATCAGAGGCAGAAGAAAGAAGGGAAGGAAGACACTTTGCAAAGTCACTAGTTTCCCTGCCATTAAATCGTCTCTTGCCTTCAGCAAAGAAGAAGACAAATGTTAAGATTGGGAAACATGTGTTCTGTCCCTGGGTCTCCTTCTTAGTGAAATTTGAGTTAATTTTATTGGGAGTACTGCAGAGCCACTCAGCAGTTTCTAGAAAGCTTAAGAAAACTTTACATGTCCTCCCTCCTCCACTTTGCACTCTCCGGGCCACAGGCACCAGGAGATTCTGTGAGGAGGCTGGGTTTTTCATTCTTTTTCTTTTGCCTAGCTGTATAGAAATTTGCTTAATTGAGTCTTTGTCATGCAGAGAATGTGAACAGATGGAGGAAGGAAAATTATTAACTCCATTTTCCCACCTCATTGATTGAGACATCACAAAGATTCAAAAACTAGCGATTCCTTATGCATTAGAATGTGATTCTGTTAAGCCACGTGTAGTTTTGGGGGATTCTAACATATAACTATGTTATATACATTGCAAGCTGCCTGATCTGCCTCCCCATGTGTGGACACAAAGACAAGTGTGTCTTTTGCTTTGTGTCAAATTTACGTGTTCAGAAAACTGCACACTCCTCTCAAGCCTTTGAGATCTTGTGTCTCCACAGGAGGCCTCACTCATTGCATAGCTAACCACGTATAACTCTTAGTCCAAAGAGCTCAGTGCTGCCTCTGACAGTCGCTACAGGTGAGGGATTTTCAATACGTACCAACTCAACTTGTAGTAAGAAATTACTTTGATACTAGCATTAAATGTCAACGTCTTCACTTCAATAGTATTTAGTTGCAAAGCATCTTGATTCTAAACTGTTCAAATGATTTCACCACATGCTCCCTTTCACGTGGGGGATGGGAGGGTCTAATGTTCACCTAAAGCTGCCATTTGGCCTTGTTATCAACAACAAGCACACTGTCTCATTGACAACTGCTGCTAGGACATCGTCTGATACTTTCTAGAAGGTATATCAACCATAGTGCTGCTATCCTTTGGCCCTTATACAGCAAATACACCTTAGCTACAAGGTTCCCATAAGGTGGACGCCTTGCTGTGTGCAAGAGCTATATAGAAAGGTTGGTGGGCACCACCATAAAAGTCTTGCTTAAATATTGAGATGGGTAACATCCATGCATCCCCTCTGGGATGAGGTCTACGTTCACATCTCGAGCTCAGCAGTCAGTTCCTGCCCTCTGGGACACCTATAGAGGCCTTCTCATGATGGCTGTAAAACCAGGATATTGTTGTACCACATGTGAATCCTAATGTCCCTAGTATACACACGATGAAAGGAGATCGTTCAAATCTCAAAAAAAAAAAAAAAAAAATCTTTTTCTGTCGACTTCTAGTCTGGTTTCTGAAAAAGAGGCAATTACACTTTATGTTGCAACTTCAGTAGTATAAAGAAAGCAAAATCCTGGCAGGGGAGATGGTTTAAGTCGATAATGAGTTTGCTGTGCAACAACGGGGACCTGACTTTAGATCCCCAGCACTGAATAAAAAAAGCTGAGCATGCTGAAGCATGCCTGTAAACCTAGTGTTGGGGAGCATATTCGGGAGAATCACTGGGGCTTGCCAGTCTGATAGTCCAGCCAAGTCAGAGAGCTCCAGCATCTCAAACAATAAGGTGCAGAGTGATTGGGAAAGACACCTAGCATTGACCTCTGGCCGCCACACACATTTACATACATATGTGTATGCACAGCAGTACACGCATGCATATTCACACACACACACATACACTTACACACAAAGAAAAATATAATAATGACACTTCATCAAATCAAGCTCCCTGGACCACTTTGCTGATGAAAGCCAAGTAAGGGGAGGACTAGGAGTCTGGCCTGGCTCTGCTCGAGCTGGGTCACTTCGGACAAGTCAGAGCGTCGCGCGTTCCCTATGGCCAAGCCTGCCTATTGCAAACAGAGATCACTCATAATGTTTGCTCCCGGCTTAAAGTTTATTACAAGATGACGAGAGACCATATGTTGCTGGCCTGGAAAAAGTAGTCATTTTCCACATTCAAGTACCATAGGCTCATCAGTGTGACCTCATTGTCCTAGATGTTTCCCTGAAGAATCTCTTCTGCTGAGAAGCTACGGTCCGTCTGAGAAGGCGCTTTGCTAAGAGTTAGAAGCTACCTTCCTAGCAGTGAGCCCTGGAAGAGGTTCATCATTAGAACTTCATTTTCCCGGAATCAAAACTACCCTCCCCACTCACCCTTGAAGCCACTTCACTAAAAGGTCTTCCTGGTGGGCACTCGGAGGAAGTCATTTGTTTGATGTATATATTTAATTTCTTGTACATTTTTGTGCCTCATCTGCAAATACTACTTTCTATATTTATCCTGAGACCCTCCCAGGGCCTGCCGATAGCCATTACTTCTTTCCAAGAAAAAAGATGCATAGGCCCAAAGGGGCCCATACAAAAACAAGGATAGAGAGTGGGTAAAAAGCACTCTCAAGGTTAAGCATCAGAATCCTTTTCTTTCCACATAGGCCTGAACTTTATCGTCGAGACAAAATATTGGAGTCATTTTCTTTTCTAGTTGATGATTTCATTGGTGGCTTGAATATAAAACATCTTTGCTTTTGGGGAGAAAAAAAATGAACACTTTAGAACAAATTTTTTCCTAAATCATTTTTCAAGATTTCCTGTTACTTCACCTAAAGCTGCTTTCCATTAATAAACCCTCAGTACAAAGCACCAAGACACACAGACCCTGTAATTAGGGAGATTTCAATTACCTATGTGAGGAGGCAGGTAATTGACAATCTAATTAGTCCCGTTTCAATTACCATTTTTCTCTTCATTAGAGCAGTTAGTTGGGGGAAGTGGAGAAGGTTTGTAAAATATTCCAAGACCACGCATTCCGGGCTAGATTTACTGAAGATTGTGGCTGGACTATTCCACGACAAGGATGCATAAGCGACAGGGAGGCAGGAGCCAAGACAACTGCTGTGTGTGAGAACCAGACACGCATACTGGACGCTCATCGAGCAAAGCCGTCATTCAAACCCCTGGGGTGGCAGCTGGCAGGGCCTTTGGATGGGACTCATTCGTTGTCCTGTGGAGAGGTTGCTTGAAATATGCACTGTTGAGTGAATTAATGATTGCTCTGATTTATTGAGTACTTGCTATGGATCGAACACCAAGCAAGCGTGTGGCACAACGTTCTGTCATTTTCATACGCTCATCAGTTCCCTGAGGATAACGATGTTATTATCATCTCTGGGTCATAGATGAAGACACTGAAGGGCACAGAGACTGTGCCATGCTATCTAGGTGTTGGGATTCTTCATCTATGCCTTGAACCTCCACGTACAGAGGAGAACATGGCTTTGTATTTCAACAGACGTAGAGAGGAAGCTCAACTTCACCTACTAACCTACTGGCCCAGTCTGGGCAAGACTATGGGCTTTTCATGTATACAACATATTCGTGTCTTATTGCTGAGATAATTAAGAGCGCTAACTTGTAAATATAAAGAGCTGGTCAGGGCATCTAGAATGTAAATTTTTGTCTAAACCAATTAATACTCTCTCCCACTTAGCTAAATAAAGTTGTATTTAATTGCTATTTATTGAATATATGTGAAACATTAATATATACACATGTACACATAATACATATATACACATTATACACATAATGTGATTAGATATAGATTTCATCAAATACCCATGTATACATGCATGTGGTAAATTTAAAGTCCCTGAGCACAGAGAGGAGAGAAAAAGTGATTGATTTAATCCTAATAGTGATATGAGACCTTCAAAGGAAATGGAGATTAATATAAGCCAAGGGAATCACTAATGCAAGACAATAGAATTATAATGGACTCTCACAAAGAAAAGATATCCATAATAATGCTTTAAAAATTAAAGTCCCATTAAAACATTAAGATATAAATACAAATTTATTTTAAAGAAAATATTATTTAGCACAACAAATTATTTCAATATATGATGAGTATACATTTTAATGCTGAGCTAGTCCACATCCTGTTTTCTCTTAAGTCATTGAAATTCAATATATTATGGACACATCTTCATATCTTAATTCTGACGAACCCATTTTCAAGTGTGCAATTAATGCAAAGGCTGACTGTGCATTGGGTGCTGAAGGTCTCGATTCCCCTTGAATGTTACTGCCCTGTCAGATCCCACACAGGTTACCTGTCTTCTCTAAAGAAGAAGTGTGTCCCTCTAACACAGGATGGAATCCTAACTCAAATGCAGCAAGACAGGCTTGAGAAGAGACCAATGCTGTTGATGGTGTGTGTGTGTGTGTGTGTGTGTGTGTGTGTGTGTGTATCTGTTTGTGCATCTATGCATGCGTGTATCTCTATGTACGTGTGTGGGGTTGGGGTGGTGCACGTGCATGCCATGGTTGCCTGTAGAGGTCAGAGAACAACTTTTGAGACTCAGTTCTTGCCTCGAGGATTGAATCAAGTCTTCAGGCTTGGCAGCAAGTGACTTTACCCACTTGGCAATCTGGCCAGTCCACTCCTGTTGTTTTTGTAAGGATGTGTGTTTTTGTTCGTTCGTTTTTTGAGGCAGGGACTCTCACTGGGGTACGAGGCTTGGGGACTTGACTAGCTTTCCCAGGCAGTGAGCTCCCAGGGATCCACCAGTCTCTGCTTCCCCAGCACTGGGTTCTCAAGTGTGTACCATCCTGGCTTTTCACGTGGCAATGGGAATTGAACTCAGATCCTCCTGGCTATACAGCAGGCACTTCGCCGGGCACCTCAGCCCATCTATTGCCTTTGCATTGCTTGGCCATGCTTGAATCCTCATAGCTTATCACATTTTGTAATTCCCCTGCTTCACTGATTACTGATGGACTTAGTACTATGCTTGAATGATATAATTTTGGAGAGATTTCTTGACACCTCTGAGACTGTGTGTGTCTGTGTGTGTGTGTGAGAGAGAGAGAGAGAGAGAGAGAGAGAAAGAGAGAGAGAGAGAGAGAGAGAGAGAGAGAGAGAGCCCTTGATATGTAATTATGAAAACTAAAGAGAATAGATATAAACCACTACTGAAGAAATGCTCTGATGGGGTAATAAATACTAAAGCCAGGCACTACAATCACATGTTCTTTCCCCTAAGTCATGCTAGCTGCAGGTCTGGAAGATTTCACAAACTCCCTCACAAACTCCCTCCCCTTCCCTCTCCTCCTCCCCTTCCCTCTCCCCCTCCCCCTCCCCCTCCTCCTCCCTCTGCCCTTCCCTCTCCCCCTCCATCTCCCCCTCCCCCCCCTCTCTCTCTCTCACACACACACACACACACACACACACACACACACACACAAGCAAAGCATCTGCCAGGACCATTTCCCAACCACCTGATGGCTGTCTCTGATGATACGCCCTTGTTGTCTGGCTCTTGGCAGTTTAAGTTATAGGCCTGGCTTTTTAGCTTCTCTGGCTTGTACTATGAAGTACCAGTGTTCGAGGGGAGACTGTCATTTTGATAAGAAACTTGATGGCCCTGCTTCTCTCGACTCTATAATGTTCAGATTTCTCCCTTCAAGTGGACCTCTACTATACAAGCTTTGATCGAATCTGGTGTGCCGAGTGCTTTTTTTTTTTAAGATTGATTTTATTATCTTTAGTTAAGTGTATGTGGGAGGTGGCACAGGAACATGGAGGTCAGAGGCGGTGGGCTCTCTAAAAGGAAGCTGTGAGCTTTCTGATGTGAGTGCTGCAAACCGAACTGGGGAGTCCTAGGCAAGGGGGGAGCCCAGTCTCCATCCCCGGAGCCGTCTCTCCAGCCCCAAGTCCTGGATTACTTGGTGTTGATTTTCCCTTTAGAAATGACAACTTTCATCAGGTGTCCATCATCTCAGAGCCACGAGTTACCAGGGCAACACTGAACGAGCAGCAAACAGGCTTCAACTTCAACAGCGGGCATCGTGCCTGCTCTGCCAGGCAAGCACCTGCCTCCTTTAACTATGTGAGCCTTGTTCTGATTGTCATAAAAACCTCTGGCCCCAGGCGCGACACACTGGCATTTCACTAGAAATAAAGTATTTGCCGGTGCGATTTATTTGGTGTGCAAAGTTCACACGTTACCATTCCTGATTTTTTTTTTTAAGTCTTTTTCAGCACTTACATGTGGTAAGAAAGAAGCCACGGGCAAATGGATTTGGGCCTTTTTACTAGCAATTCGAAAATATATCGTGTCCATTATGGATACTTATTGTGACAGCGGTAGCATTGGGTTCTAAGATGCAAACGGAACATGGACAGGCTTTTAATCCTGGGGGGCTGTTGGAAGAGGTTACATCCGTATAAAATCAAGGCTCTTGAAGGTTGCTGGGGTCAGGTTGAGAGACCCAGAGACAAAGTCACTCCTGAAGATGTGGATGAACTAATGTTGTCTTGTTAGTTTCTCAGATGAACCTACTCTCATGCGACGGCAGGTTTTCAAAAGCTCTGATTCCCACCCCACCCCCACCCCCACCCCCACCCCACCCCCACCCCCTCAGTAGACTACTATCCTTGTCAAGCCTCACCAAGAACGCAACTGCTGCTCCCCAGGCTGTTCTTTGAATAACAGCACACAGGAGTTTTCCAATCAACCTGTCACCACCCTAAGGGACAGCTGGCTCACTTTACATGTTTGTGACCATGCAAGCTTGGATCGCAATCGCAGGGTTTGACTAACTAGACGCTACAGGTCGCCTTGACCGAGAGATGTGCTGAGTCTACACAGACAGAGGCCTGAAGTGGACTTGCATGGCGGTGTGGTCTGGATTACATAGGCTTCCCAGCCTTTTCCTGAATCAGCATGGGCTGTCTGTCAACTACGGATTTAGGTTCAAGCTCATACCATCTACGAAGGTACTGAGGTACCTCCATTTTCAGTCCAGTCGGGAGAATCCTTCCTGGGGAGGTGAGATTGCTAAGGTGTATTTTTGGAACACGCTGAACATCTGTTTTAGGATGTGGATGGGCTGCGGACTTTCCTTTAGTAGCACTTCAAAAGGGCAAGAAGAAAAGAACAAGCCTGTCGCCGCCGACAAAAAGGCAACATTCCCTTAACCCTGCTCCTTCCAGTGCCCACAGCTTCTGTGCTTTGCCAAGTGTAGTAAATTTGCCCCGACAAGCACAAATGCTTCCTTTGAGGTTCAGAGGTTGGGTTTTATCTGCCTCCGGGGATACAATGTTGCTCTCTGCCTCAGAAGAGGCGCTGGGATACTCCTGTTGGGATATTTGGAAAAGAGCTTGGTTTTCTAATGAATGAGTTGCGAAATGAGTTCCCAGGCTCCCGAGGAGACAGGCCTTGCTTTCCCCAGTGTCAGCTGCATCTGTCCATTACACATCAAAGTGAAGGTAACACCTAAGCAAAGCGATCCCTCCAACCTCTGTAAACCATTAGCTCCCTGGAGCAGCTGAGAGGAAGCGACTGTGGGGTAACTCCCGTGTCTCTGATTCCCTTCCAGCAAAGAAAAACTGCTCAGTTTTGCGTCCCGTCCCGTTAAGATCATTTCAGGGAGCAGATTCATGTTAGTGTCTGTTATAGCAAGGCCACTGACGAAGATCAACTTTTGATTTAGTGAAGAATTCAGCATTTCAAAGGCACTTTCTAATAATCTGGGATCTCTACCTTAAAAATTCACCCCCACACACACACTGTACCATCTCATGTCTTGCTGCCAAGTAAATCTATAGTTTCTGTGAGTTTTTTCAATTTTTTTTTGTTTTTGTTTTTGATTTTTTTTTTTCTGTATTCAGTCATAATAAGTCTCTGGAGGTAGAAGAGGATGGATGTGGGAAATAATAGAAAATGAAAAAACAAAAGCAGCAAAGTATTATTATTTAATAATATATGATTATTTAATATATAAATAATCATATATAATTATTTAATAATAATCATCATCTTCATCATCATCATTATCAATAACAACAGCCTGGATGTGATGCTCTCCTTACTGCTTAGTGTCCTGACCCTGGGCAGTTTATATAAGCCTGATTTCACTTGAAGGAAGGAAGAAAGGGAGGAAGGAAGGAAGGAAGGAAGGAAGGAAGGAAGGAAAAAGGAAAGGGAAAGGGAAAGGGAAAAGGAAAAGGAAAAAAGGAAAAGGAAAAAAGGAAAAGGAAAAAGGAAAAGGAAAAAAGGAAAAGGAAAAAGGAAAAGGAAAAAAGGAAAAGGAAAAAAGGAAAAGGAAAAAAGGAAAAGGAAAAAAGGAAAAGGGAAAGGGAAAGGAAAAGGGAAAGGAAAGGAAAGGAAAGGAAAGGAAAGGAAAGGAAAGGAAAGGAAAGGAAAGGAAAGGAAAGGAAAGGAAAGGAAAGGAAAGGAAAGGAAAGGAAAGGAAAGGAGGGAGGGAAGGAGGGAGGAAGGAAGGGAGGGAGGAAGGAAGGGAGGGAAGAAGGTGAGAAGGAGAGAAGAAGGGGATAGGAGAAAAAAGGAAAATGAGAGACTGGAGGGAGAGGTAGAGAGGAAAAAGAAGGAGGGGAAGGAAGGGAAGACTCTTCACCCCCATCGGGGTTGGGAAATGTTTGAAAACTGAAGCCCTGAACTGTGGCGCCCCGCACTGTGATCTGCCCGCCCACCCTCAGCTGCCATGACTAGACGATCCACGGAGCTCCCCACAGGCCTTAACATTCTCCCATCGAGCATACTCCGAGTATGGCCGTAACTGCCCAGGTTCTAGTTGGCCAACTGGGTGATGGTCAAGTGGCATGAATTTCACCTAGGAGATTCGACTCATTTCCAACATAGGCACAAGGGAACAAATGAAGCGAGAAGGGTGGTGTCGAGCTCAGTTTCGGTAGGGTGGTGCGGGATGAGGAACGTTCCCCCGACATGAAACCAGAAAGCTCTGGAAACCACTCAGAAGAAAAAACCAGGTCCAGGCACCCTAGACTACCACGGCTGATTATATTTATGTATTCTCAGACAGCACAAGTACTCTCCCTCAGTACAGTGATTGGCTCTCTAGGCTGCACTTTAGGAGGCCTAAATTATTTTTAGGAGACGATTTGAGTCTATCTCCTTTTAAGCAATGTAAAAATATTCTTGTAACTGTGGTGGCAGGGAACCTCAGTGATTACATGATGCACAATCAACCTTGAACCACGGGGATGCCAGAGAAAAAAATGTCATGGAAGGTCCTGTACACATTCAGCTGCTGGTTTGAGGGGAGATTCAGTAGTTCCCTTTTCTTATTAACCCCCATCTGTAGTTCTGCCCTATAGCACCCCAGTCTAATATGGTCAGGTTTGGACACCATGGACCCTTATCTGGAGAATACATGAGCCTACTTCGTTATGCTATACTCTGGTGCTAAAGACTGAGACTCTCTGATGGTCGTGCAGTTGTTTATTTTTGTCGGATTTTTTTTTAAAAGTAGTAATTATGGAGTGTCTGTCTTGAAACAGTTTGTTTAATGTCAATAGTATACCAGCACCAGCCCTGAGTCGGCGATCTGGGGTTGCCTAAGACGGGCAAAGTTGCAGTCCGCACAGGTTTACACTCCAGGAAGGAATGGCAGGCAATTGTAAAAGTCATCTGAAGGTGCTGCTTAGTGATGCGACCACACAAGAAGCAACATGGAGAGAGGGGAAGGGAACTTGGTCAGTGGGACAAAAGTTGGCCTCAAGAAAGACCTCTCTGAGGATATCATCTGCCATCAAGGAGACTTTAGGATGGGTTTCCTACATCATCTACCTGAAACAAACAAGTAGTCCAGGCACCTCTACAGAACCAAAGTATAATCCTGGATGCCAAGGATGATGTGTCAGTGGAGGACAGAGTCTGGTTCACGTGCAGGGATCTAGTTGGTTTCTACCCATGCCAGGAACGCAATAATGTCAGTCATCCTAGGCTCTTACTTCCTAGAAATAGTTCGAGTTGAGCTTCCTAACTCTGAACATGCCCCTTGCCCAAAGGTCTTCTGGGAAATGCCTTTTCTTATCTGAAGTTTCCTGCTTGCAGCTGGTAGGATTTCCAACCCCTTGTGGCTTTCAGCTTCCTGTGGCATTTTCTTTTGGGGGGGGGGGGTGTTTCTGGGTTGTGTCATCTAAGGCCCAGATAGTTTGGCACTGTAGCTGTTCCCCATGCTACCCTTGATTTTGAAACGCATTTGCGAACCTTTGCCTCAACATATGCATGACCAGCTGCATCTCCAGCAAGTCAGCAAAATTTTCTGCAAAGGATTAAATCGTCAATATTTAGATTTTGTGGGTCACATACATTCTCTGCTGCACATTCTTAGTTTAGTTGTTCTTTTTTTTTTTTTTAAAAAAATACTTTTAGAATATAAAAACCATTAGCTTACATGCTATACAAAAAGTACATGTAGATGCCTTGGTCTGTGGCCCACAGTTTGCTAACCACCGCCTACAACATAACTCACATAGAAATGTGTAGCATTCATTTGCTTATTGGAAGCATCTGCATTTTCTAGAGCAATCTATATGGTATACAGCGGCTGACTTAAGCAAAGACTTGGGACTGGCTTACATGTTTGCGTGAAGACACTGACACTGACACTAGGACACATGTTAGCTAGCTGTTCTCAACCAGGTCTAGGCCACACAACAGAATCATCTGGAAGGTTCTTTGCAAGCACCCAAGCCCAGGCCCCACTGTAAGATTAATGGTATCAGGTTGTCTGGATGGAGCCCAGGCATCTGTATTTTTTTAATGTTCTCCAGGTGAATGTGTTTATGATTATGATTGGGTTAAGAGCCACGGGGTTAGAGCAGTGACTTGCAAACTCAGCCTCAGCAGAATCCCCCTTAAAATCCAGCCAGTGTGGTACTCCTATTGGGGAGCTCTGTGGTGGCTTCTAGAGTAGCTTTTCCCATGTATTACTGCTGGCCTGGGGACCACACTTCAGAGTTTTTGTCATAGAGAATGGAAAACTGATCCACCTAAGACTCTTCAGCTCGGTGTCTCAGTTGGCTTGCCTCGCTGGGCTTCCAGATGAAGTTTTTATATTGCTGTGCTGTGGGCTCCCCACACTTCTCCATTAAACTTAGACATCTGTAGGCTGAAGAAAAAGAAAGTTAAGAATGTACCTTGAAGGAGGGGACCATGAGAAATTTATAGGAAATTCTGAAAAAAAAATTTACTTGATTTAGGGAGTAGTAAAGTCTACTGGAAATGGAAGTAGAACATGCCCTCATTCTAGTGAAAGAAGAAATTCTAAGCAAACAGCAGATGCTCCAAAGGCTGCTTTGCCTCTGTCTCCTGTGATATACAATGCCCAGGTTTAAGAAAACTGACGATATCCAGCAATTCCAGTCAAAATGGTAAGTCGATTGCATACTGTGGGCCACATGTTTGGAGGAAAGTGGGGCTCAACCAGAAGAGAATATCTGCCAACATTCATGAGGCAGGGCCAGGAGAACTGACAGGCTCTTATTCTGCATTGAAAGGTTCATGTGTAAAACGTTAGTCAACACATGAAGAATTCCATAAATTCTATAACTCTAAGATAGCCTTCTCTCAGTCCCTGTAAGAGAGACCCTAGTAACAATTTCCTACTTAAAGTGTGATTCTGGGATTCAAACCTTGCTATTTAAAGGGTGATTTCCTAGACCAGAAGCACTGTTCTCCCATGACTGCTATTTAGAAGCAAAAACAAAAAAAAAAAAACAAAAACAAAACAAAACAAAAAAAAAACCAAAACAAAAAAACAAACAAAAAAACAAGAAACAAAAAAATATCATAGCTTCTTTGGGCCACAGTCACTTTTTCCTTCATGGGTCCCTTCTTCCATGAAAAAAAAAAAAAGCCATGAAAATTACATTTAATGACTCAGCTACTTTAAAGGTAATAAAATGATGTATTAAAACATGTTTCTTTAGCTTAAAAGATTTCACTTTGGAGTCAAAAATAATTAAACAGATATGATGGTGCATACAATATAGTCCTAGTACTGGAGAGGTTAAAATAAGAGGATCAAGATGTCAAGACTGTCTTCCGCTCTTCTGCTGCATAGAGTTCAAGCCAGCCTGGATTACATATGACCTTACCTCAAAAAAAAAAAAAAAAAAAAAAAGTTTGAAAGTAAAAATAAAGTGGGCAAGTTAGTACATAAGAATGTAGAATCTTCATCCACATTTTACAGTTACTAAGCCATAATCTCCATTTTAACTGACCTCCTCCAAAGACTGGGCTATGCATTAAACGCACACAAATATGCATCGCTCTGGGCAGAAAGCTCCGTGTAAGCTAATAAATAAGCAAACCTAGTAATTGTGACTTTTGCTGAATCCTGAAATTTTACCCCGGTGTTCTCGGCACCACAATAATCAACCAGTGCTTCCAAAGTCCTCCTTGCCCTTGAAGCTGCTCCCTCCCAGATGTGAGGGAAGCTCCTGCTGGGAGCTGTGATCTAGGAGAGAGAGAATTCTTCTCTCCTAGATCACAGCTCAAGGTTCTTCCTCTTCAGAAGCACTTAGCAGCCGCTCTGTGTGTCAGACTGACTTGAATAACTCACAGAATCTAGGAGGAGCCTGGTGTGATTTTTCTGATAACTCTGGTGATTACGAACCCTCCGGCACAACAATACTGCTGATTTCGAAAGACCCAGGCAAGAACTGAGGACCCTCTTTCTTCACTGACCATTCAAAGGGATTTGCATTATATAACATAATTAAATATTGGCAGCCTACCCTTAGGGACACGATAAAAAGATGTCTATTTGTGTTTTTAAAAAAATACATAGTTTCACATATCAGGAGAAAAACTAAAAACTCAAAAGCAGGGAATTTATCACCAGATTTTGGAGTAGCTATGCTAAATGTTCTTGCTCTCTGTGGTGCTTAAAACTTTTCAACAGTAAAATTATATTAAAATTCTAAACACAAAACAAATGAATAGACCACAGTAACAATAATAACAACAGAAAGGCCTAGAAGTTGGTAAATCACTTCCTTACCATGTGTGAAGCCCTGGATTCAATTCCCAGCACAACAACAACAACAACATAGTTAAAACGGTGTTTTAGTTAGGGTTTTACTGCTATGAACAGACACCATGGCCAACGCAAGTCTTATAAGGGTCAACATTTCATTGGGGCTGATTTAGGTTCAGAGGTTCAGCCCATTATCAAAGTGGGAGTATGGCAACATACAGACAAGCATGATGCAGGCAGAGCTGAGAGTTCTATATCTTCATCTGAAGGCTGCTAGTAGAAGACTGACTTCCAGGCAGCTAGAATGAGGGTCTTAAGCCCACACCCATAGTGACACACCTACTCCAACAAGGCCATATATCCTCATAGTGCCACTCCCTGGGGCAAGCATTTACAAATCATCACAAATGGGTAATGGATTTTAAGATGAAACAAAAATTGTAACACTTCTAAAAGACAGGATAAGAGGAAATCTGAGAAACCTTGACCTTATAATGGCTTTGGGCATTACAAACGCAACATCATACACCACTGTGATGGTTTGAAAGAGAATGGCCACACAGTCTTTATGCTTGAATTCTTGGTCTCCAGTTGGTAGACCTGTCTGGGAAGGATTGGACAATGACCTTGTTGGAGAAGGTATGTTACTAGGGTGGGGTGGGGCTTTGAGATTTCAAAGATTCTGACATTTCCCAGTATCACTCTCCCTAACCCTCAGTCTTGTGGATGAAGAAGATAGTAGCTCTCTGCTTTTGCTGCCATTTCCTTTGCTCGGCCATGGACTCCAACCCTCTGAAGTCATAAGCTCCAAATTAAACACTTTCTTGTATGAGTTGCCTTGGTCGTGGTGTTTTATGGCAGCAAGAGAAAAGCATCTAAGACAACCATGGAAGGAAAAATTGGCTAGTTAGACTTGACTGAGGCGCCAAACTTTTAGAATGAGACACTGGTAGAAGAATAAGAAGCTGCAAACTGTGAGAGAACGCTTGAAGAACTACACATCTAATAGGGAATTGACACTGAAAAAAAAAACGCACACTGAGTAGTTAAAACCAAACAGTAAGAAACAAATCAAGTGTAAAACATCAGAGAAGATAAACAAGTAGAAAATAAGTCCAAGAAGATAATCCTCACAGTATGTCACTGAAAACTCCAAAACAAAACAATAAAATCTCCTGTATGTTTTAAGAATTAAGATATAAAACACCGATCACACCAAACATTGACAAAGACATGGATCCACCGGAGAGCTTTAGTTATTATTAGTGACACTGCAATACAAGAGAGATATGCAGGGAGGGGAAAAAATAGTTTGGGTTCTGTTTGTTTGAAGTAAGTTCTCACGTTCCCCTTCAGGGTAGCCTCAAACTAGATATATAGTTGAGGATGACCTTGAACTTCTGAACCTTCTGTTCCTACCCCTTTTCTGGGCTTATAGGTTTGCACCACCATGCCTGGTTAATGTAGTGCTGAAGATCCAACCCAGCTCTTTGTATATGGTAGAGAAACCATCTGACAACTGATTTGCACCCCCAGGCCAACAATTGAGTCATTTCTTACAAATCTTATTGTACAACTAAATAAAAAAAAATGCTTGTACATACAAAAGCTTATGTGTAAGCAATGCTCACAGTAGTGTTGTGCTTCACAAAAATAAATAAATAAGTAAATAAATAAATAAATAAATAAATAAATAAAACAAAAAGAAAACCTTGGAAATAGCCACCATCTCTCTCATTAGGTAAATGAGTAAACAGAGAGAACACCTAAATATTATTCACTGATCAAAAGAAATAAGCTATTGAGTTATATGTGTGCATGAAAGAGAGATAGTGTCTGGTTAGCCCAGACTGTACTTGAACTCCCTGCAACTAGTGTATCTTGAATTCATAGGCCTCCTGCCTCAATCTCCTTATTACTAGGCATACCCCATCATGATTGGCTGCTACCCAGCTATTCTTAAGGAGAACTTTCTGGTTAACTTTCCAAAAGTCTATGATATCTCTAAATAATAAAATCTGTTAATTAAAGATAGTTAAATCATGCTTCCTTGAATAGCATGGAGTATAGGCTGAAAGCAACCCTCTACTAAGTCCTTCCATAAACCATTCTTCTAGGCAAACTATTGACAGCATCAATCTATTCTAGCAAAACAAAGTGAATCAATCCAAACTGAATCCCAGACTTCGTTTTTCCCTGTCTCTGGACACGGCCTGTGCACACTACTCTGTAAGGAAGACCATGTAGAAATAACCATGGCTACCGCATACCAGGGAATGGAACAACCACTTTGAATTATTTTGTTTAATCTTCTCAACAACCCGGGGCATGCATTGTAATCAAATCCTCTTACAGGGAATAAAACATACCTCAGAGACTGTGGCCTCCCCAACCTTCCATGCCTAATTATTATGAGACCTGAGTTTTAAACTCTCACCTCTTACATACCAATGCGTGCACCCTTTTCATTATGTGATCTTTTCTTTAACTCAGTGGGAATGCTCTAGAGGCATAACCTTGGATTATGTTGCTGTTGTTCATCATATTTTACATTGGTACACGTACTCAAAACATTTTACTTACAAAGTGCATGTCTTCTCTAAAAATTAGCATTCTTTTCACAGCTGTTTTGCAAGGAAAGGACAACTCGTCAGTGTTTAAACATGCCCTTACTCTAACCAAACATCGCCTGCATCTTGTTGTTTCAGATCATAAGTAGCACCAGGCCCAGCCTACCTCAGGAGCAGAATGTGGTCAAGATTAAAATAAATTCGGGAGGTTGGGGGTGGGGGGTGGGGGGTGGGGGAGTGGGTAGGAGGAGATAGCTTAGTTGGTAAAATGCTTGTCACATGTTCATGAGGACCTGAGTTTCAATCTCCAGCATACAGCATGGGTAAAAAGCCAGATCTAACATGTCCCTGTAATTCCAGGGTTGGGGAGACAGAGGCAGGGGAATGGTTGGGGTTGCCGGCCAACCAGTCTAGCCAAATCAACAACCCAGGCTCAGTGAGAAATCCTGTTTCAAAAATATAAGGTAGAGAGTAAGTTAGGATGATATTCTACATAAAGGTCTGGTCTTCACACACATGCACACATGTACAGAAACAATCACACAATAAGTAAATAAAGAAGTCAATTTGGAATCTCTATTTGGAGAACCAAATGGTCCCACAATTTCAAGGGTGAATATAAAGGAATCAGGAAGTAGGACTGAGAAAAGAAGAAAAAAAAAATGAGGGTTTAAGAGACCTTGAACCCAGCACTTAGCAAAGGACAAGCAACTTAGAAATGAACAGATAAGGAGATGAACCAGACCTCAGGGGCATTGAGCGCCCCTGGGTCATCCCTGAAGTTGTATGTTTCCTCGGAACTTAGAGATGGACTGGAACACACAGACTTTGCCGTCTGGAATGATCAAATCAGCAGGAGAGCATCCGAGATGTTAGCATCTTTATCACTGGGGCAGATACTTGACATCTGCATGAAAGTGGGAAAGATTTGCTAGCTCATGATTTCAGAGATTTCAGTCCATGGTCAGCTGTATCCATAGATGAGACAGAACATCATGGCAGCAGGAACAAGGCAGAAGACGTTAATGTGAAGAATAACAACAAAGTTAGTGTGTTATGCTTTGCAGGAGTGGTCCAACCATAGAAAAGTCTTCCCAATGTTCATCATCAGCATCCAAGAAGAAATGCTGTAAAATTCCAAGTAATAGACACAACAATATTAAGATTCAACCATACACCAAGCACAATAGCTGTCCTCTAAAACATCACCTCAAATAATGGTTAAAGCAACTGAAAGCAAGGCTGGTGAAAGGTCTCAGTAGGAAGAGCTGCTTGCTGAAAAGATGGATGGCCGGGTCCTACGTGGTGAAAGGGGAGATGCAATTGATGCAAACTGTCTTTTTGATTGTCACGTGAACAGTACGGAGTATGTGTATACACACACACACACACACACACACACACACACACACACAAATGTAATTTTTCATAATTTAAGAAAGAAGCACAATGCTGGGGAAAGAGTGTTACCTCGTTTTACAGACAGTAGCTACAAGGTATCCCTGATGGTATAGCCAAGACTCAGAAGCAAGAGCTCCCGGATCCACAGTCCAGGAGCTGAGCCACTGTGGCATTGCCTCGCCATATTGACTGTTAATAAACTACTGCTTTCTTAGATTTCATAAGGATCTGTTCCACTCTCTTGGACGATATTCCTGAAGACAATGAAAACGGGTTAACCATTCTTTAGAGTTACACTGCCAAGCTGGCAGAAAGCCTAGTGGGCTCCAACCAGGCTAGTCAAAGCCTTAATAGGAAGCAAGACAGAAGCTCTGCCAGCCTCACAGTCAATTCTTGCTCTCCTTGGGTGTCCCCAGTAGTAAGCATCTTGCTTGGAAGCAAGTGTTTAACAAATGTTCCATAACAGCCATCAGCAGCAGTGAACACAGATACAATGTCAAACGTACTTGTGTTCTGCCTTTTCTTTCATTTCCCATTGTTTATATTTATTCATGTTACAACCTGTTGGGTCCGTTTAGAGATACTGGGGCATATATGTGCTTTGGGCTAACTGCTTGGGATTGACCAACCTATCAGGGAGTTCATCACTGGGAAGGGGGCTTGCATCCGTCATTACTGGGCTGTAGCTCTTCTTCAGGGGTGAGGACTGGTGGGATTCCCACATGCGTGTCAGCATGCCAAGTGATGCTGTCAATGTTCACGTCTTGTGTCAGAGGCCATATTGTTGGGATTTGAGTTGCACTTATTTAAAGTGTGAACTTGGTACGTTATCTTACCAAACATGAATGACCTTGTCAGCAAGAGACCATCCTACTACTGCTTCCTGTTAATAGAATTGTTAAACAGAGATTAGACCGTTTAGCCTAATTACTGAAGAACCTCGTCTATAGAAAGTGATAAATAGTAAGGCCATGCTTCTGCATTTTCTTGCAACCTAATCTGTTGTTTTAAAGACCAGAAAGCAAAACAAAAACTCCCTGTAAAATAAGAACAAAGGATTACAATGGTTTTAACACTGAAACATACACTTTCATGACAAACATCAACAGTGTCTTATATGAAGCATCTAGATATGTAGTTAGCTTGCGACGTCTCGGTGCACAATATGTCATCTACACTGCAAAAGTAAAATCCCGGTCCCATGAATCTGCTTTCGGCTCATCTTCTAAATTCCATTCATCCTTGCATCTTTGGACTGTGACTGTTTTATGGAGGGCATGCAGCAGAGCCCTGGCTTGTCAGTTACACCTCATAGATATGAGGGCATGCAGATAAAATCTATTAGGCCAGCAGGGCACCCATTAATGTTCAGTGGCAGTAATTAAATCCGGATGGAAAAATAACTACAAATATTTCCCCCAAAACATTTGAACCAGATGTTTTGGCAACTGGCACAGACCTAAAACGCCCCACATGCTTACAGGCAAAGGCCTTTGGGAGGAACCTTTCCATGAGCCTGGAGTTGCATACTGTCTCAGCCTGCTGGCGATAGGATAAATGAGCAAAAACGGCTCTCCTTGTGTCCCTTTATGTGTAACTGTGGTCCACTGAACACGTAGAGCAACAACCAGAACTGCAAATTTACTAAAAGTCCCTGTAACAGCAAGGCAGAAGGATAAGCACATTCACATTGGCAGGTGAGGGGGCTTCAGCCAATTCCCACTGGCATAGCCACGCCTCATAGCTCATCCTCCCAGATAGCATACTCACGGTACGACTTTCTAATTAATAAGCAGTAAAAATATTAATTATTGCCATCTTCATTTAGCATTCAATTAACAAACGAAAATATAAAGTGCATTTCATGGCTCGCTAAAGGTGACCTGGGGACCTCTAAATCAATAGCATCTTTTTCCTTCACTGGTCTTTGAGTTTGTTGCTTTTCTAACCCACTCCATTTTGCTCCTTGGAGACACCTACTCTGACCTCTTTCCCCTCATGGTAGCTCATTTAAATATCTTGATAAAACATCTTCCCATGAGGTGAAGCTCTTTCTGGTCCTGGTGGAAATATGTATCATGAAGCTGTCATGGCATGCTGTCAGAAAATCACGGGAGGTGGTATTTATTCTGTGAAGACTTAAATTAATAGCGGTGATGTCAATTTCTATCTGTAGGGCCAGAAGCTGTGGGTGACAAACTCTGGAGCAGCTGAACTTGGATTCTGAGTGGTGCGCCTTGAATTTAAAGAAGGGAGGGAGAAGAGACCTACCAGCCAAGATGTCTTGCTACTATACAGAAATGAGTGACACTGGCTACCAGCTCGATGGGTTGGTGATGTTCCCCTGTCAAGTCAATTGCTACCCTGGTAAATAACTGATTACAGTTAATATATCTCTGATGTTAAAGAGGTTAATGACACTATTATTTTCTCTGCTACTGAGTTTTCTTTATTGCATTCTGAGTTACCTCTTCTGAGGGAGGTATCATAGAAAGGTCCTGCTTGGACAGTGAATAACCTTGAAAAAAATAATGTGTCCTTCAGAAAGAGAAAAATCAATCAAAAGGAAGTTAATTGCAGAGGAAGCAGGCAGTGAGATTGTGGGTGGCACGCACCTTTAATCCCAGTACTCAAGAGGCAGAAGCAGGTGGAGTTCTGTGAGTTTGAGGCCAACCTGGCCTACCTAGTGAGTTCTAGGACATCCAGGGCTACATAGAGAGACCCTGGCTCAAAAACACAAAACAAACACCATCACCAAAGACAGTGACCTGGTCATAATTCTGTAAATTGAGGTAACACACAGAATCCCATGCACTACTGAAGCTGTAAGCCTATAGGTTCTGATTTTCTTTTTCAAGATAAAATAATATAACCTTAAGAGTTACAGATAGGGCTGGAGAGGTGGCTCAGTGGTTAAGAGCACTGGCTGCTCTTCCAGAGGCCTTGAGTTCAATGCCCAGCAACCACATGGTGGCTCACAACCATCTGTAATGGGATCCAATACCCTCTTCTGGCGTGTCTGAAGACAGCGACAGTATACTCATATACATAAAATAAATATTTTTAAAAAGAGAGAGACAGAGAGTTACAGATAGTTTCTAATCAGCCTTCAGATTTCCTCTTGCTGTATTTTCCCACCAAGCATCGCTTCATAGTCCTGAGGACCCAGCAGTGAAAAGGCACTCTTTCATATTCCTGATAAAGCATAAATTTAAATATTGCAAAAATGCTCTCAAGTCACAATCAAGGCCCATATTTTTCTTTTCTCCCTTCAACTCCTATTTTATATAAGAGTTTGTTGATCTGGTGAGAGCTAATTGCACGTGTTTGTAAAAGTCTGTGGTATTGGGCTGGAGAGATGGCTCTGTGGTTAAGAGCACTGATTGCCCATCCAGAGGACCCAGGCTTGATTTCCCAGTACCCACATGGAATTCACAAGCATATATGACTCCAGTTCTAAGAGATCCACTGTCCACTTATAGCTTCTACGGGCTCACGTGGCGCTCAGATATGAGTACAGAAAAGCCCATACCATAATTTTTTTTTTAAATAAAAAGAATTTCAAAAAAGTATGTGGCATTGTAAACCATTCTGAATGTTACTTTTAAATGATCGAATAATAGACTTCAACAGACCATTTGGAGTAATCTGATGCTCTTTGGTCTGCCAGTTCTTACAAGGTTTATTCTTGGGGCCCATGAGATGGGTCGACCTGTAAAAGTTTTAGCTGTACCTGTTGGGTTGATGACTTAAGATGGACCCCCCAAACCCATGTCTGTTTGTTTGTTTATAAAAGAAGCAGATGCAGTGGTACTAGTCCATAGTCCCAGCATTTTAGGGAGAGAGGAGCTGGAACAGGATAATCTCCAAGTTTGAGGGCCAGCTAGCCTGAAGCACACAATACAGCAGCAGAAACGAGATGAAAAGAACCAGGTTGTCCTCTCCCCAGAGAGAAGAGTCTGCCTCTAAATCATATAAGCTCGAAAACATTTTCTATGTAGCCTTATGTCTTACTTCTACATAAAAATATGTTGAGCTTTATGGTGATGACTCTGGGCCATTGCTGAGATCAGAATCAACTTTTTAAGAGGGCTCTTCTCTTCAGATGTGTGTGAGTGTTTTGCTTTCATGTACATATGTATGCAGCAGGTACTCCTGGCACCTGCAGAAGCCAGAAAAGGATGCTGGTTCCCCTGGAACTTGAGTTAAGGATGATTGCAAGCGACCATGTAAATACTGGGACTGGAACCTGGGTCCTTTGCAACAGCAGCTAGTGCTCTAAACAGTTAAGGCATCTCTCTGTCTGTCTCTCTCTGTCTGTCTCTCTGTCTGTCTCTCTGTCTCTGTCTGTCTGTGTCTGTCTCTGTGTCTGTCTGTCTCTGTGTCTGTCTGTCTCTGTCTGTCTGTCTCTGTCTCTGTCTGTCTCTGTCTCTCTGTCTGTCTCTGTCTGTCTCTGTCTCTCTGTATCTCTCTCTCTCTCTCTCTCTCTCTCTCTCTCTCTCTCTCTCTCTCTCCAGCCCGAGATTCTTTTATTTGAAAACAAGCATCTATTTTTTTTTAAACATCTCTTCCCTCCCCTTTACTTCTCTTCCACGTTTCTTTTCTACAGAAAGGCTGGAAATGTGATCACTGCAGGAAATTCTCACTAGGGTGAGAGTGGTAGAAAACAAAGACTACTTGTCACTGAAATGTCGAGAAGTCCTCTGGGTGTACCCATCAACTATGTCACTTGTCCGTTCATCCCACACTAGGTTAGTACAGTTTAAACGTTTACACACTGAAACAAACCAAGTGTGCTGTCAGCTCGGTCCTAGGTGTGGTGACATCGTTAGTGCACCTGTTGGAAGAGGCTTATGTCTCTGAGTCAGAGCCTCGGGGGCATGGGTTAAAGCAGTTTTTGGTTAGTTCTTTCTAAAGACAGTCTTTATAAATGGGTGTGATATTCCCCAGCTCCCTTGCCTAGGAGGTGAGCTCTCTCTCCTGTATGCTCCTCCATATCACTGTGAAATGCCAAATCGATAAGGCTTCCTCCAAAAGTAACCAGCCTCAAAAGCCTGGCTTTATAATTTTAAAAGGGGGAAAAAAAAAAACTAGTACATATACTTCATCAAAATATCAAATGTTTTTCCCTCATGGAACTCTGCGATACTCAGAATTATAAATATTAGTTCTATGAGTCCCAAAAGCCACCTAGAGACATGCATGCCTGTGTGAAGATTCCCACCCTGGCCTTTTGGCAGAAATCAACTTGAATCATTGATGCCTTTCTTATCCCCTGCGTATGGACCACAGCTTCCATAGTATATGGAAATTAGCATTCACTTTCATCCAGTACACTAAACTCATGCATTCTAATTATAACTCAAAGTGTATATACACTTATCCCCATTGACCACAGAAGGACCCTAAAACTTGGAGACGCTAAGCTATTGTAGGGGGTCTCACAGCTGTCAGTACAGAGATGACTTCAAAGCTTGTGCTCTTTGCATGACACCTCCCTGCCTCACAGTTGTGTGCACCTCATGTTGACATCCCCTTTCTTGGGAAACAGCCAATATCTTCAGGCTAAACATTGGTCCAGACATCAAATACTTCATCCATTGTGACATTGGTCATTAACTCTAAACATGTAAAGGAATCTGTTTGGGTTATGACTCACTGTGTTTTGAAAACCATCCACATTGCCTTGGTAAGCCTTAGAGAGGTAACTTCACTATTCCCATGGCCCTGTCTGGTACATTTTATCCTGTTTGGACCATCACATGAGTCTGCTGTTGGTTACAAGGAAGCAAGACTGCCTCAGCTAACTGTAAGAGCGAGTGACTGGATGGCATCACTGCAAAACATACAAATGAAGAAGTCTTCTAAAGCTGAGACGGGGAAACAGGAAGTGGGCAAGGAAGGAGGGATGAGGATGGAGAAAGACTATCATCCCTGCGGCCACTGTGCAGGTGTGCTATGCTACATCAGTTTGATGGTACCCATCCCGTCACCTCCTCCGTTGCTGGCCCTCCCACTCTGGCTTCAAAGTCATCAGCAGAGTATTAGATTATGAGGCCCATGTCACTTGTCTTGTCTTTTATCTGTCCTCTGGCAGACATTAGTTTCTCTTCTGGGAGAAATTAGTTTACAATGTATATTAAAGTACCAACCTGACCTCTCAATTGAGACTAACACCAGTGATACCCACCCACCAAGAAAAGGGGTTCTTGAGTTCCCTGGTTGAACACCAAACTAAAATAAAAAGCCCACTACAAGCACCTTTGATTCTGTGAGCCTTAAAAATATCATTTATTTATTTGTTTGTTTGTTTGACTGAGAACACAGAGAGATGACTGTGCTTTTTTTTTAACTTCCTGATTTTTGTTTGCTGGCCCTAAACATAATAGCGCCACTTTTCTGATATTTTGGTTTTATTGATCACACAATATGTGATAGCATAAAAGAGAATAGTTTGTAGTTTGATTTAAGTCACTTTGTTTACTGCTATTTAAAAACATGGGGGAAAAAATGTTGCTCTTAGAGCATGATAAAAATGAGCCTCCAAGAGGGACAGAGACGCTGCAGAGATGAAATCAAGAATCCTATTGTCCGCCTGTGCATCCTCTATCATCTCCGATTCATGTGTAATCTAAGGCTCAAAACATTGTGATAGGACATCTATGAGGCTAAAATATGGTGGAAACTGAAATATAGTGAACACTATTGATTATTGAATCAACACTTTCATCTTTTTACAGGATTGCTCAGTCACCATTCCCTACCACAGCTCTTGCCCATAAGCACAATTCCTGAGTTCTTCTAAGCCAGTAGCTCCAAGAGGAGTTGTGTTACCTGGGTTTTGAAATTCAACCACTAGCCTCAATCACGTTCATTTTCTCCTTCAAGCTTACATACCAGGATTCTCTCTAAATTACCTCTTTTGCCTGGGCATCATCATCAATGGATAAAACATCCATCAGAGTAGAGCTGTATCCAAGAGATTTGAGTAGCTTCCTGGGAAAATCGGGTACAGAAAGAGCCATGCATCCTGTCTTTTTGGAGGCTTGTGGATTAATTCAGAACCAAGACACAAAGTAGGCACATATATAACTTTCCTAACAGTAACATCCATGTATAGTTGAGTCCACTACCAAGAAGGGAGCTTTGATCTCAGACAGAGATTGGTTATTGGAGTCTATGGAGAGTAGAGAAGGTGATGAGAACTCATGGGCCACATTTGCACTTGGAGAGGGGACCAATGGAAAATTACAGTTTCAGTAAGAGAAGAGAGTCCGTCTAGTCAAGTAACCTAGAGTAAGATAAGGGATAATTGCTTAGGAATGTTTCATTATATACTGGAATGATGTTCACTGACTGCTCTGAGTATTGAATATCATCAACAACAAAAAGTCATTGGGTTTTTTTTTTTTTCCCTAGAATGAATTTTCCATCTTCTTCCTTAGGCCACCTGAGACTTAATGTTCACATGCTGTGTGTTTCCAGGAAGTTCCTGATGACGCCTCTCTTGAATTTGCATGCCGATCACAGCCATCCAACGATTGCTTGCTCTCATGTTCTTTATTTTATAAAAATAACTTTCCAATTTCATGATGATAGGTCTCAAATGGTTTGGTTTTTAAAAAAAAAATCATTTCTTTCTCAAAATGGTTTCTGATCCTTGGGGACTCCCCACCCATAGAGTTCTCCAGGATTTTTCTAAGTTTCTTAGCCTCCAAATCCATGCAGGGCTGAAAGGGAGTATTCCAAGGGGATACTTCCCTTCACAATACAGCAAGCAGCTCAGGGAGTTTTGTTAAGATGCTAAGAGGGTTCTTAACAAAAGCATTGTGTGAGCCTTTGTCTGGAATGTTATTTTTATGATGCCAGCTGTGGTAATTGTGAGGTCTCTAGAGTGCTGGGAGCAGGTAGCTAATTTTCAGTGATTCAGACCAATGCTGTTAGGCTCCTTGTTTATGGTCCTAATCTCATCAGATGACAACTGCTTGTTTCTCTCTGAAGAATCATAAACACTCTTTCATCTCTCTGATTTTGTTCTCATTTGGAACATCAAGCTATCCTGGGTCTTATGACTCTTAGTCCATCCTGTGCCCAAGTCATATTCACACTGTAAGGTAAGAGGAATGAAGAGAGTACACTGGCAACCAGAGTATTAACTTCAAAGCTCTCCCTTGGGTCTTCTGAACCTTGAGTAAAGGATATCTGTCCAGTTCAGTGATAAACCAACTAAATACATGCTTGTGGCAGAGGGAAGAAGACATAAAACTATGTGTAGCTTTTACTTTAAGTGCCTTTCCATGAGTTTTTCTAACTTCTTTTTGCTCTGGGGAAGTTTTTGGCTCCAGAGAATTTTTTAGTAGTTCTTTGAGGGTGTCATGCAATGTGTTTTGATCATTTTTACCCACTCCTAAAACTCCTTCTGAATCTGCATCCTTTTTCCCATACAACTTTGTATTGTCTTCTTCCTTTTCCCTGTCTGTTGTGATCATAAATAGAGACGTTAAGAGAATATGTTCTGTGGTGGTGTGCGGGAAGGGGGTGCCTCAGCAGGCCCATGCTGATGCATCCCTTCCTCCTGTGGGACCACACACACACTGGCATAGTATAGAGTTTATTCAGGGCATGGGATGGGAGTTATGGGGAGTAATAGAGGCAGAGAAAGGCAGAGAGAGGGAGAGAGTAGAGAAGCAGAGACTGGCCATGACCATGCAGGGCGGGGGGGGGGGGGAATGTGAGGAGAACCCAAGAGGGGGCAAGAGAGGGGATGGGAAGTAAGAGGAGTAAGAGGGGTAAGAGAGAAAGAAGGGGTGAGCATCCCCTTTTACTATAGGTCAGGCCTACCTGGCTGTTGCCAGGTAACTGTAGGGTGGGGCTTAGACAGATCCCTAACACTATCAAGCCCAGTACATGATGCCTGTCTATTCTTAGGTGTATGGCCATCCACTGGAGACTGGTCAGCTTACCAAGCTTTACATTTTAGAGTATCTTACACTCTTTAAGTTATAAGCTGACTGTCTCCCAGCAGCTCTCTGTTCCCAGTCATTTCCTGGCTAGGAGTGGGACTTGATAGCTGACTATCTCGCCTCTCCCCACTGAGATTTAGTCTGGCTCGGGCCTGCACAGCTCTTCACACGCTCTCACAATCACTGGGCATCGCTCTGTGCCATGTCTAGACGGACCCTTTCCTGCACCCATTGACTGCCTCTGGCTCTTCAGCTCTTTGAGTTTCTTGGTAGATATTCTCTTTCAAGTCAAAAATTGGTGGTCATCTACTGTGGGTGGGTAGGAGAGGAAGAGATTCTCCTGCCTCGAGCTGGTAATATCCTTTCATTTATTCTTTTTTTTTTTTTTTTCATCAGCAAACATACGTTGAAGGCTTTCTGTGGTTGGTGAAGCTACACATCAGCCTTCTCACGTATCAAAAGTAGGTGTGGGCGGTGGTGGCGCACGCCTGTAATCCCAGCACTTGGGAGGCAGAGGCAGGCAGATTTCTGAGTTCGAGGCCAGCCTGGTCTACAAAGTGAATTCCAGGACAGCCAGGGCTACACAGAGAAACCCTCTCTCAGAAAAAAAACAAAAACAAAAACAAAAACAAACAACAAAAAAAAGTAGGTGTAAGTAAAAAGACACAGATGTGGTAGAGAAGACACACAATGCATTTAAATATTTGGTTGTCAATAACTGCTTTCTTTCTTTTTTTTTTCCGAGACAGGGTTTCTCGGTGCTGGGATTACAGGTGTGTGCCACCACGCCCGGCTTAATATCTGCTTTCTTAAAAGCTGAAAGAACATGCCCAGAATGAACCAAATACATTATTTTTTTTATTGCTGAATAATGAATTACTAGAATTTTATTTGAATTTTAAGAAGTAAACATTTCTTATCTCTCATTTCCTCCAGATCATAAATTGAGAATTTTAGGTCTCTCAAGATGCTGGAACAAACTTGTGGATAATGTACAGCCTTCTCTTGCAGGGCAGGCGTTAGGATTCTGTCTAAGTTCCATCCCACAGTTTGCCTAACTCTAATAATAAATATTCTACTATACGATCCAACTTTTTAATCTTGTTCCTTCTGCTCCACAAAAGGCTCATCTTAATGACTGTTCATGTGGTTAACTCATGTTGTTATATCTTTAGTAAACTTGTTAGCTACAGAAAACCTACCCAGTTCTACCTCTCCATCCAGAAAAGTACATATGCCCAAAGTTCCCACTTACTACCTATTCCAAAGGGTGGGATTCCTCAGGGTTTCAACTGTACATCTTAAAAATTTTTTTCTTTCCCACAAGTGTACTTAATCTTATTCCCTACCAATACTAATGTGTTTCAACATCTTGTCAAGTCCAGGCCTTTGCTACATCCAGGACAACTCCAGAGAAGCAACCTTCAGATGCTCCAATCTCTTCTCAGCTTCTCTGGACACAGTTTCTACTGAACCTGTTCTTTTGACCTATCCTCAGATGTCTCCACAGACCCTGGACAGCAAGAAAGCAGACAATTCTCCTAAGACTGGACAACCATCCCCCATACCCATTTCTCTAAGTTCTGCAGACACATGACCCCCCAGTGTCAGCATGAAGCAGTCAGATATCACGACGACGACCCTATTCCTGCTTCACTGTTACCTCTTTTTAATTTTTTCTTTTTTAATTAAACCAAAACTGGGGAATGTTAGGATTCTGTCTAAGCTCCACCTCACAGTTACCTGGCAGCAGCCAGGTAGCCTTGGCCTACTATAAAGAGGGCTGTTCAGCCCCTCCTCTCTCTTATCTCTCTTAACTCTCTTACAACTCTTCTCTCCCTCTCAGCTTCTCTCTTGACCCATCTTGGGCTCTCCTCTCCTCCCCCCTCTCTCCATGTGGTCATGTTCAGACTCTGCTTCTCTTCTCCTCCTCCTCCTCCTCCTCCTCCTCCTCCTCCTCCTCCTCCTCCTCCTCCTCCTCCTCCTTCTCTCTCTCTCTCTCTCTCTCTCTCTCTCTCTCTCTCCCTCCCTCCCTCCCTCCCTTCCTCCCTCTGCCTTTCTCTGCCTCTACTACCCTCCTAACTTCTTAACTCCCCTCCCCATGCCCGGAATAAACTCTATTCTATACTATGCCAGTGTGTGTCTGGTCCCTCAGGGGAAGGGATGCCTCGGCATGGGCTCGCTGAGGCACCCTCTTTCCCCACACCACTGCAGAACATATTCTCTAACCTCTTTCTCTTTTTATGATCACAATGGTAGGGATATGCTACAAGTTCTTCCCAGAAGTCTGTTGACAGTCCCCAGTCTTGCTCTCTCTTAGAATAAGGACATCAGTGTCGTGTTGGCCAAAGACAAGGAGACCATATTTTGTACCTGTCACCTTCTCCATGTGACATGCCATAGCATGGCCACTGGCTTCTCTTAGAGCATCTAAGAAAGAACACTTAAGGCAAAGGCCATGGTCTTCATGAAGTCTGAACTCAGAAATGGCACCCCATTGCTTTTGCAGAACAGCTCAGCCTTCACTCCTATTCTCAGAGTATCTTTCCTTCTTTTATTTTTAGTGCGTCTTCTCATCTGGGAGCACAGATGTACACATGCTACAGCCTACATACAGAGGACAGAGACAACCTTGAGCGTCAATTCTTGACTTTCACCTTATTTGAGGCATGATCTTTTACTATTTGCTTCTGTGTTGTCCAGGCTGGCCCACAAGTATCTAGGGATTCACTTCTCTCTCTCTCTCTCTCTCTCTCTCTCTCTCATCTCAAGGTAGGAAGACTAAGCCATCTGGCTTTACATGGGGACCAAAGAGCCAGTTCTTTTGCTTGCTCAGCAAGTGTGGTCCTCACAGAGCCATCTCTCCAGCCTCAGAATGCCATTTCTTAACTTGCATAGCTCCCTCCCCTGCCCTCCTCTGGAGTTCTCAAGTTTCTGTTGCTAAGACTACTCCTTACATCTCAATCTAATTTATGTGACTGTTCTCCTCAAAATATCCTTAGTTTTCTTTTCTAAAATTTATTATAATTTAATGAGTTCATTTAATGTATGAACTTATCTAGACTGCAAGCTCTATTAATGAAGGATTCTGTCTGCTGTATCCCTCGTTGTACAAAATGTCAAGTGCAGGGCCTGGTGTGCACTAGGTGCTCAATAAATATTTATCAATTAAATAAGTTTCCTTCCTTAAGGTCATGTACCATTTGGCATTAGCCACAGACCCTGTTTGAAGTCTCTTTGAGTACAGTTTAATATTTTATATGCTTTGCTGATTTGTCTGTGTATTATAGTCAAGTCTCTTTTAATCTATTCTTAAGTATTTGGCAGTTCTCATGGTTGGAGTGTTCCTGAAGGTCCTCTGGCATCTGGAAAGACATAAAGGATAGAGCAAAGGAATTTTGTCTGAGTCATTTGTGGTACGTCTCTACTGGTGGTCTTACCCCTTTAAGATGATGCTCCCAGCTCCAAGAGACTTGCCAGATAACTAACAGGAGTCACGGTGCTGAGCATCTTTAAGTTTAGGCAATGAATTCTAAACTCTGTCTGAAATCTGTTTTCTGGACATTTCTTTTCTGGATTGTTTCTGTCCCTGTTCTTCTAAGCTTTATAGTTACTGTTTGTTTTTGTTTTAGTTTGGGGTATGGTTGGGGGCTTTCTGAGCCATCTCACTGGTTCTCTTAACCAGAGCCTTTGCTCTTTGATATTTCAGAGGTCACTAGGTTGAACATAATCGTGGATGCATAACCTCCATTGGCACAGCCATCTATCTCTGCCTCCTTCCACCCTTCCCTGACCCTTCAGATACGACACACCCTGGAGACAGCCTTGTTTGTTCAGGAATGCCCACGTCATGCTTTCTACTGCCCTGCTTCAGAGGGTGACTTAGTTTTACTCAGTGTTTCTTTGTTTACATGATGCTTTTGGTTTCACTGGCTCACAGGAACATCCCTCACTTCCTCCCTAAAATCTAAGTAGTAAGTAACTTAGGGACAGTGGAGAAAACCCTGTGTTCCGGCAGTTTATGAGCGTCACCAAAGGGTCTGTGCCTTCTATATTTGTGACATTCTCTGAATACTTGTTACTGTCCAATTCAGCTGATGTCACAAGGGCTCAATCAAGGGCTCAATACCTCACCATGCAGAGAGCCTTTGAGATCATTCTCATTATATTTCTGTCTACAAAGTCTAACTCAGCAGACTTTAGGAAAGCTACTTCTTTTTTTCCTTACAATTCCTCATTTTTTTTTTTTTTACTATAAAGAACAAGGTCTTTATAGCAAGCTTCCAGAACAAGTCCTCATTTCCCTCATAATTATATTCTACCACTGTAAAACTCATGTTTCTATGAAACATATCCATATGCATATTCATTAAATATTCCATTAATACAAAAGTACCTAGCAGTCTCTATTACTGAATCCAGTTACACTGCTCTTGCCCTGTGTTGATGAGACTTCTTTACCTTACCTAATATAACTGTGTCAAGATGTCAAACTGACTGAGTCACTGAGTGTCCGTGTCACCTGAAATAACTCACTCAGCTTCTTGGATCTCAATGTCCTCATCTTTGAAATGGACATAAATAGTCCCAGCTGCCTCACAGGATTATGGAACTGAATATAGGTACTAAATGAGAGATATTGTGAACTTGCAACAGCCTCTTGTGTCTAGAAATGAAGACCAAATAAGCCCAAGGAAGCTCTTCCTTCTGGGAAGAGGCTCCAATATGCCTTGCCTATCACTTCAACTCCTTTCCAAAAACCATTTCAGAGACTCCATCCTTAGGGGAGTTCCTCTGGCCACTGTGCAGCATGACCTGTTCCTTGGGCAGCCCTTACGTAGACGACCTAGTCCAGCTCTTTTCTTCCCCCACACAGCTGTATAACTCGTGCCGCCTTTCTAAGTCTCTTTCTTCATTTCCTCACATCCCCATTCAAGTCTACTTCATTTTCCACACCAGGACCCCCTGTCCACTCTGCTTCTTCATTCCTGTTTCTCAAACTGATTTTTTTTTCTACACGGTTTGCTATGGATCACAGTCTAGAGTCACACCTAGCACAAATCACTAGCTCCACATTTTCAAGAATATTTTTCTTGATGAACACAGCATATAAATTGTCTTTTGGCTGTTTATGAGTGTTTGGTCTTGCTGTGATATTAATCACCATATTTAGAAAGATTTACTACCTTTGGCCTTCTCCTTCTAGCTGTGTGTTCTACTGCTGCTGTTATTATCAACAACAATGACTGTGTGTGTTATTTCTTATTTATTTATATGCCACCTGCTTACTTGTTCTACTAAAGAACTTAAAATGACCTTAATGAGAACATGTGAAAATATAGCAACACGACGCAGATTTAAAATAAGTGGAAGACAGTCAGGGCAACAAAAGTCGAGGTCTAAAATGGGTTTCAGAAGACAACTTACTTAGACAAAGCTTCATAGCACTATAACCCACACAGTTACTCTGAATAGACCCCCAATCCGGCTCTCCATCTCTGCAATTCTGTGCCAAAAGGAAAGCCCCCAAGCATGAGAAAAATTCTTAGTGTTTATAAGAGAAATGCAAAGAAGTCATTCAGTAGAAACATACTAATTTGGGAAAAGACCAGACAGCTAAGTCTCCCACGGGGACTATTGGAGAATGCGCTGAGAAGCACACGCCTGGGTAGAGGCTACCCAGGGAGCACACAGATGCTTCCGAGGATCAGTGAACAGTGCGTTTCCCCACCAAAACTTCCTGTGTCGTTCCCAAGACCATTGAAGTGTAAACACCCTGATGGGCTGCTTCTGAGTGACACGGTGCAGACACACACACAGATCTCTGAGGCCTGGTTTGATCCAGGGGTAAAAACAAAGACTTGAAAGAACAGATGGTGCCTAGCTTCCAGGAAACATTCCCAGGAGAGGGCTTCTGGCCATGGATTTTTGACTGCAAGTGGGTGTCAGTTGCTACTTATGAGAAGTCAGCCCTTTGTCATTCTATATATTACAGAATTCTCAGACCAATCCTGAGGTTAGGAAAGTATTACTCATGGATCCTAAAGATGATGTTGGGTCTCTGAAAAACTCATCATCACCACAAAGTAAGGTGAGTGGAGGTAGGCATGGTGGCACATTGCCTTTAATCCCAGCACTCAGGAGGCAGAGGCTGGTGGATCCCTGTGAGTTCGAGGCCAACCTTGTTTATATCATGAGTTCTAATCCAGCCAGGGCTATAGAGAAACCCTGTTTCCAAAACTTAATAATTTAATTTAAGCAAAAAAAAAAAAAAAGTCAAGTGATAGGGATTTGAGACCCATAATTTCATCCCAATCTCATGATTTAAATTAAATATATAATGATTATAATTTATTGTTGGAGACCAGGTCTCATGTATCCCAAGCTAGCCTCAAACTCTATAGACAGGTATAATGACCTTTAACTTCGGATCCTTCTGCCTCTACCTCCAGCATGCTGAGACTGCAAGGCTGGTCCGCCTTGTCTGGTTTGTGTGGTGCTGGGGACAGGGCATAGGGCTTCGTGCTTTCTAGTCAAGTACTCTACCAACCAAGTGATGATGAAGAAGAAGAAGAAGAAGAAGAAGAAGAAGAAGAAGAAGAAGAAGAAGAAGAAGAAAAAGAAGAAGAGGAAGAAGAAGAGGAAGAAGAAGAAGAGGAAGAAGAAGAAGAGGAAGAAGAAGAAGAGGAAGAAGAAGAAGAGGAAGAGGAAGAGGAAGAGGAAGAGGAAGAGGAAGAGGAAGAGGAAGAGGAAGAAGAGGAAGAAGAAGAAGAAGAAGAAGAAGAAGAAGAAGAAGAAGAAGAAGAAGAAGAAGAAGAAGAATTCTTGGGCACTCAGAAAGGCACATAGTTAAGCGTGACAGATACACACCAGCTCTCCGGATGGATAGATGCTGCTGCTGTCTTCCCATCACTCTCACCCAGCAGCTTTTTCCTTGGTTGCATGTCTTTCGTGTCTAAGAGGCGGGCACAGCCTGACTAGACTGGCTGGCAGCTCTTTTCCCGGCTGTCGAGAGAATATCTGTGTATTGTATGGATGCATCACCTGTCAATTTAAAAACCTACAGCCTATAGGAAAGGACAGAATTGAAGGTGGGACATCCGGGATGCAGAAAGAACTCTGGGATAGAGCCAGGCTCCAAAAGTGTGGCCGGGAAGATGGGAAGATGTGAGGTGGACATTACCAGAACAGGAGTAACCAGTGTGTGGCAGGATATAGGTTTAAAATAGGTAATTTTAAATTATTAGTCAGTCAGGGAATGAGCCTAGCTTTATGGCCTAGTATTTGTAAATAAATATTTTGAGTCTGAGTCGTTATTCTGGAAACTTGGGGCCAGAGGAAGGCAGTCCATCATATAATACCCGTCACCCCCAGTGGAACCTGGTTGTGTTCTTTTATAAATCTCTAACTGGCTTGTATACAAATAACTTGAACTGCATTATTTAGAGCCCACTGTGATTTTTTTTTTAGATCTTTTCCTTGGCTTGCATGCAGGTTCAATGGGAGACCAACCAATATTGCCTTAGAGGAGAAAGGGCTCAGCTATTGGCTCCTCTGCCAACTTCTGAGATACATAAAAGTCCCATTGTCCTACTCTGACACTAAAGTATGCCGGGTAGCACAAAATACAGTAATGGATTGGTCAATACATTTTTCTGCAGTTTGGCTGAACATAATAAGTTGTGTTGAAAGAGTATCTACTTCAAGGGTACCATTTTCTAAGCAAGTCAATACTTCCATATAAATCAATGGTTTTCAACCTTCTCGTGTTGTGGTGACCCCCCTAACCATAAAATTATTTTTGTTGATAGTTCATAACTAATTTTGCTACTGTTATAAATCACGATGTAAATATCTAAGTTTCAATGCTCTTAGGTGACCCCTGTAAAAAGGAAGCTGCAACTCACAGGTTGAGAACCATTAGTATAATAGTAAATTTTTATTAAATATAAAACTATTAGGAAAGACCTGAGTTTGAATTCCTAGAACCCATAGGAATATATGGCTATGTCAGGAGAAGGCTGTGACCACAGCATAGAACCCGAAGGCAAGTAGATGCTAGGGAGCTCTCTGGCCAACCCCACAGGCTCAGAGAAAGGCTTTGCCTTAAAACTAAGGTAGGGAGCAAGGAAGGAAGGCAAACTGTTTGCCATGCAGCATTAGAACACATTCGATCTCCAGATCCCACAGACAAAAAGCCAAGCACGGTGGGCACACTTGTAATCCCAGTGCTGAGAAGAAGAGGCAGGGAGATTCTTTCCTCATTAGCCAGTCAGCATAGCCTAATGTGCAAACCCCAGGTGGAAGTCAGTGCCCCAGCCCTGCAAACAAAAACAAACAAACAAACAAACAAAAAACAAAAGAAACAGGAAAATGGTGCCTAAAGAATAGCACCTGAGTTCTACCTTTAGCCACATGTATGGGATACATGCATGAATGTATACCTGCACACACACACATACATACACCACACAAACACACACCATGCACACACATGCACACATACAAACCACATATATACACACACCACACATACCCACACACATGTATAAACACACTCCCCACTCATACACATTTGACACACATACACAAACATACAAACATACACCAGACATACACTTCATCCACATATCCCCACACAAGAATACACACACACCACACACATACACTTATACTTAACACACAAAAACACATACACACACTGCATACATACATATACCATACACAAACACACATGTCACACACACACACCATACAAACACACATATACACAAACACACACAAGCACATGCATACACACACACACCCCACCGACACAGTCTATTTGCCAAAGGTTTTACTCACTAATCTGTCTCAACAAATATCTGAAGTCCCTTCCTTTCCTCAGCCAAACTTAGAAAGTCTGCACTCAGTTCAGTGTGTAAAAGAATTGTTAAAGCTTTCCCATAATTTGCTTTTGATCATAAGTGATTTTACTTTAATCCCTCTTTCCTCTCCAAGCAGGCAATGAATGCTCAGACTCTGCACCAGGGAATGAGGCACAGTGACGGTCAGGCACAGTGGGCCTGCGCCCACTGAACCAGAGATAGGACACAATTATACGAACCATCCGAATGAAAGCCTCTGTTTTTTTGGGTGCTCCTATGTTTCCTGAAAATGTCATTTTGGATTTATAAATATTTGCAGTGAGGCAGGTTTCCATGACACTGATCAATTTTCTTTCATTATTTAGAAGTGTATGCTGAGACCAGAAATTTCAATTAAATCACCCCGCTCACATGCCCACGTCCCTCCTAGGCTCTTCCCATTGAACCACAAAAGCCCTGAGTGCACAGTGTGTCTCTCCACGCTCCAGGGAGGACTCCTTCCTGTTCCCCTTCCTTCCTTGTTTGCTACTGTTTTATTTTCTTCTTTAAACTTTTTACTACATTCAGGACAGGCAGACAAAGCTTTGGCTCAGGCCTCAATCAGATTGCAATAACAACGTATTATTTATTTATTTATTTATTTATTTATTTATTTTGCAACTATCCTAAAAGAATACATTTTGTTTGCTTTAAAAGTCACGTTTGTTCTTCCAGCCCCCACAGAGCAACCACTGTACTCCTCACTTTCCCTGGTCCAATAAAAAGATCCTTAAACCAAGAAGAACATTTGTTAATACTTCCCTCCCGAGAAAAAGTGCCCCATTCTCCTCTTGCCATTCCTCCTCCCCCTCCTTCACCTCCTCCTCCCCCTCCCCTACCTCCTCCCCCTCCCCCTTCCCTCTGCAACAAAACCAATGGAAGCAGCAATACAATAAAAGAGACAGATAACCCCTGACATGCCCAGTAAAGCCCTGGTTCATCACCAATTTCACACCCCTGAACTCTGGCTGATCCTGCTCTAACATCCTTCTGTTACTATTGCCTGGTGTCCGGGCTCAAACAGGACACTGGATACAGAGCATGAATCTGTCCATTAAGGACACAGTGACTGTAATCAAATCCTAAGACAATATTATCTCAGAGTTTGTAGAGGATATCACTTTCTTGCTCTTCTTAAGTATTCATAGTTAAATGATTTATGGATGCACAAATGGATATAATGTCCTGTAATATATAACTGAACTAATATTTAGTGTTTCTTTTTTTTCCTTTGTTTGAATAAAAATCCCCCCCCAAAATACTTTCAGCAAATGATCATTAATTATGTGTACTTTCAAACGTCCTTGGGTTCTAATAAGAAGCCCTCAGAATTTACAGTCCCCAGCTTTCTGTTAATGTCTATAAATCCAAAGTGGGAGATGGCTCTCAATAAAACAGCCCCATCACCAGAACACAGGCCTCACCTGGTTCACTTCTGGATGCACCAGGACTTTCCCCAAAATATCTATAACCCATGAAGAAAATATCTCTTTGTGAGTAAGATTCCAACAAAGCTCTTATACCACCGGATGATAACATTTGTTTACTAGGAGCCTATGACCTACAAGAGCTAAACTTAACCTCAGGTTTATGGATTTATCAACTGCATCCTTTGGAAATATGGACTGCCTGGGCAGAGAGGAAACCACAGTGGCTTCTCGGGGACTATTTATTACCTAACGTCTTCTCCCCAAATTTAAAAAATTTGAAGGAAAAATGTTTAAATAGAATTGTAACCTCGCAGCCGGACCCTCTGTCTTCAGCGTCACTTGCAAATCCATTATGCACTCGGGGTGCCACGGGGCTCTGCAAATTACCAAGCTGTTTGACGTTTTCTGCTTTCTGAAGTGGCTTTGGTCATTTATTTTAACAGAAATGTTACTCCTTTAGCTTACAAGGTATTCAATAGCGAGGTCCAAACAGAAAATGATCAGCCAGATGTCTGAAGAGAAAGTAACTTGTTCTCACCGTGAGCCCATCAGGGACAATTTAGTATGTCATAAGGGTGAATCTTCAACTTTTAAACACTTTAAAAGTATCCAGGAGAGGGGGAGAGGGAGAGGGAGAGAGAGAGAGAGAGAAACTGCTGAAAAGACAGTATCGCTTTCACCTGAGGTATGGGGAAGCAATGTATTGAATGTTGAATTCTTATTACCTTAAATTCTCCAAATACTTTTGATCTAAAAAGAGCCACATAAGAAGATAATGCTGTAATGATAGTTGAGTACCAGTCAGAGGAGTAAAGGCACATTTAGACATTTGGTTGGAGGTGTAATTAGTGATTAAGCACCACAAACTAGACACTGCAGCAAGTGCTAGGTCATAGCAAGATTGTTGCTGTTCTTGCTGTTTTTTCATTCTGGAAAATTTAGTTCTGTAAGACGTTTGGTACTCAATGAACAGCGCGAAAATTCAGACAGCATCCTATCATACGCTGGAAATGGCAACGGCACTGTAACAAGTAAACCTGGCTCTGGTGCTGTCCTTTGAAAGATAGGCTTTCAGTCAGCGTCTCCACAATGCCAGCTAACACGAAGAACAATAAGATAATAACAGGAAGAAGAACCATGAAATGAGACAAGGAGGGAGTGAAGGGAAGGAGCAAGACACACACGCACACACACACACACACACACACACACACACACACAGAGAGAGAGAGAGAGAGAGAGAGAGAGAGAGAGAGAGAGAGAGACAGACAGACAGACAGACAGACAGACAGACAGACATTGGATGGAACAGGACTCCCCACCTGCCCACAGGCTTCAATAAGAATGGAATGTAAAGTTAAAAAAAAATAATAAAGTTAAGACCTCTTCTAATTTGTAGAACCTGCATCCATGGATCCTAAACACAGGATTATTTTTCTTTGACTGTCTCACCCCTGAACATTCCATTATCCAAGCTGAACCTTTATCAAACTATTCCACATTGAAAACCACACATAATCTCGGCCCTTGTGTCAGGGCCACCACGCTCTAGCTCTACCCCCGTCTGCCTCCCAGCAGCTTCTGTCCTGAGTAACAGTCCTTTCCTGGTGTTCTTGGTTTTGTTTGATGTAGCAGTCTCCTTCCTGAGAGTCAGAATGGAGCCTGTTTCTCAGACAGTGGGAACTCAGGGACCTGGAGAAACTGTTCATTCTCACTTGCTTCAAAGGCAGAGCCAACCTCTGGGGCTGATTAGGAAGAGGTGACTTCTTCCTCCCTTGGGCAGAGAACTGGGCTCTAGTTCTGACAGATAGGCCTGCTTGCATCTCCAAGCAGCCAGGGCTATAGCAGGGCCATGGCTTCCCCTCAGCTCATCAGTCATACCTGATGCTACTTCCCTTTAGAACAGAAAAAGGAATCTTCCAGTCCCTGGAAATCCTGTCCATTGTTCAGCCTTCTCTGACCAGTCAGGACAAGGCTTGGTTCTTGGAAGAAACAAGACAAAACTGCTTTTAGGGTCTTAGGTTGGCTTCTATGGCTGCTAATCCATTTGCCTCATAAGCTTAACATCTTGCTTAGGGTTTAAAGATTCCTGTTAACATTGTTTGGTACAGAAAGCCTTAAGGCGGAGCCACCATTGTTTTCATTTTCAAGTGAGTTTTGTTTCCGAGTTCTTTGAAGGGAGATGTTATTTATTTGTGTTTGAGGTTGTACCTTTGGAATGGGAAGAGGGGGTTACTGGGGTCATATGTCCCCATTAGGGACGGAATTGTAACATAAAACAAGCGCTTCGGAGCAGGATTTATTATTCTCTGAGTGATTCACCCTTCAGGAAGGAAATCTTTGCCTCTCAAGTACAGAGATTATTTCAAACCCTTCCCACCGAAATGAAGGTAAATCAAAGAGATCAAAACTAGCCATCTCTGACTTCAGATGTCTCAAGGCGGAGCCTTCTGCGGACTGGTACATTAATGATCAAGAAGAGGCTGGGACAAGAAGGTTGAGAAAGACATGAATAACTTCAGTGAGAAAACTGAGTAATGAATTCTGAACAGAATAAAGGATTTTATCTAGTTTCTACAAAGAAAAGAACCCTTTGGGACAATGAATGACTCCAAGGGTGCTATGTGTTTATAAAGCTTGGAGGGAAAGAAAAAGAAGTCAGTTTGTATCTAAGGGGAAGATCAGGATGGAATTTCCACCCCACCAAGTACATCCCTAACGTACCAGGCAGCCAGCGAAAGCATCATGATATTTTGGCAAGCAGTCACATCTGGCAATTTCATTAGCTCATGCTGATTATTTTTTTCATCTGGAAATGGACCCAGATGTTTCAGGAGAATCTGTATTGGATCTGAACAAATCTGAATCCTCTTGGCAAAGTGCTCTTTTGTAGATTGATACCAAACCCTTTAGCCTCATCTACATGAAAGGGTCCAGATCTCGTTTCCCCATGATTTAGACCCAATGGAGAGGCAAAATGTTTTGTAATGTGTATGTTCCATGCAGATGGGTCTGGAGACTGTTACTCTCCTGGCTCCTACAGACCACCCATAAAAAGAAAAGACAAATGACCATCGCCAGAGTTTAATGCACAGTGTAAACTTTAACTACCTTATTAGATAGTATATCCTTGGAACAATTGTCTATCCCCATTGAACTAAACAAAAGGGAGCTTAGGTGAATCCAAAAGATACCATGAAGTGATCTATCACATCATCCTCTACCTTTGGAGTGGATTATGTTTCCATCAACTACAAGCCATAAAACCCACAACCCTTTTACAGCCCCTGAGAGAAGCAGGTCTTCTAATCATTCTCATTAGTCTCGTTAGTGTCATCTAGTTCTTAGGCCCAGTGGAAGGGCATTGGGCTCATTCAGAGTTCTTGGGTATTAGCAGCCCATCTTCTCCATCCTTTGAACTGTAGACATTTTAAGAAGCAGTTCTGAGGCCACTGTCTGCTTCTTTAGGAGAGCAGGTCCAGAGCAATGGAGCTGGTAGAACTTCCACTAGGTTAAAATAATCCCAAATACTAGCCTAACTCTCCAGACCCTTCCAAATGACTTACACTCAAGCCGACTCTCCTGTTTGTAAACAATACCATACAATAATTCAGTTTGATCATTGGGCAAATAATGATTATAACTGTGTCTATTCCAATAAAGCAATAAAAAATTTAAAGCAAATAGTACAGTTAACATAGAGTGATTATATGTGTATTTAACACTGTACTAAGGCTCATGTTAGCCTCATACCTTCTCTGCCATCAGTCAGTGACATCCCTGAAACTATGAGGCAGAATGAAAAGCTTCTTCTGTTATGTTCCTTCTGTTGGGTATTTGTTCCATCAGTAAGAAAAGTCATGAAAACATGGTCCTACCCCTTTGTGAATGGGGACTGCTCAAGCTCAGGATATAGGAGATTCTCCAGTCTATTTTTTCTTGATAGTAACTATGTGCTCATTCTCTCCCGCGGATCTCACACCCAGGAGATACAGTTATTTCATGTTTAATTTGCTAATCATGTAATATGCATAGGCACCACACTTTATATTATACAGATCACTTGTCTGCAATATAGCAACCTGACAGTGTCATAAAAGAAAATTAGAGCAGGCTGACAGGACTAAGCAGACACCAGTTATTTCTTAAGGTGATGTTCAATGAGATGCATTATCTATGAGGAACATTGGATGGGTCCTAAATTATTGCTATTAGTAATAGGTAGTTTTATTTTATTAGGTTTAAGATATATGGCCATGATAATATAGCATGCTAGAAAGTAACGAACGGGCTTTGTTCTTTTTTCATATTACAGAATTACAGCAGAAAATGAATTAATTTCACTTCCATGGGCTTTCCTTTGAGTTTCTCAAAGTGATCCATAGAGTTTTAGGCAACTGAAGTCTAAAACACAAGTTCGTTCAAGTGGGCGGATAGCCATGAGGAGTGTGCATGTCTATGCTTGTATATCTTAATATATATAATCCACTAAAATATGCAAGCATAAAATGTTCACAAAGCTTCATAAGGCTGTTTTCTGTATGAAATATAAGCCACATATCTGTGTAACAAAGCACCCAATATTGTATAGTGAAGTGAGCATATACACATATATACACACAGTGATATGCAGAAAAATATGTAGTTGGTTTTTGTCCTTTGGAGGAGGGAGTCAGACACTAGCATAGCATTAGTTGATTTTTGTGGTTCAAATAATCCCTATGGCTATGTCAAGTCACTGACATGAGTGATCCTGCCCAGACAGCCTGACTGAGCCAACAGGACCTGGCTTTACTATCCCATTCCTAAAGGACTTCTGACAAAGAGGAGGGTTGAACTAACCTGAGAAATGTTTTAGCACTTAATGTGATGTTTTCTCTATTTATATTTATGTGCAATAATTAGGTGGTATAGGTTGAATAGAAAATGAGGCAGTCCACTGAGTGCCTTTAACCCTACTGCACTGATAAAGCATATCAAGGCAGAGATTTCAGGGCTACCACACACATCTGGGGCTCTGATATCTTCTGCTTCTCTCAATGCTTCTAATCCCAGGTGCTCGCAGAATTTGATCTTCATCTAGCCTATTTATCAATACAATCACTGCTTTTCATATGATCCTCTGTGTGTTTTTCCCCCTTCACGATGAGCCTCTTTGTTCCAGATGTTAAAATAAGACACTTTATCCCATGCCCTACCAAAAAGAAAAAGGGGGACAAAAGTTAATTGCATCTGAACTGAAGTGTAACTATGGCCCTATTAAAGAGGTATAGTTATGGGCTATTGATCGCAGATTGCAGGAAAAGCTTGTCATGTAAAGTCAAGAGGTTAATGTAATTACAAGAATGGGCAGCAGGATCAGCTGTAGCCCAGAAGTGGCGAATAACTAAAAGCTGCTTTAGAGACACATAATATTGTCAAAGCATAAATAATTCATCCTAGCATTCGAGAGGAAATTACTCCTCTGTTCCAGCATATTATTCAGCCATTAAAATCTTGCCATCCAAAGACTTTTGATGTAGTCATATTGTCAGCTCTAAGTCATTCTGAGGCATGCCACCTTCATTAAGCCTTATTTTGTGCAGTTTCAAAAGATCAGAGAGGATGTGGAATAGATCCGTGATTTGTTTCATAACCACAGTTGAGTTCAGATGAGAGGGAAGAAGCCAGGAGGATGGATGCCGTACCTTGTACTCAAGTTGGGATGAAGATTAAGCAATACAACAAGCAATTCTTGTTTCTCATGTTAGGCCAAGCTTGTTTCACTCCAGTTCCTCACTGGCATGAAGTCCTTCATGATCTAATCCCTAAGACATTTCTCTAGCGTCGAAGAACCAGAAGAGGCCTGAGAAACATCAGTGGTCCCCACCATGAGTATCTTTAAGTACCCTCTTCTGAGACATTCATGCTCTGATAATATGGTTTGCAACCAAATTGGTCTCTTCTTTAATGTTGTGGTTCAAATGAAAAAAAAAAAATGTCCTCAATAGGCTTGTGTGTTTGAATACTTGGTTCCGCACCAATGGTCCCCTCTAAGGGACTTAGGAAACTTGCTGGAGGTGGTACAGCACTGATGGTAGGGTTTGCTGTCTTACCGCCTTGCCCTACTTCCTGTTCTCTCTCTTGTTTTTTGAGTATGGATACAGTGTGCTCAAGTCATCTTCCTGCGCCCATGACCAGGTCTTCCCTGCTATAACAGACTCTATCCATTTTGCAGCTATAGCCAAAATAAACCCTTTCTCCTCTAAGCTGTTATTCTCAGGATATTTTATCATGTAACCAAAAGTGAGCTTTGAGAGATAAACCACCACCCTGTTTCACCCTGAAGCCCATCTTCTGCCCTGACCTATAGGTAAGCCAGAGTCCTTACCCCTCTGGCTTCTGTTGGGACACCAGTTGCTATTCTGAGAGCAGTGGGGAGACATGGCAGCATCCTTACTCTGCGTGTCCCTTGCGCTAAGCTTCATTTCTGGAGGAAATTGTAGACACTAGAATGTCTTCTTTCTCCCATGACTCTGGCCTCCTTCCTGGTTTGGTAGAACTTTTTTCATGTTATGGTTGTAAGAATCTATCAGCTCTTAAGAGGTCTGAGAGTCTCAGAGCACTTGGGCACCTAGAGTCGGCTCTCTTATCTGTAACCCCTGCCACCATTCTGGAGGTGGTGGGACCTAGGAGAATGGCGCTAAAGTGTTATGCAACAGCCACCTTATTCGGAGCTTCCAACAATGTATACTCTGAAGGTTAAGAAACATTGCCTGAGTAAAGTCCTCATTCGTTTAAGCAGCATGCAATCACAAGGACAAGACACACATGGCAAAGATATGCTTTTTTTTTCCCACAGAGGCATAGAAAGGATAATTGAATAATAGTAGCAAGCAATAATGAGTAATCTGAAGTAAACTCATTCCTATCCACTACCCAGAGAAGCACAAAAACACACTTCAACAACAATGTCATGGTTTTGAAGAAAGTAAGGTCACAAGACGACTGCCTTATTTTCTTGAAGTGTTATCACAACACTCAAAATTCTCCTCCCAAGACTCCATTCCGAGACCATCCACAGGACCCCCTCTACGAAAGTTTCCAAAACCTCCAGCTCCTTGGCCTGTCCATTTTCTGCAAGGCTCTGACTGATACACAGACAAGTGCGGAGAGGGAGCAGTACCCTCCCTCCTTAGAAAAAAACAGCAAAACCATGACATGCTCAGAGAAAATCGAATTGAGACTCAGTGTGGAGATTAGGGGAAAGCAGTATTCCTTTTGTTTTTTATTTTTTTAATGCTTTCTCTGTGTATGCATCTATGTGTGTGCATCACAAATTTGGCTAGGTTGGACACATAGAAAGCCCCATAAATTCTCCCTGTATGCATCTATACAGAACTAGGATTGTGGCTGTGTGTCACCATACTGAGCTTTTGCATGGGAGCTGGAGATTTGAACTCAGGCCATCATGGTTGTGCAGCAAGCACATTACTAACTGTGCCAACTTCCCAGCCTTCACTCTGTCCCTACTATTATATATTCTAGACCATAGTACCAACCAACCGATTGTCTCCCAACAACTCCGATGGAGAGGACCCTTGTATCAGGACATCTCCTTCCTGCCCATGTTAGACCTGGACTATGTTCTTAATGCTTTTGATATATTTGGGGCATTGTAATGATTTTCTGATTTTAAGCTAAAAAATCATGAGCCTCTACATGGCTCCTGGCTTGGGGTTTGTGAGAAAATGACACGAGAAAAAAAGGTGGGTTTTGTTGTTGTTGTTGTTGTTGTTTGTTTGTTTTGTTGTTGTTGTTTATCTGTAATGCCTGAGATATCCCCGTTTCTAGAGCAAAACAGCAGATGGCATAACCCCTGTTGAGGATGATACATGCTGCAGTGGCGACCTTGTATGCACTCCAGGCTCAGCCTAACTCTCCTCCACCGGAAGCAAATCTTCCCATTTCATGATTTCTTTCTTCCCCTACTTCCATGTTGAGTCTCTTAACCTCTTGTACCATTTGCATCTACAACACATCTGAAACGTCTCTGTTTCTCTTGTCATCCATAATACCTAGCACCACCTACCACTGTTTCTTACCTGGACTAATATTAACAGAATATGCCTTCTTTTCTTCTTCCCTCAATGCACAGAGAAGTCCAGTGTGATGTTTCTAAGACACAGATCCAATTACATTACTCCCTCTTCCCCGTTAAACCCTCCAGTGGCTCTCTTGATCTCTAAGACCTCAGGTCAGCTTCCCACTTCCTGTCCTTGTCACCTGTCTTCAAAACACACTAGCCTCAAACACCCCCCTTCCCATGTCCTTGTCCTCTTGTTCTTTTGTATAAAAGATATACTCCCACCGACCACTCCCACACCCTCACGGTAAGATGTAGCTGCCTGCATCTTACCGTGTAAATCTCAGCTAGGAGGCTGAGGAGATGGCTCAATGGGAGAAGTACTGGCTGCACAGCCCAGAATGCCCCGGATTGGAGCCCCAGCCCAGGGCACAGCGGTAGACATCACTAATATCATTCCTGGGAGGTGGAGATGAGAGGACCCACAGAGCTCTCTGGCCAACTAGCCTAGCCAAGTCAATGAACTCCAGATTTGGTGAGACCTTTCCAAAAGACAAACAAACAAACAAACAAAAACAAAACAAAACAAAACAAAACAAAACAAAAGGTGCGGAGGTTGTTGAAAGGGTTTGGAGGGTAAAAGCATCCACTGCTCTTTCAGAGATCCTCAGTTCAAGTCTCAGCCCCTACAGTTTTCGGGTAACTGAAAACTGCTTGGAACCCCAGTTTCAGGGGATTTGATGCCTCTGGCCTTCTTCTGCACTTGTATTTCTGCATAACTACTCCCACACAAACACATACATATACAGAATTTTTAAATTACAAGAGATAAAAACAAAGGACAGTTAAGATGGCCATCTTGCCAAAAGCAATATACAGATTCAATGTGATCCCCATCAAAATCCCAACTCAATTCTTCATAGATCTAGAAAGAGCAATTCTCAAATTCATCTGGAGCAACAAAAAACCCAGGATAGCTAAAACTATTCTCAACAATAAAAGGACTTCTGGGGGAATCAATATCCCTGACCTCAAGCAGTACTACAGAGCAATTGTGTTAAAAACTGCATGGTATTGGTATAGCAACAGGCAAGCAGATCAATGGAACAGGATTGAAGACCCAGAGGTTAACCCACAGACTTATGGTCACTTGATCTTTGATAAAGGAGCCACAACCATCCGGTGGAATAAAGATAGCCTTTTTAACAAATGGTGCTGGTTCAACTGGAAGTCAACATGCAGAAGAATGCGAATTGATCCAATCTTATCTCTTTGCACTAAGATCAACTCCAAGTGGATCAAGGACCTCCACATAAAACCAGACACACTGAAACTATTAGAAAAGAAACTTGGGAAGACCCTGGAGGACTTGGGCACAGGGGAAAAGTTCCTGAACAGAACACCAATAGCTTATGCTCTAAGATCAAGAATCGACAAATGGGACCTCATAAAATTACAAAGTTTCTGCAAAGCAAAGGACACTGTCAGAAGGACAAAACGGCAACCAACAAAGTGGGAAAAGATCTTCACCAACTCCACATCCGACAGAGGGCTAATATCCAATATATACAAAGAACTCAAGAAGTTAGACCGCAAAGAACCAAATAACCCTATCAAAAAATGGGGCACAGAGCTAAACAAAGAATTTTCACCAGAAGAAATTCGGATGGCCGAGAAACACCTTAAAAGATGTTCAACATCATTAGTCATCAGGGAAATGCAAATCAAAACAACCCTGAGATTCCACCTCACACCAGTCAGAATGGCTAAGATTAAAAACTCAAGAGACAACAAGTGCTGGCGAGGATGTGGAGAAAGAGGAACACTCCTCCACTGTTGGTGGGATTGCAAAATGGTAAAACCGCTCTGGAAATCAGTTTGGCGGTTCCTCAGAAAATTGGGCATGTTACTTCCAGAGGACCCTGGCATACCACTCCTGGGCATATACCCAGAGGATTCCCCCTGCATGCAATAAGGACACATGCTCCACTATGTTTATAGCAGCCTTGTTTATAATAGCCAGAAATTGGAAGCAGCCCAAATATCCCTCAAAGGAGGAATGGATACAGAAAATGTGGTATATTTATACAATGGAATACTACACAGCAATTAAAAATAATGAATTCATGCAATTTGTAGGTAAATGGTTAGACCTGGAAAATATCATCCTGAGTGAATTAACCCAATCACAAAAGAATGCACCTGAAATGCAATCACTGATAAGTGGATATTAATGAGCCCAGAAGCCCTAAATACTCAAGACACAAATAGCAAGTCAAATGATTCCCAAGAAGAAGAAAGGAGAGGACACTGGGCCTGTAAAGATTGCTTCCAGTTTAGTAAAGAAACCGAGGGGGGAGGGGGAATTATTGGGGAACAGATGGGGGGGGAGAGGAACTATGGGAACTATGGTGGGTGGGAACTGGGAAAGGGGAAAGCCTTTGGAATGTAAACATAGAATATAGAAAATAAAATTAAAAAAAAAAAAAGAAAAAGAAACTAGGCAACAGCAAGGTATAAAATCAAGCCTTTGAATTCCCATCCTGTTTTCTCATTTCACTGAAGCGATTCAGTTCACAGAGTGCCATCAAATAAAACAGAGCTCAAAAGTCAGGCCAATTGTAGGAGGAAAATGTTAAAAAGATTTAAATATGTCCTAAAATGAGACTCTGGTCCTGATGTCACACTGTATGTCAATTTAATGTTTCAATTTCAGCAACTGTATCAGCAAACAAAATATAGAGTTCAGCATCCTGCCTGTAAAAAAAAAAAAAAAAAAAAAAAAAAAAAAAAAAAAAAAAAAGAAGTGATTGAGAAATTCACCCAGGATCACGTTTGGCCCAGGCCCCTACAAACACCCACATGCACCTATACACATTAACATGAGTGCAAACATAAGTCGTGTCCTCACACATTCAATCAAATATCTACTCACACAGCACACTGAGCACCCTGGCTCTCAGGCTGCACCCTACACATCTTACTAAATGCTCCCCTCTCTGCATATGACCATCAAACCTACCTTATTTGCATATGTATGTGTTGCAACTTGTCTTCTCATTAAAAATATGAAGTCTATCAGATCAAGAATCTTGTCTGCGCTGCTCATTCCTCTCCAGTCTGCAGGGTTATTGCTCTTTATCAAATATTCAGAATTAGCCCCCTCGAATTGTGCACGAAATAGTTTATCCCATCTTATACTGTCCAGTCATAGTTTGCCCTGTTGAGTGTGTGGCAGTGTTAGAATGCATGCAATAGAAAAAACTTTCACTTCTCAAGAACTATTTTCAAGGCATGTCTGAGACATTAACCCCCTAGTCAAGTAAAAAGGTGTGGACTTGAAGAATGCAAAAACAGTAGAGAACACAAGGAAAAGCCAAATCCAAGCCCTTTCCAGATTAGCAAATCCTTTGTATGAAGTACCAGCAAAGTAGAAGGCTAAGCAGATGAAAAAAAATCAAAATTTGATTTGTCAAAAAAATCGAAGCTTACAGCATAAGCTGGGGGGTGTTGCTCTCTTGCTCTCCAATCTTAGCAAACTGTCTTCTAGGCCAATGTGAAGTTTAAAGGAGCATGACTTCTGAAGCGGAGATCAGAGTGAGTAATTCTGGTGACCCTGAGCTTAGATCTTGGGCTGATCAAGGTTCATTATTCTCATTTGAAAATGAGGTAGATGCTGGTATTTGCCTGTCTCCATACAAGGATAGGCAGAGGAGAGTCAGGTAGAGGATCCAGTAACTCTGGAAGTATCTTGAGATGTGTCAAATCGACATGAGTGCTTACTACAGAGTCTGCTGATGTAGGAAAGAAAACTTACACAGAGGTGAGAGAAAGAAACCAATACCAATCATCACAAGGGCAAATGAAGAGAATTCTCCGAGTGCTGAATACTTAGAGATAGATAGGGAATACACTATGGCTTTGAGAAAAGGGTAGGAGCTGGGAGAGCGGGGTCTAGGCTGTTTTTGCACAGATGATAAGGCTTCAGACAAAGAAGACAAGGGCAGCCATCATTCAGCGCACATGAAAGAGGAAGGGCAATTTGACAGAAGGTCAGAGGTCAGAGAAGGAAGAAAGTGAAACAGAAACAGGTGCAAGGAAATGGCAGGCAGGTTTTTCTGGCTGAAGGACACAAGCCTGGAGTGTAACAAGAGAGGTGATAAATTAGCCATCCGCAGGGATGAGGGCTTAAACCTCAGATGAGGGGACTGTGCCTAGGTCTGATGCAGACATGGTAAGGACCCAAAAGGATATGCAGGCTACTGAAAAGTCTAATGCTTCTGCCTCAGCCAGAGAGCTCTCCCTGCACTAAGAGGGCAGAATGCCCGTAACAGCTTAGAGGTCAGATCACATCTGAAGACTGGGTTTTGACTCTAGTCAGCCCCATTTTCAGAGAAAGGTGACCAGAAGAGAGAGACAAATGAAAACCATGGGTGTGCACAAGGAGGAAATGAAGAGCCTGGTTGTATGTGTAACTTAGAAAGGTAAAGAAAAGGCCGGGCGTGGTGGCGCATGCCTGTAATCCCAGCACTTGGGAGGCAGAGGCAGGCGGATTTCTGAGTTCGAGGCCAGCCTGGTCTACAGAGTGAGTTCCAGGACAGCCAGAACTACACAGAAAAACCCTGTCTCAAAAAACCAAAAAGAAAAAAAAAAAGGGTAAAGAAATATGGCAAATATATGTGTATATGTGTGTATGTGTGTATATGTGTATATGTGTATATGTGTATATATGTATATATGTGTGTGTGTACTTCAAACACACACACACACACACACACACACACACACACACTCTTGTGAAGATCCCAGCTGACTTAAAGAAAAACATAAAGAAACTAAATTGTGACCCATCTGAAAAGTTTATGGGGAAGCCTGCTTACCCAAAAGCCAGCAGGCTAGTTAAATTTGCCCCAAGTTATGAGTACGTTACTCAGTTTCCAAGTGCTTCCTTAAGACATGTGAAACAAAGATCCATTTGGAATAGAAAACTCTGGGAAACATTTACAGACTAGCAAGTAGCAGAGGCACTCGAAAATGTCTAAGGACCTAAGTCCAATGTCTGCGGACGTCATCAAAACAGATGAGTTTCCCTCGTCTGGACGTAGCTAAAAGGATGCAAAGCAGAGAGGAAGAAAGGGGAGGGGTGTTTCCATCATGCAAACTGGATCGCATAACAGATGTTCACTGCTCACTGGGGTCCAGTTTCCCAAGTGCACTCACCCTTGGCACAGCCAGCAAGACCCTCTGAAAGCATGGCTTAGAGGAAGATGGATGGAAAGCCAGGTTGGGGAAAAACCCTTTCAAGGTCTGATTAACAGTATCCTAGGTTTCTGGGAGCTCAATCTATTACATCAGGAGCAAGGAGGGTTCATCCTATGGTATAAGTTTGGAAAAATGTTATGTTCAACCAAATAACAAAGCTTTGTTTATTGCATGGTTTCTCTGCATTGATAATTGGCTCAAGGATTCCATGGGTCAGTAAGGTCGTTGCACAAAGAAGTTTCTCTCCCTCCCTTCCCCCTCCCTTCCCCCTCCCTCTTTCCTCCTCCTCCTTCCTCCTTCCTCCTCCTTCCTCCTTCCTCCTCCTTCCTCCTCCTTCCTCCTCCTTCCTCCTTCCTCCTCCTTCCTCCTTCCTCCTCCTTCCTCCTTCCTCCTTCCTTTCTTCCTCCTCCTTCCTTTCTTCCTCCTCCTTCCTTTCTTCCTCCTCCTTCCTTTCTTCCTCCTCCTTCCTTTCTTCCTCCCTCCTTCCTCCTCCCTCCTTCCTCCTCCCTCCTCCTCCTCCCTCCTCCTCCTCCCTCCTCCTCCTCCCTCCTCCTCCTCTTCCTTCCTTCCTCCTCCTCCTCCTTCTTCTTCTCCTTCTTCTCCTTCTTCTCCTTCTTCTCCTTCTTCTCCTTCTTCTCCTTCTTCTCCTTCTTCTTCTTCTTCTTCTTCTTCTTCTTCTTCTTCTCTCTCTCTCTCTCTCTCTCTCTCTCTCTCTCTCTCTCCCAACAATGTGAGCTTTCTCCTCAAAACATCACTCATCTCCACCTGCAAGCCTTTAGGGAGAGCTGGTATTGTTACATATTATTTTGGAAAAACTTCTGGAGAGACAAGTGTGGTAAGATAGGTGTTCAAGTCCAGCTCTTGGAAGGCAGAGACACCTCTGAGAGTTCCAGGTCAACCTGGGTTACATAAGATGCTGCCTCAAAACTCACATGAAACAGAACAACCTCCTGAGATTTGGGGCCCAGGGGTTTAATGGTACCAGGAAAGCCCCTGAGTATGTTTAACTTACACTGAGCAGGTAAAGCCAGCATTCCAAAGTCAATCTCCAGTCATCAATGAAGCACCTACTGCTTATCAACGGTTGTGGTTGGTACAGAGAGTGAAACTGCTGTCGCTTTCCCCAGAGGTTTTCAAGATGCTCAGAAAATAAAGCTTGTATCCATAGAGAGATATTCATGAGTCTCTCGTTGGCTTGGCAACTAAACGTCACCAATAGTAGGTTGGTGTGGAGTGGACCACGAGGACCTCCAGGGTCACCAAAGTTTAAGTTGCTGTAAGAGGTAGAAGAAGATTCTCTGGGGGAGGGGAGAGGGATGACTGTTGGCCCAGGAGAGGCGCATAGGAGCACCTGAGGCAGCTCAGCAGAGAGCAAACTGGGGCAAACAATGGGAAACGTGGGGAAGCAGGAAGAGCTCGGTCTGCAGCTAGAAGTTCATAAGCCGTGATATGGGAACAAGGGAGAGCAGAGGTGTGGAGTCAGTGACACAGAGCTCACGGGCCAGATGCAGGACACACCCATCATGCCACGCAAAGAGGGGACAGAAGCTATGGCTTGACCATAAAACTGTTGGGCTTACAATATGGCTTCTCAGTGAGGTAGTTTAAATGTGGATGGCCATAGGCTCATTGACTGCTTGGTCACCAGGAAGTGGAACTGTTTCAAAGGATTAGGAGGCGTGGCCTTGTTAGAGGAAGTGTGTCTCTGCGGAGTGGATTTTGAAGTTTTCAAAAGCCCAAGCCAGAACCAGTGGCTGGCGCGCTCTCTCTCTCTCTCTCTCTCTCTCTCTCTCTCTCTCTCTCTCTTCCTGCTATCTGAGAATCTGTACAAAGAACTCTTAGCAATTTCTTCAGCATCATGTCTGCCTGAATTGACACGACGTTGTCACTGCCATGACAATGGACTAAACCTCTGAAAGTGTAAGCGAGCACCAAGTTAAATGCTTTCTTGTATAAGAGTTGCCATGGTCATGGCTTCTCTTCACAGCAACAGAACAGTGACTTGACAGCAGGTAAGGGGGCTTGCTGTGAAGCCTGACAGTTTAAGTTCAATCACTAGGCCTTAGAGTACAAGGAAGGATGGACTTCTGCAAATTGTCCTCTGATGTCTGTACATGTTCCATAGTACTTGTTCTCATCATACACATATGTGCATGTTCATGAACACACAAAATTGTATTAAAATAATTTCTAAAACAGAAACCATTGTCACCATAAATGTTATAGCCCCATATGGGAACTCCACATAATCACAGCCCCTCCCCCTTCAAGACAAATGACTTATTTCCATGACAAACATTCATAGTTGGCCTGTAGAGCTTACAGGTTCTATAGTCACAAAAATTATTTTTTAAATGTATTTTTTTAATATATTGACTTTACCTCTCCATGTAATTTTCCAAACAGTATAGTAGGGGCAACTCTGGACACAGTACATCCATTGCATTAGGAATTGTTAATGACTTAGGCCTTAAAGCATACAAGAGCTTGAGTGTCAGTTACAGGCAAATAGTCTGTCTGATATACAGGACTTCAGCATCTGTGGATACCGGTAACCATGGAGTCTCAGGGTACAAAGGTCCCATACACCAAGGGACAGTTATGTATAGTTCCAGAAGGCATTGGGGGTGGGGGGATAAAGAGGAATTGTTTTCTCTCCTCTTAGCAAACCAGGCACCTTCTAGTAGAGGGAGGGGCTTAGTGGACTGTTCTTAGCCTCTGACAGGAGAGTCCAGAGATAGAAGACACAGATACATTCTATTAAAAGGCTCAGCTTCTCCTTGGTCAGCTCTGTGCACTAAATAAACATTCTAAAAATAACATAATAAATTTATGCAGCAAGGAGAGACAAGCTGTGGACTGCGGAGTAAGGTAAACATTTCCTCATTCAGTTTGGAGGTTACCTTGGATTGCAACCAAGCAAAAAGCCATCAACCTCCTTGAGTGTTGCAAGAATCCCTCCCTGAAGAGACATAAACAATGTCTACCCACTCCTTATACGCCTTCAACAACAAACAAAAGTGGGATTCTACCATAATTCAATACGGGGAACCAGTTCATTTATTGGGCCTACTCACAGAGCATAGAGAAGAGGTTGCATACAGGACCATGGCTAACCTCAGAGCAGCCATACTAGAAAGTGTTCAACCAATATTAATGATATCTTCCCTATGTGTAGTCTTATAGATGGAGTTCCCCTTCAATTGACCTCCTGTTGCTTATGTATTCTAGCATCCCCCAAAGACCCCCAAGATATTGGCAATTAGAACAAAATTGGATAGAGATGTCTGAGAAGAGTAGCTGAACTGTCAGGTGAAGAAAGTTCACTGACCTTGCCTGGCCTTTCTTCCATGAGGGAATATCAACAGTTAGTAAACTCAGGGGTGATAGCCTCACGTAAGCAAACACAGCTGATCTCATGAAGGCAGCAGCTGTTTTGCTTGGAGAACCACATTCTACTTCAGATGGGACTCGGAATGAAATCAAAGGGACCTTCTACCTAAGGAGTTTTACATAAAGGCTAAACACTCAAGAGGCTTCTTTGTACCAGCGGTTCCACTGTGAGGAGCGAAATGAGAGGACTGGCAGTGTTTGGATCTCTAGAAGCCTTCCTTCTGGAGACACGGTGCCCATGCTCTGTCTGGACTCTAGAGGTTTTCAGTGGGTAACTTCAAAGTTCAGGGGATGAGGAGAAGAAGAATAGGCAGGAAAGAAAGCCCAGCTCCTACTTTATTCCTTTACTTCAGTAGTTCTCAACCTATAGGTTGTGACCCCGTAGGGAGTGAAATGACTCTTTCACAAGGGTTATATATCAGATATACTGTATGCGATACCTATCAGTAGCAAAATTACAGATACAGAGTAGCAATGAAAAGAGTTTTATGGTTGGGGGTGGGGGGTCACCACAACATGAAGAACTGCATTAAAGGGGCGCAGCGTTAGTAAGGTTGAGAACCATTGCTTTATTTCCTCATCCTGCCTGAGACTGTTGGCCTACCATCTGCATATCAAGTGACATAGGGCATGACACATAACTTCACTCCACAAAGCACACTGTGCTACAAATACATTTCAAGATAAGATGGAGGGAGGCCTACTGTCTAAGGTACCAAGTACAACCATGATTGATCATGGTTAGAGCCATGGGATGAGAGAAGGTGAGGCATTACCAGAATATTACTACTTCTTTCACTTGTAGAACCAGTGTGTTTAATGACAGTCAGGAATCAAAACTGGATGTTAAGATTGTAAGTTGATGGAACTCAGCACCCCATGAGAAAAGGGTCTCTGTGCCAGACCTCACATCGCCCAGATCAACTCTGAAGATTACATGTACTTTATGCAAAAAGCGTGGGCTCACAACAATGCCAGAGATTTATTGTTGCTTAGTTTTAGGATATTTACACATATACATGGATGTATGTATACATGCATGTGTATATGCTATACACACTTCATATGTCACCTAAAGCTAATGTCATACACATGTTTCATATGTCGCCTGAAGCTAACTGTTGTAATGTTTTAAACGACTGTGTGCTGAAACAGCACATCACAGTGTGGAACGTTCCAGTTGTGGCAGCTCATGCTTTTTTTGCACAACAATTGGAGCATTTTAGATTCCAGATTGTTGGGTAAAAGACGTTCGTTCAACCTCTATTTACGAAAGTGGCTCTTTCCCCCCTACAACTGTCCCCAAGCACTGTACATCACCTCCCACAAAAAACACTAACCATCTGCGGCTGGAAATGTTTCTCCTCCGTGAATCATGTTTGAATTTGGAAGGTCTGAACTCCCTTTACACTTTAGTTAACCTAACGTTTGAGGAATGGTTATACTGGCAGGTCTGGTTAGCAATAAAAAAAATAAATAAATAAAAAGAACTGTAATAGCTAAGAAGTTAAACATTAGACATTCCAAAATTATTTCCCATGCTTCTCTGCAGAACTCCTGAAAACCTCTTCTTTCTGGTGAGTACTAGTTCAAACCCAGCGCTGGGCTGGCATCTAGCTCATCCTTCTTATGTATGTTGCCAGCCTCCATAGCTACAGAGCCTGACTGGCTATTCTGGCAAACTCCTGGGCTGGCACTGTTAATGGGTTTAACTGGACACAGAATAGTAGGTAAAAATGAAGTTCAACTAAATTAGATCATTAGGGAAAACGCACTGCTTTGCAAACTTAGTTGCCTTCAGCTCTCCTCTTCTGAAAACAAGCAGGAAGCAAACGTGTCCCTAAATAATGCAATCAGCCCAGCCCTGCCCCCATGACAGTAGGGTGACAATCTATCCTACAGCTCCTGACTCTCCCCCTGAAAGCTTATTTTCAGAAAAACACCACCTGGCTGCCCCTGCCCCACCCCACTGAACTTTCAAGTCGCTGCCTGGAAGAAAAAGAAATTCACCTTGGACTGCAACAGACTGACATCCTGATGTGCTATCAATTGCCTGGTCACTAGTGAAGAATAAATCCAGGCTAGCCTATGTTTAACAGCTCATCTATCTATCAATAGACAGAGGAGGCAGGCAGGAGGATGCTAGGTAGTTACCACACATGACATTCCTGCTATGATAAATCAAGAGCGGAAACGTTCACCGGGTTAGAAATGACAAACCAGGGGAGAAAGCCATCTGCTTATTATCATTTCAAAAACTGACCAGGGTTTGAGCCAGAAACATAGGAAGCAGGATGAGAAAGAACACGGGGAGACACGTCTTTCCCTTGAGAGCTTGACGGAGGGAAATAAATGAGCCTCACTGAAGGCACACCACAGCCCTGGAGGGCCAGGGAGGGAGGACCGTATTTGTTCTTTCCAAGGTCTCTGAAACATCTTTGAGATTAGCCAATGGTAGAAGCACTCAGATGAAAGATGAGCAGGCCAACAGTGGCCTCTGGGAACTGCAAGGAAGCCTGCTGTATGTGGAGGACTGGCCAAGCTCCACCAACATGCGTGTACTCCAGGGCCAGGCAGGAGATTCCCAAATCCCAGGTCGAGGCACATCGCTAAGCAATCACCTTGCTTGAAAGTGGATTAGGAGGGTAACTGATCTGGATGCTACTAAAAGCCAGCTTCCCTCTGGGAGAGTCACCGCGCACAGCGAGCAAATAGAAACAATGAACGAAGGGGAAGCAGAGAGTGGAGGCCTGCCAAGCAGCCATCAGCCATCCTGGATCGTGATGGACAGGGTGACTCTGGGGCTTACTGTATGTACAGAGACACTTCATATTCATGATTCTCTCTATATCTGTGAAGCCAACTGGGAAACTTGAGTGGAGGGGGGAATCATCTTAACTATGGACAATTTCCAGAAAGAGAAAGAGAAAATGGGAAAAGAGAGAGAAGGGTCTCCTTTTATTCCTTCTCTCGCGCACCGCCCCCCCCCCCAAAGTCTATGTTTATATCTCCATCCAGTTCAGAAGTCTGGAAGGGTAACAGTAAATCCTGCTCCAGGTTCAGGCCAGAAAAACTAAGGATCCTCTACTAATAACGTAATGCTACACAGTCAAATGGGGACAGGGGGTGGTCAGATGGACCTTGTTTGGGATGTAAACTCTGGTACTTGAGTAACCTCTCTGAACACTGCTTTTCTGGAATCTGAATGAGGCACCATTGTCATGAGGTCTCAGTGTATCAAACATCAGGTGTTGTAATTGCACAGATTTACCCCTATCTCTCTCAAGTCCAAGTATCCAGCATAGAAAGAGCTACTAGTTGATTCTAGTAGCTAACTGGCATAGTATTTGTCCTTTTCTCTTTCTTTTATGGCTTATGATTTGAACAAGTATAAGAAACTAGAAGAGAGGCTGGGGGGCGGGGGAGCCGAATACCACCACGGTTGCTGCACTAACAGTCTTGTGACCAAAATATTTCATAACCAAATTTCGAGCCGTAGACTCCAATAAGTAATGCAAATAATAATATAAGCTATTTGTTGGGAAATGAGGCACAGGAATGAAGTCCACAGGATGAAAATCACAGGGTCAATCTTCTTTAGAAGATTGCAAGGGAGGGAGGGTCACAGGGAGGAAGAAGCGGCTGTCTATTGCATCCTGAGCCCTGCAAGCAGTGATGTTAAGAGTTCACCAAAGAAACAGAACAGGAGTGTATATCCTGACCCAGCAGGGACATATCATTCTTCAGGATTCTGGGAGAAGATGGAAGAGGAGGGGGGAAAGAAATGGAGCTGAGAACAACTTCAAGGTGACGTTCTTGTGGACGGCAGTGGTGTACCACCAAAGGCTCGATAATAATCTTCTCAATGCATATTTATAAGTGCTTGCCATGGGCTCCTCCAGGCACCGAATGTTTGAATTTAATAAACAGTAATGAAAAGCCATTGGAGAGTTTCAAGTGACGAAGGGGCTGAAAGCATGATCTATTTACATTTTGAAAGTATTATTCTCCCTGCCAGTGGCCAAAGAGGAGTTGGGAGTACCAGATAGGACACTCTCCCTGTAGTTTAGGAATGAGTACAAGGCAGCTTGAACTAATACAGTCTCCATGAATGGGGGAAAAGTAGATCAATTGAGGGGATATTTAGAGATGGTGCTGATGGCATTGGGGGTACCAGCTGTGGGCAGAGATACAGGATGGCATGAGGATGAGTCGAATCGAAGATACGGATTCTGAGCTAATCAAAGCCTGAGAAATAGACCAGAGCTGAGGGGAAAGACTAAGAGTTATTTGGATACATGAGGTTTTTAGATGTTTGTCCAGGAGTGAAGTAGAAAGACCCAAGTGCATATAAGCCTGAAGATAATAGCTTGAAAAGTAATACAAAGAAAAGATTCAGCATACTTTCTGGGGAGTAACATTAAATGTTCAAGTTAAAGTGATACTAGATGCAAACATATAGGAACGATGAGAAAAGAAAGGAATGTGCTAAGACTCCCCTCATTTCCGCATTCCCTTAGTGACCCTAAGAATCATACATGATTATCACACAAACCTGATCTTTGTGTCACAAATAGATACTTTGCATATTGTATGGCCTGCCTGTGTCAAGTCCATCTCTGCATTTCTATTAAAATATTATCATTTAAAATTAATTTTGAGTGCCCTTTATAGTTAAAGTATAGGGAAACATTTCTGTGTACATAGCAAACTGTATCATTCATCTTTAAAAATTCCAGATAAGATTGGGTTTCGCTCTCTCACTCTCTCACTCTCACTCTCTCTGCCATGATTTTCTATCTAATAGAAATTATTTATTAATTTTTTTATTTGATCTTTGGTACAGTATTCAGAAAGTTCTTTTCCATTACTAAGATTTTAGGACAAAATATAGCCAACCAGAACCTTATTACAGCATTGAATATGATAGCATGTGTGTATACATATGTGTGTGTTAAGTGTGGACATGTGTATACCAGTTTATCTGTGGAGGTCAGAGGATAACTTTAAGAAGTCGGTTCTCACCTTTTACCTTGTTTTGAGGTAGGATCTCTTCTGTTGTTTCTGCAATTGCGCAATGTTCCAGGCTAGCTGGCTGGCCCTGGAGCTTCCAGATGACTCTCTTATCTATACCTCCTATCTTGCTGTAGGAGTTCTGGGATACAGATTTGTACCACAACATTCAGATTTTAATGTGTGGTCTGGGGATCAAACTCAGATCAGTGGGCTTGTGTAATAAACATGTTACCTGCCAAACTATCGCTCCAGCTCACAAAATAGTAATTTTAAAATAAAACTAGAAATTGCCCAAAGACGTATCAGTAATTGACTGCTAAAATATGTGACTTTACAGCTTAGAACAATTTTCAGCCATTAAAAGTGATAGGACCCTATTTGCTGACATTGAACTATAACTATTATGTATTTAGTAAAAAATAAAGGAAAGTAATGGAAAATATAAGTACAAGATGATTCCCTTTTGACCAAGTGTTTTACATTAACAACCTACAGTTTTTGTGTTTCTAGAAAAAAAAAAGTGAAGCTTGACTATTGTCTATGTTACCTACTTAAAAGTGACTCAGTTGAATTTCATTCACAATGTCACTTATGTCTTTTATAAAATGCACACTCGTGCTAAAGATGGCTGACACTTATTTAGTATACACTATGTGCCGGACTCTGTCACATTCATGCATGAGTTGAAAAAAGCAGAGAACTGGCATGAAATATTTCCGCGAACACGTAATGAAGTTATCATTGCCTTTTCCCTAATTGAGAAGTCAGAAAGCTGGCTGCCGCCTGCCTCTCCTATAGCTGCTGCACTTCTTTTCCTGGACGCCACAGGGCCCAGAGCTTTCCTGTCTTTCATGACCAGGGGCAAATGTGAAACAATCCAGTATTAACTCTGACAGCCTTCCACCTGTCTTTTTGCTTTATTTCCACATCTCGGCTCAGCAGCACCAGCAATCTACCTCCAGCCTCGGATTCTGTTACTCCTAAACTTCCTTTGCCCCTTCCCACTCCATCTGCCCCAAGTTCTCATCAAGAAATGCCATCTCCATCAGCAACAAGACATCTCATTTCCTTTGTACAGTGGTACTAATGAGAAACTGTGGGAAAGGCAATAGAAGTCAACTAATTATTCTCTGAAGTATTGGTAGCTGATCATTTTTTTTAACCTTTCTGAAGTTGAATCAAAGCTAATGAAAATAAAATTAACGATAAAGGGGGTGAGGTTCTACCACTGGAACAATTCTGATGGGTACAATGTTAATAATATGGCCAAATGAAATGAAGAAATTCTGAGGCCAGTCCTGCTCTGCCAACTGGTCTACCTGAAGATGGCTACATGAAGACAGGGTTATAGGAGTCCAGAGAACAGAAGGAGGCCATAGTGTTTCATGGTGCTCTTAATTTTCACCGGTTCCTCACTGTCCTTACCTTCAAACCTCACAATGCTCTGCTTCTTCAAGACCCCTTTCTCCATGTCTGTAGTTACAGAGGTTTGGAAGGAGAAGAAGAGTGCATGTCTTATGTCGGAAAATGCTTCTCCACAGGAAGTCCAAGACAAAACACAGCATAAGGCAGCCCCAAACCAGTTTGCTCACTTGTATTTTACATCAACCTCACATTTCCTGTCTCCAAAGAGTCTCACCAGATCCTAAGTTGGCCAGGACTTGAGAAAACTGAGAAACCACACTGTCTTGGTCCAGAGAAATAGACACACAGGGCTTACATTTTTCTCTTCCATTAGCGTTCAAGTATTTTAATGAATACCAGATTTTACTATTTGTTCCTAGGGGAGGGTATTTGAGTTTTCTGTGGCTCATTTTATTTTTAATATTTAAAACGTTCCCTCAGTGAGGCATAGCCATAATTACATTTGTAAGAAGTCGGCTGTGTTTGGTGACTGGAACTATTTTCTAAACGTAGTGACAAAAATTAACTGCATATTCCTTTTGCAAGGTGCTTCCTTTACTATTCTCTCCATTTTTTTTCAATTTATGAAGACCTTAAGGTTCTGAAGCTAACCTGAATCCTGTCATGTGTGAATGCGGACGCAGAACAGCTTATATGAAACCATTTAAGCAGATACGTACAAAGAAAAACTCATGTACGATATAAAGAGCATTCAAATTGTTCCATCTAACCACAGGGAAGAGCAAATCGTCCTCCAAGTACAAAGTTGCTTAAAGACAGAGACTTGAGAACTAAATTGGAAGCTGACATCTTGACGGGCTCATGACCTAGTTTCAGACACAGAGCTGTGGAAGAGTGACAAACGAGGCAAAATGGGGGAGAGGTAAGCTGCAGCAACCAGGGAGGCAGAAAAGCAAGAGGAAGAGGATGCACTGGAAATGAGGAGCAGAGTCAATGCAATGAAGAATAAGATACTGAGCCAAAACAGCATAGCCAGACTGGCTACCTGAAAAACCCTTCTTTGGTAGACGAACGGTACCTGAAATAAATACTGAAAATGTGGGTATTATTGTGATTATGAACATTTTTGATGAGAGACTGATCACTCTGTTGTGATAGTTAATATTGATTATCAACAGGATCTGGAATCATCAAGGGACATATCTCTAGGCTCATCTGTTAGGGGTTTTTAAGATTAGGTTAATTGGAACGGAAAGGCTCCCCTAGATCTGGGTGAAACCATTCCATGGGCTGGGATCCTGGGCTCAATATAAAAGAAGACAGTGGGCTGAGCATCGGCACACATCTCTGACTCCTGCTGATGGATGCAATGAGACAGGTAGCTCAAGCTCTAACCACTGTGACCCCCTGGACACAGTGGACTGTGTGCCCTCATCCTGAGAGCCAAAATAAGCCCCCTTTCTTTAAGTTGCTTTGTCGAATATTTTGTCATAGGAATGAGAAAAGTAACAAATACAAAAACCTCTTAAAGATTGATAAAGAGAAGGTGTGTTTCGTGGTTTAATTTAGATTTAATTTCTGCATCCCCGTGTGTATATAGACACCCACTGGAGCAGATGAACTTTCAGGAAATGGTTCTGAGTCTGTGGTCAACAGATCTTACATCCACAATTTTCTTTCAACAAGGGGAAAAAACAAAAACAAAAAAACACAAGTTGGCCTCTTCAATCTCAGTGTCCCTGCCTTTAAAAGATAAAAGAAAAATAAATAACTGGCTCATAAACAAAGCAAACAAAAGAAAACAAATGATCAAACAGATCGTGGTGTAAACCAGCCAGGAGCTGAACCTTTGGCACATCCAGATCCTCCATCTTCATCCTAGAAGATGGTTCTCCAGAAAATGTCATTTTGTCTTGTTTTGTTTCATTTTTTCCTAGGCAAGCTTTCTGTATGGGTGAGCACTTACTGTGTCTCTATAGAGTGCTTACTGTGTCTCTATAGAGCGCCAATCAGTTGAAATGACGAATGTAATTGTTGGAGGTGATTTTTTTTTTTTTAGAGCTAAGCGTTTATTTATATATGTGATATATGTGCTATTGGGCTTCAATTTAAAATACTCTGCTGTTGGTGTAAATATTAAAGGAATTCTGGAGAATACCACGTATAGCCAACTAAAACCTGACTGAAAGGAGTCAGGTTCATCTTATAGGACTGACTCTGCAAGTTTCTAGCAAACATACTCAGGTATAGAATTCTGGCTAGCATTTAGATAGTTGTGCCATGTAATCTTTTTAATATTAAAATTTCTCTTTCATAGATTCCTGCCTGGGTTATTGAGGAACATGGAAGAAAATGGTATTTTGAGAATGCCAAGATATAGACTTTTCTGGGACTACATTTCTGAATTGTCCTCAGTTTTGACATTTGTGAACGTTCATGTACAAACTTCAAAAATAGGGTTTTTCTGACTCTGTTTTGTATAATTCATCTACATGATTGTTAGTTCAGTTATTCTTCAGGGAAGAAGCTATGGGGCTAAAACGCAACACCTTCTTCAAAGAACCTGTTGGCATTTGAAACTCACTTTAGGATGATAGTAGGGTCAATTGAATCTCCCCTTCTATGGATCTAATTACTTCTAGTTGACACAAGTGCAAAGGAGTCCTGCTTCGTTCCCATGAGGAATTCCTTCATTTAGTTTTATTATTTATTTATTTTACATTAAGAGTTTGACTGAAGGTAAGGTGGTACTCACCTTTGATCCTAGTACTGAGGAAGCAGAGGTAGGCAGATCTCTGTGAATTGAAGGCCAGCCTGGTCTTCACAGCCAGGACTAGCTAGAGAGATCCTGTCTCAAAAATCATCGTCATCATCATCATCATCATCATCATCATCATCATCATCCTGATAGCAGCTGGACTATAGGAAAGACCAGAGTAACCCTAGGAATGAACTCACTCCAAGAATAGCCATATAACAAACACCAGGATCTAAGAACATGGGGAAAGAACAGAAATGTTTCTGGTACAGTGCAGAGTTGGTCTAGGATCCTAGTCTGGCACAGCTATGCCTGGAGCATGCATTGACTGTCCCTCTCCTATAAACAACTGGAGACAGGAATGGAGATATTTTAAAGAGACACTTGTATCTCCTACTATCAGCCTATTAAGACAATTGTCCTCAAGGAATTGGAATTTCCCCTAGAGTCCCATCCTGGGGGAGGGAAAACGCTGGGGCCTCATACCAACCAGAGAGGAAGCTTGTCTCCAAGAAGAGATTATGTACAGTTCTGACAACTTGTCAAACTCCTCACATGATGGCCTAGAACTGACACAATGGTTTCAAAGACCCACACCTTGACCAGGACTGCTTAGGTATCTATACCTCTTGTTCTATATTTGGAGCTGAAGCTCATTTCAGGATGCTGAAGACGGATATGGTGGAGAGAGGACGGGATCGTTCTGTTCCTCTTCCTAATAGGGGGACATCAAATAAATCTCCTTTTTCTGCTTTTCTCTACGACTTGTTTGACACACCAGGCTTGTTAGGGCTGCCAGAGTCCAGGCACTGACACTAACCACTCCAGTGCCCCAAGGCAACCAGAGGCAAGTCCTGCCTCAAAGGTCACACTACAAGGCATTAGCATTGGATAGTGTACCTTCCAGGACAGCCATACCCAGGATTAATGTACAGACTCCATAAACTAACTAGGGGATCACAGAAACATTAGAGGAACTAGGCTGCAGATTTAGTCTCCTACGACAATCAGGAGCGGTCTTAAAGGCAGTGAAAATAGATAGCAAGTCAGTGTAAAACATTTACTTTCCCAAATAAAAACTGGACACCACCTATATTGTTTTTCCTTGCTAGTTTTTACACGAATCCACTCAACTGGAAAATACTGAATACTTCTCTTGCTCTTAGTAACCTCTGAATGCCACAACTCCTTTGTCAATATTCTCCAGGTCAGGCCTTCTTCTGAGATGATTTTTTTTAAGCTATGCTGGGATTTAGTATTTAAAAAAAAAAAATTCACATGCCTCCCCGAGATCCAATGTCACCTGGCAGGCTGTCCTTATTACCCGAGGGCCTGTTCTGTGGTTGTTTTTCTTGCCCCTTCAACAAGGTGTGGAAGAGCAGGGGGCTTTGATGTTTAACGGCTGTGAAATATTACACGTGGGTTTCATTGTGGAGTCCCCAGCCTTGGCCCTTCCGTATCTCTGCTCTGGTAAAGCAGCATCCCTATGGGCTGTGTCCAGTGCTTAACTTCCAGTTCCACTTCCTGCCTCTCAAGGGCTTCTCCGCCTGAATGAACTGAGATTTCATTTAAACACAACTCAAGCTCAAGGTTTACGATAAAGTTCGTCCTTTCCAAACTAAAGCCCCAGGGACGGCATATTTTCTCAGCAAAGAAGCAGAGCTGGGCTCCTTTTGGTTGTGTCTATACAGCATCCCACAGAACACAAAAGCACATGTGCACTCAGCTGCACCAGGTCTGAAGATTTACATAAGTAGTACTGAAACAAAGGGGCACAGAGGTGTTACAATAAAACTTTATTTACAAAATCAGGCTGCTGGGACATGGCTTATAATTTATGTTGTCATGTTCTAGTATCTTATAGTCTGCATCAGATGACTTTCCTCTGTCGTGTATTTTTTACAGTAATAACTCTTTGAACTGACAGATCCTTCATGAGCAGAGAAAAAAATAAATTTCAGAATATTGGAATATATAACCTTTAGAACTGTAAAACAGATTTTTTTTTTCCTTTATTGCAGGCCAGAGTGGGTTGCTAAGTAAAAAGACAAAATAAGCAACTATAAAACCTTTGGTGGGAAGAGCCAGGAGTGATGGTCCATGGTTATAACCAGTATTTAGGATGTAGAAATAGAATGACGTACCTGAAGCCAGTTTTGACTACACAGTAAATTTAAGGCCAGCCTGAGATACGTGATCTCCTGTCTTAAAAAACAAAGCACGCGCGCGCGCGCGCACACACACACACACACACACACACACAAACCCAAAATCAAAAACTAAAAGAGGCCTGGTGAGATGGCTCAGTAAGTAAGAGAATTTGTGCCAAGTATCACCACCTGAGTTCAATTTCTAGGAGTCACACATTAGAAGGAAGAGTGTCAAATCTCTCAGATTGTCCTCTGACTTCCCCAGGCACATAGATAGATAAGTAGATAGATAGATAGATAGATAGATAGATAGATAGATAGATACATACATACATACATACATACATACATAGATGTAATTTTAAAATAATTTTTGAGATGTATATAGACTTTGGGTCTGATAATAACACTGCATGATGTTTTTTATTTGCAAGTTTTTTTATGAGAAAGTCTTATTCAATTTTTAAAAACTGTCCTGAATGTCAAAGATCTCAAATGAGTAAAACAAAACTAGACCTCAGAGTTAAAGTCTTAGCACTAAACATTCAAAAATAAAGACATTGTAAATTCTAAAACGCCCGTGAGTGTACACTCTGGAAAGGATGGGTCTGGGCAGACATGCTAAGTGAAATGTTCTTATGCTGTGCGCTGATGAGAATCTGAAACGCAGAACTACACAAAGCCACATGTCCCCGTGTTAGTGGCAAAGCCACATCTCCTGAAAAGGGAGGGTGGGGGGTGTCTGACAGGCATGAGGAGTCAAAGCCAAAAGAAGAAACAAAACAAACAGCGGCCTTTGCTCTACTTCCCGCCTCTGTCCCTCAGGCCCTGACTGCTGCTTCAAAGCTGTAAAATAGGGAAGGAAAACTTCCTGACCTCAGCCACTGGCTTCTCATTAGCAAATAGCAGGTCCAAAGATAATACGTTGATTTAAACTTTAAACTTTCCTCAGGAAATATTTTTTATGGGATCACATTTTAGTCAAGACTTTGTTTAAAACTCATACTAAAAAACATGACTTTTTTTTTTTTTTTTTTTTTGGTTCCTATAAGGCTAGACTCACGGTTCTATGTATAATTTTCCATTTTCAATACAAAAGAATTCGTTTCATTTGAACTTGAAAAGACAAACTGGTAAATTTCTAGTCACTTATATGAAACTAAAATGACTCGGAAGAAGCCCTCTTTGGAGTTAAGCTTGGTGGCTCACTCTTCTAATCCCAGCATTGGAAGAGGACCCTGACTCTAGGCCAGTCTGGGCCCCACAGAGAGTCTGAGATCAGTCTAAACTATGCAGAAAACTCCAGTCCAGCTAGAGATACACAAGACTTTGTTTCAAGAAATCAGAAGAATGGGCTGGGGCACAACCTTCAGGACCATTTTGAACACTTTGCTATTTACCTCTTCAGGAAAAAAAATAATAATGTCTGTGTGTATGTATGTCTTCATGCATCTGTGTGTGTGTGTGTGTGTGTGTGTGTGTGTGTGTGTGTGTGCAGGCCGGGGAACAGCTTGGATGTCATCCAAGTGAAAACCATCTATCCTTGGGCCTGAAATTCAACAATCAGGCTTACCATCCCAGGACCCCCAGGGATTCACCTGCCTCTTCCACCACATTCAGCAGCTGTTACTGGGTTCTAGGGATGAAACTCAGGTCTTCATACTTACGCAGCAAGCAGTTTACCCACAGACCCAGCCCCTCAGTCTTCATCGTAGTTTTCCCTCCAATCTATAAAAGTCCTGTCTAAACGGAATTCAGTCTTACCATCTTAATTTGATATAACTTTTCTTTCTCCTGCACCACTTTCTTCCTTAGTGTACAAGGAATAATTAGGTTTCTAAAGAAGAATACGACAGTGGAATTAGACATAGAAACATAAGTCTCTACCAAAGTCTTGACTTGGGGGGTGATGCATATGATGACACACTATTCAGCATGCGCACACATAAACTTGACGAGAGGTATGTTTGTTGATACATAGTCAAATCTACACTTAGTTAAAGTTCAAGGAGACATTTTCAACAGAGTCTTCTGAGTGGCTGTCATGGCTGATTTTCTATCTACCTCTATTTTCTACTGTTGATTAACCAGAAACAAAACAGAGGATAGAAACAGTAGGGGTGCATCTTGGAGTGACCTTATCTTAATTAAGCCTTGCTTAACTACATCTAAATTTTTTAATCGCACCCCCCCTCGACAAAAACAAAACAAAATAAAACAGATAATATCTACATCTTCAGTATGGCTAGAAAGTGCCCGCCTCACCCATTCAATGACCTCATCAATCAATAAATCAGCTCTTCTGCATTTTCTGAACTATTTGTCCTGTGCCATTGATCAAAATCCAAGAAACCAAACTTGTTATATTAGTATGTAGTAAGAAATGTGGCAAGCTGCTTTTTCACTGTATCATTTTGGAAGTAGAATTGCCCGCCTCACTCTCCTCCCCATTTTAAAATAAAACGATGTCAGATAAAAATAAGATACTATGGTAGGGAAATGGTCGCATGCATCCACATGTGATCTCACTACCTCAGGTAGAGATTTCAGGGCAGTGCTTACATACAACACACCAGAACCCAGACGACATTGACCATACCCTCTCACGTTGGTCACAATTATTTAGTTTCCCCCACTTAATAGAGAGTATGTTTTTAATTGGCTGAGTCTTTTCCCTTTGTGTTAAGTTCTAACATCATCTCTGTTGTACCTAGAAGACTGAAGAAAACAAAAGATTCTCTGAAGATGATTACATTGTTTCTCATCCTGCTTCTACTGTCGGAATCAGAGTTGAAAAGCTCAGAACAGTTCCCCAGAATGATACCAAGTCCCCCTTTCTTTATCCCATTGCACTCACTTAATTACATATATTTCTATAATTCTGGGACAAAAAGATTATGAAACAAACCCCAGGGGAAGCTAAGGTAATTGCGCTTTTAGAAATAGTTCTAATCTTTGTGTCTCCGGTTATGAGTCCACTTGCTCCTCTTGTTGGTGTGAAGAGTTAATGCATCTCCAGGGTTACCAGCAGTTTCTCCCCCCAGCAGCCATAGCCTAGGAGCCTTGTAAGTCACCAGTCAACATTTACATGTTTAACGGCAATTCAAGACAGTTTCATGGCCCCATCCTCCCACTCAGTGCTCTGGATCTTGGGGTCCCTGCATAGTTTCTCAACCATAAAATGACTTCTAAACCCCATGCTTAGCTCTTTGAGGCTGTGGAATGGAATGCATCCCTTTTCTTCCCCTCCACTTCCATCGCGTAACCTCAAGAACGGTCAGGGGGGCTGTGTTAAATCACTCAGGCTGCAGGGGTCTGGGCAGGGGGGGGTTGGGGGGGTGTATTAGCCACTGTTTATTTGTAAGTTTCGCTCTTGTCTGTTTTAATGCCTGTCTTGTCTACTCCATCTTTATTTCTCTCCTGGTCACTGTGACAGAAGTTTCCACCCAAGTAAAGGTTGTTTTCCTTTACGTTGTTGCATTGAACAAATTCTTGCCGAATAATGGCTGCTTTGGGCGACAAGTAAAGAACTCCAGAAGCTCGTGCCCAGTCAGCCCACGGTTTTCATTCAATTTAGTGCGAATTTTAGTGGTTTCTGTTCACAACCACTGCACTGTGGAGTGCAGCTCAGGAAGTTAATACAATATTCAGGGGGTACTTTTACTACCAGATACGGTGAGTGAGTATTAAAATTGGGTCCAGCTTTTAACCTTGTCATTCCACCCAAGCCTTTGCACCGCTGAGAGGAAACTATAGTTCCCTGTTCGAAGAGTTTTCAGAGGGAGAGGGCAGCACCCTAGTCAGGGAGCTCCTGGGAGGGTGCTGATGCATACAGGAGAAATAGAGGCTTGTTCAGGGTTGCAATAAGTAATTAATAAAGAAGGTGTCCTCCAGCAGATGTTTGGAAAGACCACCTTCAAGAAGGCTCCATGGTCAAAAGTATTTTACTGTACAATCATGAGAACCAGAGTTCAGATCCAAGCAAACACAGAACAAGATGGGCACCCTGCAGAAACCTACAACCTTAGCTCTAAGATGGGTGGAGGCCTGAGGATAGATGGGGGGAGGGGGTCCTGAATATTACATAAAAGTATACATATATTTCTCAGCTGTAGGCCATTGCTGTTTCCTTGTTTAGTTCTCAGTAGGGCTAGTCGATGACTGAGTACCCATTCCTACCCATGACCCCCATGATTAGAAAAAGCACTCGTGCAAAAGCTGAGGGGCTTGCTATTCATTCTGCCCAAGTTATTTAAAAGGAAGTTTTCCTTCCCCGCATCCTAACTGAACAACAGCCAGTTGGTAGTGGTTCCCTTCACCCTTGCAGACAGCCTCAGCTGCAGCCCAGGAATTCAAACACAAGTGGAACCGGGAACTTGGCTTGTCTCAGTATCAATAAACTTGTCTTTATAATGAAAGACAAGAGTTGCTAGCCAGACCTATAAGGAAAACATATCTGTTTTGTGTACTGCAGACCCCTGGTCCATGGACAATGTCACTGAATGAAGGCAGAGGCCCTCCATGCCGGAAAGGAAAACCCTGACCTGAGCCGAGGACCGCCTGGTTTTACCAAGTGCTCTCAGATGCCTGCCTTCAAAAGACTGGCTGGTTTTTATCCACCGGTGATTGCTCTTAGCCATGCTGAAGCCCGTGTAAGCTTTGCCAGTCACAGCGCCAGGACCCGAGAGCCAATCAAGACAGTATGATTGATGCTGATTTGCAGTTTACACAAAGCAGGAAGAGTGCATAATTTTCCATGTGATTTCTTTTCTTTTCTTTCTTTCCTTTTTTTTTTTTTTTTTTTTTTTTTACAGAAACACATCTGACCCTGGATAAGTTCATTTATCGAGGTTTATTTACTTGTGCTGGCCAGTTTCTTTTACAAAGAGAGCTCAGTCTTTGTTGCAGAGTTCCAGAAAATCACTTTAAAATGGAGCAAGATAGATTAAAAAAAAAAAAAAAAAAAAAAAAAAAAGGCCTAGATCCTTATACTATCTTAGTAAATTTAATTGATTTGCATAAGAGGAAAACAATTTAGGAAAGAAACCAGAAAATCACATTAATGTAGTGATGTGAGTATGAAACTTAAAGTTTAAAAATGTCAGTAAGCCAGATACATTTTAGCTCATGAAAAGCACCATTCTCTAGTCTCCCCTCCTTTGTTTCTTTGTCTCTTTGTCTCTTTGTTTCTTTCTTTCTGTCTGTCCTTTTTAACTGTTGTTTCCTTGTATTGTTTGTTAAGACAGAGTCTCATGTAGCCCAGGCTGCCCCTGAACATACTATGTAGCTAAGGGTGCCCTTGAGTTTTTGATATTCTCCTCTCTGTCTCTCAAGTGCTAGGACTACATCATGTGGCCACTGCCCACGGTTTTATGAGGCGCCGCGGCTGAACCCAGGGCTCGTGCATACCAGGCAGGCATTCTACCAACCCAACTACATCCTCAGTTTCCTGCTTCCCACAAGGTATCACTTTCCCATCTCCTCTCTGAGGACCTGGAGAGAAGACAGGCGCTCAGAAGGAAGGGTTGACCTTGTTGGAGAACCTGTGCTGGCACACCCTGAGAAGTTGATTCTCCTTTCCCCATTGATTTACACGATCCTAACTCTGCAGCATTTCATCTCCCTTACTAGAGGCACGGAAAACAGACCCCAGAGCTCTAGACTTTACATAGCAATCATTTGGCGGGCCCATCTTCTGAGCAAAGTTGGCTGGTGCTGCTGAAACCTTGAGCCTTTGGAAGTCCCCCCTCCCCCGATACCACCCTCACCCCGGGCCGCCTCCCCTCCCCCACACCACACCCGCCTTGAGTTTAATCCTCAACTCACTCCGGCTTTACTCTGGGTAAACTAGAGGGAAATTTGTCAGTTGAAAAATGGAAACAACGGCTCCTATCTCAGAAGCGGGTTGGTTGGGGAGGCTCAAACCACGTGGTCCCTTCTCCAGCCTTTACAAGATCTTGGTCTTAGCACACAAGACTTCTCCAGGCTCTGACTTTGACATGATACACTTAGGAACAAGTTACAGAATCTGCCTTTGTCCCCTTCTCTATAATACAAGTTCTGAGGGTGGGCCTGGCCCTTTCAGAGACTTGCTTAGAGACACAGGGGTTTTGCACTGATTAAAAAAAGAACAACAAGGAGGCACCTGGAAGAAGCCGCAAGCAGACAATAAAGCCTTTGCGATTTCTTACCAAGACAATGATACTCAGGTTTCTGACCACCGACCCAGACTCCACCTAGGTCAATACTGACTTCCAAACCTGGTTTTAGATGGTTCCCCCATGACCCGACCCCCAAGGACCTCAGTACAGTGTAAACTCCAAGCCAACACCAGGACCAGCCCCCCCCCCCCCCAGTCCTTCGCCCCTAGGAGCTCTCAGCTCTCATCTCTCTGCTCCTCTTCCTGGTAATTTCCCATCACAGTTTGAATGTTCTGACAAGCAAAACAAAAGAAAGCAAGCAGCAGCCACCTTCTGATTAACTAACTGGTAAGAGCCAGCAGCCACCTTCTGATTAACTGGTAAGAGCCAGCAGCCACCTTCTGATTAACTGGTAAGATCCTTGGACTCCACAAACACTGAAGCCTGGCTTGTGCTCCCGCTGGCCATAACAATAAATCACCCCGGAATATTTCTTGCCCGACTATATGGCACGATTTCAAAACATTCTGATTGACAAATAGCACGCTCACAGAACAGTCCGCACCATGTGTCTGTGGGATCGCGAGCTGAAGCCCTCTTGTCGCCCTCGCTCACATTTGAGTGCCGATCGTGAGGAATCCACCCCCCCCCCGCCCCCAGAAAGCTCCCTGTGCACCGTCATTTCTTCTCTTCATCTTTCATTCCCAAAACCTCAGACGAGTTGAAATAACAAAATAAACATTTGTACACACTTTCGTTCAGTGCTTCAGTCGTTAACCTTTGGCCACGTTAGGACTCCCGGCTCCCCCATTCAGCCATCTGAAACACATGCTATCCACTAAAATAATAATAATAATAATAATAATAATAATAATAATAATAATGTTTGCATTTCCGCAGAACATTCATTGTCCTGTGTCCCTATTACTACAATCACTTCAGTAATGCGCAGTAACAAGGCAGTGACACCGTGTAAATATCAGGTCCATATTTAAAGTTCCCAAATTGTCCCATTTGAAGAATTCCTTCCCTAGGGGGTATGTTAAAAACAAAACAAAAAACAAAAACAAATTTCTGTGCTCCCATCCCCCATAGGAGGTCGCACTGAAAAACCAAACGGAGCCCAGCTCACGTTAAGGAGCCCGTGAGTTTATTAGGCTTCCGTGCGGCGCATGGATGACCCCAAAGAAACTTCACAGCAACGTTTTCACCCAGCACGATGATGATGGCTTCACCACAGCCACATAGATGCCGCCCATCCAGTTAATGCTCCACAGCCCGAACCCTCTCATGCCGCCCAAGCCTTGCCACAAAGGCCATGCGCAATTAGGGCAGAATTGTATGCACATGGCGCGGAGGAGCAGCAGGAATCTGTGGCGAGGGTTCAACAACCCTCCTAACCCTTCCTTCATTAATGGTCAACAGGCCTGCTCCCCCCCCACCCCTATCCCCCGCCCCCATCCCCCGCCGCCCCTTGCAAAGAGACATAACAGCCCCAATGTTTACTTTATCCTTTTGTCTATGCCCAGGATAGAGTCAAGGTTTCTGCATTATTTCTAGTTTTTACAGCTCTTTTGACATTCCTCATTCTGGAACGACTTTTCAGCTTTTAACCTCCAGAACATTAAGAGCACAAACTGGCTTACAGAATATCCCAGGGCTATTTGTTATTCGTGCTCGAGTGTGTGTGTGTGTGTGTGTGTGTGTGTGTGTGGACAGGGTCTCATATTATCCAGGTTGACCTTGCACTCCCTGGATATGTGGCCAAAGGTGACCTGAAACTTTTGATCCACCCTCCCCCACCTCTCTCGTGCTGGGATTACAGACAAGAATCACCATGTCTAAGATGCTTTGTGTGTATTCCAAGTGCCTCTTTGTGTATTATTTTATTATATCTTCAATGACAAAGAAACATAAGTCTTCACATTATTTCCTTGTTCACAGTTGACTCATCTAGGGCTTCATTTGAAGCTTTAAAAAAAAATGAACAAACATTATTTCTAAGATTGTTTGTTTTGTTGTTGTTTGCTAGAATGTTCCGATGAATCCCCCAGCTGATCTTAAATCATTGCCCTCCTGTCTCTTCCTCTCTAGTGCTGGGGCACACCTATTCAATTTCTATTTTTAAAGCCGTGGTAATCTAAACTCTGTGAAGAACTCCGAGAACTGCTTAATTCAGTTTGAGCTGCTACAGCAAAGTAATTGTGACTAAGGCTTATAAACAGCAGACATCTCTCACAGCTCCTGAGCTGGAGGTCTAAGATTCGACACGGTCAGATTCACGTTCAGGTGAGAGCCTGCTTCCCTGTGGCAGTCTGCTGGAAAGGTCTGCATCCTCATGTGGCCAAAAGAGGGTACCAGAGCTCCCTGGGACCTCTAATCAAGACAATAATCCCTTGTTTAAATGATAACAGGTAAACAAGATGCTCAGATTCATTTGCTAACCATGAAGGAGATATTGCCCCATGCCTGTTAATATGGGAAAAATCACTTTCCTATTTAAAAAAAAAAAAAAAAAAAACAGAACATAAAACATTCACTGAAAGGTTTTGAAACAGCAATCAAAACATATATGTAGATTAAATTCAGGCTGAGTGCCCCTGGTTTATAGATCTCCCACAAAGAAATTATGCTAAATTAGAGGCAGCTCACACTTAAGACACCTTAATGTTTAAAACTCTGCTGGGAAATCGGGTCAAAGATGTAATTCAAATAAAGTCATAGCCGGTGGAAGTTCACCGGCATTACTTATTCTGTTAGATAAAATTGCTGTTAATTTCCCCTGGAATATAGCAAGAAACAAAGCTGAGAGGAACTCGAGGTACCTTCAGACTTACACTATCAAATTAAAAGGAAAATGTAGCGCACAAATTAGGTAAAAGAATTTCCCACTGTGGGTAAGAGCTACCAGGCCAAATTGAGATGTGGTCTTGGCCTAATTTTCACTGGAAATTCGAGCACCTTCCTTCTCTTAGCCATCTCTCTCTGAAGCCTTCTTCCCTCAGAGTTCCCTTTAGCACAAATACTGTACAATTGGCTGCATGAGTTCAATATTCAACAGCTATAATTAGGATGGGGGGGGAGCAATGAAGGCATATTCCTCACAAAGTGAAAAAAAAAAACTACAGCTGAATTCATTTTACTTAGCAGCAATTAAAACACATTTGTGAATTTATAAATATTTTGCAGCGTGGTTCTACAAGTGTTTCTAATTTGAGCAATGACAGGTGTTTGTTGTTTAAAATAAATAGCAATCCTGGGGTCTTTTACTTAGGAATCAAAATATGTCTGTGTGGAAGGGCTGAGCTGAATGCCGGCTACATTTCCTTCGGAAATGAAGAGATCCTGCTTATCGCGTGTGTCCACATGTCGGAGTGATGCACGAAGAAGAACCTACTAAGTGCCAAGGTGTGAGTATGCCTACTTGCATTTAATCTTAACAAAATCTTAATAATCCCATGGTGTAGATGAGAAAGCAGAACTCAGAAAGGAAAGATGGGGGGGCCTGTGAGATGACTCGGAGGAGAAAGGTGCTTGCTGTCAAGGCCAAGGCCCTGAGTTTGAAACCCAAGACTCTCACAGTGAAAGGACAAACCAAATACTGCAAGTTCTTTTCCGACCACCACAGGCATGTTATAACATAACCTTCACACACACACACACACACACACACACACACACACACACGTACATACTACGTAAGTTTATTTTTTACATTTTTTTAAAAGAAAGGATAAATGACTTAGCAAAGAGCACGGCGTCAGTAAGTGGTTATAGTGCAGTTTATTTGTAAGCCTGACTCTTCCTTGAGTTGGCAGTTGGTAACTTCCTTGCCTCTCCCAAGCATGGTTTTAGCCACGTGCCTGCAGAGTGACTTACCACAGCACAGCTTTTCCAGTCCTGCACGTAGCTTGGAAGCAAGAGAAGTATGTTTCTACTGACGAGAGCCCAAATATACTCCTGTATTCGTGCTAGAAGACGAGGTAAAAGATTTGATTCTGACTTCCGGGTTAGTGTTTAGTGTCTGTGACAAAGTCTTGAGAGATTGTGGAAAGGAAGAAAGATGACTCGGGCTCTGGCTTTCTAGGTGTCAGTTCATGGTCCCAGGCTCTGTGGTTTCAGGTGAGGCAGAACACTGTGGTGGGGAGCCCAGGGCAGAGGCCAGTTTGCCCACCTTGTGGCAACTGGGAATCGGATTGTAAGAGAAGAGACCTGGTTCCTCCAAATGTACCCCACCTCCGCATTCCTATCACATGCCAATAATACCAGCAATTATGACTCCAGCGATAGATAATCCATCTAAGTCAGAGCCCTTGGGAGCTAATAATCACTTCCCCAAAGTCCTATTAGCTGGCAGCTTCAAAACAGGAATTCCCTAGGGCAGAAGTTCTCAGCCTTCCTAATGCTGTGGCCCTTTAACGCCGTACCTCACATTGTGGTGACAACACCCCCCCCCAATAAAATTATTTCCATTGCTACTTCACAACTCATTTTGTTATGAATTATAATGTAAAATATCTGTTTTCTACTAGTCGTAGGCCACCCCTGTGAAAAGGTTAGACCACCCCCAAAGGGGTCATGACCCATAGGTTAAGAACCATTTCTCTATGGGGATATTTCAGACCACAACAGTTTACATTCAACCCCATCGCATCCGCTTTGTAGTGCATGAACCCTGTAGGTTTTTACTGGAACACAAAGCCTCAGCCCCTCCTCTCCAGGATGAGAATGAGTATGTCTACCCCCATAGGACCACAGTGAGGCTAAAATCGCAGAATCACTATCATTCTCCAGCACAAGATCCAGATTCACCTTAGGAAAGGTGGAGGGAGAGAGAGAGAGAGAGAGAGAGAGAGAGAGAGAGAGAGAGAGAGAGAGAGAGAGAGAGAGAGAGAGATGAGCTGGAGAGATGGCTCAGTGGTTAGGAACACTGGCTGCTCTTACAGATGACCTGAGTTCAGTTCACAATTCCCATCTAGTAGTCTATAACCACTTGTACCTGAAAGTTCTAAAGGATCAAAGGTCTTCTTCAGATCTCTGTGGACAGCAGGCATGCACATGGTACACATACATATATATAGTCACTCATCTTGAATATCAAGGACTTTGGGTGAGGCCCTCTGCCTCAAATATCTCTACCTAAATAAATCCACATTGGAGCACATTCAGTCCTAGAGTTTAGCGAGCTCTAGTCCTCTTTGAAGAACTGTCTTAAAGGCTGGAGAGCAGCCATGAGGAAAGCATGTTGTGCAGCCATGACACACACACACACACACACACACACACACACACACAACTGGGAGCCATGCAAAGCACATTCCAACACACATAGGGAAACCAAGTGCTCTTGCTACAAGATGCAAGGTGGAATAGGGAACATGAAGGCCAGCTAGCCCGGTGTATGCAAAGGCAAGGGAGAGAGCCTTCTTGGAATACAGTAGAAGTTGAGGCTTCCCAGTCAAACTCATTAGACTTCCACACGGGTGAGGCAGGGCACCCACATACGTGGATGTGTGCATGCACAGAAATGCACAAATTTCTAAATAGTTCCTGCACCAGTCTCCCATCTGTCAAGATGCCCTGTACACGTGTGTCTATTACAGTGTTTATCAAGTTATGCACAATATTAAAGTCAGTTCTCTTGGTTTTGACAGCTGCCCTTGCTTAGGCTGTATGATGCTGTCAGAAGACAGAAGCTCTTCAGGCTTCCTAAAAGTGCTATTTCTTATCCTCACATGCTGAGATAGGGCCTATGTCAGCAAAGCATCTCTACCTGTAAGACTCTCTGGAAAACCTGAGTACAGTGGCTACCCATCAGGTGAGGACCCTGCTTGGCTTGTGGGACACACTTGCCTCTCTCACCATTATGGATATCACTGTAATCTCCATGCAGGCATAGAAAGAAGACTGGGTATCAATAGCACACACTCCCCCTAAGTTAAGTTATCCCATAACAATCGCTGCAGTTATTATTCAGCTTTTAATACCAACAAAAAAAAAACAAAAAAAAAAACAAAAAGTAAGATTAACATAAGCATCAAATGATCAAATTTTGTAATTTCTCCTTTAATACACATGGTCTTCTACATAGGGGATATTCAAAGAACATCTACACATCTGCTATTGGCCTCCAAACACAGGCACAGCTACAGAATTTCCTTCAAGGAATTAGGGATGTTCTTCAGTCAGTCCAGTTCATTTGGATACAGTTTATGTTTACAGGGTCAGCCCCCAGAATCCTGCACATGTAAACAGTAGATTAAAAATAAGAACAAGCTTATCAAAAAGACAAGGGGAAAACTGTACTCCTTCAGTTCTGTCACTCTGTCTCCTCCTTAGAAATCTGGTATCAGATATCAATAAACAGTAAAGCTTAATGTGAGCTTTGAGTTTACCCAGAAAGTGCACATTTCAGTTACTATATCAAATACCGAACAGGTTAATAGGTTAATAGCAATATGACATTGAAATGTATTCAATTTACACTGTTTTGTCACGAGAAAGAATCAAGAAAATGGTGGTTGCTATTGCTTCATATTTGTCCCTGAAATCATCTGATGGGGGAGGAGAGAACATTGTGAGGAGTCTGTCGTATTTGTCACATGTGTTAGGGAACCCAGGACAAGCCCACTTGCTCTTTGGACCACACTGTTTTACAGATTCAGAAAGACTGTACAGATACTAAAAACTCTGGTTGCAACGATTAATTTTATATGTTTACTTGCCCAGATAATAAGGACGGCAGATGGCTGGTAAAGCATGATTTCGGGGTGTGTCTATGACAGGAATCTACAAGAGTCTGGCATTTGAATCAATACAGAGTAAAGATGGAGGGTGGGCATGGCTCAGTCTGGTGAGGACTCTGACAGGAACATGAGGGAGGAGGACCAACTCTCGGTTGCCACATCAGCTGGAATGCACATCCTCTCTGCTTGGATTCAGAAGCTCTAAGGTCCCAGGCTTTCTACTACACCAGTGACTCATTACATGGTATTACCTGAACCAAAATGGGAAGAGGAAAAACCCTTGTGCCTGGGTCAAACCCACCCCACTCCTCATCTTCCTCCATTCCCAAGAACTCTCAGTCCCTGGACAAAAATTCCTAGGGACCTAACCCTGCCAATCCCCACCCCATCCCTGGCACACACATGCTCGCATGCGCACTCTCACACACACACACACACTCATTCCCAGACATTGGGCCTGTGGCCATTCCCACTGGGAGCTCTCCAAGCTGGTGTATGAAATCAAGCACAAAGCACAAACAGCAAACATATACAGCAAGAGCAAAGTGAGCTAAAAATGAAATGCAAAAATGAAGCCACGGTGGTATGGTAGGGTTTTATAAACTGTTTTCCTCTGGGCTGAAGAATGAAGGAAAGATGGGTAAGGGCATATCAAGGAGTTGGCATCAGGGAGTGGGTATCAGGGACCTAGCAACGGAGTCAAGGCTAGGAGATACACAGGTTCCTTTACCCACTGCTTTACCTTCCTGGATCAGAACAGGAATCTCTATTCAATCCAGTGTGTGTGTGTGTGTGTGTGTGTGTGTGTGTGTCCAAGACTTTCCAAGTTCTGGAGTCACAAGGAGAATTGTTTGTTTTTGTGCTTTCCTAGCACTGGGTTTGATGCTTTGCAAGCCTTAGGTTAGTCTTCAAGGCCCTCTGGAGAGCTCGTGCAGACTCAGAAGCGCGTCGAACAAGACCAAGTGCTGAGCTAAACTGCCAGTCCCGCAGCAGGGCCAAGGCTGGCCTGACTGAGTTTCCACAGGGGTGCATAGATTCATATGGTCCTTTCGCTTCCATTTTTTGCATGGGTAAAAGCTTACTTATTCTCTGGCTTTAGAGGTCGTCAGAGTCTGTATGACAGGACTCATACTGAACTTCAAGGAGGCCATGATACTTCATGTGCCCGTCCACCATTGTACCACTATCACCTAACCTAACAAACTGGCCTAGAACAAACCCAAGCAAGAGCTGTGGATGAATTATTATGAGCCACCATCTAAAAGGCCACTTCAGCTCACATGGTCATGACCTAGTACCCATACTTACCTCAGCCACTTCTAGGAAGTTTAAGACATCTACATTCCCATAATTTCATAGCCTTCTATCCTTGTGACTCTATAAACTCCCAGTGTGGCCCTGGAGTCTCCCAATTTGATACCACGCTCTTGTCATCTCCTAACTCTTCCATCTAGAATTCAGTGTGCTATCTATCCAAAGTCTTGAACGTCACTATCTTCTGCAAGTACATCTGTCCTTTCACCTCTACTACAAGCTATCTGTTATCTGACAGCATGATTTTCCATACAGGCTTTGCTATTGTTCTCACATACCCTGGAGCCTGAACACTGTCATCTCCCTTGCTTCAATAGCTAGTTCCACATCTCCTGTCCTCCTCTTTAGCATGCTCAACCTAGATTCAATGAGTCACACAGATTTGCAGGCTCAGAAACTAGAGAGAGGCTGGATCTTCCCAACACATGGCTCCTACAGTGCGTATCAAGATGCTATAGAGGACTGTAACCACCAAAGATCTTGACTGGGACGGGAGGCCTTTTTTAGCATGACACAATGATGCAATACAATGCACTTGGTGGCAGGAGACTTCATGGGCACACGATGTGGATACCTCCATGATATATTTTGAGTGTTTTTACAAAATGACAGTGTCATTCACCCAGAACCAATGGCCCAAGAATAAGAGAAAGAAATTACAATACCTTTTTAAAGATATCATTTCATTTAAAGCCACATACCAACACTTCTACCATATAGTCATAAGCTGAAGTAGAAGGTGTCAGTCAGTGACAGACTACACAGAGGATGGCATTCCTGCAAGAATGGGTCTTCCCGGTGATGTCATACTCATCTTATTTTGTCACTGCATGCCTGTGCGATGATGAAATGCCCTGACGACCCTTCTATCAGCACCTACCCATCATGTTGCTTGTTTAAAAGCCAGTTTCCAAGCCCAGAGTAAAACTGAGAAAAGGAAAATTCATTGAAAGACAGAGTGCCAAATGCTACGTACATATTTCAGAATCACCGTAGTATCTTGTATATGAAGACATTGATGTAGACATGGATCTAATAACACTTTTGTCTCTTGCTTAAGTAAAGCACTAATCACTATTCTTCTCTGGGTAGGAACTCAAGAACCCAGTGTGCCTCTCTGCTGCAGCCCTGTCATCAGACATAGAAAACTTCCCAGGACACATCAAGCCTTGGAAGAGAAAATAATATAGAACAGTCCTCAGCATCCTTGATGTTGCAACCCCTTAACACGGTTTCTCAGATTGTTACGACCCCTGACTATAAAATTATTTTTGATGCTACTTCATGACTTTAATTTTGCTACTGTTATGAGTCATAATGTAAATAGTTTTGGAGATAGAAGTTTGACAAAGTGGTCATGGCCCACAGACTAAGAACCACTGGCATAAAGAATGAAACATTTTAGGTTTTTATTGGACCCTCTTTTCTCTTTTTAAAGTTCTGGGCATTGAATCTAGGGCTCTGTGTATGGTAGGTAAACATTTTACCAGAGTTACAACTCCAATCTGCTCTTTACTTTTTTTCTTTTTAAATATTGATACAGGTTCATGCTAAGATGCTCAAACTAGCCTGAAACTCACTCTGTAGCCTAGATGAACCTTTAACTCATAATCCTCCTGCTTCTAAATCTTGAGTAGCTAATATTTCAGTCCTGTGCCACCAGGTCCAAACTTTCTCAGATAGACGTAAGAGTTACTTAGTATTATCTTTGCTCAAATTCCTTTGCCTAAAATTCATCTCATGGTCACAACTGCCTATAGGAAATGCTGGGAAATGTAGTCTCAAGTGGCTTGATGCCTCACCCTGTAACCACAGCATTTTGGAGACTGAGGCAGGAAGATTACAGTTTGAGCCCAAAAAAAGAGAAGGGAGGTGAGTTTGGTGAGAAAGTTACTCATTTCTACAAATCTTCTGTTCATGAGTGTAGCAACTGAGGTGTGAAAATGTACATATTTGTCATTAGTAGGGCAAGACTGTCAGAAAAGCAAAGCTTGGTGCTTTGGAGATTGGCAAAAATATAGCATGTATCACCAGATCGTTTCTGCATTGTTCTTATTTTGAATTGTTTGCTCACCTGTTTACTGAGACTACATGCAGGTGCACATACAGTGGCTTGTTGCCACCAATAGGATATTAGATTATAGACCGTATCCAGGAGCTTACACTGTGCACACATAACTCAGTTTGGTCTATTGCTCTCCTGAGTTTGCTATGAGGACCCATCCGGATGTGTCTCATGTCGCACATGGCCCAGAAAAGGTAGAAGACACTTCATATATACTTGGACCCCTCTGCAAAGCTAACCAGAGGAGTCAAAACTAGGTGAGTAAAACCCCAGCCAAGCACCAGGGAAATGAAAGAGAAACAAATGCTATGCACTCCCTAGACCAGTGGTTCTCAACCTTCCTAATACTGTGACCCTAATACAGTTAGTTCTTCATGTTATGGTGAACCATAAAATCATTTTCATTGCTTCTTCATAATTATAATTTTGCTACTGTTAGAACTCATATAAACATCTGCTATGTAGGCTATCTGATAGGCAACCTCTATGAAAAGGTCTTTTGACCCCCAAAGTGGTTGTGACCCACAGATTGAGAACCACTAGTTTGTATGACTTTTTTTTGAATATGGCAATTGCTGATATATCCTTTTTTTTTTTTTTTTTTTTTTTTTTTTTTAAGCATTAAACTCCAGACTGATCCAGGGAACAGAACTTTATCTGCATAATTTCAATGCTTTTCCCTCCTCAAGGTCTACTTCAGATGCTCTATAGACAAAAATGAAGTAAGTCTGAGTCCAGTTAGAGACCCTAGCTGAGACAGTGTGATCCATCTGATTATGAGCCATCAGCCCAAGCTCCCCATGAGTCAACTGTAGCATTTCCTTAAAATGTCATTTAGAGGAGCTGGTTCTGGGTAGCTACTGTGCTCAGCATGCCCAAGGCCTGGACTTCATCCCAAGCTCCCTTCCCCACTGTAAAAGAAGGGGAAAAAAAAGAAAGAAAAAGAGAAGGTATTTGGAGATAGAGTTTCAGAAAAGATTTTCATTACCACCTTAAAATTGTAGACTCAACATTTCCTGTTAGAGAGAGGTTTACTCAAGTTTTCTCTAATTAGGCTCCCATGAATCATAGATCTTTCGCATAAGTGAGCTGGCCCCTCGGGGCAAGTGGTATCTTTGCTGGCAAATATTTTACAAAGAAGGCATTTGTTTCAGAAATAAACATTTAATTTGGATAAATTTTAATAGGCACCACACTTGATTCTGATGAAAATGTTTACCAGCGGTGTTTCTGCCTGGGAACCATTTGTTTCTATTATTTTGACAGAAACGGAATTTGGTTGGTAGCTGTTTGGGATTTGAAATGGTTCTGTAAGCATTTCAGCTAGATGCCCAAGCAGGCAGCCACAATCGTTCTACTTCAAATAAATGGAAAGCACCGTTTTGCTATTCATTACTTCAATGAGAAAAGTTTAACCAGGGAAAAGATTTGCAACAGGCCAACTCTCATAGACCCCAAACAAAAGGAAACAAAAGTAAGCACACTGTAAATATTTCTATGAAAGTTTGGACAATCTTTTCATTCTCAAAATACTTTGTGCACCCAAAGAACACAAAAAGTTACAGGGGGAAACAAAAACAAAAAACAAAATAAAACAAAAAACAAACAAAAAAAAAACCAGGCTTTCTTCAGTGATGGCTTGGAACAGCAAATACCACTGAGCCATCCTGTGGGCTTCATGACTTACACATCATTGGAAAACTGAAGTTGTTTCCTGCAAACATATTAAGAAACCCAGAAGTGACTTCTGCAATTATGTCATTTTTCAAATCATCAAAATTGAAAATAAGAGAAAACAACGTCTGAAGAAGTCCAGGGTCAATCAACTAAATAAACTCGAGTCATTTAGCCAACTAGCATTGATTGGATTTGAGCAGGATGGAATTGACTTCCCTCCAGCTCCACCCACTCCACAAACTAATTAAAAAAGCACATCACTTACATCTCCAATCAGCTGAGGAAGATAAGTGGGCTTCAAACTAATCAACCACACAACTGTCAAGAATAGCAATAGATTCTCAGATAACTTTAGGAAGCTGGCTGGAAGTTAGGGGTGTCAATCAGAGGAGAGCACCCAGAGCTTATAATTTAGGGACATCTTCTTGGACAAGGATGTTTAAAAGAAAGGGAACTATGCACAGTGGCACACACATCCATCCATACATACTTACTGACAGACAGCATCTCACTCAATTTTAGGACTCCAAAAATACTCATGTGAGACAAGAAAACTATGCCAGGACCAGAAGGGCTAGAACGGTCACTGGGCAAAATATTTCAAATGTCTAGAAATGTATACGCTCCTAGAGTCCTTAAATTGAGTGGAGAATATCTTAGTTACAGCTCTATTGCTGTGAAGAGGCAGCATGACCAAAGCAACTCTTAGAGAAGACAACATCTAATTGAGGAATTGATTACAGTTTTAGAGAGTTAGTCCATAATGATCATGGTGGGAAGCAGACAGGCATGGTGTTGGAGGAGTAGTAGAGAGCTTTACATCCTGATTCATAGGCAGCACGGAGAGGGAGGGAAGAAGGGAGGGAGGGAGGGAGGGAGGGAGGGAGGGAAGGAGAGAGAGAGAGAGAGAGAGAGAGAGAGAGAGAGAGAGAGAGATTGAGATTGAGTCTGGCATGGACTTTTGAAATCACAAAGTCCACCTATCCAGTGATACACCTCCTACAATAAGACCATGCCTCCTAATGCTTCCTAAACAGTTCCACTAACTAAACAAAGCATTCAAACATAAGCGCCTAGCTGGGTGTGGTGGTGCATCCCCATAATCCCAGCACTTGGGAGGCAGAGACAGGCAGATTTCTGAATTCGAGGCCAGCTTGGTCTACAGAGTGAGTTCCAGGACAGCCAGGACTACACAGAGAAACCCTGTCTCAAACAAACAAACAAAACAAAACAAAAACAAACATAAGGGCCTAAGGCAACCATTCACATTCAACCCACCATAAGGGATTGCTGGACTACCTTGGCTAAGAACATGGCCTGCAGATCAGCAAGCGATTGGTGGTAATCCCTCATCTTTTATCCAAAGAGCAGAATGTTTGTTCTATGAAGATGATAATCACAGATTCTTATACTGACACTAGAAATGCTTCCTTTCTGTGTGTGTTTCCATGCCGCAGATACTGGAGGTGTGTGTTTGTTTTGTTTTGTTTTTTAAGTGTATGTTGTGGGTTAGGGAAGAGTATGTGTGCCACAGTGTTCCTGGGTGTCAGAAGAGAGCTTTGAGAAATCACTGAGGCAGGATTTGTCTTCTTTCTCAGTGACACTCTGTGTGTTCTAGGCCAACAGACATATAATTGTCTGAACAATGCTCCCGTTTCCTTTGTCAATATTCCCAAAAGAGTATTTGTATTACAGATGACTGACACTTCATCCAGCCTTCATATTGTAATCAATTAACTAACTAGTTAGTGTGTGTGTGTGTGTGTGTGTGTGGCAAGGCACAGGTGTGGAGGTCAGAGGACAACTTCCAGAAGTCAATTGTCTCCTTTTCCCACGTGGCTTCTAAAGATGGAACTCATGCTGAGAGTTTGTCAATCACTTTTATTCACTGAGCTGTCTTCCTAGTCCTGAAAATGTAATTTTTTCTTCTTCTAAAATTATATTCAAATTTTAATTTTTTAAATTAAAATATAATCTATCCTCCCACACTCCCACCCCTATCCCCCCACCCCCACACACACTTTGTCAAATTATGGTCTCTGGTTCCCCCCCCCCCTTAAATAATCTCATCAGTCTACACAATGTTAATCATATGTATATGAGTTCAGGGCTGACCACTTGGTGTTGACGAGCTAACTGAGGGACTCTTCCCCAAGGAAGATTTTTTCCTATTCTCAGTATCTGTACTGGCTGGTTGTGTCTGTCAACTTGACACAGGCTGGAGTTATCATAGGAAAAGGAGCTTCAGTTGGGGAAATGCCTCCATGAGATCCAGCTGTGGGGCATTTTTCTCAATTAGTGATCAAGGGGGGAGGGCCTCTTGTGGGTGGTACCATCTCTGGGCTGGTATTCTTAGGTTATATAAGAGAGCAGGCTAAGCAAGCCAGTAAGAAACATCCCTCCTTGGCCTCTGCATCAGCTCCTGCTTCCTGACCTGCTTGAGTTCCAGTCCTGACTTCCTTTGGTGATGAACAGCTGTGTGGAAGTGTAAGCTCAATAAACCCTTTCCTCCCCAACTTGCTTCTTGGTCATGATGTTTGTGCAGGAATAGAAACCCTGACTAAGACAGTATCTTTGACTGTCTAGAGGTTTGTTTCTGTTTTTTGTCTAGGATTGGGGCCCTGAGAGATTTCCCCCAAGAAATGTAATTTCTTAATGAATGGTATCTTCTGAATTCAGGGCTGTTCTGTTGACAGTCCTAGTAATCAATTGACAAGAAAATCAACAAACATAAATTTCTTTCCTTAAATTTTTGAAGGACAAGAGTAGGAAGAGGGGAGAGGAGGGGAGGGAGGGAGAGAGAAGAGAGATGATGCAGGAAGACACACTGCCCAATAACCTTCCCAGTAACAGACAGATACCATTTTCTGTTTCTTTTTCTGTTTCTTCTTTTCTCCTCTTTCCCTCCCCACCCCCAATCTCCCGCCTCGCTCTGTTCCTTTATTCCTTTCTCCCTTCCTTTCCCTCTCATTTGCTCCCTTGCCTCCTTGTCTCTCTTAAGTTTATTCAGGATTATAGTTATTGCATAGATGTCAAAACTTCCTTCAAGTCTCAAAGAAAAAACAAAACAAAACAAAACAAAAACAACAACAACAAAAAAAACCTAGTAATCTTCTATGAAATACCTTACCCCAGCACTGGCGACTGGGGAGAGGATAACTCAGCTGGCCAGAGGTCCACTGATGAGGCTTTGGGACAACAATGGCCATTTACCAACCATGGTGGAAGAATTAAAACCCGGCAATGGCTGCTCCAGCAGCTCCAACATGCATCTGCTGCACAGGACTGACTATATTTGACCTCCTGTTTCTATTCTGTTGTCCTTGGCCCAAGAATTCTTGTATTTAGAAATTCATACCTAGGAATTTAAAGAACAGGGAATTTCAGAGTTGAAAAGTGATGTGGGGCTGAGGAGGCGACTTAGTGGCTCACAAGCTTGCCATGCAAGTGTGAGGACTTGAGTCTGAATCCCCAGGGCAGTCGTAATGCCAGGCAAGTGAAACATATCTGCCTACCGTCCCCAGGACCCCTAAAGTGAGATAGGAAGCAGACAGGAGAATCCCAGAAGCTCAGACAGCCTGCTTAGCATATGCAGACGAGTACAGCAAAGGGACTGCCTTGAATAACGAGGAAAATGAGAACAGATAGCTAAAGGTAACCTCTGACCTCTGACCTCTGAACACATATTCTATTATGTCCATACACACCACTCTCAACACACACACACACAGGAAGAAAGAAAGGAAGGAGGGAGGGAGAGAGGGAAGGAAGGAAGGAAGGGAGGGAGGGAGGTAGGGAGGGAGGGAGGAAGGAAGGAAGGAAGGAAGGGAGCTACAGATGGTGAAGGTGAAATCTTGCTTTCAGAATACAAATTATGTGACAGCCTCTTGGTCAGCAAGCTCTGTTGGCTGGGTTCAGGCCAGGCTGCCTTCTAAACTGTACTTTTTTTTTCCAAGGATATCAAGCGAAGTGCCTATTACACTAAGTAGGTTTTCTATCACTCTAGTCTATAGCTAGGGGAAAATCAATTTCAGGACATCTACCAGGGAATTAAAAATCCTAAGATGTGAAATGTTGGCTCTGGGTGGGTGGGTGGGGGAATCACACACACACATCTCTCCTCCTATCTCACTCCTCCATCAAGGCATTCAAACAGATAGCAATAACGACAACTTATATGGAAATAACAGCTCACATATAATATACATCACCAGATTCATTTTCTGGAAAAGGTATAGGAAGTGAAGGAGGAGCCCCATTTGTCTCGAGGTCTGTGTTTGTTCGGAAGACTCCTGGTAGGAAACCTCTATCATGTTAGGAGCTGACAAATCCCACACAGGTCTCACTATCATCGTTTCGCAAGCAATTACAACTTGGGCTGGAGATTAACCCATCCAATTCCCATTTTGTACAATGGAAAAATAGAAGTGATGATGCTATCACCTGGTTGCTGAGAATTGAGTAATTGCCCTCTGACCTCTAGACACAACGTGTGTTATGCCCATACACTCTGCTCTTACACATGAATGCCACACACAGCTCAGAGTAGGACAAGAAACTTAGAACCACTAGATAGTAAATGACAGTGAATGGAGAGAGAGAGAGCCTGGAGGACCTGGGGGGTGGGGCCAGATTTGGAAGGCTAATCAGACTTAGGTAAAGGATTTAGCAGTGATCCCCTGAGCCATGGTCATTGTCATGTTTAGGGACAGGCAAGAGGCCATTGTACTCATGAAGGTAAAGATGAGACCAAGAAGTGGACCCCTCAACTAGGACCAAGTTGAGTCACATGGTTTAGGTCATGAAGATCAAGTCCCTGACTGGGTAGAGTGGTACACACCTTTGATCCCAGCACTCTGGGAGCACAGCAGGAGGATCTCTGTGAGTTCGAGGCCAGTCTGGTGTACATAGTAATATCCAGAACAGCAAGGGCTACAGAAAGACCTTGTCAAATGAGCAAACACTACCATCCCTTTAAAGAATATGAGGCTTTCCTGGGAACATCCCTCATGGGAAAGATTTTAAAGATCATTTTTCAGTGCAGTAGATTTGGAGAGCCAGCCAAGCAAGTTGAACACTTTTTAAAAAAAACCATTGGCAACAATGGCCATATTGATCTTGGTCTGTGCTGGTTAGTTTTTTTTTTTTTTTTTTTTTTTTTTTTTTTTGTCAACTAGACCCAAGCTAGAGTCACATGTGAAGAAGGAACCTCAATTGAGAAGATGTCTTCATCAGATTTGCCTGGGGACAAGTGTAGGGTGCATTAAGGACTCATGGAAGGACCTATAGCACCATGGGTGGTCTCAGCCCTGGACAGTGGTCCTAGGCTGTATAAAAGAGCAGCCAGAGAGAAGCATAAGGAAGTAGCCAGTATTCCTCTGGAGTCACCGCTTCAGTTCCTGTCTCCAGGTTTCTGCCTGGAGTACCTGCGTTAGCTTCTCTTGATGGTGGGCTATGCTAAAATAAGCCTTTTCCCTCCCCAAAGTTGTTTGGGTTAGTGTTTTGTCACAGCAGCAGAGAAATGAAATTAGAACAGAAAGCTAAATGCTATGAGGAGGTAGCCACTGCCGTCTAAGGGGCCATCATACCGGGCAAGCTTTTCATTATCCCTGCCCAAAGTGCCTACTGAGGAAACAGGACAAGTAAAATGACATATCACTGCAGTCCTGTGCTATTTCACCTCATCCCTGACCCCAGAGGCACTTGCATTATCCCTGTTATTCTGTGCAAGAAGCTGCTGGGTGGCTGGCACTGTAGATATCACCTGGTCAGCTTTGCCAAGGCCACCTTTGATGCCATCTCTAAGACTAGCAGCTCTCTCTAGAAGACTCTCAACCTCTGGAAAGAGACTGTATTTACCACGTCTCCCCATCAGGAGGTCATGGACCATCTTGGGAAAACTCACACCAGCATCAGGGAGATGACTCAGCAGGTCAGGGCACCCACGCAGGGTAAGGAGAGAACAAGCGTCCACAAGTTGTCTTCTGCCTTCCATGAGAACCAGGGCATAAATTTATGATGCACAAAATAAACAGATAAATTAAATCAAAAATAGCTAAAAATCATTTTAATTTAAAGAAAAGAAGGAAAACTCACACCAGAGTCTCCATGCAGATGACCCTGGCTCTAGTAGTGGCTACCACATAGGGGTTTTATATGAGAAAACAGAAAGTGAATTAAATCTGTTAAAAACAAACTAACAAGCTGATATGCAGCTCATCAATCAACTTCTGCTTTGGCTGAAAAAATGATGTCACATTTTCTTTTCATGACTCAACTATCTCTAACCAACTTCTGGCAGACAGATCTCTCACCGAGTTTCCACATTCTGCAGCCTCCCAGGTGGTCCAACACAAATATGTCTGTCTTCCCTGGACTATATAGCTAATGCCCACGGTCTTAGTCAGGATTTCTATTCCTGCACCAACATTATCACCAAGAAGCAAGTTGGGGAGGAAAGGGTTTATTCAGCTTACATTTCCACACAGCTGTCCATCACCAAAGGAAGTCAGGACTGGAACTCAAGCAGGTCAGAAAGCAGGAGCTGATTCAGAGGCCATGGAGGGATGTTACTTACTGGCTTGCTTCCCCTGGCTTTCTCAGCCTGCTCTTATAGAACCCAGGACTACCAGCCCAGAGATGGCACCAGCCACAAGGGGCCCTCCCACCTGTGATCACTAATTGAGAAAATGCCGCACAGCTGGATCTCATGGAGGCACTTCCTAACTGAAGCTCCTTTCTCTGTGATAACTCCAGCCTGTGTCAAGTTGACACACAAAACCAGCCAGTACAATTGACCCTTTGTCAACTTGACACACAGACACATCACTATTAAACCTCAATCCTTACTTTCTTATTCATCCCCAAGATGGAAATTAACTTTAAAAATCCCACAGTATTTACATATTTTTTTAAAATGCAATCCCTTTAAAATACCCAATATCTTTTAAAATTCAAAGCCTTTTAAAAATTCAAAGTCTCTTAACTATGGCCTCCACTAAAATGCCTTCTTACTTCAAGAGGTAAAAATATCAGGGCACAATCACAATCAAAAGCAAAAGCAAACTCCAACTGTCCAATGTCTGGGATCCACGAACCATCCTCTAGGCTCCTCCAAGGGCTTGGGTCACCTCTCCAGCTCTGCCCTTTGTAGCATACACCTTGTCTTCCAGGCTCTAGCTGCCTGTAGTCCACTGCCGCTGCTGTTCTTGGTGGTCATCCCATGGTACTGGCATCTCCAAAACACTTCTGTCTTATGCTGTAACTAGGCTTCATCAATAGCCTCTCATGGGGTCTCTTCATGGGGCCAAGCCTCAGTTCCTTTGCACGACCCCTTCAATCCCGGGCCCTCAATTGCAACTGAGGCTGCACCTTCACCAATGGCCTTCTGTGGCCTCTCACAGTGCTGAGCCTGAGCTGCTCTTCATGACCCCTTCATACCTTCAAAACCAGTTCCACCTGGATAACTCTTACACATTACCAAGTCCAGCTGCAACACAAAGTACAACCTTGGATATCTCTGGAACACAGCCTCTGTGCTCTCAGAAAACACTGCCCAGAAGATTTTACCTCAATGATGCTGGTTTCTTCTTAATCACCACTAATTTCTTAGCTCCAGCTAACTAGCATCCATAGTCCCAGTAACACAATGGTTAGCTTTAGTAGTTCTGGTATGTTGTTAATCACAGCTGATTCTTCAACCCCAGCTAACCAAAACCACAGAATCGTCACAATAAAAACATGGCCCTGATAAGAATCTTTAATTTTCCCTCTGAAATTTCACAAGCCAGGCCTCCATTTTCTGCACTGTTCTCAATATTGTCTTCCAAGCTCCTACACAACATCCCACAGAGTTCTTAATACCAAATGGATCTTCTAGCCCAAAGTTCCAAAATCTTTCCACAGTCCTCCCCAAAACATGGTCAGGTTGTCACAGGAACACTCTACTATGCTGGTACCAATTTGTCTTAGTCAGAGTTTCTATTCCTGCACAAACATCATGACCAAGAAGCAAGTTGGGGAGGAAAGGGTTTATTGAGCTTACACTTCCCCACAGCTGTTCATCACTAAAGGAAGTCAGGACTGGAACTCAAACAGGTCAGGAAGCAGGAGCTGATGCAGAGGCCATGGAGGGATGTTTCTTACTGGCTTGCTTCCCCTGGCTTGCTCAGCTTGCTTTCTTATAGAACCCAAGAATACCAGCCCAGAGATGGTACCACCCACAACGGGCCCTCCCCACTTGATCACTAATTGAGAAAATGCCCCACAGCTGGGTCTCATGGAGGCACTTCTCCAACTGAAGCTTCTTTCTCTGTGATAACTCCAGCCTGTGTCAATTTGATACACAAAACCAACCAGTACACCCACCATAGTGGCATTCCCAGGCAACTATATTCCCTGTCAATCCCTCACTGAAAATGCAGCTTTCTGCTTGATCTGATTTCCCAAGTCACAGCTGGGGCAGGATTAGGGAAGATGTGGTTTACCCCCAACTAAACTGATGTTTATAGGCTCCAGCAATAATTTAACAAGTGTTGGGCGGCGGTGGTGGCGCACGCCTTTAAACCCAGCACTTGGGAGGTAGAGGCAGGCGGATTTCTGAGTTCGAGGCCAGCCTGGTCTACAGAGTGAGTTCCAGGACAGCCAGGGCTACACAGAGAAACCCTGTCTCGAAAAACACCAAAAAAAAAAAAAAAAAAAAAAAAGTCGGGCATGGTGGCGCATGCCTGTAATCCCAGCACTTGGGAGGCAGAGGCAGGTGGATTTCTGAGTTCGAGGCCAGCCTGGTCTACAGAGTGAGTTCCAGGACAGCCAGGACTACACAGAGAAACCCTGTCTCGAAAAAAACAAAAACAAACAAACAAACAAGTGTTACCTTGTGAACAGCAGCCCTGCATGCTAGGTCACTGCCCTGTCCACACCCTGAGCAAAGACCACAGACTCTCACCATTAAAACAACCTGAACTCCTGTTCCAGAGTTTCAGACCTTCAGATCTGCCCCATGTCTTTAACCTAAATGAAACACACACACATACACACACACACACACACACACACACACATATACATATATAAATACATGCACACACATACATCACACATATATACATATATATACATACACACATATGTGCATACATATACACATATACTATACATGCACAAACACCAAACACACACACAATTTCATTCTCTACAATAATACAAAAATTACCTAAGATCTTGCCCTGGAACCTCCTACCTCTGAGGTGATTGACAAGATTTAACTTTTCATTCAGAACAATATCATCAACCATCAGGTACAAACTAGCCTGATAGCCCAACCATGACATTTTCAGGCATCAAGGAGTGTTTTCCAATGTCTCTTATTCAGTCTCAATAAAAGAGAGAGACTATGGATGCGGGTTAGCCTCCCTCCCTCTTAGTGTTTCATTTCCCCTAGGATGAGATGCAAAAACACAAAAAAGAACGCATGGCTTTTATTTAGGTTTCATATTTGAAGCTTAGTTTTCCTGCTCCCTCTTCTTTCCAATGGGAAAGTGCACATGCAGGGGTAGACACACACTTGTACACACATCTGCATGGGTACACACACACACACACACACACACACACACACATGCGCGGACTGCACAAGATCAGAATGAAGATATGGAAGGGATTGGGAACGGATTATAATCAGAAACCTACAAATGTAAGCTAGAGGTTTCCTGTCACACATCTTGCTGATGTCTGTCCGCCCTGGAATGTGCTAACCACTGTGCTTTCTCTTGCTCACTTTTCACTCCCCTTAGGATTAGTAGGATACAACTGGAGCCATTTGTAACATACGAACTACGAAAATGAAGATCAGGCCCATGGTGATAATTGTTTCAGGTTGTGGTGGGCCCAGAGCACACCCAGAGACTGATGATGGCTTAAAGAGTATCTTCAAGTTCTTACACCATGCTCTTTGGCCAGCTACAAAGGATTGGCTATCAGCTGTCAAGTTTCAATGTTAGAAATAATCAGCAAACAATTAGTCTGACAGAGCTAGTGCATCCTACAACCAGAATTCATGAACAAGCCATTTGGGCACTAAAGCCGGTACTTCCCAACAGCTTGCAATGTGTTCTTCCCTCTACTGGATATATGAACAGTTCCTATGTGACTTTGAAGATGATGATGATGGGGGCGGGTGATTGGTGATGATGATGATGAATGGGAGAAAATGAAGGAAGGCAAGGGATTCTGATAGTTTCCTAATGATTTGTATCCATGGGAATGTGGGATTAACAAGACAGGGTGCCATGGGTTGTAGAGGAGCTTGTGGGGCTCCTCTCTTCCTTGCTATAATGTTGCCTACACTAAATTCTGCAATGAGGGGCTAGAAAGATGGCTCTGTGGTTAAGAGCACGGTCTGGTCTTCAATTCCCAGCACTCCCATGCTGCTAACAAATAGCTGTAGCTCTGAACTCTGATTCTCTGCAAGACTAGCAAGTGCTCTTATCTGCTGAGCTCTCTCTCCAGCCCTTGAGGATTTGTTTTGAATCTATAAGCTCATCACCATTTAGAGGAGGGAGGGAGGGAGGGAAGGAGGGAGGGAGGGAAGGAGGGAGAGAGAGAGAGAGAGAGAGAGAGAGAGAGAGAGAGAGGATGAACTCAATTAAACCTTAATAAAATGGTAAATGAGGTAGCAGTTCTATTATGTCATTCACAAGATAATGCAAAAGCAAGAAAAGCTACAGGCTAATTAGCCTCCTGAGAGAGGCTCTAATATTTCAATAAGACACAGAGGTAAATTCTGAGCTATTGAGACAAGAAGAAAACTACGAATTGCCATGTTCACCTGCACATGTTGTTTAAAAGAAAAAGAATGTTGCCCGGGGATGGCCTCTTGCCTTTTTCTATCAAGTATTTCTTAAACTTCCTTGCAACTTTTCAGCCCCTCACATTTGCCTCTGGCTGATTTTAAATTATGCTAATTGGAAGAAGGAAAAATGCTGGTAATAGAATAAAATGGAAAGCCATTTCTTATAGCATCTGGTGCAATCTGAGCCATTTAAAAGTGCATCTTATGGAGTAGAGATATGAATGAGCAATGCCAGTCTGATTGCAAACAACATGGGTCTCATTAGGATATGTCAATCTGATTACTAGGTAGTGAGACTCTGCAGATTAGTACAGTAGGCCTTAATTGCATCTTACATATTATGTGTGTAATAGATAGTTTCTCTGGGTCTACATTTAAGCCACTTTCTCGCATGGCTATCTTTTCCAGCTCTGCACAAAGCTGTGTCTGTCTTCTGCTAAGTTGATTTCAGCTGTGCTCTTGGGTTCTAATTCTATTTTCTCCCAAGTAGTCATCAAGTTTTCTCCAGCAGTGCTATAAACAAAAAAACATATCCAGGGTGATTGCCAGAAATCAGATATGTCAGTGGTCTATTACCTATTCAACTGGGAGCTGTCAGTGGCTAGGGGCACTTCCTCCAGAGGGAAAGGGTAAAATAACTGAGGCCTCAGCCCCCCACTCGGCAATGGGTCTTAATTGGGTTGTTGATGTAAATGGGTGGTACAGTTTTTTCATTGTCAAAATCTATTTGGTTCTTTGCCCAGGTCTTGACTTTGGTGCACACTATAAAGTTTGTGGTTTATGACATCTGAGTGTGCTATTGAGATGAAAACTTCAACAGTCACCTTCTGAGGTATCACAAACTCCCTAACCCTTTCTCCAAATCTCGAATCCTCTGTGGCCTGCCAGCACTACAGCTTCTTGACCATCAACCCAGAACAGAAACTTGCCAATCAGCTGAAAATTGGGGTTTGCACTTGGACATGCCTTGAGACATGGCAAGAGAGACCTAGAAAATAGCAATGCAACCAAGTAGCTCCTATTCAGATCCCAGAGTTCCGTTTTCCATCATGTAAGTTCCTTGTTACATGGGAACTTAGGGTTTTTGTTTTGATTTGTTGTTTTGTATCTCAAACTCCAGAAAACAGGCACCCAAACTGTGCTTGAAAATAGCCTCATGCTCCAGAGATATTAAAAGGATTCAAGTTTCAAATATGGTTTAAAATTTCTAGATTAAAATGGAAAAACCTGTTTAAGAGAGGCCTTCCCATAAGTCATTGGGTTTGTTAAGTCAAATAAATGGAAGGGGGACTTGCAGGGTATGTCATATGCTGTCTGCTCTTATTCAGCCACAGACCCCTGTACCTCCCAACCCTCACGGACACCCCCCCCATAATACTCATCAGCATCTTTCCAAACTAACCTTTCACCTCAGTGCTAACCCATTCTCTTCTGAGCTGTGTTTGGCATCCGTAGCATCTGATTGGCCTGTGAAGACATCCATTTGGCACCGCGTATTTGCATTGGAGTGATTACTCTGATCTTTCATACCAAATGGACAATACCAGGAGAGTTCACTCTTATTTTACAAACAAACAAACAAACAAACAAACAAAGGTGGGGGAAAGGGACTTTCAGGGGAGGTGAAGTGATCCATTTAAGGTCACACAGCTAGAAAGTGGCTGGGTGTTCATATAAAATCTTTTATTAGATGATGTTCCACCTATGCCTCAGTTAATTTTCCTGTCATCATGGGACCTATCTCGTGTTTCTGTTTGGGTAATGACTTGCCTCAGTGTGTCACAGGCCATCACTGTGAAGAATGGCATTTGAGATGTGTTGCCTGTGGCTTTTATCCTCCAAATATGAAAATGGTAATTAAAGAGAATCACCACCCCGTTCCAGCCTACCCTCACTCCATATCAGATGACAGCATCTTAGCTATAGATTATACCTAAACAAAAGGTAGAATGCAGAGACTAATTCTTACAAAGCCCTGTCTTAGAGAAATATTGCACTTAATCATTTGTTCCATGAAAGCAGAGACAGAGGGGGAGGGAGGGCGGGAGAGAGATAGAAAGAGGGAAAGGGGAGAGAGGTATGGGGTGGAGAGAGCAGGAGAAGAGGGGGGAAGAATGAGCAGAGGGAGGCAAGGAGGGAGGGAGGGAGGGAGAGAAAGAGAGAGAGAGAGAGAGAGAGAGAGAGAGAGAGAGAGAGAGAGAATAACAACTCAATTTAAAAAATAGCCTACCCAGCAACAGAATAGCCAGGTAACAACACAGTCAACACACAGTGCCAACAATGGTGTGTTAATGTTGTTGACACTACCCATCTAGAGCCTACTCACATGACAGTATAAACATATTGGGTGGAGTAACTTGGGTACCTCCCATAGGGTGGTGAAGAGCCACTTTTAGATCACTGGTTCTCGACCTTCCTAATGCTGCCCCCTGTTTAATACATTTCCCCACGGGTGATCCCCAGCCATAGAATTATTTTTGCTGCTCCTTCCTATGTGTGGTTTTGCTACTGTTATGAATCATAATGTAAATATGCTTTCTGATGATCTTAGGCGACCCCTCTGAAAGGGTTATTTTAACACCCAAAGGAGTCGTGACCCACAGGTTTAGAACCACTTTTTAGATGCCCTTTGCATCTTAATTTCCCAATTCAAGACTTATCAACAAGGTGTCTTGGGGCTTGTCTTCTAACCACGACACATAGCGTTCACACTTACTGATGGGCGTAAAACAATTTCCTCTTTTTTGCTTGTTTCACTTTTGTGGGCTGGCTGTTGTGAAAATTACAGAAACACACAGAGCCTAGCACCGTGTCTGATAAGTAGTTAGTGCTCAGGAACACTCAAATAAATGAGAGACCGAAGTGATGGGCTCCACACCCCACTGCTTTGGGAGACATAGATTAAGGCTTCAAAGCCTTACTCATCAAAAATAAAAGAGTACGTGTTGGTAGGACTTTTCGTATTCTAGCTGTGTCTTTTATTTTTAAGAGAACACTCTTCAAATCAGTTGCCAGGGATTAAGGTTTAATTGTGAACTCCCCACCCTTTAATGGAATGGTTAAGACCCTTAAAACTCTACAAAGCAGGTACTTCTGTGTAGAAGAGGGTTGTGGTTAGAGATGTGTAGACATCTATTCTGCTAGAAACCTAGTAACATGTGACAGACAGGGGCAAGAATGTGAATGAATGTTCTTGCCAAGCTGAGCTGGGCTGAACTTCAGCGAATCTTTGGGAAATGAACTAAAAGCAAAACCCGAAGTTTACATGGCTGTGTTCACTTCAAGCGGAAGTCTTCCCTGAGCACTTCCAGATGCATCGTCCTCCTAGGCTTGTATGCAGGCTCACTGGTCCAACCCTCAAGTTGCAGCTCTTCTCCCTGTGCATTTAAGGGTAGATTCCCCAGTGTCCTAGCACTCACATTTGGAACATGTTGAGTTCTGGGTGATGAGAAAGCAGAATCCAGGTAAGTTGTCTTCCAAGGATAGCTAACGAGTCTCTGAACATGGTTTTCCATACCCCCTCCCCCTTCTCTCAAGACCCTTTGTTTGCATAGCAAGCCTGGCTGCATCAAGAGGGGACTGGACCCATCACTCAGTGCTTGGAACAGTTGCCATGGCAACTATATACCCTTCTGGAAATCAGCTCTTGCTCCCACGGTCTCGACTGAGATACTTTATAGCTTTAAGTCTGATTTTCAATGAACAGGGACTTTTACCAACAGATATTTATTTTACATAACAGTGTCATGAAGACGGCACTTCCCTGATGACTAGGTTTTCATGATTTGCTGTCTCCAAACCAATTTAGAACTTGAGGACATTTACAGGATTCCCCTTTCAAAAGGTATGTACACAAGTAAAAGTAACAATTACATAACTGGGGGGGGGGGAGAGCGTAGGGGGCTGTCTTGAACCTTGTTGAATGTCACTGTCAGGAAAGGACCCATGGATCTTAGATTCAAAGCACAGAATATGGTGCTTGCAGTCCATGGAATCATCTGACTGGGGTTCATGGGGCTCACAGAGATTGGGGAGCCTGTAGGGGACTAAACTATGTCCTTTGTATATATGAATGGTTGAGTAGTTTGGTGTTCTTGTAGGCATCCTAACAGTTGGGGGAGGGGCTGTCCCTGACTCTGGCCTACTCACGGGACGACTCTCCTTCTATCCAGTTTCCTTGTCCAGTCTTGATATGATAGTACATGCCTGGTCGTACAGTAGCTTGTTAAGCTGTGTGTGTCCCCGAGAGGCCTGTTCTTTCAGAGGGGAGTCGTGGAGAAACTAGGGGAGAGGGGATGTACTATCTGAGAACATGAAAACAAGAAACAAAAATAAAGTCTGGTGCTTGGTATCTTGGGTCAGTAACAAGGATGCAAGAGAGGCTTGCGGGCGAGGGTGCTGTAGAAGTTGGTGCCATCTGAGAACTATCATAGAACATGGCAAATTATTTAACTTCCATAAAAATTCATAGCACTATGATTACCAGTGGCACAAATAAGGAAACAGGCCTAAGGTATGTAAGAATCTTATTCTGTATTGTGTAATTCGTAGGTAGGGGATCCTGGACTCTTAAGTCCACAGTGTAAAATCCTGGAATATAGGATCTCAGAATCAGATTTTTTGATGCATGGTTTTCAATGGCAAGGATAAGAAGCCAACTGTACATATATCAGATTACACTGTACGCTAGAAACATGTACAATTAAAATAACAATTAGTAAATTGGGCATAGCAGCAAATGCCTGTTATCCTATACTCAGGAGGCTGAGATTTTTGAGGCTAACCTGGGTTACACACATGGTGAATTTTTTTTTTCAAACAAAAAACAAAAAACAAAAAGAAATTAAATGTTTTAATTCAAGAATTGATCAAATATTTGAAATCCTCCAAACAAATACATCTAATCAGGAGTTAAGATTCTGTGTTGATAGCCGGGCATGGTGGCGCCCACCTGTAATCCCAGCACTTGGGAGGCAGAGGCAGGCAGATTTCTGAGTTCAAGTCCAGCCTGGTCTACAGAGTGAGTTCCAGGACAGCCAGGACTACACAGAGAAACCCTGTCTCGAAACAAAAACAAAAACAAACAAACAAACAAACAAACAAAAAAGATTCTGTGTTGATTCAAATAACAAACAAATTATCTAGCAAGACTATACAAATGGAACATATTGGAAGGATATAACCAAAGCCAATCAAGGAAGAGTGGTACAAGTTTGTAATCTCAGCTACTAGGGAGGCAGAAGCCAAATGATTCCTAGTTCAAGGTTAGCATGGGCTTTATTTAACGTGAGTATCAGGCCATGTTCAGCATCTTGCTAAGAGCTCGTCTTGATGTAAAAAGAGGCTGGGTTTAGCTCTTTGGTGAAACATTTGCCCAGCATGTGTCCCCAACACTGAAGAAAAATGAAACAGAACAAAGACAGATTTCAGGTTTGTATACGGCAACTACTTTATTACTTTCAAATGCAAACTCTTTGCATTTAGTTTGCTATTTTACAACTTTACAAACTAGGTATAAAAGACCATAAATAAATGACATAAGTTATGTGTACCTAAAGTTCATGAAGGGAAGAAAAATACCTTGACAAATAAAAACAAAATAGAAAAATCTATGGCTAACTCAAAAGATTGCTCAAAATTTGGAACATGTATGAACCAAGAGATGTTCAGCTAACTTCTTTTTCAGAATGAACTAAATTATAATATGCCTTATACATTCTAATTATAACCACAGTCCTTGCATATTCCAACAGACTTGGAGTAATACAAAATAAATACACTCTTCAGCGTTTATTAATACTTGATGTTATTTGGACAATGCTAAAGGAGTGAAAATATTGCTTCTAGTACTTTCCTTTACTGGTCAAAATTTAAGTGTCTTCAGACAAATAGTTGCGGCTGTGGGGTGTATGGATTAATACACGTACCCTTCACAGATGAATACAAGAGGTCTCGGAACACACACAGCAATCGTGTTGTGAACACAACCTTTCCTCTATTCTTCAAAACACACCAGAACATTTCATTTATAAGATTGCCAAAAATAACTCAGAGCCTGCAGACACGTGGTGAAACAGCTTGATCTGGTGCAGGGAACTGCTCGTGGCTGCTTTGAATAGATTTTACCCTTTCAGCACTTGCTCCTGGGCTGGACACAGACCCGGAAGTTGACCTCCTCTCACCTGACCTCTGGGAAAGATGATCCACCCAGAGGTTCAACTTCATCTTTTTTTTTTTTTAACACATGTTTTTCAGGCATCAATGCATAGGCACATCCCTTTAAAAATATATTAAGGTCCCCCCCCAAAAGGGGTGAATTAACTTTGTCACTCTGGCATAGTTATGAGAATACAATGCCACACACCCTGTCAGAATGCAATAAATATTTATTGGTGATTTTCTTTACTTATTCACAATATATGGTTCAGAATCTTTTCCCCCCGCTTTTTTTTTAATTATTATTATTCCCTGATTTGATGTTATAGCTTATATAAATGGCCACAGTATCTGTGACCATAGCTCAGAATTAAGCAAGGCAGCCACTCAGGTTAAATAAAATGGCAGTATGCTGGCTGGAGTTTGGTATACATATCCTGTCAATACTGAATCTTCATACACCAGAACTCCGATTCTAGAAGACTGATGTACTTTCAAGGGTAAAAGTAGTTAGCTGCATATTAATTACCAGAACTTTCCACATGTAATTGGGGAACCTGGAATTGCTAGAGGCCATTTCATCCCAACTACATTAACCTCAAGAGCCACTGGCATGTATGTATCTTTCTGTGACACTGGGACACAAAGTATTACTCCAGACACATCATCTCAAGGCTGACACACATATCTAAGTTCATCTCCAAAAAGTATATGAATTGCATATATTTGTTCGCATCCAACAAGTTCATTTATGCAGGGAAACAAAGGCGACTTATACTCCATCTGGGGTCACAATTCGGATTCCATCCCCTTCTCTCTCCGTTGTGGAATCAGTGAGTCAGGCTTCTACCTAAGAGCCGTTCCACCATCGAGGTGAAAACATCTGTCCAAAGAACTGCTTCTTAGGATGAATGTGACAGACACATTACCCTTACAGATAGAGAACATGTAGCATTTCCAAGCTGTCTTCCCAAGGGGACGGACATGGTTTCCAGGTCTCGTATATCATGTGACTCTATCTTTGAACTGGTAATAAACCAGAACTCTCCAGAAATAAATAGCATTCCACAACATTCACAGGCAGTTCTAAGCATGAGGTTACGCACGCACGCACGCACGCACGCACACATACACATACACGCACACATACACACACACACACCACACCACACTCACACACCTATGTACACACATCAAAAGAGATACTCAGGTCATATTTTAGTCTAGGAAAAAAATATATTTATATCACTGCAATGGCACACCCTGGGTAAAATGTTACTTCAGCAATGCGTATCGGAGGCAGCTTACGGAACTGGCTTTGTTCTGCGTGGTGGCGCCTGACCTGGCGTCCATAGTAAAACCTGTGACATTTGGTCACTTCCTGCCACACGGATGCAGCAGGGACGTACAGGAATGAAATATGGAAATACGTATAAATAAAACCACAAGGAGTTTGGGAGCAAGGGCTCTGCAGAGCTGGTGCCTAGAGACAGCACATTCCTCAGTGCAGCTGGAGAACAGATGCCAAGGCTGGACGCTGTTTTCCTGGGTGAAAGGGGACTTGACACATTTCTTCTGCTGTTCAGGTACAGGTGTTTTGTCGTGTCTTTGCCTCAAAACTGGCAGAGGAGAAGCCAAAGGAAAACATTCAGAAGGAACCGGCGAGGGTGTGTTCTATTTTCTTCCAAGGGCTTATGCAATCAACAGGAAGGGCTGTGAGGCTGAGATACCAGAATCTATTCCCTGTAGAGAAAAGAGAGACAAAAAATGTCAGCTGGTATTCCCAGCCAGCAGTCAACCAATCAGCTACGCATCACATTTCTATCAAACTAGCAGGATGGATATAACACTTTGGGTTCACAGAAAGTGACAAGGCTTGGTGCATACTGAGTCCTAGTAACATATGCCTTAAATACAAACTAGTAAGAACAACTCCCTTGTCAATACAGAGGCTGATTATAATTACCCCAACTATTACTGTTGTTATTCTTTAAGACAGGGTCTCACTCTGACACTCCGGCTGACATTGAACTCCAAGAGATTCACCTGCCTCTGCCGCCTGAGTGCTAGGATTAAAGGCGTGAGCCACTACATCTGGCTAAATCAAATTATTATTAAAAAAAAAAAAGAGTGAGTCAGGCATAGTAGTACAACGTTTTAATTCCAGCACTCAGGAGACAGAGGCAGGTGGATCTGTAGGGGTTTGAGGTTACCCTAGTCTACATAACAAGTTTCAGGCCAGGGCAGGCTACATAGTAAGACTCTGTCTCATAAATAAAAGCAAACAAGACCTCACTAATTAACTAAAACTAACTAATTAAATAAATAAGGAAAAGAAAGGAGCAGGATCTAACATATTGTCTAACACTTCCTTTCTGGGAAGTAATAAACCACAGATTTTGAAATCTGACCAGACACAGACTTCACCAGGCAGACACAGGCTCATATGAAGGACAAGGAGACAAGAATATGAACTTGGCCTTAAAACTCCAATATGCAAGCACACCTTATGCACAGGCATCATTTGGCTAGAAAGTTTCTTTCGCTACATCTGACCTCTTCAGGCTGCAAACCCCCTTCTTCATTTGGTGGGGAACTATAAATACCTCTTATGTAAATATATTCACAGTATTGAGTGGACATTGGGGGTGGGGAATGGTTTAGGTGAAGATGGATATTTAAGGTGAGAAGGAAGGGGATCTAGTTAACATCAGAGTAAGAATCCAAGCAGCTAGTTCCTTTGATAAGGGAGTTCTAGAATTGAAGCCAAGGAAGCCATGTGGTCTGCGAAGGACCTATGGTACAAAACATACCATGCAATGTGCTTCAATACACAAAACTGCTGCTCTCGAGTCAGTCATAGGATATGCAAATATCTTTATAAGTGTGTCCTTTAATATTGATACCTACTGCCTCACAGCCTCCCATAAACCAAAGCAAAGAAGTCTGTCTGACCACCAGGCCACATGCAGAGAACACGTGGTGAGCCTGCAAGGGGTGGCAGAAGGCACCTGTCCCCCCCAGGGAGCTCTGTGCAAGCATAGTTCTCACACGCACACACGTCATGTCGGGAAAGCTATGATTATGAAGGTATCATTATCTCTCTAATTTACAGGTGGAGGAACTGAGTTAGGAAGCAAAGCGGGGAGAGTTTCCAGTGTCAACGTTTCGGTTGGCTTTAGACGGGCATAGCTGTCGGCATGCCAGAGTCTGGCTCCTCGCCCTGGGAAACAGCGTGGCTTCCCTATTGTTCTCAAGGCCCACTGCTCAAACTCGAGGAGGCAGTAAACACTTTTACTGCTCCTGGGGTATTACTGCAGACACCTGGGACGTCCTTTGTGGGCCTTTCCATGGGCTTTGACTCTACCATAGGCATACGGTTAAGACTCAGAAAGACTCGGAAGGTGGCCTCTGAATGACATAACTTTCCATATTATTCCATTTGCAGAGATAGCTGCCAAGGAGCAGGAAAAGGAGGACCTCAGCACTGTAAACAACACGGTTAACTTGTTAGAATACTTCAGTGAGGCTGTGCTTGGAACACATTCTGTGTTTAGAAAAACATGTCAGGCCTCAAGTTGGTGAGTTTAAAAAAGGAAACCTTTTAATCATTCAGCACCGGCTGAGAGGTGATAGTCTGTTCTCACTTAATGTATGATTCTATAATGCTTTCTTAGTGGGATAGGACTGCAGAGGTTAAAAACAAAGTACTTGGACCAGTGAGATGGCTCAGTGGGTAAGAGTGCCTGATGCCAAGCCTAAGGACCTGAGTTCGAGCCCTGGGACCCACGTGTAGAACTGACTTTTATATGTTCTTGTCCTTTAACCTCCAGACACATACATGACAGACAGACCACACACATACACATACACACACACACACACACACACACACACACACCAAAATTCAATGTACCCCCAAACTTCCACAGCTTCTTAAAACTTTTTTTTGTAAATCAAAACAAGCCAAAAAATGAAAAAAGAAAAAAAGAAAGAAAAGAAGAAAGAGAGAAAGAGAAAAAAGCAGACCCTCCCACCCATATTTGTCAACTTTTAGCATGGAAAAATATCAAGAACTCCTAGACTTCAGCAAAAGCAGAGATAAAAACAAAAATTGTTAGAGTACTTAAAAAAATATCCCTTGGGAAGAGAAAAGCTTTTTACAACTAATATTGTAAGAAAAGTTTTTACTAAACTGTCATAATTTGACAGCATTAAATTTAGCATTCCTTACTCTCTAAGAGATGGCTTTCAGGGAGAGGGGGAGAGAGAGAGAGGGAGAGAGAGAGAGAGAGAGAGAGAGAGAGAGAGAGAGAGAGAGAAATTTGCCAGAAAATCATTGCTCATTCTTTCAACTTACCTTGTAAATTTGGGAGTTGCCTCTTTAAAGGTGTGTGTGTGTGTGTGTGTGTGTGTGTGTGTGTGTGTGTGTGTGTGTGTGAAAATTCTCCATTCAGGATTGTCTCAGCCCACTATCCATAAGGTAGTTACGATAAGTTTGTAGCATTCCCAAACAAGGCTTTATATGGCACAGCCTCAGCCCAAATAGGCCTCATTTGTCCGGTGAGGGGTAATAGGGCTGTGGAGTTTGCTTTTTTTTTTTTTTTTAATCCATTTTCTTTTCTTTCTAGCCCCCACTATGTCATAAAAATCCACCAGGTGTCCTGGGCACTGAAGAGGCAGCATGAATGGGCCAAGTGGCTTTCACCTGGATTTTCTTCTGTGGAATAGACCAAGCCCTGACAGCCACCACCGAGTCCTTTAACAATACTCCTGGGCCTCGGCCGGTCTTCATTCTGGTAAGGAGTGATGACTGTAGTTAATGCCACAGATGCAATCCTTCCGTTGAAATTCCAGACAGAGAAAGGACTAGGGTGACTTGAAAAGCCGCGTATCTGACGGGAAATACAGCATCGAAACTCAGAGGCAGAGTTTTATTTATATAAGTACACGTATTTTACACACCAGCGATGGACAGAGAGTTCTTCTGAGAAATTACTGGCTCCGGGTTTAATTCTGATGATCAAGGTCATTCATTATAAGCCCCATGGTTACAGCAATCTCTTACACCAAGCAACGCTGCAGATATTTTTGTCTTTTGTTTGTTTGTTTGTTTGTTTTCCTTTAATTTCAGAGGGCGAAGACGAAGTAAAAAAAGTGCAGTTCTTCAATTAAAGTGCATGGATGAGGTAAACTATTCGAGAGTTTTGAGTCTATTCGGTACTGGCTCAGACAGGGACCATCCTGCCATGCATCTGCTGCATTTGGGTTCGCATCGCCTGGACGCTGCTCAAAATCTTATTCTGGTGCGTGACTGCAGTGATGCCAATTCTTGCCAGGTCACTGTAGGTGGGGCCGAGGGAGAAGGAAAGAAAGTCATGAGGGGTCTGGAGAACCTCCTCCTCAAGGCTTCATGCAGACATACATTTGAATCAGCCACAGTTAGTACAGTACAAGGCAGGTGTATAAATGCTTCATTAAGCCACCCAATACAACAATGCAGGTACTATATATATATATATATATATACATATATATGTATATATATACACACACACATATATATGTAGTCGTGTAAAATTATACTCAACCAAAATGAGAGGCATTCCATGTAGTGGGTTTGGCCTAATGTTTGTATTTTAATGTTAATTTGGGTCCCTAAAATTCTTTACAGGAGAGAGCCCACACATACGGACTTAAGACACTGAGGGAACCTGCCCCCAGTTGGTTCTGATTGGTTAATAAAGACACCGGCAGCCAATGGTTGGACAGGGCAGATGAAGCTGAGACTTTTTGGATTCCTGGGCTTGGGGACTGGAGGGGAATGAGGAGGAGATCCACCTCACTGAGAGAGTGCAGCCCAGAGCCCAGCCCAGGTAAGCACCCTCTGGGCCCAGAACAGCCAAGAGAAAACACAAAATTTAGTTAAGTTGTAGCTCAGAATTATCAGCGGGAGGTAGATTCTCTCAGTAGTAGAGGTTAGGCAATAGCCCAGCTATTATGCTGACTAAGACATATCAAAACATAAAGGCTATATCTCTGTGTGTGTCTTTCATTCGGGAATGTCAAATATTGAGGCGGGTAGTGAACCTGCCACAGAGATGATTTTTTTTTAAATTAATTTTTAATACAGTCATTCCAGATTTCTTTTTCTTTTTTTCTTTTTAAATTTAATGAGTAGGGAATGATTATGAAGCTCAAAGCACAACAGGCAAATACTATGAAATCTCGATTTACCCTTTGGTGTTACATCGCTGAGTACTTACTCCTGGCTCATGTGAACCACAGCTTCTAGTGTCGTGTACCCGGCGGCCGTGAAGTTGTCCTTATACCGGTCCATCTTGATGGCCTGCAGCCAGTCGCCCACCGATACCACGGCAGAGAATTCAGGGGAGCTGGGGTCTAACAAGGCTGTGTTTGGTCTGAAAAGAGAAAGAGTGTGTAAAACAGCTTTAAGTCAGACTGCCTAGGACAGACGGGCCGGAAAAACAAAAGTCCAAAATTGTAAGCGGAATAGCTGTCATTCAAAATTAACGTGCCTTTCCCCCCCCCTCCTCATGGTCCTCGTTTTAGGTGGACCACTCAGGGAATTGAGTCTCATAGCAGGTCCCTGATCATCCTAACTTGGTAGAGAATGGGGTAGCCCTTGTGACTCATCCCTGTACAGTCTCTGGAGAAAGAATCCATTTTCCATCAGGACCATAGACCACAGACATGAGTTCAGAAACTATGAACACCTCAGTGAAGCAAAGGCAGGAGAATTGGGAGCTTGCCAGCTGCCAGGCGTCATGGAAGCAGACGGAGCAGGGAGTTCCGGTCCAGCGTGCTCTAAGCGAGGAGTGTGAGACATGCGCAGTGCGCATCCCCGTGGGTGGGGGTGGGGGTGGGGAAATTAATCCTCTTTTGAAGCAACCTAGGCCTGACCAGCACATGCAAAGACCAGGGGGGGAAAATGTCATTGTGATTGCTCTATGGATTGGGGTATGCGCTCCTCAGATTCCTCTGCTAATTGCTGAGCCGTCTCTTGAGCCTGAATTTGTTCATTCTTAAGACAGGAGTTCACTGTCAGATCGATAGGTAAGACTGATTGGTCTCAGGCATTCTGCCTTTCCTCATGATAGAGATCCACGAGGAATCTCCCAGGAAAGTCTTTAAGAGACTTATAGTCATCTTCATCTTTCTACTGAATGACCACAGGCTAGCCCTTCAAAGAAGCATTTTGTAACACCTCTATTGTAATCCCCCCCCCCACACACACACAGAAACATGGTCTTCTTAAACTTTCCTAAACTTCCCTTTCCTCTTAAAACCACAGAAATTCTGTGTCTGATTTTAACATTCTAGCCTGATTGTGCACAAATATTTAAGTTGGAATAATGTCCTCAAATTAGGGCAGTTTTTCTTTAAAAAAAAAAAAAAGAAAAAAAAAAACAGAAGGAAGTTATTGTGATATCTAGATTTGCTTTTCTATACAGAATCAATCCAATCCTTGAAAAGCTTTCATTTTTTACCTCAATTATTTTCGTTTGTATTATTTTCCTTTTACATAAATATTTTAAGCAAAAACTAATTTTACAGCAATCAATTTTGTGTTTCAATAACTTGTCTCTCTGACCTTCCTCTTGTATCTGTCAGTTAGTTCAGTTGTCTAATTTTTCTGAGTTAAATTCAGCAACTGTTTACAATAAAAATCCGCAAGGTCAAACTCTTCTAATTTTGAGTTAATAACATTACCACATAGAATTTTATAACTGTCATTAAGTGGGTGTGGGTGGGGGAGGAGCCACAGCATTTGTTGTTAAACAAAACCCAAATTGTTTGTATTTATTAGTAATTTCAGTCTAGGCTCATGAACAGGGTTCTAATTGACTGACAAGGTCAGAAAACCTCAAGGTGAAAATATCTCCACTGGGTGTCAGTTGGCCACTGCCCAGCTTGTTCTGAAGTCTCTGTTCTCTTTGTAGAATACCGCATTTGCCTAATTTTGTGCTAAGTCGCGTCCCATATTCTATTATATCCTATTATCATCAACAGTGACAGGCATTATTTTAGTACTATTATCAAGAAAAAGTTCAAAACTGAGAAAAATATATGCTGTAACTCAACCTGCTCTATGCTTTGGCGGAAGACAGGCACTATGCAGTACTAGTCGCTGAAGAGCTTTTCATATGGATCTAAATGCTAAGAGAAGTACCAAATACTAAAAACACCTCCCCCTTGCCTCTCCCCACATAAGGACACTAATGAAGGCAAAAAGGGAAATTCACCCTGAGAATTGAAGAAACTACTAGACTTGGAAAGAAGGCTTGGGAGCCATTTTAATCTTTCCAAGAATAGGACAAGAAGGAAGCTCCCACATGGTTAAAGAGGTCTTTCTTCAAATAATAAAGTTACACACAGTCCCAGCTAAGATTTAGAATTTAGCCACATTGAGTGTTATTCCAGAGATTGATGCTCACTTGAAGCAAGCCTGAGTCTTATCATTTTGACTTAACAGTCTAACCAAGATGCCTTTCTAGCCTGATCTACACCAGATGAGTCTTGTGTCTAGGTGTCCTGAATCTGTTGACAGGAAAGTCCATTCTTTAAGGAAACTTCCTGGTGAACCATGGCCCTGGGACCTTTTATGTGTTGTTCTCCCCCTCCCCCCTCCCCCCTCCACGGACCAATCTGCTTCTTCCAGCTCAAAGTAATTGAAGAAGCCACCCAGGTTGCAGATCTCAGAGGTGGCCTGCGACTTTGCAAGGCAGGAATTAGGATGCACTGCGTTCAGTTGTCACAGATGATGTGGTCACTCATAGATCACTATTAGTAAGGATGGCAAACCTGGAACTCTCTGGCCCTGTCCTCTTCAGGCTGTTGGGGTTGCGGATGAGTTTGTCCAACATGTTGACGATCTGCCCAAATTTCGGCCTGTCGCTTCTCTCTTTCTGCCAGCAGTCCAGCATTAACTGATGGAGGGCGATGGGGCAGTCCATCGGAGGGGGCAGCCTGTACCCCTCCTCGATGGCTTTGATCACCTAGAGCAGACAGAAGGACGCTATGGTGAGCTGCCAGCAGCAGGCTAAGCACGGGCACAGCTCCAACTCCTTTACAGAAGCCAAAGCTAGGTATTGCTGGCAATGGGGGAGAGAAGCCAGCTGTTAAATGGAAGCGATGCCAATCTGAAACTTGAACGAAAGAGGCATTGATATTCCAAAGTGATTAGGACCCAATTAGATCACAGTGTGGTGTCAGAGCTTTGGTGACAGTCTTCCAACATCGCAGGGTCCTGTCCGCACTTCTGCTTCTCAGCCTCAGCACATCTACACACTCCCGTGACAGCCAAACAGGGCCAGGCGTACTCGAGAGAAGTAATTCCAAATTGGAAGTCCCTAGGCAACCCTCTGTCCCCTTCACTCAGTAGCTACTTTGTCAGCATCAGTGCCCACTTCTAGACACCTAGCCTTCTCTATAGGAGATCTTATGGGTCAACTGGGTCTGTCTTGGCCGTAGTTCTCTGCTGATGAACTCTATTCAAAGGGTTAATAAGTCAATTCTTAAAAAAAAAAAAAAAAAATTCTACTCCATTCATATTAAAGGCATATCCTCGTGCATTAAAGGAAGTTTCAGCGTTAGGTGTTTATTGTCTTATTACTCAAGGCCATTTTGCATGGTTTGTCTCCCTGCTTAATTAGATAAAGGACCTGTTCCACTCTGGTAATTTAGTCCTGCTCATGTGTCTTCACAGATAGCACATTGGTTTTCTTCCAGTTTTCCCCCCTCTATCTATCCCTTCTAACCATGTAGTTCTGTTGACTGGCCCTCCACTCGACAGCTTCCTGCCTCAGCCACCATGCTTGACTCATACTACCTTCTCATTGGCTTTGTCTAAAATCCCCTCCTGATTGGGACCGGAGTCCAGTATAGGTGATTTGGCGGGAAAGGCGCCTGCCAACTTCAGGACGGGGAGCTCTTCACACAGCGTCTCTGTCACAAGCCTTGCTCATGAGCAGCCTCAGATGCCGGAAGCAGTTTTGTCTGATACTTTTGATTTGCCGTTTCCTTTTTCTTTGCCCCTCCCCAAAATGATTGCTGCCAAGATGACAAAGGACTGCAGCCATCCCATAACCACGCTGGCTTTATCCCTCAGGGGGCTACTGACCACTAAGAAACTGGCCCGCTGCAGAAAAGAGTCAGTTCGAGTAGATCTAGATTCTAGGCACAAATCTGCCGGCTATCTTTTCAGCCAGCACACTGCTTCAATCTAGCAATCATCTTTTGATGGAGGACCTCCTCCCGAGGATTTTTCAATATCTCACTGTATCGGAACTATCTGCTTCTCCTTCTAAAAGAGATTGTTTCTGCTCTACCTCTTGTAAGGTCTTTGTATTTAATTTTAATTTTGGTAAGCACGTTAGGTCAGTTCAAGCCATTTATTCCTTTTATCTTTCTAAGCACATGGTATTGACTTTGGGGGTTGATGAAAGCATTCTCTGGTGATGAGGATGCAAAGAGCATGGGGCTGATGCCTGGAGAACTCAAACTGATGAGCGTGCTCTCTCCCGGGCTCCTGACCCATGCACGGCCAGCTGGAAAGATGGCTTTTAGGTTAACAAAGCATGCTTTTCAGCTCAGTGCTCAGTCTCCTGGGTAGGGGACCATTTCTTTTCTTTGCTTTTTTGAAATTACTAAGTTTTGTGTGTTTTCCCTGGTTCTGCCATTGCATCTGCCATATGCCCAGTGACGTCATTTACATTTCCTGTCAGACAGATAATATGTGAATGATATTATCAATATTACTTGTGAGCAAGAAACGGCCTCAAAGCCACCCAAATGCAAAGTATTGCTCTTCAGATATACAGAAACTGTCAACATTATTAAATCCGAGATAGGCAGGGCAGAAATATGGTTCTCTTTCATAGACACACATTTATCTGGGACTCTCAACTGAAATAAAGGAAGCTTAATGGCAAAGAACTCAGCATGTGAATTCATGCACACCATGGTCCCTCTGAGGGACTGAATCCAAACATTGTCGAAAGAGAATACTTGAAGACATCTATAAGCTATAATCCCTTTATACCACGGACGCCACAGCATTCGCCACCCCCCTCCCCCAGTCTTTATCCCTCTTGTAATGGCCCATCATTCTAGCTGTTATCCTTCATCCATTTTATGAATGGTAGATGCACAATGCCAGCGCTACAGTTTTTTAAAAAAACTGGGTAGGCCCAGTAGAGAAACCCCCGCTTGGCCACTTAGATGTGAACACAAACAAGCCCATCCCCCCCCCCAGCCCCCTTATTGCTCTGATCAACCTTCTGCTTGTAGGAACCTGTGGCTCTATTCAATTCATTTGGCCCTTTAACTGTGAGGGTTTTGCAATTTCCTATTGTGTTAGGTAGATGAGGCCAATGGACAAAGTACCACATCAGAATCACGTTTTAAAAGAAAAGCTATGCAAAATGTAATTTTAAGGGCTCAGCTTGCTCAGTTTTGCAGACTCTCAAAAGCATCATTTTCATTAACAAATTAAATATAACATTGTAAACTCTCTTCTATAATGCCCTATCATGAGTAAATTCTAGTAGAGTTTGAAAGGTACGGGAATTGGGGGGGGGGTCACTTCATTTCTAATCCTAAAAATTTTTACCAAAACTAACTAAACCCTGTTGTAGGAAGTCCCTGATCTGGGACTTACTGTGTCTTGCATTTGTTTTTTCCCCTCCTCGATGGAGATGTCTGTAATTAAATTCTATTAGCCTGGAATCTTATTAGTGTCATTATTGAATGCGTCTCTGAAATTGCATGCATCCTAGATACTCCCTCTCGAACTAGTCCAGATGGTGTGTTTAAAGGGATGTGCAGAACTTACAAAGGGTCATTTAGCGAAGCTTTATTTAAGAGTCCTTGAGGGCCAAGGTCTAATTACAACTATAGGAGCTTTAAAATATTCACGAGGTTTCTTTCAACAAAACTTTTGTGTTGATTTTACCACGTATGAAATAGGTCTCCTTACAAACTTCTGCATTGTTTATCTATAAATCCCCGAATTTTTTTCCTTCCCCTTACACTCATCACTGGAAACAATTTAAGATTGGTCTTGAAACCAAGCCACTGATGGGTTATAATGTGGAATGAGGTTATTAGGTATATTTACTTATTATATTAAGAACACAGATTTTAATGTATTATTTCAAACTCAATGCTTACTTAACCATAGGGTAATATACAACGTCCTGAGGCTCAGGGTAAAAAAAAAAAAAACTCACATCTTGATTGGACATATCCCAGTACGGTCTCTCTCCATATGACATCACTTCCCACATAACGATTCCGTAGCTCCAGACGTCACTGGCTGAGGTAAATTTACGATAGGCAATTGCTTCTGGCGCAGTCCACCGGATAGGAATCTTGCCACCCTGTGAACATGCCATTGATCAGTCATGTCCTTATTTTCCCACAGATGGGCCAGCTATTTTTTTTGTTTCTGAGTGCAGGGACTACTTGACAAGAGGGAGGACAGCATTCCCGAGGGAGCTCTCAACCACAGGCTTGACCACCATTCGAGCTGAAGCCTTTCGGGTTGAGGCAGTTCTTCCCTTGCTAACCACAGGGAAGTCAAGGAGTAAGCAATATTATAGAGAGGAAATCTCGGGCTTTACATAGATACATATGTTATTGGGGTTTATAAAAGGATATGTCGCTTATGTTTGTTTTGCCTTCCTACTGCCTTCCTCTCATGCTTAACACTGTGACAGAAAACCACAAACAAGAACGAGGAAGGCCAACACGGACATTTCTATCCACCGTACTGTCTCCCTAGTCTTCTGCAGCATGACGAGCATGACTTAATGCCATCTATAGGTGATAGGCCCCTGGGGGAAAAATCAGTATGTTTTTATGAGGGAAAGTCTATTATTTAACTAAAAAATTTTTAAAAAATCACAGAAAATGATAGACTAAGAAATTGTCACCCAAAGAGGAAATGTTTTCCAAAAATAAATCTAAACTACACTAAACACTTTCAACTGTTTCTTGGTTGATCGCACTTTTCACTTTTCCAATTGGTTCTTCTTGTAAAAAAAAAAAAAAAAAAAAAAAAAAGTTGGTTATTTTTGTTTGTTTGTTTTGTTTTTTTTTAGTTGAGTTTCAAATTTCCTAATGTTCTACAGGGAGAAAGGAACTTGAATTTAGATCCATACATTGTTCCGTCGGCCACCGTTTAAAGAATTTGCCTTATAAATTACTTGGAATTATTTTCCCATTCTGTGGTTCACTATGAAAACCCAACCTACTTTGTCCACATACCTTATCCATGGATGGACATAGTCACTTCCCTCAAATATTTTGCTAAGGGATTTATCTATGTGCATGTATTCTTCTAGAAGCCTCTGTAACTTTTATTCTACCCCAACATTGAAAACAACAATAAAAAAAATCTCTTGAGCTCAGCAAAGATATCCTCAGTATTTTATGCATATCAGAATTGCTTGAGGATGGGGCCTTTATTCCTTTCTAATGTTCTTTTATGATGGTCAGGCTAAGACAGCACACATTCTGTCCCTATCCTGAGCATTCCTTACTGTGTCCTGGTTCCTATTTATCAGTACTAAATAAAGTGAAAGCCATCAGATATTGGGAAATGCTATATACATTCTGCACGTAGATTCTCAAATTCACTAGCTAATGAGTAGAAATATTACTTTGGCTTATCTAGAGCGAGAAACTTTGCCCTCCGAAGAATGGAAAAAAGAGCTAAGCAGAAAAGCCCAGAAAGGAAAAGGAATGCAGAAGGAAGAGGGGAAAAAATTTCAGAAAAATCAAGAGAACTTTAGCATTACATAGATATATATTTGGTATACAGAATATATATGCACACATACACAATAAGTCATCCAACCTGCTGATTTTCATAATAATGTATCATTTGTTGAGTAAATTGCCCTTGATACTGGCTTCTGATTTGGCTCAATTTTAAAGATACCCTCTCATTGTTCATGAACACTTTGCCCAAGAAAATTCAGAGGAAAGAGAATTCATTTTGCTTGTAATCTGTGGCTCTATAAAATGGTTACCCATTAGAGTTGGCTTCAAATCCTTTTTTTTTTTTTAAAGTCATGCTTTTAAAATGAATGCAGAAATATGGGGGGAGGGGCTGACTGAAGGATAAGTAAACTTGAAGAAAAAAAAATTTGGAAGAGTTCCAACCTCAAGATGACAAGAGAGGATGAGTTTTATCAGAGTGAATGCCAAGCCGGAGGTGGAGAACGGTCCTTACCCTGGTAGTATAGGCTGCTTCAGGGTCATCCTCAAGCACCCTGGACATGCCGAAATCAGACACCTTGCAGACCAAGTTGCTGTTGACCAGGATGTTCCTGGCAGCCAGGTCCCGGTGCACGTAGCTCATGTCGGATAGATACTTCATCCCCGAGCCAATGCCACGGAGCATGCCCACCAGCTGAATGACTGTAAAGCGGCCATCATTCTTCTGCATAGGAAGAGAGTGGGAACGATCCCATTAACATTAGGGCAAATCAATTACCACCAGGCATTTAGTCCCAGGTTCTTTTTTGAATATCTTGTATCCGGCAAGCAATGAAACTCAGCATTATTTCCGGGCCTTTCTGAGCAAAGTCACTAATTCAACGAGTAGAGTGTACTCAAAGGAGCTGGGTTGGCTTCCTGTGATGGATGGAAATTGTCCAAGTGCAATGAATCCATGGCTCAAAGAGCGCTGCGGTGTGAGAATAAATCAAATACTACCTTCATTGCCCATGGATTATTCAATAGCCTTAAGAATCACATCGGATTCCATCTCTTCTCCTTCTGAACCCAACTGAACAAAGCTCACGAACACAATTGGACAGAGCATATACAAGGAATCTGCTCATGAATGGATACTAGTGTTCCCTGGCTTAGTAGAAAGTAGACACGTACCCTGAGGAAAGCATCCAGGGAGCCGTTCTCCATGTACTCCGTTATGATCATTACTGGTTTACCTAGAGTTTCCAAAAGAAAAAACAAAAAACGCTCCGTGAGCAGTGCCGTTAATGAGATAAAAATGGGCTGCGCGGAATTTTTACTGCCAAGACACCTGTCTTGTGCGATCTAATTTAATTAAAACAAGCCAAGCTTCTGCCTCAGCTGTGGGGAGCGAGGAATGAAATATTCAAAGGACAAGGAGGCTTACATTCCATCTGGAAGGTTAACCCTTCGGATGGCTTGTTGACAGGGTCCTTAACCAAAGTGGCCTCTGGTATCCAGGGATCACATGGATGGATAATTGCTCTCTTAAACAACAGGGGGGAAAAGATAAATGAGCAGGCCTGTTGAAAAGCATGCAGGTGGGGGCGGGGGACGGTTCTTTAGAATAATTCATTGATTTTTATCCCCAGAAGAGCAACTCGTGCGATGCGGAAATCCGTGGACAGAGAAAGCTTCTTCTTTAGGGAAACTCAAGTTTTGTGGGGTGTAGTTGTACTGAATACTTTGTTATTCATATAACCTGAAGAATACACCACAGAGAACCCTGCTCCCTTCTCTTGCTCTTGTCCTGGGCTCTAGGATTTCCTGTACTTTCCCATGCCACACAGCTGTTCTATGTGCTTCTGTTAACAACTTATCAAAAGACAAACAAATCCTTTTTGGAGAGTTAGTTTGTTTTGATTTTCCTTTTTTGTTTGTTTGTTTGTTTTTTTCCTCACAAGACATGAAGTTGAATTGATAGGGAGGTGGGGAAGAGGGGACAGGATAAGACCAAATATATTGTCTATATTCTAAATAAATAAATAAATAAATAAATAAAAATCTTCACAAATAACTTCATCTGAGACAGGAGCTTGAATTCACTGTTGGAGTAAAAGAGAGATCTACGGGGACTTGGGAGAAATCAACCTTTTCCTTTTGCTTTAGTTCTCCTGGAGACCTTTGGAAAAAAAAAAAACCTTTCTTTAATTTCTTATAGGCAAAGAATTAAATTAGGGTCTGAAAATTTCTTTTCAAGGAGTAATGTTACAGGGTGGCAAGGGAGAGAGCTAGCAAATGCTGTAACCCTGATCTTTTTCCACTAACAGAAAGTGTGGACGGAGCTGCAGACTCCCCCTGAGGAAAAAGTAACCTGTAAGCTGATGAAAATATTTACTTTTATTGTTCTTGATGACCGGACTTAGTGGTTTAGTCAGAAAATAGGTCAGGCTCTCTCACTGCTGAAAAGCGCCTCATATTTGAAATCAGTGTATTCCCAATCCCAAGACAATGCAGAAAAGGGAGGCACTTCAGAGGCAAGAAAGAATTTTGAAGTTTTAATTTCAACGAAGTCCAATTTCTTCTTGGTTGACTGTGTGTGTGTGTGTGTGTGTGTGTGTGCGCGCGCGTGCGCGGCGCGCGCATGGGACTCTCATATCTAAGCCATATTTCACAGGCAAGCACTTTGAACTTAGAGAATGAAGCACCATTCAGACTTCCAGTGAGGAATGAAAAGTCAGAACTGTGGCGTAGACACAAGGCCACTAAGAACTCTGGCTCCCCAGGAGCTCCCTTCTTGCCTTGCTCAGTTCAGTCCAAGGGGGAAGAGCCTCATTCCCAGAGCATTTGCCCTCCCCAAGTCCTTGGACACAACAACATCACCTGTGTGAGTCTTAATCATCCTGCCTCAATCAAAAGATACTTTGTCAACTAATGAGGAAAAGTCTGTTCTCTCAGCCAAGTGCTAACACCTAATTCCATTTTACCAGTTCCCTCTGGAGCTCTCCAGAAGAGAAGATCCAAGAGGGGAGTGGGAAGAATTTATGGTCTCTCCCTCCCACCCCCTGCCCTCCCACTCCTCTCTCCCAGAATCTAGATAGTTTCTCCAGGGAACTGGTTGGTTATGAAAAAACAGGCTTTGATTGGGCCCTTCCACCCTCACGGCTCCCTGGCCCGACTCCTCCCATTCTACTCAAGATTCCCATATTCTCTTGTCTGTTTCTTAAAAGTATCCGTTTGTCAGAATCCTGAAGCGCTCTCTACAAAGGTAAGAAAAATCAGGCAGGAGTGGGTTTGCGATGGAGATGGCTGCTTCCCTCCAAGAGACAGGGATTCCGAGGGGAGGGGACAGAATGGGAGGGGACCCCAACAACTTCTCTGGTGGAAATTTTTAAATCATTTTAATTCAGTGACAACTGCATTATGCAAATGAGCCCAGTCGTTTGTAACAGTTACAGCTGTAATAGCTACGGGTTTTTAAAGGCGCGGTGGGACTTTAACACAAAGATCCCCTGTTTCTTCTCCCTTCCGCAGAGGTGCTAGGAAAATCACTGTCTGCGGCAGGAAAAACACCCTGAGTTGAACAGAGCCCCCTTTCTAGAAAGGTCTGCAGAAGTATTTAAAGGGGATGTTATCTTTTAATTAAAGTAGTGAGGGGCTTGGGCAGCTTCGAAGGCCACAGGCAACAGAAAAATATCCTGTCTGTAAAACCAATCTTAAAAAGCAAATAGAACTATTCTATGCTAATTATAACCTTCACCTGAGGTAGAAAACTATACGTCCTTAGCATCAAATTTCCTTTTTTGAAGAATTCTCAATGTGAGAGATGTACTCCTTCAGACATAACACCTGTTAACACTTGAAGAGGAGTGTGTGTGTGTGTGTGTGTGTGTGTGTGTTTATGTGTGTAATTTGCCACTAATTTAAATATTTTTATTTCCTTCCCTAAATAACCTTGCAAGGCAAGAATTATTTATCTCCATTTTTATAGATGAGAACAGCCAAACACAAGACTGACCAAACCATCAAAGCTACCACCAGCTTCTGATAGAGCTGTCAGCAAACACTTTATCATAAGGTCAGCTGCTCTCCCAACGGATCATGGACCCATAATGTTAGCCTCACCTTTTCTGAGTCCTTCATAGGAATGAAAACTCAGGTCGTTCTCCCTATCCCCCACCTGGTCCAGGAAACTTTTAAAAGCTAAAAGAACACATTTAATTACAACAATTCACTTAGTGCCATGGGGTGGGGGTGGGGGGTATGTATGCCACAAGGGACTTGTCCTAAGGTCAGAGGAGACAAGCGTCAGGAGTTCAGTTCTCTCCTTCCAGCCAAGCAGTTTCCTGAGACTGAACTCGGGCCATCGATCGGGCCTGGAAGCAAGCACCTTCACATGCGGAACCATCTTGCCGGCCCCCAGCATTATTAGAAGACTCCCGTGTAGGCTTATTTGTTTAAAGTAACCTTCTGGTTTCTTCTTCCTAAAGATCGTATACGGTTAGCTCACTACAAATGTAAGCCATTCCCCTCCCCTCTCTGTGTCTCGTCCACTGAAGCAACCATCCTGACCCTCCGCTCTTGTTGATTGACAAGCTTTTCTCAGACAGACACCCTAAATCAAGTAAGAGACGGCTTGGCCTCCTTGAAGACAGAGCCCCAGGCTTACAAGGTCCTTGAGTTGTACTAATTGTAGTTAGGTAGCAGGGCTCCTGGACCAGAGCCACCTTAAACACACCCCGCTTTGGTGCCCCATCCACGTGGTACTTTATAAGTCTTAACCAGCCTTACAGATGTACACAGGGGTTGCTTCACAAAAACGCGTCTGTTGAGCTGTGTCGTATTTTTAACTGAAGCGTGGTTCACAAGCTCAGTGAATGCTAATGGACTTAAAAAGGAAGGTTCAACCAGGTGTTACTGTAAATAGGTGCTGAATGGCCAGAGCCATAAATCAGACAGAGCAGACAAGCGAATCCCCCATTATAATAAAGATTCCCAAGTTTCCCTCCCTGCATCTGGAACCCAAGCTTCCAGTACGAGGTGTGGCGAGGTTTTGCTTTGCTTTATATAAAACTGATTTCGTTTACCATCTGCTGCTCGTGCCCACCCCGTGACAATCAGTTTGGTCTAGCAAGGATTTCAAAGATGGAATAGTGTACCCAAAACTCTGCAATATTAATTTCCCCAATATCTCACAGAAGTCGCCTTGGAGACCGGGCATCAGCTGCAGTCATAGACCCATTTAGAGCTGACTGAAAGATTAATGACTTGTCCTGCACTGATTTCCTCTTATTAGTAATCAGTAGGCCTGTCTCATCTGTCATTTCCCTAGAAAGAAAATGTGTATTTAATCTCCCTGTTAACTCTCAACTTAGCTTCCTGGAAGGGGAGTGGGGGGGGGTGTGCACGTACATTTGGTGACAACGCCTTCCAGGTGGATTATGTTTGGGTGGTCAAACTGTCCCATGATGCTGGCCTCACTCAGGAAGTCTCTCCTCTGCTTGTCAGTATAACCAGCTTTCAGAGTCTTGATGGCCACACAGATCTCTCTCTTGCCTGGCACTTTGAGACGCCCACTGCAGACTTCTCCAAATTCGCCTGTGGGAGAAGAATTCAAGATGCGTCAGAAATGCATTTAAGACAAAATAACCTTCATGGCATGCTTATTATAGGACAGGTGCCTATCTAGGGAACCACAGTGACTGATTTCATTTAGTCCTTCCCAAAGCCTTGTAGGAGGTACTGCTCTCAGAGGCTCCATTTTAGCACAGGAAACCCAGGCTTAAGGTAAAGCTCACCAAAGTCTCCCAGCTTTCGAGAATCAGAGCATCCTGAATCCACCCAGTCTGCCTACATATCTAACATATGCTCCTTTATTTTATCCCCATGCTCATTTTTTCCTGAGATTAAAATACTCATTTGCACCAAAATTCCTTACGGAACATCACATTTATACTCCAATTAAGGAAATCTCAGTGAATACTATTTACACGTGTAGACTTACACATGTAGACGTACACGCAATACACTTATACACGTGACTGCAGCTGCGTAATTTCCATACATGTTTTACATTTACAAAGGAAGCTGACTATCAGATGTACAATCAGACACTTACCAACTCCTATGACCTTTTCGATTTTAATGCAGGATGCATCGATTTCTTTGGCAAATTCTCGAACTGCTTGGTTGGGATCTTCGTAGGTAAAGGGATCCACGTAAGTTCTAACACCTAAGAAATGAACATGGGGTATAAAGTGACTGGGTAAAGGCAACATGAATAAGCCTAAAGGGTCAAGGTCTGTGTTAAAAAAAAAAAAAATCCTTTCGCATAGCAAAAGCTGGGTTAACTATATGGCCGTTGACATATGAAAATGTTTAAATGCTGGCTCTGGTTTCCATTAGTGGGTAAACAAAGAATTTGCTAGCTGCTCAAGACGCCGCAGCTCTACTGACTTCCTGGAATGTCCTCACACTTCAAGGATAAGAGTTTAAAAACAATTCTTTCCCTGGAGGAAAAGTGAATCTCTTATCAAAAAAAAAATTGGAATGAGCTGGCGGGCTCCTTTCTCCCAACTAGTGGCTCTTAGCTTCATTGGTACTCTCAGTTTCCACAGGCCCTGTCTACAGGGTACCACATCTCCCCCATAGCTAGACCAATTAAATGTTTAACCAATTAAATATTTGACCAATAGTGAACAGATTAAACCTAGATTGATATGCATAGCAAGAATACGGAAGACTCTAAATTGGACCTCCACTTGCATTCTGTTTTAGAGAGCAGGTTCAGCTGGATGTAATGCTGAATGTTCGGGGTACCATGGGTACAATTCAGCCAGGCATCACACTCACAGACAAGTCAGCTTCCTTTGGCATTTGCAATGGGGACTTGAGGATGTCCAATACCAGCTGACCAAATCTCTGTGATTGTCCAAACGTGTCCATCTTTCTTTTGTCCTTTTCTCCTCCTCAATCATTCTGAAGAACTGAGTAAGCTACAGTTTTCTCACAAGACACAATCTTGTCATCTCAGAAAGTCCCGTGCAAACCACTGAGTGCGTCATCTGGTTTCCTTTAAATGTTTTGAACTTCTTAAATCAATGTCTTTGAACTTACGCTTGAAGTCTATTTGTAACCTCAACATCTAGAATCCACTAGCAAATTCTTGATAGCTGTCATCCCAGCAACAGACTACCATCAAATAACTTTCTGTTCTTTTACCATTCTGCTCCTCCCCCAGTTTTGTTTTGTTTTGTTTTATTTTCCCCGAGACAGGGTTTCTCTGTGTAGTCCTGGCTGTCCTGGAACTCACTCTGTAGACCAGGCTGGCCTCGAACTCAGAAATCCACCTACCTCTGCCTCCCAAGTGCTGGGATTATAGGTGTGAGCCACCACCGCCAGGCTAAAAAATGTGTAGCCCAGGCTGGCCTCAAACTCGTGATCCTCCTGCCCCTGCCTCCTTCAGCAAATCCTACCGGCGTGCGCAACCACAACCAGCTCTCCCCCAGTTTTTTATTCATGAGAATAAAATATGGACCCAATCACATCTTGCTGCCCAGCTCCAGAAATGAAGTAACTAAAGGAACACTTTTCCAGAGCAGAAGAGGAAATGTGCAGACTCTATAGAACTTCCTGCCTTTAACCTCACGTTACACAGTTTTGAATCACCGATTGCACCTTGACATCCTTGAGGAATGTTATTTGGATAAGGAATGCATTATATAAATATTCATAGGCATATTAAACAACATTTCGAAGTTAGATAACACAAAGCATGCTCTAAAAATGAAATTGCTTTTGGAACCGACTTTATTAATACCTTGATTCAAGTGTTTCTCTTCATCCGCTTCCTGTTTCGCTTTGCTGTACTTACTCCGTCTGTTAAAATTAAAAAAGAAAAGGAAAATGATTTCCAATATAAAATCTGTAACAACAACAACAACAAAACTTACGTAAATTATTCCTGGCCACAACATAAGTCAGGTGGATAGGCAGTGCACACTTCACACATAGGGAAACTGAGGCTTAGGGATGGGTAAAATCATAAAGATAATAATGTAATCTTTGTTGAGTCCGGGTTAAGAGCTGAAGCCACCAGAGCACAGAATCAATCTCTGATTGGCTATTTTTCCCATATAGCTTTCTTTTTTCTTCTTTTCTTTTCTTTCCTTCTTTTCTTTTCTTTTCTTTTCTTTTCTTTTCTTTTCTTTTCTTTTCCTTTCTTTTCTTTTCTGTTCTGTTCTTGTGTGTAAGAGAACTTATGTGGGCATGCACACATGGGTGTGGCATTCAAAGGACAATTTTGGACAATTGATCCCCCTCATTCTACCTACATATGGCTTTCAGAGATTAAACTCAAGTGCTTTTTCATTCTGAGCCATCTTGCTGGCCCTGTATACTCGTTCTTAATTAAACCGAGTTTCATTAGTGAAATGGCGATACCGCTCAGTGTGTGATAGATAATGAACACATCTTGTTGCTATAATCATGATAGCTTCATAACGCCTCATTATCACGTTAGGTTTCATGGATTGGGGATTTAGCTCAGTAGTAGGGTTCCTATAAAGAACAAGGCCCTAGGTTAGGTCCTCTGGGGGGCTAGGGGGTGGGTGGAGGGACATACCCTATAGCATATAAAATACAAATGAAATTTAAGAAAGGACAATATTTGCTTTGTACTTGACTACATTCCAAAAGATTTGGTAAACCAGTAGGTCTTTAAATTCTCTTTTAATAAGAAGTACTGGTTTCGAAATTTACATACTACCTGCTTATAACGTGTTGGAGTGAGATTTTATTTTTAATAAAGCTCTGGGAACTATAAATCTCTAATATATACAAATCTTGAGTCAGGAAAATATGAATCACTTATATAAAGTGGGAAAAATCAACTCAAGACTTGAAAATTAAAAACAAATATATAAATACATATACACATATATTCCTGTGTAATTTTGTGTCTGAGTATGAGGTGCTAGAAATAGAACTCAGGGCCTATCACATGCTAGGCCAGCACTCCACACTAGACTATATCCTTGGCCCTTAAATATACACTTTATATTTAATGAGGAGAAATTATCTCACATAAAATAATTAGAAAAAATAACTCATTTATTACAGTTCTCTTTACTTTGGGAGACTAAAAGAAAATTAGGGAGTAAAATGTATTAATATATGGCTCTATGTAAAATTTACAATAAAATTAACCATTGTGCTTTGAGTATCAAAGGCAAGGTAAGACTCAGTAAGGCCAGAGTGTTTGTATTCCTATCAGAATGAGATATCCTCAAATCGTCAACTTGGAACAGGTAGACAGGCTAGATAACCCTACAGAGAAGAAAGTATCATAGAGACTAAAAGAGGTAAGCAGAGCAAGTGGGCAGACAGCCCACCTCTGGCAGCACGGCCCTGGGCACATGCGCGGCCCTGGCACATGCGCAAAGCTCCCTCCCACATCCTCTCATTTGTCAGCTATGTAGGCACCAGCTCAGCAATCAGACCCTCAGAGCCCACAGATGTTCCTCTACGTGGATAATTCCCTTGCAAATAATAATACCTTGTGCTCTTACATTGCATTTAACTTTTCAAAGTAGTCTCATTACATACATTATCTCCTCCCCTAGCTGTTTGCAAAGCATGAGCCAGCTTAGCAAAACAGAGACCCCAGTTACCACAGTTTAACGGCAAAGTGCATATTTCAGTACCAAATAACAGCCTGTGTTTTCCTTTGCAGTTAGCTTTTCAAAGGGCCTTCAAAGGGTCTATTATTTAATTGCTTGTTCACAACAACCCTATGAAAGGAATCAGGTGGAAACCACATGTTCAGCTCCATTGTACAGATGAGGACACGGTACGGGCAAGGATGCGGAGCCAGGGGCATCACTCACATCCCCGCTCACCCTGATCCAGACCAGCCCTGCACAGTGCCTCTCCCAGAGGAGAGGAAGTGAGAAGATAAATGATGAGACTCAAGTGTACATTTAAAAGCATTGATTGAGTGTGTGTGAGTATGTGTTTTATGTGAGTGTGTGTGTGTGTGTGTGTGTGTGTGTGTGCGCGCGCATGCACATGGCAGAGTATTGCTTCAGGTATCACTCCTCATAGGCTTTCTACATTTTGAGATAAGGTCTTTTACTGTGTCTTGGGGCTCACTAGCTATCCATCTTTTCCTCCCACCCCAAACTGTATGGTATGTATGATTATCAGTATACAAACCGCCACGTTGGCTTTAATTTGGTACTGCTTGGGTTCTGAGGCTTGAATGAGGGTCCTTGTGCTTGCAGAGCAAGCAATCGACTATGTGAGCTACCTCTCCAGCCTAGACAGCACATTTTATATCAGCAAACCCACACATCAGATCCAACAGCTCCCAGACGGCTTCATCAAAGAAACTTAACAAATATAGATTTAATGCCGTGAATAGAAACAACTTTCTATGAAGCATGTAATCCCCTCTAACCTGCCTCCTCCCTGTCCTTTGTCCCCTTTAAAAGTCAACAGCAACAGTCAGAGACTACAGAAACAATATTTGGGGTCAGGAAAACACCAGGACTAAAAAATCCCTAGGGTGTGATAGGCTATCTTATCAGAGTTCTAAAAACCTTATCTGAAAATGTAAGAGTATCTTTTAAACCATTTTAGAACTCCAATACTGAAATTAAGTGGAATATAGAACAAGAAAGCTTTAGTAACTGCCCCTCCTTTGTTTACCTGTCCGGAGACCCAACACTGAACATAGTGCACGCCAGAAAAGCATTCAACCATTGAGCCATATCCTTGAGCTCTTGGCGTCTATTGGAAATTAAAGAGTTGGTTTTGTTTTCTTAAATGGATATCTACAATAGAAACCAGTGGCCTCAAGATATCCTAAGCATGGCTGTTTTCACATCAAGCACATTCATTAAAAGTGGACAAAAACCAGAGGAAATACCAAATGGCAGAGGTCATTAAGGATAAGGTTAACCCTCCTATTTCATCCTTAGACTTGCCAACATAGAAGAATTATCTGAGCAGTGAAGGTGCTTTTAGAGATCTTTTTAATGTGGAGTTGTTATTTGGAGTAGAGGACCCTAGGAGGGTACAGGGGATATTGAGAAAGAAACAGGAGGATTACTGTTCAAAGACTAATTGTAGCCTATTACCACGCTAATAATACCTTGACAACAAAAATGCCTGAGTTCTGCTCTACCTCTGTCACCTATGACCCTTTCCCCTTGGGCTCAGAGTTGGACAATGTGGCTCATTATTATCCCTGGAGAGAAAGACCATTGAAGCTTACTTTGGGTGAGCCCTCCTGATGAGCTAAGTCTAAATTGACATCCCAGACAGGTCACCTGAATGGCAGAAGCAAGGCTTTGTGGGAGATTTTCTAATTACAAAGATGGGGACAAGGCGATTAGCAAGGGGAAGTAGTGGAATGGTTTGTTAGAATGGTCCAGAAGGAAACATGGAACCTTGCCACAGTAGGTGTCCTGGCAAAGGGCCCTCGCACTGCAGGTGAAACTTTGAGTGAATAGAATTCTCCCTGCCATCCCAGGGACTGGCTAATAAGGGTATTAACCGTCACCAGAGGGAACAGCAGGAAACCTTCCAGCCAATGTGCTCTTCCTGGCACCTTGACTACTCAATAAAATAAAGAAGAAGACAGGAGTGTGGCAGGGGCCGCCCATAAGCCTCGCTTTTTATCAAAACACCAACTTTCCCCATCAAGTGCACAGATTTGATGAATGTGGTTCACTGTTCCAAAGTTAATTAGTAAAAGGTAAGTAATTTATTCACTAAAGCGCAGATTAAAGATGAAGCCCTAATAAGGAGCATGGCTCCTGTAGGGACCTTTTCCAGAGCTCCAGAGTCTCTCCCACAAAGATTCATACACCACATCCTTCTTCCCCTTCCTCAAGCTGCCGTTGTTCCTGCATCCAAAGATGCCTAATGGCTCCTCCCAAGCAGCAATTTGATAGAGCTGGAATTGAACCACTGTGGTTGCTTGCAAGTTGCTTAGAAATGCTTCCCTGGAATCAGTTGTGTGACTGTACATGAGGCCATCGGAGCCAGTTTGGGCAAACATCTAAGTGTATTCGTTTCCATGTGAATATATCATCCCAGAGACACATAAGAGGGCTCAAGGAAAGGTGGATATAGGCTAAACATAATCTCTTTTATGATTGATTGAGCCGTCCTTCAGTTCCAAAGTACAGAGTGTGAACCTTAGGTATGAGACGAATTAACTCTGAACTCATTTCATATATTCAATGTCACTTATTCAAAGATCACAGGCACTGATAAACATATCTAAATCTTTCCGTGGATGTTACACTGTTTTCCTTAAAATCAATTTGGTTCTTCATAATCTGATTAAAGGGCCATTTTATAACCCTTGTGCAAATGGAAACTAAGTAGCACTGGTCATCACAATTGGACCATCTTGAAATCAGCACGTGTTCTTGGGTCATCAGATTGTGGAAACAGTCCTTTAAGAATACCCCAGGACTCTTCCCATGTTTTTAGTCATTTTCTTAATATTGTTTCCCGTGTTTGAACAATAAAATACTGTTGAGGGCCAGCAGGATGGCTCAGTAGTAAAGGTACTGGCTACCAAGCTTGAGGATATGTGTTTGTTCTTTGGGACTCCTGTGCTAGGAGAGAAAAGCCAATCCTTGCGAGTTGTCCTTTGGCCTGCACATACATGCTGTAGCATACGTGAGTGCACACACATACATGTTAAATAAATAAATAAATAAATAAATAAATAAATATTAGAGAAAAAGAGTAACCTCAAATAATCTGAAATCATTGCTATCACAGGGGAAGGGTTGTCAGAGAAATTTAACACAGAGTCTGACAGTCTGGGAGGTCCTGGGTTTCAAGTTGCCTTTAATTATATAACTATTAACAGTCCTTTGAAAGAGATGTTTAAAAAGCAGTAAAGAAAGTAGTTAAACTTGAGACTATAAATACATACACACACACACACACACACACACACACACACACACACATGTAAACAGGGAAATAATGATTTGCTCTTTAAGAGAATGTGTGCATAGTTGGGATGAAAATTCTCGTGATTAGTACTTCAGTGTCACATCTAGAGCGAGGGCAGCTGGGTGCTCTGGAAAGCAGATATCCTCTTGAAATGATAACCTAAGCACAGATCTACAATGCCATAAAATGTAAATTGGAGGCTGTTGAGACAGCTCACTGGTTAAAGACATCTGCTGCCAAGCCTGATAGATCCCCAGAACCTTCATGGGGGGAGGAGGAGGAGGAGGAGGAGGAGGAGGAGGAGGAGGAGGAGGAGGAGGAGGAGGAAGAGGAGGAGGAGGAGGAGAAAAAGAAGACAGACTCCTGCAACTTGTCCTCTGACCTCTACACACACAAGCATACACAAGAGATAAAATATAAATAAAGTGAAAGAACATTAACTTATTTACTTGACGCTATGTGGGTTGTGAAAACATCTCAGTCAGCATAACTGCCACAGGCAGACAGCATTTCATGTTGCTTACATGTTGGATACTTACAATCTTTAAATGCAATAATTTCATTCTTTGATAGAAATTCGTAAATCCTCACACATTTAAGTTGGACAGGAAGGAAGGAAGGAAGGAAGGAAGGAAGGAAGGAAGGAAGGAAGGAAGGAAGGAAGGAAGGAAACAAGCAAACTAGCTGAACCTCCTGAATGAAAGAGGGAATTATTCCTCCTTACCTCAAGTTCTGGCTTCTCATTATAAATTAAACCAATACAATAAAATAAATATACACCAGCTATTTTAAAATCTAGCAACATGCCAATTGTGAGCCTGAGGCAGTTCCCCCTTAAATAACAAATTAGCAACAAACAGATTTTTTCCTAGTAGTCCCCAGAAGCTCTCAAACTTTTTCTTCCTCTGTGTCTTTTTCCATCCACACTGACATGCCAACAATACCTCAGCTCACAGGGGCTCTGCTTCACTATGGGCACAGGCTAGCCCCAACCTCTCACTCCTCCTACCTCAGCTTCCCCACTGCTGCAGGTCACCAGGCCTGGCTTTCGCCATCCTTTCCCGACGGCAACATTCTGTGTCTCTCAGAAGCAAGAGATGGTGACAGGCAAAGGTAACTCGGCTTCTCCAGGCTGAGATGCTCACACTGTTGGCCTAGGCGGGGCAAGACTGTACCATTTCTTACCTGTCATTTGTACTAAAGCCCTGGGTCACACACACTTCTTTGTCTGGAAGACCCTTCTCCTCTCTGCTCACCTGTTGTCCTATTTAAATACATGTAGTTGTCCCAGATAAGCAGCGCAGGCAGCCGGGTGTGGAGAAGAATTAGCTGAGTGCGCATACCCTGCCGCTGCAGGCCTGTCAGCTACCTGGCTCCGGGCAGCCCTTCCCCTGACAGCTTTATGGCTGGCACTAAGGAAGAATCAATACGGGGGGCAAGGGGCTGACATTTCATTTTCTAAAAACTGATCCATTGAGGACCAATCACCGGGCAGTGTTTATCAGCCTTGGGAAGTGACTTTTTTTTTTTTTTAAATGAGGGAGAAGGAGCAGGAATCATCACTGGGTAACAGGCTCTAAGGCCCTAAGGAGGGGATGGCCTCATAATTGGAAATCTCATGCATCTCCCCCGCCCCCACTGCTCTTCCCTTATATAATAAAATGATCAATAAAGGCACAAAGGGAGTTGAGTCCTCAGACTTGAGCCTTCCGCAGCCCCAGTTTTTAATATTCCAGTCTCTCTACATTACAGTGTCCTTGCTTTTCTTTCTGTTCCCCAAAGCTTCCGTCTGACACTGGACAGCCACGGGAGTGACTTAGCTAACTGCTTGAGTCTGAGTCTGACTGCTGTGTTTGGAGACACTTTTAAAACAGTGAAAGAAAGAAAGGAAATTTACAGAAAAGCTGGACCACAAGCAAGAGGAGTTCAGTGTATAAGATGGGTTCCTTTGCCCAGTGCTTGAAATGCTCATGTGACCCTAAGCATCACGCAGTGGCCGGACCTCTTTAGGCCACTGTTTTTGAAGTAGAGGTCATTCATGGTTTTCATTAATTTTTACCATTTTGGTACTTCCTGTGCTTATATTTCAAACACTGAAATATGCATTAATGTAAACAAATGTCCGCGTAATTTCTGCTCCCCACCCCCCACCTCATTCTTCTTCTCCCCGCAACTGGGCGAGTTCAGGACAACGTGCCACTTCCTAGGCATTATACAATGCATTCTTTACATGACACACATACAGAAGCAAAATCTCAAGGCAGGGCAGCAGATAGGGAAAAGTCTTGATGGCCTTTCAAGTTTTTCGTTCTTGGAGACCTAACTCACAGCTCTCGTTGAATACGCCTACTTATAGACGTTGCAAAAAGGAATGAAGCCGATGATGAACACAGAGACACCATACAGAGCAGAACATCGTTCCGTACTGTGTTAGCACTGGAGCGAACAAATGGACCTTTGTATAAATACTGGGGCACTCTACAAAGCAAGGGCAGAATCAAGATGTTAGGAGATGTATGTGACTAGTTAGTGGGCCTCTCAGGCAAACGCTTATATCCGTTCATCACCCTAATGTCAATGCAGGCCAATGTGAAGTAACAGCATTGTGGCTTGCAAACGTGATGGAGACAGCCAGAGTCATTGATGAGATCATCAGCAGGTGGCCTGCGGGCCAAGTATGGCTGTAACTACGATCACACCAAGATAACGCTTGATCTTCCTTTACATCACTTTTATCCTGTCACTTGAAGAGTTTTATACTGAGGGTCGTATTCACAACAAAAGCGCACGAGGGAAACTGTGAATGTGGTTTATAGCCAAGATAAGAACCAGAACGGCTGATGGTGCGCATCTGTACCCCGTGACACTATTGGTCACTGTGAACAGCTGGACAGAGGTGATAAGAAGAGGACTGCTCCAAAAACCATGAAGACAAACCATCACTATTTCTCTTCCAAGCATCAAGGTACACCTCAAATGCACAAGGGATGAGCACACTGCCCAATCAGATTCTCTCCCAAGAGAGACACCACTGTGCCCAGAATGATCAATGAGAGTTCTGAAAATGCCGATGCTTTCCGAGGGATGGGGAGGCACAGGGCTCACATTCCTTGCCCTTCTTGTATTGAGGTACCTACTGAGTTACTATGGTACCTGATCCACATGTATCAAAGTTTCTTGCCAACAACCCTTTCAGACAGGCAACAACCACTGCTAGCTTATAGAAGAGAACAAATACCGCTGTTGCATGATAATGTTCAACTTTTGGGTCTACATTTTTATACAGCTTATCTGACCTTTGCTGGATGCAGGGTCCAGGCTTAACATGGTACAGGCATGCAAGAGAAGACACAAGCCTCCTGCAGAAAACTGGGAAGGAGCAGGAGTTGGTCTCTGTCCTTACCTTCGGCTGATCACAAAAGCTGCAATGAGAATGACCACGAGGACCACACTGCCAGAGACAGAGACCAGCAGGACAGTGGAGTTGGCTCCGTCGCCAATGATCCGGGAAGGCACTGGAACGACAATGACATGGGGTCATATAGGGGGCAATCCTAAGAGGAGGAACATGTTAGACCACTCAATATCCATGTTAGCAAATCCATGCCACAGGACCTGCTAAGCAAATTCCACATCACCAGCCATTCTGCAATGAATATAAAAATATGTTGATGCCTTAATATCTTTTTTGGTTTTGTTTTTGTTTTGCTTTTGTTGTTGTTGCTTTTGGTCAAAAATCTCACATAATGAAAAACTATATACCTTGGTGAAAAACACATTTGGGAAACTCATAAGGTTTGTTCTACCTCCATTCACCTCTGTTAAAATCCAGCTTATAGATAGAGGTCAGCTCAAAGCAACCTCCTCCTTATATTATAGCCTTCCTGTATAACACCAAGGATGCCAGTGTCCCTTATAGTCATCCCACCTTCCCATCCATCTTCTTCATCCTCACTTAATAATCTGCCACTACGAACAATTTATATCTGTAACAGACATTGAAAATTCTGTCCCAGCATCTCCTTATCAAGTAGGACCCGGCTGGGTTAAGTAATTAAGGAGGTGGAGATCTCTCGCTCAGTAAACTTGTGTTCAGTTAGCTGTTCTAGCTCTCCAGGGAGCAAGACTTAATGTTTCTACAAAGGACTTAAAAACATACACGCACACTAATGACACTATTTAAACAGATTCCTAGAAATAAGTAGGAGGGGGGGAAAGGGGGTAATTTTGGTTCCTTCTTTAATCTCAGAAAGAAAACTCTTTCTTAAAGTGGGGTGACTACAGAGCCTTCAATTAGTCAGGTTAGCAAGCCCATTATTCATGGTGGGTAGAAGGTTCAAAAAGATAAACACTGACATTGTCTTTCATTCATAGGAAGACAGATGAGACATTCTTACGAAAAAACATTCTCCTTCAAACAGCACAAGGGTTTCTAAGAGGTAGACACTGGCTATTCTGTTTCATGCAAATATCCACAGTGGCTAAATGCTTACCTAGCCAACAAAACAAAACAAAACAAAACAAAACAAAACAAAACAAAACAAAACAAAACAAAACAAAACTATACACAGCTCTTTGGGTTTCACTAGAGTGGGGCTCGACCTATAAATGAGGCGTCTAGGAATGGGTGGCACCTGGGTGGTCTGTTACCTGTATTAGTGGTGACTTCCAAGGGCTCACTGAAGTCTCCGTACCCAGCAGCGGTCCTGGCTCGCACGTGGAAAACATAGGAAGTCAGAGGGTTCAGGCCTTTGATATCTGTGTTCCTGGCAGCTGTCCGGACTATGCGATAGCTTCGCTCATTCTGATCCTACAAGAGAGCAAAGCATAATTGGGGAGCTGGGAAGTGAGTCCTCTGACTCCAGGCAGGAAGGGGAGGAGACTCCAGGTAGGAGGGGGAGGAGACTCCAGCTCCCCAGGAGTCTAGAAGCAAGTGACTAGACTCCAGTTACATTCCCTAAGCCCTATGTTCTCTGCAATGCTCTGCAGTGTTGAAGTACTAATGTCCCTTTTTACAGGTTTAAAAAAAAAAAAGAGTTCAGGGTCACTGTTGACATTGATCATTCTATTTTTTTTTTTTTTTTATTTATGATCTTTTGGGGTTTTGAGAATGAAGTCATCTGTTTATGAAAGCAACATCACGTGATGGTCGATGCTTTTTCTACTTTTCTTACCCCACAAATTTTTAAGAATTTGAAATTAGCATCCCAATCTTATATTTTGGATCCTTATCCTGTGTGTGTGTGTGTGTGTGTGTGTGTGTGTGTGTCCTCTGAGTCCTCCTTTGTGTGCAATAGACTGAGACACAAGTGTGCACTGGGAACCACCCATTTCTATTCCTTCTACCTGATACCCTCCCTCCCCGCCTTAAGGAGGTCTCTATTTTGTTTGGAAAGTGGCAAAATATTATAACAAGTCAATTAAACAATCTACTCTCCCTTTTACTTCAAGTAAGGAAGCCAAGAGACTGTTTTAATCCCAGTACTTGGGAGGCAGAGACAGATGTATCTCTAAATTTGAGGCCAGCCTAGTCTACAAAGTGATTCCAGGACAGCCAGGGCTACACAGAAAAACACTGTCTTGAAAAAAAAAAAACAAAATCTACAGGGGCGGGCGGGCTGGGGTGGGGGAGGATCTGATTGTTCATTTTCTGGACAAGCTTGGAAGCAAATAGCTCTGTTCAGAACTCTGTCCGCTAAGAGAAAAATTATTTGCAAAATTAATGCCTTTCTATAAGGGGCTGAGGAATGTAATTTTCCTTTGCCAATTTTCTGTTAAAAGTCATCAAAACCCACACCTTTATTTTGAACAGCAGTGATCTGCTTAAACATATCATTATTTGAGCAGTTATGAGTCATGCTCTGTGATAGAAGGTATATAGATTAGGTCTTGATTTCTTTTACTCGAAAGAAAAGATAATTATATTAGAACATTGTGTGTGTTTTTCAAGGTAACGAGCCAAATATTACATTTCATAATCAGATTTGTTGGGACTCGAGATGCATTTGATTTTCTTTTTATGGCTTTTTCATGATTTAGAACTGTCTAATGCTTGAACAGCACAGAGGAAAGAACAGAAGGAAAGAGAAAGGGAAGGAGAGAGAAGAAGAAGGTAAAGAAGAAAGAAAGAAAAATACCTTTTCATAATATTTGACTTCGTATTCTAGGATGACTCCATTTGGTCGATCCGGTTCCAGCCACGCCAGAGCTACACTGTATCTTGTAACTTCTTTAGCCTGGACCAAAGCAATGGATGACGGTGCTATCGGGGAGAAAGAAAGAAAGAAAGACAGAAACTATAATCTTACGTTAGAAAGAAACATATTTTAGAAACCACTACTCAACGATTTGACTTCAGTCAGAGTCGCATGCCTTCCTGCTGGCCACGTTGCCCTTCTCCAGATAAAAGCATTTATTATTACCGTTGTCTCCAGACCTTCCTTTGTACAGGGCTTGCCTTTAAAAGATCATCTGTAAGGGGACTGAAGACGCGACCCTGTGGATAAGGCTTGCTCTGCAATCATGAGGACCTGAGTTTGGATGGCCAGTACCCCCAGAAAAGCCGGGTGTGGTTGGCACTGATTTGTAACTCTGGAAGTAGAGCGGTGCATGGGGGAAGGATCGAGGACTGGTGGTTTGACTAGGTTCGGCTCCCCCGGATTCGTGTACTTAAATGCTTAACACTATGAGGACCGCGTGGCTTTATTGGAGGAGGTGTGTCACCGGAGGTGGGCCTTGTCCAGTGCAAAAGCCAGCCAGCCAGCCAGCCAGCCCTTTTGCTCCCTTCAAAGCAAGATGTAGAACTCTGAGTTCTTCTAGCACCACGTCTGCCTGCAAGTTGCCAAGCTTCCTGCCACGATGGTAAAAGACTAAACCTCTGGACCTATAATCCAGCCCCAATTAAATGTTTGCCTTTATAAGAATTGTTTTGGCCATGGTGTCCCTTCACAGAAATGGAAACCCTAACTAAAACAAGGACAGTGGATATTCTTCCATACCTGATGGCCATTGAGAAACTGGATATGGAAATGGGTGTATACACACACACACACACATACACACACACACACACACACACACACACACAATCATGTGTGAAGCAAAGGGTTGGTGACTTTAGGAGCCCAGTGTCATTTCCTCCCACTTCCTGAAACTGCTTTTGCTATTGGGCCACTGGTACAGGGCTCGCTGCCTGAGGTGTCCTTTTTACAAGTCATCGTTGCCTCAGGCAGAACCTCCATTCGAGCCGAGCAAGCCTCTCCCCCTGCCTCCAAGTACCGAGGCTTCTTACTGATACTTAGATTTTATCCAAGCAGGAGGATCTGCCATTCTTCCATAGTTACTGTGGGGAATGCTGGAAGGCAAACGATTTACACGCTTTCCAATATCAATAAAAGTACTGCTTAATTACGGTAAGACTTTTTTTCATTTAAGCACGGGCATGCAAATAATGAAGAACACCAATAAAAGCCAGGATGGTCTCTCTGGACATAAATGACGTTAGGCAACTATTCTATAAGAGGCTGAAGTTGGGCCTGGTGGGCAGAAAACCTTCCTTTCCACTGAGAAAAACATGAAAGCAGCTTCCATGGGTCTGTTACTGGGGGGGTGGGGGTGGGGAAGGGTAGTACATCCTAGAGACTTATAAAACCAGGCTGCCCAGAGCTTGCATCTCTCCTCTGTGGAGTTGTCACCTCCGTCCGACCAGCTGTTAGCAAGTTCCGTCTGCTGTGACAGACATGGGCCAGCGCAAACGTGCGATCCCCAGAGAGAAGAAAGAGGAAACTTCCGTGAAATCCCTCATTTTATCTCACAAAGCTGGCCTCCAGTACCAGAGATTAGGGGGCTTGCTAAATTGAATGCATATTCACCTTACTCCCCACCCCCCAACCCCCAAAACTGTGGGAACGTGAGAACGGGCTTCCTACAAATGAATGTTATCCTCCCTCGTACCCGTGGGGCCGCCAGCTCTCAATGCGGGAAAGGAATAAGCAAAGTAAGTTAACACCAGAAACGGAATATGGAAAGAATCCAGACCCCGCCTGACCCTACACGGTTGCTTATGTATCCTAGCGGCAGAGTGGTGTGGATAGACCCGTCATAAAAGTTAGACTCTCCATGACAGAGCCGATCCAGCAAGGGTTGTCCCCTAGAGGCAGATACTGACAGCCTGACATCTCTGTTAGCGATGCCCTAGGATGGAAACACACGTTCAGACATCCCTCCCAATCTCTCCTCTCTCTTCCCTCCCCATAGCCAAAGCTATTTATTCCAGATTGGAACTCAGGCATAAACACCATTGAAAGATACAGTGTATACACATGGTCTCCATCAAAGGCAAGGCCAAGGTTAGTAATGCCCAACTGAATGAACAAAGCTGCACCCAGCAGACATATGGAAGCCACTGAACATCTGAAGAAAATGAAGGGAAATGTGCTCTTTAGACGTATTAACACACCACACACACACACACACACACACACACACACACACACACCACGCTTTTCCTTTTCTGTGCTGGTTGGCATAGCATAGAACTTTCATCCTATAGAATTCAAGGAAGGAGCAAGTTTCTTAAATATAGAGGTAGAGAGGCAGCCAGGCTCAGGAGGCTGCCTGGCTGTGAAAAGCCATTTCACTCCAGGTAATAAATATATTGCCTAACAGAGCACTTTAGCATACACTCCATAAAAAGGGGTCTCTTTAAGCTCTGAAGTTCAAGATTGGGGAAATGAAATAGAAAAGTGAAGCCATTACGGAAGAGGCAGGAGGGAAGCAAATCAGAAAATTATCAAATGAACTTTCTCTCAGAAACGGTCTGGGTTCGATTTCTGAAAAAAGAAGAATCGACAGAGTCTCTGGGCAACAATAGCCCGGATGCCCCCAGAGTGCTGCTGAACGAAAATGGCTTCTCTCTGGCTAGGTTATGAGGACACTGCGGCACGGGGAAATGAATCCAATTTCAGTTTTTGAAGTTTGAGCAGCAGCATTCCTGTAGCTGCTCAAAAGGGATCTGAGCTCAGCCTGGCTCTTTCAAAACTCTCAAGCAGGGAGACAATACAACCTGGTCCTGTTCATGAACAGAATAGTCTTAATGCACACACTTCCTTAGGAAACTGAGGCACACATGCAGCACTGATGGGAAGGAAAATGGGCAGAGTGGATCTCGTCTGAGGCATCATGAAAATTCAGGAAGAGAGAACAGAGAAACACCATGGGAAGGAAAAACAATGACACGGATCGGATGAGGCCAGTCAGAAGAATTCCGAGTTGATGCTTGCTCGCCTTTGGTACCATCTATGGAAATACAGGACGCATGGCACTAATTCGCCAAAAGTGTCCCCATGATGTGACTGTCGTATTTGAATTCTTGATTGAACAGCTGTTCTGGGGTGGGGTGGGGGGCTGTTTAACTGGGCACCGTGTCAAAAGCCATCCTTGGCCTGGTGAGGCTGGAAAACATACTAAGTCAGGCATTTGCACATGGGGCGAGCACACAGAAGAAGAGCTTCGTCCCTCCCCTGGGAAGAACTGGGGCCTGAGAAACGACGTCGGCTCTGCCATACTGCCAACTTTGGGAAAGAGGCAACTTGGATGTCCTCCGTATCACATGTGGGTTCGCCCCTCGCCTTTTTCTACCGTTTCCAACACAGACTCCGGTTCTACATCTGGAAGCCATCAGCTTGCCGCGTGTGCCTGCCTCCAGCTCATTTCCCTCCGTGAGGCACTTGGCAATGGAATGTCCCAATCGGTCCCTTAGCCCAGAGGTTCCCAGGCATCCATTGGTCTTACCCCACCCATGCATGGACCGCCGCCCTCTGGCTCCCAACAACTCGTATCATGAACACGTAATATTTATCTGAAACTGTGTTATATTGAAAGGAAACTCCCCATTAATAAGCTAAGCACTATTGTCATTTCCAACATCATCACCACCACCACCACCTTTGTTGTCGTGGTCATCATTATCACCATCACCATCACCATCACCATCACCATCACCATCTTAGTGCTGGCGCAGAGCCCTGGGAATTCTTTGCAAGTACTGCACCATCAAACTGTGTCCCAAGTTCTACGTAGGCTTGTTTTAAAAGCCAGAATTTGGCTGTGACACACTGCAAGAAGGGATAATGACACTAATTGGTAATATATGGGTAGGGAAAGAGGGGTATGGAGCTCGCAAGGGCAAGCCCGACCAGAGGGTGATATCTAAATAAAGCTTTATGTTCTCATTCAATTATGCCCAGAGTTTTCAAGGTTTTGTGGCCATATTCTGAATAGCAAACAGATGACAACTGTCCTAGTTTGAGATGCGGGTAATAGAGCAACTTCTCCTTTCAGTCTCAAGGGACTGTCATTTTCTTTAATCCCAAGGATATTCTTCATTTCCTCTTTTACTAACAGACCATGCCGACATAACCATTCAGCTGTTTCAAAAAAAAAAAAAAAAGATGTTTTTTGCTTCCACTCAGGAATTTATATCAGAACTGAAGCATTGCATAGGCCAAGACAGTACTGGGACCACAGGATGGGGTAAGGAGACAGGTACCTTGGGTCACAAAGTATTTCTCCCTAATTTGAGGTAAGGCCTGCGTGGTAGGGTGTTGAGGTTTTTCTGACATTCTGCCTTGGGAATGGTGGAGCACGCCTGTAATCCGCGCACTGGGGAGGTTGATGCAGGTCAGTCAGAGATTCAAGGTTAAGCTCTGCTACAGGTAAACCCACAAGCCAGCTCACACCAGGAGAGACCCTGCCTCAAAAGACTTGTGTGAAGAGGAAGCAAGTTAGATAAGGGTGAAGCAAGCAAACAAACAGAAATTCTCTCTTTCTGGGTGGAGGAACTCCTCCAATGCATAAAAAAAAGAAAAGAAAGAAAAGAAAAGAAAAGGAAAGAAAAAGAAAAGAAAAGAAAAGAAAAGAAAAGAAAAGAAAAGGAAAGAAAAGAAAAGAAAAGAAAAAGATGATTATTCAATCCATATACCTTAAATCTTTTTCACCTAAATGACTTAGTCAAATGCTTGGCTTACTTGAAAAAAATGGGGGGATGGGTGAGAAGTGTCTCTCATTCTAAAATGTATTAGTTTCCATCTTGGAAATGTCCCTTGTCTTTTCTTTCCTCAGTGTTTCCTTAGTGAAAGCTTCTAGCCACCTGGCAGTGGTGGTGCACACCTTTAATCCCAGCACTTGGGCGACAGAGGCAGGCAGATTTCTAAATTCAAGGCCAGCCTGGTGAGTTCCAGGACAGCCAGGGCTACACAGAGAAACCCTGTCTCGAAAAAAAAAGCTTCTAGTCACAAGCTTAGGGTGCTAGAATCCTGGTGGTCATAGCGGCTCAGGAGTCAGGATGTCTAGCATAGAGCATGTATGGTCAGTACATTGGAGTGAATAATAATGAGCTAAATCTTAAAATCGATCTACCTTTTAGTGTGTGTGTGGACAGTGAAACATTTCCGGAATAATAAGTGCCAGTCACAAGTGCTCCTTCAACTCTCCCCCACCTCAGCACCCACCCCTCATGACCTATGGTGGGTTTAGTTTTGTCATTTAGCTTAACCAAGACATTGACAATAGGCGGCGAAGCAGATGACAGTCCTAATTATAAATGGGATCTCTGTTGGCGAGGTCCACGTGTCGTTTCTGAATACTTTTCAAACATGCAGGCTGTAAAATGTCATTCAAATGTAAGTTAACAGGAAAGCCAGGCTTCACTGCACCTGTTCCAGACATTTGGAGGGACTGCTCTTTAGGATGACAGAGGTGTTGACAATTTACTCACTCATTCTCATCTGTACCTCTAGCATGGATTCGAGTAGTTTTCCTGACCGTCTTAATTGTAAGGAAGGACACAGTTGAGATTTCTAGGTCGTTTCCTGAAACCCAGAAGGTCCCCAGCATTCCTTTTGTTATACAAGACTGCGTGGACCACTGCAGACAGGTGCTGGAGCAGGAGACATCACTGTATGTCCCTGGGAACATTCATCACGCCACATAAGAGGAACCGAGAGCCCTCTGCAGTCAGACTAGGAACACAAAGATTAAACAATTGGAACAGACTCTCTTTCCACACACCCATGGAAACAAGTAGAATTATTTGTAAAAAAAAAAAAAAAAAAAAAAAAAAAAAGCAAAACCTAGAGAAGATAGAAGGGAAAAGTCACCCAAGTTTGGAAGTTGAATGAATTGAGCTTTCTAATAGAAAACCAAGATAAACTTCATGCATCTCCCCAACTACTGCCAACCCCCATTATCTGACATTCAGAATTCCACATATTCCTGAGAAAATGAGAATTTAGACTCTCCATTTGCTCTGTACCTAAGGTTGCATCTGGTTTATGAAAAGACCACAAAGCATTCAGAAGGCGCATGTGGTTTTATCTCCATGTGTGTTTTGGATAAACAGAAACCACATAGATTAGAGGGCTCCATCGTGACTAACGGTGGCACATTTCACCGGGAGGAAGAATTACAGGGGATGCTTTGATGTCAAACAGAGGTGGCTCCCTTTAAGAACATGGTAAATTTAACTTTCTTTGGTTCAAAGCTCAGCAGTTCTCCTTGCGCCCTACTGATGTGAATACTGCAATTTTCTTTCATTCACTTCCTCAATGATGTGCCATTAAACACCTACAAGTCATTTTACTGCCTCTGTTTGGTGCTTGTGATACCCAAATGGGATGGGGGAAGAGAAAAGGAGACAAGGAGAAAAGATCCAGGGGAAAGAAGTACTCAACTCCTGGGCTGTATTCCATTGCTTTCTTGTGTCTGTAGAGCATCGTGAGCTATGAATGGAAACTGTTGGGGTGTGGATTTATAGGCGGGGAAAAATTAGGGACAGTGGTAGATAAGGCAGGAAATAAACCAACACAATGAAGACGGCACCTATCTACGGGTAAGGAAGAGCAAAAAGAACCCTTCAAAGTTTAGAAGCCTGAATTGGTAGATGCCAATGGTACACTGGCCCTTGAATGGCCTGAAGATGACGTAGCCACAGCAAGGTTACTGGAATCTGAATTTAAATAGATGGTGTCTACTTAAAGGGTCTCTTCCTGATAGGAAAACTAGAGGCACAGTTTATAAATACCTCTGCTTTATTCAAACGGCATATTTAAATTTAATTACTCGCAGCTTAAGGTGGGTTTTGTTCAGTCTTTTCTCTTTCAATTCAACCCCACAGCTCTGATTTGCTCCATATCAAAGGTTTGTGCATTTTAAAATGCTGTCAAGCATCAAAATGAAATGCTTCGGAGCACTAATGATATCCTTGTGATTAAAGGTTTTACATCTCAGAGAGGCTAAGAACTCTGGTGCTCGCATTAATTGCTTTCTTCCACACTCAAGGAGAGAGAATTTCTCATGGGCGCAGCAGCATCTGTGGCACAAGGATCTAACCACCAAGCAGTTTCTATAACCAAAAAGAAGAGACTACACACTGTTTTGTTTTGTTTAACAGTATTTAACAAGACCAAAACCTACACACACACACACACACACACACACACACACACACACACACACGCGCGCGCGCGCGCGTGTTTGCAGCATATTCAGTCATATTACCTTTGCTATTTTCCCCCCTCAGGAAATTCCTTTCAAAACTCAACTGCCTCAGGACGCCTGTGTAAGAACCTTACTTACCCTACTCGATACAGCTCTTACTTAAGCTGCTCAATTACTACATCACATGAGCACATCATCCTTTTGAAACAAAGCATCTGGGCCTGGTGGTGTACATCTGTGATCCTGGGGGCTGAGGCACGAAGGTGGCCCTGATTTCAGAGCCACGCAGAGCTTAAGAGTTTAAGACAAGACTGAATTACAACATGAGAGACCTTGCCTCAAAAACAAAACCCCACAACAAACACCTCAAATTGGGGGGGGGGGGGAAGACAACTAAGCAAAAGGTACAGAAAAGCAAAAGTTGTATCATCTGTTGTTTTTCGCATTGACAAAAAACACACGGCTTGATTTTCAGCCAAAATCTTCCGAAGAATCTGAATTAAATGACATTTATTTACATTTAAATATGGGTGGATCCATATGGATTAATTTTAAACTTTGAAACACGGGACGACTGCATCTTTCCCAGACAGCAATCTTTGGGGGGAGGGGGGGCAAGCACATATTTCCAACAACGCAAGCAGTGCATGCGAATGTTTATTGAAGGGTACAACTGAGCCATGCACACAAGGATTTTGAGAACCTGATTTTGGAACACTAATAAGGCTTCAGTGGAATGGTTTATGTTCTCTCGGGCTTTACACGGGCTGTCACCCAGTCTTTATGTTTGGCTTAATGTGGAATCAAAACTTTATACAGTTGTCTTAGCACCACCCCCACTGCCAAGAGGTGGACAGCGAATTTTCAACTCTTTACTTGAAACCAGAGGATCTGCTGTTCCTAGCTTTCACGTAAAGGGCGTGTGTATTGCGGTGGGAGGTGGCAGGACCCTCTCCATTTACTTACTGTCTAGAGATGTGAGTTCCCTTTATCCAAATTGCTGTTCTGAAGATGGAGCTGCCCAGCCAAAACCACATTCCTAGACTCCTTTGTATCCAAGGACGATCATATGACTGAGTCTGGGACTATGGAATTTGGTTGAAGTAATTACTTATTTTCTAGACTCACTCATGAATATCCCCCTTGTGACTCTCCATTCTCTCTCATCTGTAATCCGCCAGCTGGAGGTGGATGCCAACCTCGGCCTATCCTGGAGGGCTGATGCCAGCTCTCCCCACATCACCACCAACTGAATGTCACTTCACCAAGAAATTATGTTTTATTGCACTAACCCACTTGTGGATGCTGAGGGTTACAGCAGGTGCCCATTGGCGCAAAGTGGGGCCATTTAGCCAAAAAAGACATTTTCATAACAATGAACTCAAATGAAGTGTAGTGTACTGTGGCCAAGGGAAGATTGATCTGTGGTCTGAAGCTGCCAGAATGGTGTCCAGGTTCCTTCCAGTTCCTGGCTATGGATGATGGGCAGATCCCCACTCATTTGTGAAAAACTGGAGCATGTTACCCTGGGGTGAGCAGGGCCAGAGGCAGAAGCAGAGGCTCTGCAGGGACACTCAGAGTCTTCTTCCAACAGAAGGCTCAGCAAAGTAGGCTCAGCAAAATGACAATACTGGGCCAAGGGATTTGGCTGAGCCTGTATCCATATGAAATGGAAAAGACAGTGGGGTTGGGTGAGCTTTTCTGTTTAGAAATAGAGCTAATTTAGTCTCCGTTGCATAATTAGCAGCACACAGTTGAAGATGTGGGCCCATGTGGGTAAGAGCTGGTCACAGAAATGAGCGAGAAGGGAGATGTCCATGCTAACTACAGGACACACACACACACACACACACACACACACACACACACACCACCTTTCTCTACCATTAACTACTCTTTGCAGTAGCTATAACTGTATTTCAAATTCAGGAACTCTAGCATAGAGAAATTAAATAATTTGACTAAAAAAGCTTAAGAGTTCAAAATCCAAGTCCACCGACTCAAAGGATCCTTTCTTCACACCGCATGCCATTAATGACACACACACACACAATGGACGCACATTAGGCAGCAGTGATGTACCAAGTTTTCTTCAAAATCCCCTAGACAAATTAATTCCCACCAACACTCTGAAATAGGCAGTGTTATTATCCCATCTTATAGATGAGGGCAATGTAGGACAAAGTAGTGGAGCATCCTTAAGATAATCCCATAACTGGTGAATTTTAGAGCCATATACTAGCACCCACATCCTCACCCACTAGTCTATAGAAAGCTGCATATCTCCTTTCTTTCTTTTAGGATTTGAATGGGAAATGTACCCCCACAGGCTCATGGGAACATTTGCTCCCCAGTGGTGGTACCAATTTGGGGACATTGTAGAAACTTTATTATTGAGGCCAAGCTAGCAGAGGTAGGTTGCTGGTCTTGAAGGTAGACCTGGTTATCCTGGAACTCACTCTGTAGATGAGTCTGGCCTCAAATTCAGAGATCTACTGGCCTTTGCCTCCACGGTTCTGGGATTAAAGGCATGTCCTACCTACCATGCTCTTGATTGAGAAGTATACTTACTTAAAGGCTAACTTTCCTTTCCGCAGTAATAGCAGCAACTACCATGGAGTCATTGTGACGGTTCCCCCAACCTCCCAAGTCAGTATACATGGCCTCTGCTCACACACAAATCACACGCTCACCTCACATTGAACTAACTCAAAGAACGGAGATAAAGATAACACAAAACGAATAGTATTTGGAGTTGGAGGAAAGGTAAGTGGCACAAGAAAAGCTCTCGGAAGATTCACAGTGTTCTGTCGGTCTGTGCTTTGTGGCGTGATAGTCGAACAGGCATCTGCTTCGAGACAAGGTCAATGGGGACATCTTAAGACTATTGCCTACTTTTCTGTGTCATGGACACATGTTTCATGACAACAAGATCATAAAACAAATATTAAGATTATCGGAGGGTACCAGTAGTGAGTTACTATGCTTATTATTAGAAAGACTGATCCAAAAGTCCCTGGTAAACGTTCCTGCTCAGGAAAAACCTAAGTGAGTCAAGAAAGAATAGACTTAGAAAGAAAGTGACTTTGAAAACCCAATGCGATCGAAACACTGGGATCCCTGTGCTTGGTGAAGTCAACAGTTGCATTACCATTTCCTTTTTTTGTTTGTTTGTTTGTTTTTGTTTGTTTGTTTTTAGAGACAGGGTTTCTCTGTGTAGCCTTGGCTGTCCTGGAACTCACTCTGTAGACCAGGCTGGCCTTGAACTCAGAAATCCACCTGCCTCTGCCTCCCAAGTGCTGGGATTAAAGGCGTGCGCCAATACCACCCGGCTATCACTTCCCTTTTAACAGACACTACTTTATGTGTCACCATAGGCTGGTTCTAGAATCACACAGGGGGGAAATCCGTAAGCGGTCACATGCTCCTTTTCCAGCTCTGGTATTCCTGCACTGAGTATCTTCTCAGCTGTTTGTTTCAGTGAATGTTTCTCAAGAGATTCGTTGGCACATTCTGACAAGTGTAGACCAACAGTCGCCAACAGAAACAAACACCACGGGACTTCACTGATGTACTTCCTGCTAAGTCAGGATGCCAGTTTGAGGCAACAGGAAAAGAAGCTTTCCCTCTTGGTGGTCTAAGAATTTGCTTGAGCAGCAAGACAACTGGATTAAAATAAGAATGCAGTAAATCTGCTAACAGCAAAACAACATAATTTTTTTTTCCACCTTAGATGCTTCTAGTGAGAAGAATGCTAATGTCAAGCTCACCTAAACTGAAGAGTTATTGAGTGTTTCAACTGTTCTGTCTGTGGATGATGACTTGGATAGAGAACCCCTTGTCAAAGCCAGGTCCTCCATGGCCCACAAGGCCCTCGATAATTCATTTGGAATATGTAAGGGAAGCCTCTTGTACAGAGCGGCCAACAGAGGGAAGGATTAACTGCTACACACCAAGGCTTTACTCCCTCACTGTCAGCCCTGCTGGAGAGCTCTGTGCCTCCCAAGGCTGCAAAATGAAAAGCTGAGCCACGGGCCTCTTTGTTTCCCAGACAGCTGCTAATCGTCCTGACAATGCTACAACATTTAGCTTTCTGACATCCAGAGCATCTAGACCGGTCCTCAATTAAACATGTTTTAATCACCAAGCTTCTAAATGCCAGCGTGATAGATAGATGCGCCCAGGAGAGCAGTGCTCCTGCCTCCAGCTTCCCAACATTCAAATTTCCACATTTCCACACAGAGAGACTTGAAAACCTTCTCCAGAAACTGACCAAAAAGAGAGTCCCGTTCCTTCCTCTCTATCGGCCACTTTGCTTTCTTACCTCTGTGATGCTATTCTGCAGAGGTCAAGGCATTTAACATTTGCTAAAGGAGCCTGTTGGTCTTCATGAATAGATCTGTGACTATTGTTACTTTGAATTGTTTAGGGTGTGATGACTAATTCAGGACAGTTGTGACTTTGCCACTTGCTATAGGGATATCGGAATCATCTGTGAAGCAAAGGAAGGGAAAGGGAAGAAGGAAGAGAAAGAAGGAGGAAAGGGGGCAGGCAGCGAATAGATAAATCCGGAAGATCTCCAGAGATAGTCTTATTCATATAGTGTCAGGCCAGTGTCCCAGTCAGACTCACCACTGATGTCTTATTCTGGATACAAGTACTAGAGACTCTATGATGGTTGAGTCTTCTTTAACTTTATTCTTTTATATTCCTTTTAGCTTTTGTTTGAGATAAGTTCACATGTAGCCCAGGCTAGCCTTAAACGTGCTACGTTACAGATGATGACCTTGAACCCCTTATTTCCCTGCTCCCACCTCCTCGGGGCTGAGAACGCAGCTGTATATACCACTGCACCCAGAACAGACTGGAATTTGCTGATCAAGGGGTGTCCTGTTACTTTGTTCATATTGGCCTTCTTTCTGCAAGGGCATGAATACAGCCTTTACATTCTTTGTCAACAAACATCATTTGTAGCTATTGTTATGAATACATGATCTAGTTAACAACCCTAAACAAAGTACCAATTTTTCATAAGTGGTATACAATTGGGCTGGTGAGATGGCTTAGTGGTTAAGAGCACTGACTGCTCTTCTGAAGGTCCTAGGGTTCAAATCCCAGCAACCACATAGTGGCTCACAGCCATCCATAACGAGATCTGATGCCCTCTTCTGGGGTGTCTGAAGACAGTTACAGTGCACTTACATATAATAAATATTTTTTTTTTTTTAAAAATGGTATGCATTTGTACAGGACAATTGAAAAGGAAAGCTCAATGACCAGAGGCATTAGCCATTCTGAGTTATTGGAAAAGTTTTCAAAATTAGATTCCTTTGTCCTACCTCTTAGGCTAAAGGGGCCAAGCAGAGGCACGGCACCAGGGAGTACCCACTCAGGAAGTTCAGTTTCTTGCCTTTCAAGGAAGACTGAAGGTGCCACGACCTGCTCCTTCATTATAACTGTCTCAGAGATGGCCCACTATCTTCCAAGTTGAAACACTAGGAAGTCGATTAGTGTCAGTTATGATATGAGCACCTGTCGGCAAAGACCTGGACTGAAATCAAACCCATTAACATAGTCGCCCATGGCTGCCAAGTGGTCAGGCTTTGGAACAGTTAGGATGTCATCTACAATCAAAGAGGTGACCCAAAGGCAGAAAGGTCCCAAGGCCCATTAGTCACCTTCTAAGCCATCCAGCTCCCCGTCACGGACATATGATGTATGTATCTGGAAGAGGACACCTATTTCCTAATGGTCATTCTAAGAGATCACACAAGCTACTCACAAGAGTCAGGGTTACTATAAATTGAGAGTTTGAGTCCCTTGACTTAAACTTTTAAACCTTTTCTTTTTTTAAGACTCTCTCTCTCTATCTCTCATTGCCTTTGAAACACAGTCAGAAGAGGGAAATAGTCAGACAGCACTATTTGGAAAAGAATAAAGTAAATCACAAAATTATAGGATAGAGAATATTACTGACAGGGCCTTACTGTCTTAAGAAAGATGCGGGTGAATTTTCCCTGCCAAATTGATGTGTTCCCTGCTATGTGGACGCTTTCCAAGCCCCAATGTCACTTGGCTTACAGAACCGTGGGGTTGAAAAAAAAAGAAAAGATGACTCTGGACAATGACATGCAATGTCACAAAGCCGAAAGGAGAGGCAGGCAGAGCAACGATGAACACCAGGTGTGTGATGTTGAATCTTCGTTCCTCTTTGATTCCACAGTATGGAAGTACAGGGGAGTCCCCCCCCCCTTTTTTTTTCCGAGACAGGGTTTCTCTGTGTAGCCCTGGCTGTCCTGGAACTCACTTTGTAGACCAGGCTGGCCTTGAACTCAGAAATCCGCCTGCCTCTGCCTCCCAAGTGCTGGGATTACAGGCGTGCGCCACCACCGCCCGGCTTACAGGGGAGTCCTAAACACAAGGGCTGAGATACTTACAGGGCAAGAGCTGTGAACCAGGCTCCCACTTTCCAAGCCACTGTCTCTTTTGCTGTGACAGGCAGGGCACAGCGAAGCCACCAGTAAGTGGACAAAAAGAGGCAGAGGCCTTTGGATTAGATTATACACGGCTCCTTTTGAAAATAGTTCCTCAGAATGGTCACCAGCATATAGTAGGCTCTCAACAAACAAACAAACAAAAACAGGGCCATAAGTTGATCTTTCAGCAATCCTCAACTCTGAAATTTTACCTCTTGGACAATTCTCTTAATACACAATGGAGTACTATACAGCCATTAGAAACAATGAATTCATGAAATTCTTAGAGAAATGGATGGAGCTGGAGAATGTCATACTAAGTGAGGTGACCCAGTCTCAAAAGAATACCCATGGTATACAGTCACTGATAAGTGGATATTAGCCTAGAAGCTTGGAACACCAAAGACACAAATCACATATCAAGTGATGTCTCACAAGAAGAAAGGAGTGGACACTGGTGCTAGAATGGACCAAAACATCATTGGGGGAGAGTACAAGAACAGTAAAGTGGGAGGGGGTGGATGCGGGAGCAGGGGGAGGGAAAAGGACATGTGTGACCTTTGGGGGTGGGGAACCAGAAAAAGGGAAATGAATTGTAAATATAGAATATATACAATAAAAAAATCAAAAAAAAAGATGATATTACAAATTTAGAACAGAAGAGTCATTTATAAGAAGGATTTTAAGCTTGGGAATTGACAACCACAGATTTTTTTTATTTTTTTAGGGTATCAGCCAGAAACAGAATTGTGTGTGCCAGATAGTTTAAACTCCTACATGCAGTATAAGCTCAGAGTGGAAACAACTGGGCCATTAAAATTTAAAATGTTATTAAGGCCAATAGATGTCTTCAACTAGATCTGTGCTTAAGAATTCAAGATGACTTTTGTAGTCATAAAATATAACAAAGAATGCATTAGGAAAGCCCTTACTGTTTGGGGATTATTTTTTTTTTAATAGAGAGGTTCACAGCATCTCTCAAGGGCCTCTCTTTAAACACAATTTGCTGAAGTGTGAAATTTGCTGGATCCAGCTCCACCCAGGAGTGAATCCCTAAGTGCTGGAAGAACCTCATTAGAACAACATCTCACCTAGAAATACATCCCCAGCATGGCCACTAAGAAACACATAAAGTACAGAGCCAGTGTGCTATGGAAGTTATTTTGCGTGCATTCTGAAATGGAGGAGGAAGAGTAAAACACACGGTGCAAAGAGAGGCTCCACTTCGAAAAATTAGCACTTATATTTCAAGGGCTTCTCCTCTGAATAATACCTTTTAAAATTCTAAGATTTCCAAACTGCATTGTCTCAGGCTCTCGTTGAAGTCAGCTGGCTTCTCTGCAGTGGAGTAAGTTTCCAAATGAAAGCTGTAAACACCTTTCTGCTTCTCTGAGGACAGGCTTTTGTTGGGGGTTCTGCTAGTTTTTTGGTGAAAAATGAAGCAACAAGGACCCACCCATCCTTACAGTGATGACCTTGCCTCCACTTTAAGTGAGAAGAAATGAAATGATATGGCCCCCCCAAGTCCAGCATTGGTAGGATGCTTCCTACGAGGCTCCCTCAAACCCCTCAAAATCTCCGTCTCGTAAGAACCCTAGAGGATCAGGGCAGATTCACTGGGCTTCAACACAATCAAGGTCTCCATCCTATATCAGCAACTCTTGGGATCACCAGTAGTTTTCAGAGCATATAAAGAGTCCTTGGCTACAAGGCCTTAGTGAAGGCAGAGGATACTAAGTCAGCTTTCTGCTACTAGCATATCAGAAAGACTGGCTTGTTTCTATGCCCTTAGCGCTCGTAAGGAAACATGATCAAAGCTCTGTTTCTGTCCACCTTAATATTATGCCCAAAATATACACTCAGTCGCTCTCCCCCCACCCAAAGAGTTGATTCCAAAGGCAGCAGATTTACTGCTTGCACTATATTATCTAGACAAACACAAACTCTCCAGGGAGCCATTGTGAGCTGTCCCTTTGCAATGAGTGTTCTTATAGATGGATCTGACCCAAGTGTCCTATATACTGGGAGCCTGCTGGCAGCAGATCCTTATTTAGCTCTCTACTGAGAAGCTGGAGCTGCCCCTTAAAAGCTGTATGCATATGCTACAGACCAAAGGTACCTTATGAGAACCTCTTAAAAATGATCAATTCTGTGGTTCTTTCATCCAAAAGGTTTTTTTGAAAGTATACTTCAGACTGTCCAAGCAATTTGTATATCTATGGGGTCACCCTAAGGTGTAGCAATTAATTCATCAGATAGAGAAAGAATTTGTGTAAGGGGTTGTTCACTTGCTCTCTGTCTATATGGTAACCATTCGGAATGGCTGTGAGGATAGATTCTCACAGCTTTAACAGTGACCCCCATGTTGTAATTAATGGCCTTGGCAGGAATGAAGATGGAACAATTTACTATTTTCAAAGAAATGGGACTCCTCCCCACTACACACACACACACACACACACACACACACACACACACACACACTCTACTGTACGGCTGAGAACTTTTGGCACAAGCCAAAGGAGGTTCACGAATTGAGGATGCTGGAACCAGGTGGATACTACAGAGAGGGTAATTAAAGAAAGGAAGTGGTGCACGCCTTTAATCCCAGAACTTGGGAGGCAGAGGCAGGTGGATTTCTGAGTTTGAGGCCAGCCTGGTCCACAGAGTGAGTTCCAGGACAGCCAGGGCTACACAGAGAAACCCTGTCTTGAAAAAAAAAAAAAAGAAAGAAAGAAAGAAAGAAAGAAAGAAAGAAAAACAAGAAAGAAAAGAAGTGTTCTACTACTAAAGCTTGCTGCTACAAACCTAAGGCATTAATTTCTGATCTCCCTGAGGACTACAGACAATACCTTCCCAAATAGTCATACTCTACCTTTGGAAGACAGGGATTTCAATTAGATCCTGCAGACTTCAGATCTCTCAAGGCAGGATTAGTCCTTCAATGTGACTTTTAGATTTGCGTGGTATTTAAGGCAAAATAAAAACTGGTTAGAGACATCAGCAGGGGGTTAATAGGAGCTTTGATAAAGATTCTCTGGATCTCTTCAGATGTTCAGTTGCAGACTGAACTTGGGAGTCTCCATTGGCTACTTTAAGGAGATAATGATTCATTTCATTAGTTGGAAGGATATCCAGAGAGCGCAGAGACCCATCTCAGAACTCATGTGAGCCCCAGGCTCTTCAGCTCTGACGGAAGGTGGGCATTTCTGTTTTGGATCTCTTGATGGCTTCTCCAGAACGCATAAGCTGGAGTTCAGTGTAACAAGCGCAACATTGAGCGATGAGAAGGAACGCAGGCCTGCCTGCGCTGCCAAGAGCATGCAAGAGAGTGGATTTCCCGTCCCACAGATGAACATGTGTGTATATTTATGTAGGAGCAGAGCGAATAGAGTTAAGAAAAACAGTGTTCTCCGGGCTTGGGTGGATAAATAAAAACCAACGTCCATTTTCTGAGAATGAAATATTTACCTCTCTAAACAATGAGAACTTTCACTTATACACAATAATTACCACTAGGCGCTGTAGACACACCATTTGTCCTCGCTGCTCAGTCAACCTTGAAGTTGGATAATTTAGTAGATTCCTTTGGAAGGCTTTTCATTTTTTTTTTTTTCCCTCCTCACCAGACTTTTATGGTACCAACCATGAATACAAATCCAGGAATTCTGGTTCCCCAAACAAAAAGGCTATATTTTATAGAACTGCTTTATATATTTGATTTTAGCATTATAATAATGAATTAATGAGTAGGTCTATTAATTATAGTGGAAGCAACAACATTCTACAAAAATGAAAATATAATTTTTTCGTTTTAAGTTTAACTTAGGAGATCATTTCTTTAAAGAAAATATTGTACTATATGTTGTTTTTTTTCCCAAATACACATTTCATAAGGACTATGAACTAAGCCCAGAGACTGTGGCTGGAGCAGAGCTGTTAATGAGAAAACCACAGCCTGAATCCTCTGAAGACCATTGCATGCTTGGTGAAGCTTATAATGATCCAAACCAACGAGGTCTCTCAACCAGTCGCCACTTTTGCACCCCGAAAATTATGCACCAACAAGGCAGAAAGAAGGCACAGACCACCTATCAGTGCAACCCTCAGGGGATTTCTTTACAGTCTGAGTTTGTTGTGCAATCTCCCTGCTTCTATCAAATTCTGCAGGGGTAAGGATGACCAAAGCCAACAGCAGATCATTGCAGTGAGAGGATAACATGGACAATCGGAGCATGTGATTATCTAAGAACTGAAGTGGGAAGGATGTAAACCGTAAGGAGAACCAGGACTCCTCACAATGGCTCAGGGAGGAAAAGCAGCTGCTGAGCAAGACGGATGGCTGGGCTTCAGTCCCTGGAACGCATAAAGGTGGGAGGAAAAGACTGACTCCAAAGTTGTCCTTTGACTGTGGCATATATATGTTCCCACACATACATGTCATGCATACGTATGTACACACACACAAATTTTAAAAAAATGTTAATAATTTTAAAAACTGAGGTGAACCTGTACCCATCAGTCAGCATCAAGAGAGGCACATGTAACCTTGAGTTATCAGTGGGGAAAGATGTGTGGGCCAAGGAAGCAAAGGCATCTTTGAAATCATAATTACTTTGGTTAATTTTTTTTTAAACACAATCAAAACATCTTACAAATAATGTGTCTTGCCAAACACAAACTGTCTCAGAGGGATTAACCAGAGAGCTAAGCCGCCACATCCTTTCCCCCGAAGCATCACTTCCCACAAGTGGTGCGGCCATTTCAACATCTCAACCCCATTCTGACCACTCCCCTTTCTTGACTTAGTATGCCAGAGTAGAAACCAAGCTTAGAAACTAAATGTCAAGCCAGATTGCTAATTATGTTTACACTGCTGGCCATTCACTGTGCCACAGCTACTAAGCCATGCTTCTGCCTCCGGAAGCCCTCCTACACAACGTGTGAACAAATGACTGGCCTCCTGTGCCAATAAAACTTTATTTATAGGTGCCAAAATCTGAATTCTACAGGTCTGAATGCCACAAACTATGACTCATGCCTGGATTATATTTAACCCTTTAGAAATACGAAAGCTGTTCTCAATGGGTGAAGACAGGGGAGGCAGGATGCTAAAAACAGCTGACGTTTGTACGTTTCAAATACCAGCAGTTTGTTTCTTTCTCCTTTTTCCCCCTTTTGCGTGCTTCAAGAAAACACTTGGTCCCGAGCCCACTTCATGTGAGCACTGTACCCACCATAATTCTTAAAAACAACGGGAACGTGCTTTTCTGCTTGTCCTTTGATCTCAAGTTCTCTTTCTGGCTAACTCCACTATGGCCTTCATGGTTCACACCTAACCACTGGTTAGACTCATATCAAGCAATGACCTCGCCTTTCAACACCTTTCGTATGCAGCCAAATCCTCCTGTTCCATATTTTTCCTTGAGCATACTAATACAAGGAGCTCCTTATCTGCTAACTGTATTCTCTTTAACCTTGTCAAATTGTGACACAGGAAAGCTAAGAGCCTTCATATGGCTCCATTCATTCATTCATTTATTATTATTATTATTATTATTATTATTATTATTAGTTTTATTTTTTTTATTTTGAGCCCTAGTTCCACCCCCTAATCACACAAAAGCCCATCTAAGCTTCAGACCCCCAGAAAACCTGACTTCTTTATGCCTTGTGGCAAATCACCTCACTCAATTGTCCTAAGATTCTTCTCCCTTCTCCCACCATTCCCCAGAAGCTTTCTTCTGCTGTCTAGAAGACAGGTAGCAATTATACCCAGTGGGGATGAGAATTCCCACTGTTCTCCATTATCCCACTCAAATAACATAATGTGTCTAATTAAAAGATGGCAGAGGGAGAGAGAAGGGGAGCTTACCAGTTGAGTAATAACAGACAGTGTGCCTCTTGTACTTAATTATTTTCTTTTCTCGTCTCATTATTTTGGGTTTATTGGATGTATGACTACTAGACAGAGTTAACCCATTTGTTTTTACTGTAAATAAAAGTTAAGTCAACAAACATATTGAGTAACGAGACGACGACGACGACGACGACGACGACTACATTTAATACAATGGTATTATGACAAAGTGTTGTGCCAGTTTATTGGTGGTGTGGCTTTCTTCTTACAGTTCCCTTAACTGTGCAACCCTTCAGAACAATGCCAGTCTGACAAGCCCTACCGGTTTGTCTGATGGCAGAGCAACTGGGAAAGGTCTTCAGAGAGGCCCTTGGAGGCTCAAACAACTATCTGAGAACAGCAATGACTACTAAATTATGTTCTCGGCCTATCAAGTTCAATCAAGGAAACAGGAGCCTGCTTCATGCACTACTACAATCACACAGGAACATGTCACTTGGCTATGGAACTCTTAGGAGATGAGCATTACTATGAAGCCACACCAGTGTGGCAAACTTATAATGATAATCATACTGAAGCCATTTAGAATTGCTTCCCACCTTGGAATAGCTCCTAAGGACTGCTTCTCAATGTCCAGACCTATTAAACTCCAAGGTCATGGCTTTTGACTGTACATTTTTGAATGCATAGGATCCCATAGAAAAGGCAGCATTAAATAATTGGGCAGGTTTATAGAACCTTATAATTTGTAGGCTATGTGAGTGAATGCTTCTGGACTCAGCGTTCCAGATGCTTGTCACTGTAACACTATTGCTGCCAAAAAGGGAGGTGGTCATCCCTTTCCCACCCAGTTACAGGCAAACATGAATCTAAACTGTACACTGGGGAGATGGTTCAGCAGGTCAAAGTGCTTGCAACTATCTCCTGGTGGAAAGAGAGAATGGATTCCTGAAAGGTATTCTCCCGATCTCCACACAAGTGCCCTCACGTGCACATCTGCCTGGACGCATACCCTCTCTCATACATAAACTACTTACTCATTGATGTCAGGTTAGCAATAATTTAAGACAAACAAAGCACCTTCTCTCTCAGAATGATCTAGTCTCAGAGCTGACAAACCAAGCCTGAGGAAGTTAAGAAATGCACAGTAAAAAGACGTCAGCAATGTTAATCCTGGGCTCCCACAGGATTTTAAGGAAAAAAAAAATCACAATTCTGTTCCTTAGCCAGAAAACCTTGTTCCATTTACACAGCATCTCCCTCATCTAGGGAAAACACCCTGTATTCATTTGCCTGGAGATGGTCCACTTAAGTCAAAGTAAACTTAAGAAAAGCAAGAAAACAAGTCACCAGCAGTTTGCAGAGCTCCCCCCCCCCCCAACACAGAGACAATTTCTCAAACAAAAGGCAGAATAGTTGCTACAGGATGGAAACCACAGGAAGTCAGTGGCTTTACCCCTTCTGCCAGTGTTACTGGGAGGAGCTTCTGCCTTGCCTTCAAGCTTTAATGTAGTGACACTTTAGGTAGATTTTCCCCCTCATCTCATCCCCCTCCCCCTCCCACACTCCTGACATGAGGATTGGAGTTGTGACATGTCCTTAAACATTTGGTGAAACTAGGTACTCCAGAATATTCAATGCAGACCTCACCACACTTTTCCTCTCTTCCGCCCACACTTTGCTCACTCTTTCGCCTCAGCACCAGCATCCTTCCCACAGGACCCTTGCCTATTGGGACACAACCAACATCTCTCCATTAAGCCCGTTTGGTCAGTTACAAAGCTGGCATCCATCACTCAACTTATCAAAAACCAGGTGTCAGAGACCCTGACTTCCTTTGTCTTTTGTGTCTGACTTGTTTTTGATCCCAGGGGGAGAGGAAAAGGCTGCTGCTGTATCAGGGTTCAAATGGTTTTTACACATTCTTGTGAGAATATGGCCCATTCACACCGCCTTCTATCAAAGCCCCTCTAAATACAAACCTCACACCCCTTTTATCTCTCAGTAGGAGACAGGCCAAGCTGAGTACAGGAAGACCATTGAGTTCCTAATGGTTGGAAGGAAAGGCAATGTCTACACCAAGATTTTCTCCTTGTTATCAAGCACTTGGCTTGCTTTAAAAAAACAAACAAACAAACAAACAAATAACCATGTTACTCATGAGAAACACAACAACACGAAAGAAAACACAGAAAACAAAACCATGAGAAACACAGCAAAGGTAGAGAACCATCGTGAGGCCTCTGGGTGCCAAATGCTAACAACCATTAACATCCATTAATTCTATGTACTCCTTACAGAGTAAGCCATCATTGCCTATACAGGCCCTTAAGGAATCTAATTTAATGGAATGATGGAACCGAATGCAATTAGCATATAATTGTGCATATGTAAATATGCTTAGGGGAGCTTTGATAAGGCTGTTGACTGCAACAATCACCCAGGAATCTGGTCTACATTATTCACTATCACCATTATGAACAAAGGGTTTGCTAGGCAAAGACAAACTACCCAACGGATTTGGACTCTGAACTTCAAAGTGTGGGGTAGGACGTGGAGGCGGCCCTATGCACGTGTGGAAAGTTCTCTACTGAGCAGAACCGCTTTCTGGCTGGCGTGATGGGGGGGGTCTCCTTATTGAAAGATTTATTTTTAATTTTCAACAGCTTCCTGGCATCCACCTCCATGGAAAACTAAAATGAAGAGATGGAATTTTGTCCTATTAAGCAAACCTCCCTGCAGGATCAACAAGACAGGGAAAGTGTCACCTCATTGCTCCAGTGGAAGTACCTGTCCACCTTTCTGCTAGATCTAAAATAATTACAACAACATTTTTCATAAAAGTTCTGATTCTTTCCTCCATTCCTAATAAAGTTCTTGCACGTGTTATTCCTGGGGAAGATTTTCAACATGCCTTTCGTTTGCTCTTTGGACCTTTTGGCATAGTATGGGCTGACATAATCTTTTGGCTTGAGTCCTTAAGTATATGAAGAACTATGGAAGTCTCTTCCTAAAACACCCGTGGATGCTAAGCCCATCTCCCACGGGCTGCCCTCTGCCAGAGAATGATTTCAGACTTGACCCTGCATCGCTGTGGCCCCAAAAGGGGCAGTCCTAGTTTTAAATTGGTTAAGAACACAATGTTCTTATTTGTGTGAGCATAATTGAAAAGGTGTAATAAAAGAGAGGGCTGAGCTCAGTGGAAGAGCAGTTGTCCCAGAACTGTGGAGAATAAGGATGGAGAAGGACTAAACTTAAACATATTGACTGGCAATAACCAGATTCTTCTATGTCCAAACACAGCTCAGCACATGTTAGCTGCTTCTTATACTGACACCAATTCTGGTCCAAGGAGCTGTGATCTATCCATTGCATTACACACACAACGGGGCCAGTGTGTGTGTGTGTGGGGGGGGAATGGAGATGGATGGATGGATGGACAGATGGATGCACAAACACCAACAATACAACCAAGAAACTTTACTGGTGGTCACAAACTCTTAGTTGTGGTACTGCTAAAAAACTCTGACATCATTCTAGTCTCTTCAGAAAAAAAAAAAAAGAAAAAGAAACAACCCCAAACAGTGCAGACTACCTACTAGTACAAAATTAAAAGGCAAGGGCTAGGGCCAAAGCTGTCAGTAAAGTGCATGCCTAGAAAGATTAGTGAAGATTGGTGACAGATTCTTATAACAAGAAGGTGGAAATGGGTGGATCCTTTGTGATCACTGGACAATCAGTGTAACTTATTCAATGAGACACCCTTCAATACAGATGATGATGATGATGATGATGATGATGATGATGATGAATCATATATTAAACTAACAAGATTATACCTGAGGGGCCTATATGTTGTCCTAAGCTCACCAACCTACATGTGTACACAAATGAACGTACCAGACACACACATCTCAACCCATGTGAATATACATAAAAGATAAAAGCCTGCCCAGGTGACATACTTATGGTTGATAACTACAAGAGATTGTCCACACTTCAACAGTTGATGATTTTTCCATAGTCGTTCCTGTTGAAAGTCCCAAATTTTTTCTTTAATGTATTCTAGGAAATTCAGAGTAAAATGGAAAAAAGAGACAATGGCTTTGGATTAAGTCTCTGACATACTCTTCTTTTAGATCAATTAATATAGATATTTTACTTAACTATGGGAGTCACTTCCTGAAACACTTAAAAGAAAGAAATGAAATATGAAGTAGCAGGGTTGGGGGCCGTTTATAATCCTTTTCTGGTCATGCTTGCTATCATATGAATCTCAGGGCTGGAAAGATGGCTCAGCAGTTAAGAGCCATCTTTCTTCCAAAGACTGCTCTTCTCAAGGTCCTGAGTTCAAATCCCAGAAACCACATGGTGGCTCATAACCATCCATAATGAGATCTGACGCTCTCTTCTGGAGTGTCTGAAGACAGCTACAGTGTACTCACATATAAGAGACAAATAAATAATAATAATAATAAAAGAATCTCATATATAAGCCAATTTCTTCCTCCCCCTCTTCCTGAACTCTTCAAAAATAATAAATAGGGAACCTGGCCAGTGAGATGGCTCAGCTGGTAAAAAGGAGCCTGCCAGGAAAGCCTGCCCTAAATCCAACCCTTGGATTCCACAGTGGAGGGGGAGCCCCCATTCCTGAGCGGTGCTCCGATCTCCACATGTGAACCCTGACTCTCCCGTACTTCTCAACATTCAATATTGTGACAGACTGGTAAATTAACTCAGCCCCAAACACTTCAAGAACAACCAAGTTTTCTAGACATGCTTGTTACATGTTCTACAAGAAATGGATAGGCTACCGTCTCCTGGGCAGCTCAGATCAATGAAGTTCAACTACGCAAATGCCTACAAAAGTAGCATGCATCTTCTTTGAGAAAGTGGGATGGAATTTGAGAAAGGAAGGGTCTGACCATCACCCAAGCTCCTCACCCTTCTGCCTCCGTCGTCTAAGTACTGGGGGATTATATGGATGTGTCTGTCACGCAGGATGAGCACGCCTCTTAAGGCACATTTTGTTTAAGTACCAGAAGTAAGATTTACACAGTGGGCTCTGATATAGAGTCGTGTACATTATTTATAGTCTTTTACAGTTAAGAACAAGATCCGAGCTACAGCTGCTAATGCTTTTGTTGGATAACTCAAGACATGCCAGGGCAACACCCTGCATTAGTAAAATCAATGTTATGATCTTATGTAATCTGTAAATGCTGTGATGTCCACCTGTGGATTTAGGGATTAAGTAGCAAACATTGGGGGTGGAGAGATGTTTCAGAGGTTAAGAGTGCTTGCTGGGCACTCATGAGGACCAGAGTTTGGGTCCCAGTAATGACGTAGCAAGCCAGACACTCAGCATGCACCTTAGTATTCCCAGAATGAAGCAGAGACGAAAGGATTATTGTGGCTTGCTGGCTTCCCAGCCTGTCCTAGAAATCACAGACCCCAGGTTTAGGGAGAGATTCTGCCTCAGAGGAAATATTGGAGAGGTGGACACTAGGCTCTTCCGGCCTCTTAGTGTTTTGTGGCTCCTGGGCTCTTGTACCTGCATACGCACATGCCCCTACACTCACTGATAATAGTTAAATCTCAAAAGACAGAAGAGCCAAATCAAGTCAGTGTGCCCAAGGGATTTGGTTCTATTTTGGTACTAATAGTTCATCACTTTACTTTTCCTTTCTTTCTTTCTTTCTTTCTTTCTTTCTTTCTTTCTTTCTTTCTTTCTTCCTTCCTTCCCCCTCAACCCCCCCCCCCCCCAGGGTTTCGCTGTCTAGCCCTGGCTGTGCTGGAACTCACTCTGTAAACCAGGCTGGCCTCAAACTCAGAAATACTCCTGCCTCTTCCTCCCAAGTTCTGGGATTAAAGGCGTGTGCCACCACTGCCCAGCTATGGATCACAAAGTCTGATTCACTCTATAGCCCACAGCTATTCCAAAGCTTTGTGGTAACCTAGTGCCTGTCCTCTTCAAAACCTTTTGTATAATAATACAGCTTCTAGATTTATAATAGGTTCTACAATTCATGATTATCAGCACCTATGACTTTCTCCATCATAAATACTCAGAGTCACAGTCAATAGGGATCGATTCCTACCTGCTTGGTTGGTTGTCACCGTGACAGACACTGACTGGTCCGGGCTGGGGTTGTATTTGGACACTCCATTCACCGCCCAGATCTCAAACGTGTAATTGGTGTGTGCTAGGAGGTCAGTGATGGAGACTCGAGTCGTCTTGAGTCCATTCTGCTGTGGTGTGTAGTGGACTCCACTTCCACAGGGCCGGCACTTGCTAGGATCGCCGGCTCCACATTTCTTGCAGACCACATTGTAAGAAATGTCCTGCCGGCCACCCGTGTTCTGAGGACTGCTCCACTCCAGGTTCACCGATGTCTCGTTGACATTCGAAATCAAGTTGAGGGGAGCAGATGGTGGGCCTGGGGAAGGAAAAACAGACCGTCACACCGAGGACCCAGATCCTTTTGGACCCAATTAAAGTTTGTATTATCTTCTCTGGAGCTCTAGGGGAGTCAGAAGGCCCATTTGGCAGAGCAAGCAAAAGGCCAAGAGAGCTAAAAGGGATGCTTTAAAAGGACAATACGATAGAAGTTGTACGTGTGTGTGTGTGTGTGTGTGTGTGTGTGTGCCGTTCAACTTCCAGTGCAAATAAACATGCCACTTAAGAGACATGAAACCACTCTACAGCAGGCGGGCTCGAAGCCCAGGCCTGCTCTCAGAGACATGAAACCACTCTACAGCAGGCGGGCTCGAAGCCCAGGCCTGCTCTCAGCTGGCAGCGAAGCAGCCTGCATTATCTGGTCTCCATCTTACTTTCTGAGAGTCGGCTCTACAAATGGATTCCGGTTCCCAGGGCTGTGGGGGACTGGAAAATTAATACTTAGAGACTGTGTTTGAAGACGTGTTCTGATGGCTCAGTAGAACCCATTACCAATAGCAAATTAAATGATTAGAGCTATGTAGATATAGGTCTGCCCCCCGAGATACAGGTAAGCGTTAAACCACTTCTGGGTAATTAGCAGGAACTGGTTTAACACGATTTCAAAGATGTCAAAGAGATATACAGCCGTTGAGAGATCTCAGAGCTAGGCCAGAACTTTCCTTGACTACCAGATACCGCCTCTCGCTCTTTGATAGATGAGGGCCGCACCAGGCTATCTAAGAGCACCTTCATCCCCACTGACATCCAAAGGTTTCTGATTTGTGAGCAAGGATGACTGTCATGATAGACAACCGGTCACTCAAAGCACCACAGTAAACAATAAGACTGTGGACCCTTTAGTCACGACACTATGCCCTCACTGCGGTCAAGCAGAGACTTGGATTGAAGGAGGGACTTCCTTGGTCGAATTCAGTTTCAAAAGTTTAACACATGCCTTTAATCTAAACGAAACAAAACAAACCACAGCAAACAAACAAAAAAAATAAACCAGGTGAATACAGACACACCCACACCGCACATGCATATACGCACATACATATAATCACACATATGTATATAGGTATATACATACACACATACCATATATACCCACATGTGCAGTGTATATGTATGCATATCTATGTATATCTATGTATACACACACACACATACACACACACACACACACACACACACACACACACACACACGGTTTTGGGATGACTGCTATAAAGGTAATCTCCTACCTACACTTTGTCTGGAAAAAGTAAGTTAACTGGAGGCCTGTATAAAACTGATGCCTTTCCCCCATAGCCACAATGGAACACTGAATCTGGTCCAAAGGAATAACAGAGTCAGAGGTGAAGCAGGTAGCCCATGGACATACCGTCACATTCTACATTTATTACTTGGCTTGCAGTGATAAGTGGGGCCGATGGATCTAGTGGAAACCTTCTGTGTGGGAAATCTCCCCCTTCTTCTCTCTCAAACAGCTTAATTAAAGACCTTATTTTAAAAAGGTAAGCAGCTTCTCCCTGTCTCCCCTAGAGACTAATTATCTACAACCTTCTTAGCTGCAAGATCTATCCCCTAACCTTCAAATCTTAAGAAAAAAAAAAAACTAACATAACTATTGCAAAATTTGTATTAATCCTAAGCCCACTTCACAAAACCCTCAGAAACAAATGTTCTCTTATTTAGATTTTAAGACTGAATGTATGTTCTTCAACAGCAGCTGGGATAGAGTAATAATGAATAAATGACTTCAGAATGTATAAATGGAGTTACTGAAAATGTCAGACTGCCAGAGCCGAGTATGGTGTTAAGTATTCAATGTTAAAGATGGAACAAGAGGCAGAAAGTAGACACATAGGAAGTAGTGAAAGTTTTCACAAGATAATTCATGAGAGAATTTTACTGATGTCCCAACTGTGTCCTAGTCTGCTGCTCTATGAGGCAGAAGTGTTACTTTAAGTTGGGGTGCGAATTTTCTACTCATCAAATTCTGTGGCTTGGTGTAACCATCGCCATGCAAGCCATCACCGGACCGCAGCCGAAGCTGGCCACAGTGTGTTTTACACAATGGGTCAGCCACTGGTTCTCAGTTTGCTGAGACTTGCAGGGAGTGCAAGAGTGACTCTGAAATCCATTAAGCCCCTTGCCAAGGCCCCCTGGTCCACTCTCACACAGGAAAATGTGATACAATGAACCGGGCACTGCAGAGGCAAGAAGTCAGTAATTAGTATGTAGGACGGGGCTTGGCGGTGTCTGCACAGAGAAGAAATGGAGCAGAAAACTAAATGGTCACAGGATGCGGAGATGTGACACAGCCATGGGGAAGGAGCACAACGATGCAGGAGGGTCTGGGGAGTGGGGGTTGATAGGAAAACAGGCAATGAATGGTCTCCACAGCCTTCCTGGGTCTTACAGAAAGCCTGGAGGTAAACGTTTAAAGAAAGGGTGAGAACAAAAGTTGAAGTTCAGTGTTGCCTGCGGGGCTGGTTTGGAAAATTACACTCTTGTGTGCCGTATTTGGCTGTCTTAGACCATGATGAGGAACTAGTTAGCCTCAGTGCACACACTGGACGATTAGAGTTGTGTGATGAAGGGGGGAAATGAAACATGGAAATCCCTGCCCTGTACGATTACCACACTGGCCTACACAAAGACCCGGAAAGACGTGCATGCTTTACAAGCTAAAATCATAATGGCGGCTGTGGGATTGTGGTTTCTTTTTCTAACTCCTGCCAATTAAAAGATGACAAGCATGGAATAAGTGTGTTCCTCATTTTTAGTGAAGAGCCACTGTTTCCTCAGGAAAAATTATATATATATATATATCTTCTCAAGACAATGAGGGGGAAAACATGGACTTGAAACCAAAGCCAATCTAGGTCTCCAGCTACAGCTAGCCTCACTGTGGCAATCTCAGCCAATAAATAGAAAGCCTACAAAAGAAAAGCTCTGAGAATGGTCTATTTTCTCTAGTAGTCATCAAGTCTCTGACAGCGACAGCCTTCCTGGTGGGAGATGGCCCAACTGTAAGTGGAGTTTCCAGTTCTAAGTGCTGGGGCTGCTCCCTGCTCACTCTCTACTGCCAGGGATCTAACCACCTAGCTGAAAGCATTCAAGAAAGACTATGTTCTCCAGACTTCTGTGAGTTTGAGGCCAAGCTGGTCTACAGAGCAAGTGAGTGTTAAGACAGCCAAGGGTACACAGAGAAACCCTGTCTCAAAAAAATAACAACAACAAAAAAAAGAAAAGTGTGTTCTCATGAACATAAACAGCCAACTGTTTTTAATACAGTATAACTACTTAGATAGCATTATGTCATATTAGTTATAACTGTCCAGAAGAATACTTAACATACATGGGATAATGGTATTGTTCATCACACTAGATATGGGTGAAGACCATCCTTGGATTTTGGGATCCCTGAAGGTCCTAGGCCCAATCCCAAATGCATAGCGAGAGAAGACTCTATAATTTTTATATCAATAAAAGCTATTGCAAAATGCAATCATGTTTTCCAATCTTTCTGTTTATACCACTCTTATTGAACACACACTGATCCCGGGTTGCTTGAGGGTCACTGTGAGGAACAAAGCAGGTTCTATCAATGCTAGCCTGGATAGAAGGCTGGCATCGAGTAGGGTACCACTCCCATTGCTGTTCCTTGTTTCTGTGGCCCAATTCACTTAGGATGGCTGATGGTGTCTTCCTAGTCAGACATTTGCTCAACATCTGTCCCCATCTATCACCTGTGGCTAAGTCATCCTCAAGGGAACTTCCCATTGTCTACCACTATTTCCAAATATATAGTTCAAACGAAGTTCAATAAATGTTTGATGAGAGAGTAGATGGAAGGACAGCAAGCAAACAAGGCGCTTGAGTATACCTTGTATTGCAGGGATGGACACGGGCTTCCTTGAGTTAAGGCTGAACCATCCACCTTCTTCCATAAGGTTCATTAGCACTAAGCCTGTGAAGGGCTGTCTTTGACTAACTCATTCCCATAGACTAACCAGACTGGAAAAGGTAGCAAAGGCTATGTGCCCAGTATCAATGGCTACTAATGCTGGAGGGGCTGTAGTGCTTGTATATCCAATAAATAATATTCATCACATGGTTCATTTCCTCTCCTGCTGGAGGGGAGAAAGGAAAACACAAACAAACAAAACCACCTCCATCGATTATAATCCATTTGTGATAGATTCCTAAATAGAAAGGGGATTTGTAGAGGAAACAGAGGCTAAGGACATCTAAATACAAAGTATGCGTGTGCATTGGATTTATAGGCAAGCACACACCCTGCCCTGACCTGTTCTTATGTAATGTGACTAGGTATTGCACCTGGGAGTTTAAAAAAGGGCCTTGTCCAATTAAAGCTTTGTCAAGTCAGAACTGAATGGCTTCAGTTTCTCTTCTGCTTTCTTCTCGGGTGATGATTTACCATCAAACTAGCTAAAATCTCTCTGGAAGAGGTGGATCTTAACATTTCCAAAGGAAGCCTCGTATTTGCATTTAATAGAATTTTAAGAGCCCCCCTCCCTCATTTAATTTTATTTTTAATCACCAAATTAAGTTGTTTTTTGTTTTTTTTTTAAATATGAAATGATCAAATGCCGAAGGCTCGTAAGGGAAGACACTCCGGTTTCGTTTTGAATCGCACTTAGAAATCTCCCCCACGGTATTCACACCCAAGCTCAACCTTCTCTGTCTCCACATCCCAGCATTCCCAAGAATGGGGCTGGCATGTGAAAGAAACGCTTTTAAAGTTTTCACATTTTGGATGCCTTTCTTGTTTTTAATATAATTTAGTGGCACAGATAATAACTATACTACCAGAAACAAAAGGCAAATGTAATAACCTTTAATTTATGAATAGAGCAGGGTCAGCATTCTTCCTTTGTAAGGACGTTTTATTGCATAGCCACATTGTAAATATTTTATTCTTTATGGGCCATATGCTCTTGGCAACAACCTTTCGGCAGCCACAGCAAGCATCTCCACCATGCTGCATGGCTCTACCCAAGAAAACTTGGCAACCGTAGATGGCAGTTGAAATTGGCCATAGCTTGTCAATGATTCCTAGAGGGGATTATCAGTGGTTCTCAACTTCCCTAACACTGAAACCCTTTAACACGGTTCCTCCTGTTGTGAAATTAGAAAATTGCTTTTCGTTGCTGCTTCATAACTGTAATCCTAACTGCTGCTGTTATGAATCATAAGGTACCTGTGTTTTCCAATGGTCTTAGGTGACCCCTTGACCCCTGTAAAAAGGGTCAGTTGAACCCCTGGGGATTGGGACTCACAGGTGGAGGACCACTGGATTAGATGCTCCTTCCCCCCCCCCCCCCATAGGAGGTCCGTGGTGCTTGTGTCCTTAGTCTTCTCTGGTGATTTGAGGAGGCTGTGGAACCTTTAAGGGGTAAAGCCCTGCTAGACAAAGAGGGATGCTAAAGTTATGACCTTTGCTCCCTGCTTCCTGGCTGGTACAAGAACCAGGTAACCAGCCACACCTGTTTTTGCTGCAACCACAGAGGTCCTGTGACTTGCTACCACGATGGGCTTGTAGCCCCCTTAACTCTGAGCAACAATAAATCATCTCATCTTTCCATAAATCAGGTATTTTGCCATAGCATAGTAAATACAGGTACCTTCACACACACACACATACACACACAAATATATTTCTATATACATCAAGTGCAGCATAAGTCAATAAGGAAGCCCAGACTGGCAAGCCACAAATGATGCTGATTCCTAAAACTGGGGTCATACCTGATGTCATTGCCTGAGTAAGGAATGTGGAGCACAGAACACTGCTCTGACAGATAGGCACGGCACCTCTTGCCTCTGTGGAGCAGTTTAAATGAACACTCATTTCCGTCGGTGGTGTGAAACGCTTTCCACATCACCTAGCAGGTGCTGGGGAAAGGTGTTACGAAGGGTAATTATTGTTTTCACGTGGAATGTCAGCTTACATCCAGTGGGCAAGAGTTTGACAGTAAGAGATTACAGCCAAATTATGGCAGATACAAAGGGTTATTGCAGTATATAGTGTTGGATCATAAAATATCATATGTTTTATATATGTCGCAAAAGGGATTTTCTTCCTCCTACACTAAACATGCCTTCTCCTTTGGAAAACGGCAGCACCTACAGAGGACCTGAATTTGGCTTCCAGCACACATGTCGGGTAGCTCACACCTGCCTGTAACTCGAGCTTTCTACTGGTCTCCTCTGGTACTACACTCACAGGCATATCTCCTGCACATGCCCATCTACACACATGACTTTACTTGTTAACCACAAATCTGGCCATTGATGTGTCCAATGAGGCTTAGCCATCCTGTGAACTTACTCCATTGGAAGGCAAAGGCAGCATTAAGAATAGCTAGTGGACCCCACCCAACCCCATATGAACTGAAAATGGACTTAATTCTTAAAGGAACAGATTAATTCTTTAGCTATACGATGATTCCATTTGGATGTGGATTTAACAGACACATAGCCATATGGTGTAACGTTCCATAAAAAAAAAAAAAAACCTGAAAATTCAATTTCTTATGACAACTGGCATCAAAGTACTAAAGACCCTGGGGCAGCCCATCACATAACCTTTTTATTTCCTTCCTGTGAGACTATTAGCCTCCATCCGTATTTCTTGGTTTATTACTATTTTTGAGCGTGTTCACATATGTGAACCGAGTGTGCATATTTGTACATGTGGAAGCCAGAGAACACCAGGAGCCCCTCCTCTCATGCTGTCCACTTTGATTTCTAGCCAAGGTCCCTTATTTTTGCCTAGATCTAGGTAAGACATGTAGGTTAAGCCGGCTGGCCAGCTGGGGTTACCAGAGCATGCTACCATATTGCATTAAGAACAAAATGGGTTTTGGGACTTGAACTCCTATCCTCATGCTTGCTGACAAGTATTTTACCTACGAAGCTTTGTCCCCAGCCCCTGGATTGTTTATATTCCCATAATACCCTGCACTCTGGTGGTATTGAACAGCCTGGGATCGATTTGCTGACTGAGTAAGTGATAGGTCCTTTATCCGGATAGTCCAGCTACCTACATCAGAACCATTACTTCCATACTTCCATATCCTGTGTGTGAGAGGGACAGGAGAGGGGGAAGTTGACAGGAATAAAATACTAAGTGTCAGTCTCATATTAAAATTAAAAAAGAAAAAAAATTCTAGTTTGTAACCAAGGAGTCTTAGTTGACAGAAAAGTCACAGTATCAAGGCTCCTGTGGCACCACTGCATCCAGACCCATTACAGATTTTTAATACTTAACTGATTTTTAATCATCATTTTAAAATTCAATGCCTGAGCCATGAAATTAATTCTGGAAGTAGCAAGGAACCTCCCAGGAGCCCGTGCAGAAACATAACTCCTAACATGATCAATTTCTTTAAGCGCAACTGTCACCCGATAAAATGCCAAGGCAACCGGTTACAAGACATTATCTTCTGAGCAAGAGGCACCTTGGGGCTCCAGTTCCATTTCATAAGGCCTCGTGGAGCATGAACAACTTTTGGGCTGTCAATAACACTTCAGTGTCTTAGCTGGAAAGCCCTTCAACCCTTCAGATAAGCTTTTGTTGTTAATCTCTCTCTGGTTGAAAGACAGGTTGTAAGGCAGAGTAAACAGTTGGGGGTGTGTAAGTTTGGACTTCGAAATGAAGCCCCTGTTCTCCCCATGACAGCTGTATATGTAGCCACCACTAATTGCTTTCTCTTGACCCTGACGGCTGGGTTAGTTTACATAAAGACTGCTGTCCAGGGATACCACGTTTGCGATTTATGAACGGTGCAGAACCTTTTATCACAGCAGTTTATGTGTTTTAACAATGAAGAGTGCCGAGGCAGAGCTGTCCATAATTTCAAAGCTAAACCACTTGGACACATCCATCACTTGTTGCTGTCATGAAGAAGCCTTAACTTCCCATAGAGGTCGGCGTGCTGACATTCCATCAGGGCCTACCCTTTCTCTACTTCTTCTATTTATTCTGCCATTCTCCTCTCCAGGAAATCCTTTGTCCTTTCTTTTCTTGGTTTTGCTGCCGTGTATGAGATGACTAGAGTATAGCTGAAGTAGTTTATGGATTCTTAGTTACATAGGAGCACTTGGAAATATACAGGACCAAGGAAAGTGTGATTGGCATTTCATTCAGGAATTAGCTGAGTTGTATATCCTGCCTATATGTTTCTTACAACACTGTTGCATACTTTATCTTACATTTAATCACAGACTACAAACTTGAAATAAATACCAGGGCAAGCTAATAACCAAAAATTGCTATGAACGGAAGCTAAGCGGTGTTGGAGATGGCTTAGCTTGTCCAGTGCTTTGCTGTGGGGACTTGAGTTCATATCCTCAGCAGCCACACAGAAGCCAGGCGCGGTGATATTGTAACACCAATTAACACCAATGCTGTAGGAGAAGTGCAAACAAGTGTATCTCTTCAGGGCCTACTGGTCAACCAGCCTAACTGAAAGGGTGAGCTCTAGGTGTCGTGGGGCCTTGTGGCAAATAAAGCCTGTGTTGACCTTTGGCCTCCTCTCCCCTGCACACACACCCATAGAGGCACATGTGCGCGCGCACGTGCGCGCGCGCGTGCACTCACACACACACACACACACACACACACACACACACACGACAGAAAGAGAGAAAGAGAGAGAGGGAGCGCAGGCAGGCTAAGAAACTCAGCCATATTAGTACAGCAAGTTGGTTCCAGCTTTACCAGAAATTCAGACTCCAGAGCAAAGTGGGGACAGTGTTATAGTCTTCGCTGAGCTTCTCTGCCTGGCTCCTTCCTTCCACTCAACAGGGTATGGAGGAGTTTCTGATAAAGACTCCTTCCCTGGAGAAGATCACAGGAGGGGGTAGAGGAGCTTCCCAGCTCCTCTCTGCTCCTATACTGCTGGGCACTAGATGATAGCAGGTGGAGCCTGAGTAAGGGCTGAGAGGAAAGTCAAAATGCTGAGAGCAAGGAAGATCCTCAGTTCTCACCCCAGGGGAGCTGAGAAAAATGTATAATTGACCCTGTTTCAAAGAAGCATGCTGTGCGTAACCACCGTAACCACCCTATGGCTTCAGTGAGGACTGTCAGAGATGCCATCCAGAAATGACGGGGCTTGCTTGATGGCAAGCCACTCCTAATTATTCATGGGGGTAGAAAAGTCGTAATAACTTGCCTAAATGGCACTGGCAGATTATCTGAGCCCCCCCCCCCTCTTGAGCAAAGATCAATGTTCCTCACACCTATGCATTTCCTCCTTAAATATGCAGTACATTGTTTATTCCTGTGCATTGGAAAGTAGGTCAGAGGGGAGGATTCAATGAGATGGTAACCGATTTGTATGGAACAGCATGACATTTTCAAACTCTTCAAATAGCCAGCTAGCACACAGCTTGACACACATCTACTACCTTACATTCAGCCCTTGTGTGGAGGTCAGAGATCAGTCTCAGGCAGGGCTCCTCAAGGGTTAAGCACCTTGGTTTATAGGGTGGCCTAAGCTCACTGATAAGGCCAGTGAAGAACGGAGATATCATCTTTATCATCTCTCCTTATCATCTCTCCAAAGCTGGGAGTGCACCGCTGTCACCCCTGGCTTTTAAAGTTCAATTCTAGGTACTGGATTCAGGTCCTCAAAGCCTTTAAGCCTAAAGCCTTACTCACTGAGCCATCTGCCCAGGGCCTCCCTCTCAACCTCCTCAATTCTTAATTGTCTTCAAGGAAGGATGCTATACTTGCTCTGTTTGTCCTCACAATGCCAAAAAGGCAGTCATTAGAGAGAGACAAAGACAGGCCTTAGCCATGAGCTCACCTCAGACCTTGAACTTTTGGCAGGATGACATCTGTTTCTGGTTCATCATAATGTCTTAGGTTGCCCACCCGAGCGATAAGCAGTGAGAACATCCACTGTGAACTGAAACCCAGTTATGATGGGGGGGGGGGGGAGTGGGTATCTCAATTTGATTTCCACCTTAATCAATAAATTGCATTATTATGCAATCTATTTGCTATATAATATGAAGAATTTTCCCTCCAAATCTTGGAATTCAAGCAACCTCATGCAAAAAGGGATTGATGGCCCAGACGATAAAACAGTTAAAGATCACCCAACAGTCCTACTGAAACTCCCTCGAACACTTGCAGGATTTTGTTCTTACTCTTTTACCAAACTGGTTATGACCTATCTTTCCTGATCTGTCCATACAATGGCCTTCCATTCCAGTATTAGCTATTCACAACCCCAAAGTAAAAAAGATGTAATATACTTGAAACTGAAGGATGTCTTTTATCCTATGGTTTAGACATCAAAGTGTTACTCTAGACATACCTCTCCAAATCTCTAAGGCACACTGCTAAACATGTAACTTCTTTGGGGTGGAGGAAAAATTGAACTGAACATCAGGGGCACCTTCAAGAGCTTGTTCAAAAACAGATATGGGACTCTTTAAATCAGAGCACTTTTCAAAAAAAAGGGGGGGCAGTTTTCTTCTGACCTTGGAAGCTAGTAAGGGCGATGTTATTTTAATTTGCATTCTGATTTTAACAACACAGTCACACAGCACCGGTGGGACCTGCGCTCGCTCGGTTTCCACTGAAGATTGCTCCTCTTTTCATTATGGCTCATTATGTTGATAACTGCCAGGCAGCATTAGAAGTGAGGGCTCTGAGTAATAGAACTGAAATGGTGATTTTAAAACAATACACTTTCCAGAGGAAATACAGCAGCACGCTAAATTCAATTACAGAAGAGGGGCAGGAACGCAGAGACGAAGTCAGGATCGTCCCTTGTTTGGAGCTCGGCCATTTCATCTGCTTGCTGTCCTCCACCTGCAGAAAGCGGTGTTCTCAACTCAGGACTGTTTAGCCTAGGTCTGGATACATTTGTGCTTATTAATAGCCTTGAGCTTTTCCAGTGTGGGCTGTCTTAAATGCCTCGATTTGGGGGGGGGGGGATATTTAAGCTAGTAAGTGTCAATCAATCACTCTTGGTTTGTTTGAAACAGCTGATGGAGTCACTCAAGACCATTTACTCAGAAACAGATGAACAGAGACCCTTCAAGAGGGCAATGGAAAGTCCTCATCTTCTCGCCGGCAGAGCGCCTCTGATCATGGGCACTGATAAGTTTCGCCCAACAAGTAAAACAGAGCAGAAAAGCAAGGATTTATTTTTTCAGTCGAAGATGATAGGGACCCACTCTGTGAACAGGGCTAAGCAAAGGAGCAAAATAACAATGGTGGATTTAGGTTTTTGTTTTTTAGGTATACAAAGCTAATGACTTCCTTCATGAGGTATGTTGCTTACATATTTTGAAATGTATCAGAAATTGCAACAGTTTCCTTAAACATAATATTGATTGGCTCAGTCTCCTCACTACAATCACTGAACACTAGCTAAGCAAAAAGGTCATAAAGGACTTCCTGTTCTTGCATGGGAGCCTTCCCACCCTTGAAGAAAGCCAGACAGCATTTTAGAAGGGAAAGGGAAATTCAAGGGGATAAGGGGCTAGGTAGCTTCGTCCATACAGAACGTGCACGCTGTTGTTGTTGTTATTATTATTATTGTTATTATTATTATTATTATTATTATTATTAACAAGTTATGCTATAATCCCAGGATTTGGGAAGTAGAGAATCAAAGTTGAAGGTCATCCTTAGGCAATAGGCTACCTGATACCCTCTCTCAAAAAGGTAAATTAATTAATTAAAGAAAGAAAGAAAGAAAGAAAGGAAGGAAGGAAGGAAGGAAGGAAGGAAGGAAGGAAGGAAGAAACTCAGATTCCATCCTCAGGTTCTCTGTTTTCTTGGGTGTCTTTTTCTGTCTACAAGCAACATTGCCAGAAAACTACAGTGCCTTTTCTGCTCTGATCAAGTTCTGTGAGGGAATGTGGGAGAAGCATTTGCATTTCTGCTCTCTGACATCAATCCAGTAGGGAGTCTGAAAGAACCACAAAAACCCAAACCAAAAAAACATGCATAGTGAAGGAGGGGACTTGGTTATATGACCTCCAACTGGATTGGGTTATTTTTTCAGAAGGAGACAAATGAACTATTTGATTTTCATTAAGAGCAAATGTTCTGGGTCCTTGAAATATCCTTCTAGAGTTTCCACTAGCTGAAAGTTACAGGCATGAAAGAGAATCTCTGAGTTCTACCCTTCAGACAGAGGACCTAGGCGGCATGTTCACCCGCCAGTCACATGGGCACCTGCAAAACTGTCAGAAAGGCAGAGTCTTAGGCCTGGCCCCGGACCTACTAACCCATGTGGCTTCTTCCAGTGATGTGAAGTGTAACACTGCTCTGGCTGGGTCTGATAGCACCCACCTATGATCTTGAATTCTGGGAGGATGAAGTCAGTGGATCATGAGACTGAGGCTAGGCCACATAATTTGAGAAGATTCCCATCTCCAATTAATTTTTTTTTTCCGAGACAGGGTTTCTCTGTGTAGCCCTGGCTGTCCTGGAACTCACTCTGTAGACCAGGCTGGCCTCGAACTCAGAAATCCACCTGCCTCTGCCTCCCAAGTGCTGGGATTACAGGCGTGCGCCACCACGCCCGGCTTTCCAATTAAATTTTAAAGAGCTGGATAGCCTGCTCAACAGGAGAGTTCTCGCTTAGCATATATGCAAGTCCTGGGATTCAATCCCAAGAAGTGAAAAGAAGGAATAACATCAACAATGGTGATAATGACGACGAGACGATGATAGTAATAATAAATACTAGTATCAATCTTTAGCTTTAGGCTTCCTTCTTTTGAACAGGCATGGACTACTTTTTTAAATACTCAGACTCAAACATCTCAGTCTGCCTGAACCACATGGACTCATGTTAGGCTAACCAGTGGTTGCCTCAAAAGTCCTCCAAACTTTAATTTATCCAAGAGTGTGGACTGTGTGAACTTTTTTTAGGTGTCTCCTTCGAAATTAGCTGGTGCAACTTGTATTTACCTGGGTCTAATTGTTCCCAAAGTGAACAAAAATCTGATTTTACAAGCCAATGGAGCAGAGTCTCACTTTGGCCAGAAGAATGAGTCTCGGAGAGTGTGTTTTATTTCTTCATTAGTGTGCCGTCACAGTGAGTGATCACTAAATGCGGGCCTGCATAAGAATGCTTGAGTTAAAGACAGCATAATGAACAAAGAAGGTGCCTGATTATCTTGGCTGTCAGCACAAGGGAATTGGGTTCGTCACTTGGCTTAACCAACTGGGAAGAACTGATTAGCGGCTGGAATCCGTTTGAAAGGATCTCCTGATGTTTATGTTCCCTTCCATCACCACATCTTGTCAAGAGAAGCCGATAAAGTCGGGAATGGGGAGGGTTTGTCTGTGGGATATCTGAACAAGAGGTTCTTTGAGGAACTCTCCGTTTCCTCTACCAAACCATCTACTCAAATGCATGGTAGAAAGGGGCTTTCTTGCAAAGTTAGAAACATCTAGGTCTCTGCTATGAATCCCCCAGTGTCAGCAGCAACCTCGTGTGGCCACTCGGGTTCTGGAAATGTAGAGAGTGGAAAATTTAACACCACATGTGCCTACAGCCACATGTGCCTATTGGCCCTAATCTATATTCAACAGAAAGGGGAAAATCCTCAGACACAGATTCTGATCCTGCTGTCTCATCTAATAATACAGGTCCCTGAGTGTCCTTCTCTCCCAGGAAGGCTTCCAAGGTTTACATAATTAATCAAGTTAAAGAAGTATCAACTCTGTAGAGATGGGATATCCATCTTAACTGTACGAGATTAAAAGTCAGAGTGTTTTGAGTCCTACACTTCAGTGATCCTGGGTGCAATGTAGCCAATGAATAACTGAATTGTGTAGTCAGTCAGGACAGCAGCCACAAGCTAGCATAGAGTCGGTAAAGCTGTGTCCCCACCCTGAGAGGTGGTTTGGCCAAGGAAGTGATCAACTAGAGATAAAAGAGCGAGAAACACTTCTCAGATTCCTACCATGTGTCTGTCAGGCCTTCGCAAATATTTTCTTAATTTTTTTTTTTTTTTTTAAAAACAGCCATAAACATAGAGAGTGAGAATCCTTTCACAGATAAGGAAACTGGGGCCTGAAGACATAAAACACTCTTTGTCACTAACCCAATTTGGATAGTGCTAAAAACTCTGGCTGCCTGGGAAGATGGTGAGCCTGTCATCAGAGCTATTTTGTCTTCATAGAAGCCCTGGGGAGTAAGCTAGCAGGATACTCTGATGGTCAGCCCACAAGCCCGGCCCACAAGACCTCAGAGGGAAGAGAAGAGGCAATTTAAAGAATTGGGAAGAACCCCTGCTGTTCTTTATTGACTTTGATTCACAACTCTTGCCCCTTAATCTCGTGGAAGGCAATCTCAGGAGGGGGAGGGGGCGGAGGAAGAGGGGGGGAAGGAGGAGACAAAAAAAAAAAAGTCATATAAAGATTTTTAAAAATTTGGTTTCAGTTCATGAGTTTAAAAAAAAAATCAGTATTTGTTTTTCATTTGGGTCTTTGGGAGATAGTTTACAATTTATTTCTGCAACAATATGAAATCTGGAATAGCTATGGGGCAGATGGCAAACAGCCCAGCACAACATATGACCATCTCTGGAGGTGCCCTACACTCCCAAGCACAGAGGGACAGTCACTGTGTTGGCACAGGGCCTAAGAGAATATGCTCAACAACAAATCAGAACTGGGAGAGAATAAAAAAAACCTCGGGCTGTTCAATGTTAAGTTTCCTGACATTCACCCTGTGGTCAAGACTAATCCAGGAGGAAGGAAGGAATCTCAGTGCAGAGAGTAGGTGGGGTACCTCATACAAATAAAGGGCCATTATGTAAACATCAGCCCGAAATACTTCCTCTTAAGCCTGCTCTGGTGCCCTGAGTTCCCACCACTCAGGGACTGTTGTTTGGTAGTGCCTGCAGACAGAGGCAGGACCTTCATTCTTAAATCAGAAAGTTTAACATAGGATATGAAAAAATCAGGGTTCTTTTTGTTTTTTGTTTTTGTTTTTTTTGTTTTTTTCCTTTTAGACAGGACTTCTCTGTGTAGCCTTAGCTATACTAGAACACACTCTGAAGACCAGGCTAGACTAGAACTAGCTACTTCTGTCTCCCTGAGATTAATGGTTCTGCACCACCACCTTCCAGCTAAAAATCTCAAGATATAGGTCTGAAAAGGGAATAGGGATGGTGGGAGACATGCAGAAAAAGAACTTAGTCTGGGGATGGTTACTAAAAAGGGAGGGTAGTTAAGAGACCTTCACTGCTATGAAGGCATGTGAGGCTACATTAGATCCCTTTGCACTCCTTAATTCTAGAAGTTTAATGCTTGATCTGGGACACCAGGCAAGAGACCTGCCCAGGAATATATATACTTGGGTATTCAGGTAGTGCAGCTCCATTGCTGTGCTAGTCAAGGGCATCTAAGAGCTAGCAGTTTTCGAGTGTATAAAAACCAACAAGACTTACAATACATGTCACTACAGTGAGCATGTGATCAAGTTTATCATCCAAAGTGCCGGGCATATATATCAGCTACGTGTAGTGTTTACATCACCTACCCAAGTGTCTGGCACATAACCTACATATAGTGTTACATCATAGTATAGTATTTATATCACTACAGTAGGTTCTCTTGTCATTAAAGCCAATCCAGAGCGGATGGCAATTTCAGCATAAGTCTAGGATGGACCTGAAACCTCTCTCCTTTTTCCCAGTGAGGGTGGCTGATTCTTGATTGTGCTACAGAATAAGCAGCCTCAACTGCTCAAAAACCAGGAATGGCTTCTATGTTCAGTGATGCTGGCCCAGGTGGGTCCATCTGGGATGTATAGTATTTCAAGATCAAAATTATAATAGTAGTAGTAATAATAATAATAATAATAATAATAATAATAAAATCTAAAAATGAGTCAAGTAGAATTGTTGTGCACATTATAGATCCACAACCACCATATATAATAACTACAGTCCTCAGAGAGATAGAGAGGAAGTATTCCTAATCTCCAAATTCCAAAGTGCTCCAGAACCTGATGTTGTCTGAGAGGAAGTGATGTAGGAAGGGGACATTTGATGTCACAAGATGGGCTGCAGTCAAAACAGAGGCACAAGTACTGTGGGAACTTGCCATCAAGCTATAAAGATAACCTGAAGCATAAATGAGATTCAATTTTATGGCTGGGTCCCGTTTCAAATATTTGGGTATACATAAATATTGCAAGTCCCCTAAATCCCAAAGTGCAATGCTCTTCAGAACAAAGATATATAGCAAATGCTATTATTAGGTCTGTTAAACAGATGGGACAGTTAAGACTTCACAGACTAAGGAGTCACTTTGCTAGTAAACCATGGACTGAGAAACAAGCCCTGTACTTGTAGTCCTGTAAGCCACATTGCCAGTCCCTGAAAGACAGTCCTCAACTAGTGGAAAATATGAGGGAAACATCCAGGGCCCATCATTCCTGCCTTGGTCAAGGTCGTAGGCGCTGTGAGGACTATGGCAATACCTTGGGAACATTGTCCAAAGAAAGTGTGAGATTTTCCTATCCAGAGTCACACCAGGCTTGTCAACTCCATCTCTTCATTCACCCAGCATTTATTAAGTGCCTAATATGAATCGGGCGTTTATTAGGGTCCTGGCCTAAGTGTTACGAACAGCAAACTCTGACGGAAGAAGGAAGAGGTATAATGAAAAACCAAAGCAAATGACCTCAGAGTACTACTCTAAAGCTGTTTCTTCTGGGCCCGGAACATTCCCAAGCTCTGCCCTCTACCTAGTTTTCCTGTGCCTGTCAAATTGCCCCCAGCCCTTGATGCGATGGTAAAGCCATTTATAAATTCCATTCTCAGCTGTAATTACACTGTCAAACAACCTGAACACTCAATTTCTGCCCCACAAAGTAGTCGGCTGGCAGCTGTGCACTTTGAAGGCAACCAGAAACAGTGGAAAAAGAGCCTTTCTTTTCCATAAGCCTTTTGCCTGCTATGATAGAAGGGGATGCGTACTTGATATCTAATTTGCCCCCTGCAAGGTTATCCTGGGAGAAGTCCTGGCAGCACCCTGCCAGGTGGTAATGAAAGCTGCTGGCACTGCAGAAGGCAGGAGACAAGCAAACCACTTACGGGTGCAGGGCATAGAGGCGGCATCGTTGTCAGCTCTGAAAAAGCCTCGGTCACAGGTGCAGGACGTGGCTCCTTCCCAGACAGAGTAGCTGTGCGGAGGACACTTGGCACAGGTGGCGTCCGTGGAAAGAGCTTTGTAATATCCAATTTTGCAAGCTACAGGGAAGGAGGAAAGAGAAGAGCAAACATGAACCACTGCAAGAACAACAGAGCAAAATGTGAAGGCGTTTCCTTGATGGCAGAAGTCGGGGTGGGTTGGGGGGGTAGGGAGGGAGGTAGCAGGGATCACCTGATTTGAAATGCAGGGTAAAGACATGGCCTGGTAGGTCTTAATGCAACCCAAGCATTAGGGTGGCCTAAATGTCTCATTCTTCTGCCACCTCTGCCTCTATCTCGTTGAGTGTTGGGATTACAAGTATGTGCCACCATGCCTGGTTCATGCAGAGACGGCGATCAGACCCAGAGCTTCTGCCTGCCAGCTAAGCATTCTGCCAACTCGGCCAGACCCAGCATAGCTTTTCTTCGAGGCTCACTGGGAAATCTGATTATGTGTCAAAGAGCCTCCAAAGGACACTGCCTTAAAACTCAGTGTGATCGAGTAGAGCGCAGTCAAAGTTTACTGGAGTATCTCAGCGTTAGAGGCACTAGCTTGATGCCCCTTACTGCATCGCCTTTCCAAAGCACCGCTATCCCTCCATGTCTTTAAAAGGAAGAATTCCAGCTTCCAGCAGATAATTGCAACTTGCTACAAGTCAGCTTTGACCTCCAAGTCTTCTGCCCCCGCCCCCAACATGGACATACAACCACTCACTTTTGAATCTGAGGGTGTGTGTGTGTGTGTGTGTGTGTGTGTGTGTGTGTGTTTGAGGGTGGTCTTTGATTTAATCAACTGGATGAAAATGTGTCCAAATGCTAACACAAAATTGGTCAGTGGTTATTTCCTAATTATGGTTACAAAAAGACTCAAATAGGAAAACACAACAAAACCATTTATAAGACACGGGAGCTTGTACTGCATGAGCATTTCCTTTCAGGATAGCACAATGAAGGCTACTTAAAGATAGATTCTGAGATAAAAACCAGCTAATAAAATGATATTTATTTGCAAGTGCATGAATTCCCCGACGATCTTCATTCATTTTCGGCACACATCCTTTGCCCCCTGCAGCGAGCACCCTACAGAGGTGAATTCGGAGCACACAGGTTCTTAGGCACCTGTGATCGGCTTTCCATGATCTCAGCTTTATAAACACCACACGGACAGACGCGGAGAACTACTTTCACTAATGTGGAAAAATTCAATGCTGCTGCTGAGACCTCATCATAAAAATTAATTAATAGGGCTTTGCAAACTTCCCCTCTTCTCCCTCCCACACCCTTCATGAATACTCTCCAAACCTATCTTAACCTAAAATAAAAACTGGCTGGCCCCATCAAGTATTAAGGTCACAGATAAGGACGCGGATAATTAAAGTGATTCCATAACATCTGGGGTTGGGAAAGAAAATGAGCTGCACACAATTTCCCCAGCGTGGTTTTCTCTTTGCTAGCTTCGTCTATCTTGTTCCCAGAATCCTGTGTGGAGGAAGGACCCGTTGCATATTCCACTAGCCGGACATGCTGAATGCTCTGACAACACAGACTCCGCAGTCAGAGCTGCCACATCGGTCCAAAAGCATCTATCCACCCACACATACCGTCCAGTGAGGCCCACCGCCTCCTCACCCGATGGCCTGGTCTGCATGAATTTTCCTCCCCTTCTTCTCAAATAATGACACGCAGAGAAGGACTTTAGCAGGCGCTCCCGAAAGGCGCAGTTACTTCACCCTTATTAACTAAAGTTGTTTATGGAATTCCCCTAACAAGCCAAAAGTTTATGGCGTGTGGAGCACCAACAATAAATGTGCTCCCAGATCAATCTCTCCCTTGTTTGCTTTTCGGTCTTTCACTGGACTGGAAGCATCTTTAAAAAAAAAAATTGCTTTGTGGCTGTGATTTATGTGTCTCCCAAGTTCATATGCATCCCATATTTAGATATGGTTCAGCTTGCAAGGTACTTTTGTTAAAGATGGCCTTAGGGTGTCCATGAAAAACTGCAACCCGGACATTGCAGGAAAGAAGCCTGCTGGATCTTGTGGCCCCACATCACTCATACTTGCACACACATAAACGCGTGCGCGCACACATATACACACACACACACACACACACACACACACAGGAATAGCCCTAAACAACTCCCTGGGTCTCACCTGCCACTCATTGAGTCACATAAGACAAAAGCAAGTACCAACAAGACACAAAAGATTTTTAAGGTCTTGCGAGCAGAGGTGGGGCTGGTGTGTAGAGACAGAGACAGCCTAAAGGCCAGCATTGACCTTGACAAGTTAATAGGCCCCAGTCATATGTAAATAAAGAGGCACAAGTTCCTCAAACCAGAGAAAAGGAGAATGACTTCCATTTTACAAAGCTGGAATTTCTTTAAACCCCTGAAGGAATGGGGGATTTTGTCTAAATGCTTGCCCTGGGGAAAGAAACTTTTTCCTAGGGGACCAGGCGGCTGCCTAATTCAAGCACACTTTCCTTCTTATCAAACAGCAACTTCTAACCTTGCACCACAACAGTAGAAGGTGATAATAGAGAGAAATTAGCCAGTGACCCCAGGTAACAAAAATACTGCATTCTGCTGGAAGATGTTTCTTCCAATTTCTTAAGAGCTCAAAACGTACTATGTAGTTCTTCGTTGAATTTAAAGGGGAGAGAAAATGCATTTGAGTTTATATACTTAGCTTTTCCTCCTCAATGTTCTTATCAACATGTTACCAAGGATAAATGAGTTTATTCGGGAAGTACAGAGTTCTATATCAATTTAGAAAATTGAAAGCCGCAGTTCTTTCAACACATGAACTATTTTCATCTCTTAACTTCTTGCTTTTACAAGCACAAGCGGGGGGGGGGGGATACAAAAATTGTCATTGTGCTATTTTCGGCAGCCTCTGACACCCTTAACTACATTAAGACCATGTTATTAATATTTCAGGATTCTTAGAAAGGCTCTTTCAAAATATAGTAGTGGCTTTTCACACACACGGCCATTTTTGCTGCCTACATTCAAAATGACCTGCTAAATTGATGGTTTGGTACATTTCTTTGCTCTGTGTGGTTCAGCCTTTCAGAATTTAGCCCATAGATGCCTAAGTGCATCCTGCATCTATCCGCCACTCTACTTAAGCGTCGTAAGACGCTCACCATCCCTTTTATTCGCAACATAATTCCCCTGAAAGATGCACTTGGTATACAATACAGTGACATATACTTATTTCTCATCATCATGCCCCACCCCACCCCCCAGTTGATTGAGAACTGCTGCCCTATATTTTTGAAAGTGAATGACTTCGTAAGCAAATCTAACATGTCTTCTCACGAAGCCTCTTAATCCCGTATGTCCCAGTAAAGATGGTCAGGGTGGGTCACCTGCTGTCTCTCAAGGGAAGATCAACTCAGCGCACCAAGCTTCCATCCATCCAACCCCTTTTGCTTCGCCTTAATCACTTCTTTATGCCAGCGTGAAATAAAGGAAAATGAGGCGAAGAAAAAGAAAAAGGAAAATACAGAAGAGCAAAAGGACACGTTCCTTTCCTTAGATTACCCGCAACCAAAATATTAAGAGTCTTCTCCAAAGGTGGCAGAATATAGCGCTCTTAGTGGTCCACACTTTGAAATCTCAGGACACAGGAATATGGGACAGGAAGAGAAGTCATACATTCTAGCAGCCTGGCCTACACAATGGAGACTGTGTCTCAAACCACACAGAAGCTAATGTAAAGCCTGAATTTTTAACTTACATGTCTTTTTGTTCTGGTTTGATTATAGATGCCAATGAGCTGGCTATGCCTACTCTTTAAAAAAAAAAAAAAACCTTATAAAGAACATCCAGGGGGCTGGGCGGTGGTGGCGCACGCCTGTAATCCCAGCACTCTGGGAGGCAGAGGCAGGTGGATTTCTGAGTTCGAGGCCAGCCTGGTCTACAGAGTGAGTTCCAGGACAACCAGGGCTATACAGAGAAACCCTGTCTCAAAAACAAACAAACAAAAAAAGAACATACAGGAGGCTAAAGGCTAGGGGATCTTGAGTTCCAAGCCAGAGTTCAGAGTTCAACACACACACACACACACACACACTCTGGTATGGATAATTGTGGCCACTTTTCTTCCAGAATTACAAAAGAGATTCACAGCACCTAGCTGTCTTCTTAGTTCATTTTAAACTAATTTGTAAAGCAACTAGTAACAATTTTGGTGGCAGATGTCAAACAAATTGTTTAATTAGCCGACATAATGATCCAAGGGTTTGAAGTACTGATGCTATTTTGCAGATATGCAAGAATCTGAGGTTGTGAAAGGGAACCTCCAAGTCACAGAAGCATCTTAACTCCAGAGCTCCTGTCCCGCTGAAGGTTGGCACGCACCAAACTGAGCTGGGGCTGAACCTCTCGGCAACATTTCTGATTCTGATTCACTAAGAGGGTGGGGGTGGAAGTATAGAGATGTCCCACAGCTCTGGTCCAGATTCTCACTGCTGCCATCCCCAGCCATTGTCGTCATCTGTGATCCACTGTCTGGTTTGAGATCCTCTAGGGCTGTCATTCTCCTACTGAGAACTTGAGGTGAAAAGGCTGGTCTATGAGAGGTCTATGAGACCAGCTATAGGAGCAAAATTCACTCCAGACCCTAAGCACCTAACCCCAACCCCCCTCCCCCCCCCACACACAATCTATTGAGATCACAAATAAAATACCATTACCTTACATTTCATCGTTTACAATATTTCTTAGGGCTTGGGGAGATCACTCATTGAGAAAAGAAGGTGCTTGCTGCAGCAGCAAGAGGGCCTGAATTGGGATTCCCCAACACCCAAACAAAAAGAGCAAGTGTACCACGTGCCTTTAATGCCAGCACTGGGGAGACAGGCTATACTGGGGCTCCAGGACCAGCCAAGGTAACCAAATCAGCAAGCTCCAGATTCAAAGAGACCTGTCTCAAAAAATAATGTGGAGACTCATTGTAGACCTCTGGTCTCCTTGCGTGCTTGTGCATACAGACACATATACATGTCCACATCATATAAACATACAAAAAAAGTATGTGTACACGCAATTTTTTTTAGTGTGACCAGTAAAAACCAGAAACTTACTCTTCAATCTTTCATTTTATTTCTCTTGTATAACACTGTTCTGCAAACAGTAGCATTGGCCCTGGTGTGTGTGTGTGTGTGTGTGTGTGTGTGTGTGTGTGTATGTACACACCCTTGTAGAAGTGGGTACTATAAGCTATGGGGCTATGCCAGCAGCACCCTGGAACCTTTGCCAAGACACCCAGAACCTACCTCAAGGAACCTGACCAATTTCCTTAAAACGCAGGTTTCAAGTAGTTAAATTCTCTGTAAAACCTAATTTGAATTACAGTCCAAATTAGTAGTGATGTGGGTATTTGGGTGGGGAGCAGTTAAAGGTTATCGTCCCAGGTAACAGACTGGCTATTTCAAATAGAGCCTCCAGAAGGTCAGAACAGAAATTCCAATAGGAATCCTCTGAGGAGAATTTGAGCCATTTATGCAAACTGGTCCCTAAGGAGTGTTTGGCTCTTGGCCCAAAGGCCTCTCCATTTTTCTCTGTATGTGTTCGAGGTGCACACTTTCTGCATTCTGTGTACCAGACACAAAGTTTATTTTGGAGTATAAACATCAAAGCCACTTGCTGACCATCCCAATAAATCGCTTCTCTAATGAACTGTTCACTTTCTATTTATAATGTAAGAATAAATGATGAGGAACATAATCTGTACGGTAAAGGCTTGCTGCATTCAAGATTTCATGAAAATGTGCAAGCCCCAGTAATCTTTGGAAAAGTTGGAAACATTGGGCAATAACCCTCCTTCCAGCACAGATTGTAAAACTGAGGCACCAAAACAAAACAAAACAAAAAAACAACAAAAAACCGACAGCTATTACAGGAAAGAGGCTCTGGTTTAGGACACCCAGACTCTGCCCCACTCCTAAACAGTAAATATGGCCAAATGCTGCCAGAAACATAGTATTCAAATCATGCTGCTATATTAATAAATGAAAGTGGACCATTAAGAAGACCTTAAAGATTAGCTTTCATTGGAGTCAGCAAACCCTTCTACAGAGCCAAATAGTAAATAACTTAGGCTTTACAGGCAAGCTTGGAAGAAGAAAGATACTATGTAACAAAATAGAAAACAAATTGTTAGCAGTAAGATTTGAACTAATTGGAATGGTTAATTACTGTTTTTGTATTAGATATTTACTAATGAGGAGAACAGAATTCTTTATTGGAGATATAACATTTCTCTTAATTGGTCTTCAAGGAAAGCATTTTCTATTACCAAATCAATTGCAAATGCCATCCATAAAAACATTACTAGCTTTTAGGTCATATAAAAACTGGTAGCAGTCTGGGATTGGGCTCAGGGGGCTCTACACTGTCAGCCAACGACCGAGCAGGTCTAAAATGAATGCCTTGCCCAAGGTTCCTTTCTGGAGCATGTTAGAAAGGACTGAGATCTACAGCGCCTGCTCTCTTTGTCTGACTGAGGAGGACTCTACCCAGTCACTGCAAAATAGAAAACTTCCTATCAGCCCATCTTATGGGAAGCACTGATTCCTGCTATACACCACCTTTAAATTGATTTTTCTTTCTTTGATTAAACATTGTAGACTGACCTGGTTGGGGAGAGGAGGGAAAAGGAGGGGTGATGTTACTCTATCTTCTGATCAGTTTCTTTTAAGCTCTTTCAAAAAATCCTGCAATTATAGGGCTGATTACTGTTAAATTCATCTTTTCTTGACAACCAAGAACAAGAATGGTTCATCTACGTCATAAAAGATTGGGCTGGGTGTGGAGGTGTACACCTTAGATCTCTAAACACAACTTTCAACCCTCAGAACACAAATTCAAGGTCAACTTTCGGGGTAGTAGGGAATTACAGCCAGGTTGGGCTAGACAAGATAAGGATGGTAATGAGAATCGAGGAGTAGGAAAGATAGCCCAGCGGTTAAGAGAAGAATGCACATTGCTCTTTCAGAGGACCTGAGTCCCATCACCCAAGCTGGGCACCTCACACCATATGCAGGTAACTCCATCTGCCGGGGACAGATATCTCTGGCTGAGGTAGGCATCAGACTTGAACGTTACCCAGAAACACACACAAAATTAAAAAACAAACTAACTCTTTAAAACAATAATAGCGGGGCTGGAGAGGACCTGGGTTTATTTCTTGTATCTACAATTAGTGACTTCCAGGGACAAATGCTTTCTGTGCCTTGTGCCTGTGGACACAGGCTCATTCCAACCGCAACTCAGACAGGCAGAGAAGGACCTAAGAGCTTGGTAAGATATAATACTATAGTCTTGGATTAATGCTGGAATTCCTAAACTCTACTTTGTGACATTGGAGGACCAATGAAGAGCTGGAACTGAAGACAACCCGAGACTAAGTTCTTGGGATGCTAGAGCTCAGTAAATTCTAACTTCAGTTCAGGGTTTTCTAATCTGCCTTCCCCAAATGACATGGGGGACCAGTAAGTCAAACCCCAGGCTCCATGCTTATTATTGTCTGCTAGGGCCCAAGAATGTTAATTCAGGTATCCCATTCTGAAAACTGCCCAACTATAATATAAACAGATCCATCTCTTAATGTGAGCGTGAGTGTGTGTGTGTGTGTGTGTGTGTGTGTGTGTGTGTGTGTGATTTGTATGTGTATACTAGTCTCTGTGTCACTGGGGGACTTCATATGCCCTACTCTATCACAGCTTTATTCTTTTGAGACAGGGTATCTCACTGAACTCGGAGCTAAGCTAGCAGACAGAAAACCCCAGACTCATCTCTTAATGAAAAAAGTCAAAGCATAGTTTACAGCAAGTAAGTTCAAAAACAGAGGTCAGGTAATAGGCTTTGCAGTTTGGGGAGGGGTGTGTCAGAGATGCGACATTTTTGTAATGCATGAACAATTGATGCATGACAATGCTTACATTATTCTGCATATAAAATAATAAGCCCTGAGTACTTAGAAGACAGAACTTGCTGAAGGTCATGCTCAGAGTAGCAGGTACCAGGGTGAATGCCTCCAGTCCTAGAACTTGAGAGCAGAGTTTCAAGGACTATGTGAGTCTTGAAGTTGAACACCAAGCCAAACCAAAGGAAGGCCCCCATCTCAAAACCCAAATCTAAGCAAACATACAATACCAAGTAGTGCCGTCTCAGATCAACACCCTGTGATATCAACTCTGTGGATTATCACTGTTGCTTTAACACTCTGGACCCCCAACCCTTCTTTCCTTCTACATATTTCTGGCTCTTTTGATAATAAGTTCAGGAAGGTAAACCAAATACTTTTTAAAGGTCACTAAATACGTTAACAGTTTGGGGGTTGTCTAGTGCACTCTGGGGAATATAGGAAGTCTGTCTTATTCGCAGAAAATATTTTTCCTATGACAATATTTGGGCAATCTATAAGGGAAACACTGTGTAGTTTTGGAAGCTCTAATTTGGTACAGGATCCTCAGGACACTGTTTTCAAAGGCTCGCAGGAGGTGGCAGACACACAAAGGTTCCAGACTTTAAGCAAGTTTGCCAATGAATGGCTAACCCTCCCTTCTTTAAAAAGTTGAGGATATGTGGGACAGAGATGTTTTATAATCAACAACAGCAGGAAGGATGCCATGGACAAAAGAAATGATCTCTTATATAAAAGATTCTATCTCCTTTGCCTTTCTATAAAACTGCAATGATTCCGGCAAAGAACAGTCAGGTCTAGCAAAGAACAGTCAGGTCTAGATTTGTTTCTTAGTCCAAATGAGTCTGGAGAACAAAAGCCCGGACTGAGGCAGCCTGGACAAGTTTGGCTGCCTGGCCTCAATAGCGGGTAGAAACAAGGGTCGGTAAAAAACCAGAAAGAGACCTAAACAAAGTGACCTTAAAGGAAGAGGAAGAGAAAAGGGACAACTCAGGGACCCTCCTTCCAAGTCCATTCTGCAGATATAGACGGGAATCAGGAGAGGAAGAAGAGCGAGGTGGGGTCAGAGTATGCAGAAACAAGTCCAGCCCAAGGTATGTCAGGTTGACCCTTTCCTCAATACCAGATTGGTAAAAACCGGTCCAAAGAAGTCTAGCTGTCTTACAATAACAAGGTGGGTCTCAGGAGGTGGGTACTTCTGCTTTAGGGTGTGGCCCACCCACCCAAACTGATAACTGACCTGAAGTCTGAAAACAATGGGTTCCTGGAATCCAAGGTAACTCCAGGAGGACAAATTTATAAAGATTTATCTCAGTGGCAAAGTCCTGGAGGCAGACAGAAGGAAGTAAGGTGAAGGCTTCCACCTCCTCCTCCTCCTTCCCTGGGGGGTCCAGTAAACCCAAAGAGCCAAAGCACCTTTTAGGTGTCTATCTATTAGATCCGAGATCTTGAACAAACAATGGAACATGCCCACATTCTGATTCTCATCTGAAGGAGATTGGGTCAAACAAACCCCAAAGGACTGAAGTACTGTGGGGTTTGCTTAGGCCGCTTGCTCAGCTACCTGCTGCAAATACTTGTTGTCTCCTGAATGGGACAAAATTTGTGATACGCCATACTGAATTCCACCCCCCCTCAGTATTAGGCTTTATTAAATAAAACTGAATACAATTTCTATCCATTATAATTGTAGTCTCTCCTTATTTAAAGAAACTGAGATTACAATAATTGAGCTAATTCATAGTAAGTACAACTTATTTAGCTGCAAAATAAATAGCAGGTAATTTTTATTTAACGAAGGTTTCAATTGGATGAGTGGCTGGGTGGGGGTTCATGTGGGTTCCTTCTTCCCAGCAATACGGAGCTCCCTCTCTTCCTACAAGCCCAGACCAATGTGGGCTCCCCACGTCCTTACAGTCTCTCTTCAGAGCTGGCTTTCCGAAAAAAACAGACAAGAGGAGGAAATGACAGAAAGTGTGCCGAAAATTGCCTTGCTCTTTCACGAACAGAAGGCAGTATAATCCCATAAATAGGTGGGTAATTCCAAAATGTCAGCTGTGGATGGATTTTCAGGGGAGGTGCAGTAAATCCTCCAGGAGCAAATTCAAATAAAGCTTGCTCATTTTAAATGAACTCCATGAAAGTTATTGCGCACAGGCAGAGAGGAATACAAGGAAGAAGTCTTCTGTGGAGGAAAGCTATCCTGTGTCTGTAACAAACTCCAAGAGCGGGTTCAAGGAGATAGATCAGAGGCCAAGCTAAGGTATTGTTTCCTCAGGAGAGATCTACCATAACTTGATTTTCAGTAGCTCTCTCTCACACTGGTACTTGGCACTCATATATCAGTCAGGATAAATAAGCAGGCCAGTGAGCCTTGGGGTTACAAAGGAAATAAGAACTTTGGTGTTACACAAGGAAGAAGCTGAGCAAGAAATTCATTTTTGCAGTAAGGATGCACCATATCCCAACACCCAAGCCAGACCGCGGAGCGCACTGAGGTGCATGCTCGCCTGTCTCTTTGGTGAGGAAGCTCAGCCTCACACTCTATGGGATTGGCGGTGTGGTGAAAGGCGAATCATTTAGGAAATGAATCCTGGACAGCCTGGCTACCTTTGATAGAAAGAAACCCTTTCTCATAGCAGGGATCTTCCTGCCTCCACTGTATCTTAGATTACGGGCCCATGCCTGGCTTTTTGCCTGTGTGTTGGGAATCAAACTCAGACACTCATATTTTTCGGGGCAAGCCAATTAACAACTGAGCCATCTTCCATGCACATTTGGGGTAGGGGTGGAAACAAATGGATAAATCGTTTCAACTTGATAAAGGGGTAACAATTTTAAAACAGAGGCTGACAACAGCAGCCTGTAATCTCAGTGAAAGGGTTTTTTTTTTTCTTTGTTATTTTGAAACAACGTATTTTGCTAAATAAAGATCCCTCACTCCTACTCTAATCTTATCCTCATTTTCCCAATTAGGAAACTGAAATTTTGTTATATAAAAGATGCAAATCTCGTATTTGAATACCACTGGGGGGGGTGGGGAGCTGACTATCAGGCTAGTTGTGTAAAAGCATACAAGCTCTTCAAATGTTATGTATTTCTCCCCTTTTATGATGGTATTCCTTCTAAATTTTACATGAGAACCCTATAGCCTTCTGCGGTAAACTCTGAGAAAAAAAAAAAAAAAACTCGATTTTCCTCAACTGATTTTATAAATGAACAGAATCTGAATGACTCTATAAAGAAATTCAAGGTCAAGAAAAAGATGGAAGCATCCTTTTGCCTAATATACTGAAGTGTGTGTTACTTAAAGACTGAAGTCTTTTAAAGCCACATTGTAAAAAAAAAAAAAAAAATCCAAGCTGGGACTAAAAAAAGCCCTAGCAGGAAGAGTATTTGGAGCTCTTACCAGGGCCCACAGGGTCTCACAAACCATCCCAAACCCAGTTCCAGGGGATCCATCTTCTGGCCTCTACAGACATCAGGCAAGCATGTGGTACGCATACATACAAGCAGTCAAAAATGTCTATTCACATTAAATAAGTAACCTCCAAAAATAATAAAAATTTTTTTTGGCTTTTTCAAGACAGGGTTTCTCTGTAGCCCTAGCTGTCCTGGAACTCACTCTGTAGACCAGGCTGGCCTCAGACTCAGAAATCCACAAGTGCTTGGGATTAAAGGCATGTGCCACCACCGCACGGCTAAAAAAAATTTTTTTTTAAATGAAGGATTTGGGATATACTCAGTGGCAGAGACCTTTTCCTCACCTGTCCAAGATCCTAGATTTACTATTGCAAAAAAGTTACTAAATAAGTAATATAAGGAAGTATGAAGAAAGCCATAAGTAAAATAAAGAAGTATGAAGAAAGTCAACAAATGTCTACCTTTAATTTGAATATAAAATTATTGATAATATCTGGTAAGACTTCTGAAAGACTTAACTAAACTACCATCTCAGCTTTCCATCCTTATCAGGGTGAGGCACATCTGTAACAGCCAGGACATGCCAGTCAGGAGCCACTAACACTGACCTTGATCCCATGTGACACTTCAGAGAGCATGGGGCTTTCCAATGATGAGTTTCTATTGTCTTTGTCCACCTTTGATATTTAGGGCGCATTCAGACTAGTTGCTCGCTCATTAGAGACTGGCTGGTGACCCGAAACAGATCAGGGAACTGCACCTCACGCACCCCCTCCCCCTCCCCCAACCCCCATTTAATGCCAGGATCAGTGTGGATTAGCCTCGCTGTAGTTGCATCCACTTGCTATGAGATAGACACGCTGGTGCGGCCACAAAGCTAGCCAGTGTTTCTACAAGCACCCAAGCACCCGTTCAACCTTTTCCGCGTTAGCAATCCTGAGGATGACATTATTGCGCACATTCTAAGAGCTAAGAAGAGGCTGAGACTATGTCTTTGTCACCAGGGAGGGAATAGATCACAGCTTACTCTCACATCGTAAGGGCTGCTGTCTAGTAGAGGGAACTTTAGACTTTCCAGAGGGGAGATTCTTTCTATTTAATCTCACCAGGCGATGCAGATGCGCTAAGCAGTGTAAGCAACAGTAGAGGAAAAAAATATGACTTAAGACCCTGAAGTATCACTCAGCTGGAGGAAAAAAAAAAAAATCTTCTCCAGGAAGCCAGCTCCACCATCAGAAGCTAAAACAGTAGGTGTTGTCACAAAACCCCAGTAGGGTAGGGTGGGCACTGAAGGTGTTTGCTAAGCTGGTGACTGGTAAAAGAACCAACAGTTTACTTAGTTTTCTCTGTTCATTTAAGACTAAAGGCTGCGAGGGAGACTGCGTGGGGATGAAACATGTTGTAAAGCTGGGGCCAGAGCAAGAGAAACACGTGTTAGATAATTATTTGATTAACTCAGACAGCATAGCTAGTCATTGTCACCCAAACGACTTTATAGCCAGAGTTGTCACCAGCCATGATGTATAGCTTTGAAATGACTGGAGTCATAACTGCCGGATGAGCTTCTTTCTTTTTGTTATGTTGATGGGGCTTGAGGATTTGGGGGGGGGGCAGCAGTGGGGGTAGGGAGTGGGGCAGTTTAAAAGAACTCAATCCCCCCCACCCCATGTTGGTAATTAGAGGTGTCTTCCTCAAAGGTTTTAGATCACTGTCACCTTTGTATGCTTCAAACATTTTGTGTACTCTGAATTTCTTTTTTTTTTTTTTTTTGAAGGAGAATTTTAATGTTCTGGGTCTACGCGATGTTTTAAAAAGTGATTTATGTTAAGCAGATACGATCATGCTAAACATCTGGTTTTGGTATTACATGTTAGCGGATTAAAGATTTTATATAACTATCTGCCAGCATTTAATGTTATATGTGTTGGACTAGTCCAGCCTTGCTTTATGTCTGATGAGAAGAACAAAATAAAACCTCTCCGGGAGTTCCCTGAAGAGACCTCGTCTAGACCGAGGGAAATTTATGGAGAAGCTGCACTGTCTGTTTTCGGTTTGATGCAGAGCAGAGCAAGGGGGGGTCATTGCAGGGACCAGCATCCCAAACACCTGGGCCGGCACTGATGATCTTGCTATTTATAACACAGATATTGCTAGTACCAAAACTACCATCTTACCTCCCATCACACTCCTGAAAGCTGAGTGTGTGTGTGTGTGTGTGTGTGTGTATGTGTGTATGTGTGTATGTGTATGTATGTGTGTGTGTGCGCGCGCACATTATTATTATTATCATTATCATTATTATTATTATTATTATTATTATTTGGATTTGGTTTTTTTGAGACAGGGTTTCTCTGTATAGCCCTGGCTGTCCTGGAACTCACTCTGTAGACCAAGCTGGCCTCGAACTCAGAAATCCACCTGCCTCTGCCTCCCAAGTGCTGGGATTAAAGGCGTACGCCATCACCGCCTGGCTATGCACACACATTATTATGCATTCATTACACACTCATCAGTTCAAGTTGACACTGTCCTAAGAACTCAATCTAAATTAAATTGCACACTCTAACCTAGCAGCCTACCAGGAATTTACGTGTGAGCTCTCTACTACTGAACCGAATCCTTAGAGGAGCTGCATTCAAATTCCCTCTTGCTCATTACAAGCTGGCAAGGGGGGCTGGCCCCATCCTCAGGGACCCACCCTGGGAGGTTCAGCAACTGCTGCCCCAGGCAGCCCAGCTTTCTCTGACATCAGATTGAATTCCTGGGAAAGGGCAAGATGCCAGAAGTGCTTACAGGTGAATTCTTTGTCCCTTTCGAGTACATCTGACCTACCTACGCCGATGATGACTTAAAACATGATTATCTTTTTGTGGGAAGGATTATCAGTTAGGTCAGAAGATCACTTCCAGATGTAAATAATAAATCACAAAACAGGGACTAGCAAGCCGCAGATTTGTTCGTTCTCATTTAATATTCCCCATAGCGAGGCAGATATGGCGGATATTAAATATTAAATTCTCATTTCCCCCATATCAAAGCAGAGCAACCGGGACAAAAACGCAACAATAAACAGGGCACGATGCTAAGCGTTCCTACCATGTCAGGCCAAGGAGGAAGAAAGGGTGGGAGGCGCCTTTCAGAAGGAGCACCTGGGGTTCCCTCTGAAGGAGGAAGGGAGGGAGGGAAGGAGGAAGGAAGGGGAGGAGGAAGAGAACAAGGAAGAATAAAAAGATCAGGAAGAAAAGGAGCAATAAGGAAGAGACAGAGGCCGGGGGGAGGAGACAGAAAGGAAGAAACTGGATCATCACCAAGGAAGAGCAAACTTCGGCAAATTTGACAACTTAAAATCACCCCAGAGCTGCACAATACTTTATTCACCCAAAGAGATCTTTAGACCGGCTCCCAGAAGTGATTGTAGACCCCACGTGAGGGTTTATTCACAAGAAGTAGTGCACCTGGATTTGGGAAAAGGGGGTTTGTGATGTTCAGTACCCATAGTTCTTCCTTATTCATCCCTGAGCAGCTTATAAGGTGCTTCCAGCCAGCCAGACTTAGCAAGTAGATCATCTTTTTGTGTGTTCAAAAAAAAAAAAAAATCTGAAACAATAAGTCCGGCATTTTACTTTTTATTTATAAAGAGTTATTTATTATTATAGGTAAGTACACTGTAGCTGTCTTCAGACACACCAGAAGAGGGCGTCAGATCTCATTACTGATGGTTGTGGGTCACCATGTTGGTTGCTGGGATTTGAACTCAGGACCTTCAGAAGAGCAGTCAGTGCTCTTATCCGCTGAGCCATCATCTCTCCAGCCCTGGTCTAGAACTCTTAACTGTAGAACGGACTAACCGATTGGCCTCAGTGCTACAGATTGCAGAGGAAAGCTTCCTCACTTTGCTATGGGGTCATTAGATAGACCCGTGCAGGGGTCCATCGGCATGGCATAGGGGACGCTGCACAAGGTCTGCACACATTTTAGTGTCAAGCACAGAAGTCGGCATGCGGAGAGGGCAGGAGCTGGGAAGTCAGCCTGAGCTGGAACCCAAGCTGAGAAAGGGACAGGAAGGAGGAAAAAAAAAAATACAGAAGGAAGCAGGCAAAGGGCCAGGAATGTTGCACCCTGGGGTAAGTGTGGAAGACAGAACAGAAAGCAGAGGTTTGCTATTTGGAGCTCTGTTTGAGAGGAATGCCAAAGCTAGGAGCCTAGAAGACAGATGTAAAATAACAGCCTGGAAGTCTCGGGTGCCATCCTAAGAACCGCAAGGAGATTTGCTACAGAGTTTCCCCAAGATCCCATTAGGAATGAAAGCTATAGGTCAGTGGCGGAGTGTTTGCCTCAAACGCACAAGACCCTGGGTCTGGTCTTCAGTACTCTGGAAAAAGATTCCACTGACTATTGGAGCATGGGCCACCCTCAGTATTACTAGCTGAGAGAGAAGGTCTATTAAGAGGCCCCTGAGGTGGTAGCCACGGGATGGGGTGGAGGAGATGAGGCTAAGAGTTCCATATCAGAGACATAGAAGAGCAACCTTGTTCCACCTCACTCTCAGAAAACATTTCCTTAAGTAGACCTGACATTCCAATCAAGTGACACCAGGAGTGATTGCTGATTTCCCCTTGGCTCTATCTCTCACTGTGAGTCACGTCTAGAGCCACCTGTGCGGGGCCATCACTTCCACAGCTAATTAGGCTCAAGACGCCTCCCTGTCCTGTAGCCTTTCGGAGGTTGGAATCAGGTGCGGTCCTGACCACTTCAGGAGGGACCACACCTTGATAGCAGCTTCATGACAGTACCATGACTCCCAAGGATCCCACCAGCGGCCAGATTCCTGACTATGATTCAAACCGGAATTGAGCCCAGCTGCTGAGAACCTGCCGGGGTTGCCAGAACCGGAGGAAGAGTTATTATGACAGTTTTTGGAATGGCATCAAGTAGCTTACTGGTGTGGGCAGCGTGCTGGTGTTCATGTAAGGTATTTCTTTCTGGTCGCCTCGTTGACAGGTAACCCTACCGAGATCAGAGATAGCACGTAGCCAGTCAGCCGGTGTCTACAAAAAAATAAAGTTGACTGCTTGCTCTTTGGTTCCGCATACCTTCATTTCTTGATTGCCTCTGCCTCAAGAACCTCAGGCAAGCTTGTAGAAGTGAGGCCCTTGCCCAGATGTCTGCAGCTAAGCAGGGAGGGGCCGGAAGTCTTTTGTACCAACCACGTCTCCCCTACCATTTTGTCGTGGTTTGGTTTGGTTCTTTCTTGTTTGGGGATTTGGGGTTTTGTTTGTTTGATTTTGTTTTGTTTTTAAGGTAGAATTTATGATGTAGCCCAGGCTGGCCGGAAAACTCCGATCTTCCTTGTCTGAACTTCCCAACTACGTGTGATGCCAAGCACAGTCTTGGCAGTCGAGTCCAAGATCCTCTGCAGAGCGCACTCCACGCCCAGCAGCCGCCAGCAGCTTTTCTTGTTCACTGTTGGAGCTCTAGTGTTTCCAGTGGTTCTTGTGTGTGGAGCTGTTCCCAGTCTAGTGATCGAGCCTGCACGGGCCGCGTACAAGGAGGAATGAGGCCTCCGATGGGTTTGGTATCGGCATGTCTGTGAGCACCCATCCCCCAAGCACCTGGACAAAAGACCGCTTGGACTACCCACCTCTTTCTACAAGCTAAGCGAGGATTTTTTTTTTTCTAGGTTCTCTTTCTTGTTCCTGTTGCCTTTGTGACTTACATTTCCCCTCAAATGGCCTGCCAACAGTACAGACTCTGCTGGAAGTTGCCAAAAGGGAAGTGGGGACAATCCCACCCCAGGCAGGCAGAAAGGATTGCTGATAATCCTTGCAGGCTGGGAGGGGCAGGGGAAAAGGCCTTTCTATATGGTATGGCCTCTTGTTAGGGGAGCTTGTCACCTCAGGGTTGTAAGGGAGCCTGTGGCTCTGATCGCCCACCAGGAAACAAATGTAGCAAAAGAGTTACAAAACTTAGCTATGAATAATTTTCTACAGTGAGATCGCAGTATGTGTTGAAAGGGGTGGAGTTGGTGGGGAAAGTCAACCCTAACTTGGGCAGGCTTGGGAGCCCAGGCAGATAGGATGAAAGATAAGGCTCCAACTGGGTTAGTCACACCCTCCTACACACAATTCACTTGGCAAATACTCTCACTAACAAAGCAGGTCCGCGCTTCAAACAGAAGGCAGTACAGTCCAACACCCAGGGTGCTTAGAAAGGTAATTTTAACATTTTTTTTTTTTTTACGCAAAAGATCTGGGGAAAATATATATATTTGTTTTTGGTTTTTGGTTGTTGTTTTTAAATGAGAATACCCATGATACTCGTGTGGCCACAGAAGAAGCTAAAGTTCCTCCACTGAACTTTCTGGAAAAGGGTCAGAGGCAACAGAGAGTCTCAACTTACTTTGAAGTAGAAGACAGATGGTTATTCCAAACACAGGAATCCAAGGAAAGGAGAGAGAGGATGGAGAAGAGGGGACCACTGAGAATCATGGAACCCTACACCCCTTCTTTCTGTTCTCAGGTCAATCCACTAGGATCTCTTCTCCCTCCCCCCATCTCCCATTCCAGCTATAAAGAAATCCTACTTAGGACTCCAGTTCTGCTATGTATAGGTGTGTCAGCCCTGTCACTAGCTGTCTCCTAGAATTTAGAAAAAGGCACAGGTAAGACCAGTGTATAGCGTAGTCTAGAAAAAATAAAGATCCACACATAGGTCTGCATTCTCCTCTCAGAACCCAAAGAAACAAAAGGTGTTCTACCCCCACCAACAACCCACAGGGCCCCAGCTCCGGTCTCTTAGTTCTTTTTCCATGATCTAGTCTACCTACTGCTGTCTTTCTCTCCCCATTCCTCTACATGGGCCATTATGTAAATGTGAAGGTTGTAAATATTCATTTATGTATTATGCCACAATCCCTAATGCCGCCACCACCACCCTCCCATACCTTATGCTATACAATTCAAAACACGAAGAGTCAAACAGAGCTCCCCCCCCACCCCTTCGGCATCCAGCCCCATTTGTCCCTTAAATGCCACCAACAACTTCAATAGAAGCAGACTGCACACCGTTTGTTCTTGTTTGGATTCGTTTTTCACACATTCGCAATGGCATATGACTAAAGTCTTAACTCCTTCCCGAAGCCTAAAGGCAGGCACTACCTCAACCACCGAGCATTATTGCAGTCGGGAATTATAATTCAAACTCATGCCTCCATATGCACCACTTCCTGCCTCAAGGGTCATGCGCTCACTGGCACCCGATGGAGAGACCTGGAGAATATTCTCTCCTCCAGCTCTCTTCTTACTTAGCAAGCTTCACACTCCCCCCCAAAATGTTCTGAGACGCTCCAATGCAGTCCCCCTCTACTTACCTCCTCTCCCCACAAGACCACTTGTCACTGTGTAGCCCAAGCTAGCCTTCAGCTCATGACCCTTCCTGCCCTGGCCTTGCGTCCCTAGGATTCGAAGTCTGTGCTATCCTATCTGGCTTCCAAACTCTTGTTTCTAAAAGTTCATGTAATCTCTGACTTTTTCCCCCCTATAAGATGATGGATGATTCTGAACGAATGAAAGAAAGCCATCAATCATCCTTAAGATTCATATTTTATAATGACATGATAACATTTTGATGAACCCCCTTGACAGTTCTACTTTTAGTATGCATTCTTTCAGAAGTATACCATGGCACATTTAATGTCTCTTTAAAATATATTTGCATTTTATTAACTTTTACAGCATCTGCATTCATTTGAAATTTCCTATGGCTCATATTTTATTATATCCTACTCTTTGGTGTTTTTTTTTTTTTCTCTTAAATTGTGTTAAGCTACTTTTAAAAAGGTGTGGGTGTGGTGAAATAACTTATTATTTCTTACACAACAATACTTGGTGTATGGAACATTAGCCCAGAGATATTTTACAGGAACCCCTTCCCTATTCTGGGCTTTTCAGACCAACTATCTAGTCTACCACTGTGACTTCCAGCAGTCAACTTCAAACTTGTGTTAGAGACAGGGAGAAAGCAAAAGCCAAGACCTATGGACACCCCTTCTGTTTAGATGTTGCAAGCTAATTTAAGAAGCACGTTTGAGATTGTTTCAGGGTTTTCAAATGCCAAGACTGTAAGATTATAACTCCAACAGAAAGAGGGGAAACAGAGTCTGTTTTCAAAAGAAGGGTATGAGTTGCTTGAGATATTTAAGTCAAGATGTTTAAGATACAACTGAGAATACAGATCTGACTGGAGGTCAGCAACAGACAGTGGGAAACATCCGCTTACTGCTCAAGTGCCAGGGTCTTGCAATACCGTATTTCTAAGACAAATGGAGAAGAAAATTAAAATAAAAAAATTCTTGATAAACAGAGACAGAGTAAGGAGGGAACAAGTGTCCATTTAGCCCTGGCAGGGACTAGGCCTTCCCTCAGCCTCTCTCACACGGCCATTGTCTACCATACGGCTCTCTAGACAAGGCTCTTAAGAATTTCAGAGCCAAGGCTACAGACCATTGCTTTATTCATTGAAGAACTACCAGGGAACATGAAGAAAGCCCCAAGAGATACTGGCTTCATATCATCAAGGGGATAGTAAGGCAGGTAACGACCAGAAGAGACTTTTAAGATGGCTGATGCAAAATCATCTGGACCTTTCGGGAATACGGTATCCAAGAACTGGCCATGTTCACTCTGTTCTGTTTGCAAGTGTTTTACTGTCGAATCATGGTCCTGGTCTGTTAAGTCATGTTTGAGATAGTTATAAACTGAAACAGACAACACAAATACAATGCTCATGATTAAATTATTATTAATTTAATCCTGTGGTAAATTCAGAAACCTCAGCACTGCAGGTGAGCCTCCCATACTTCATAGAAATGCCAGAGACAGTATAAGCAGTTACTGGAGCTCTCCATGTCTTCTCTTTCATTATTACATTCAGTCTTCTACCCTGCTTCCTAATATGTATGTGTATGTATATGATGTGTATCATGTATATTTATATGTATATGATATATATGTATATGTATAATATATTCACAAATATTAAAATCCCATTGGTTACATTGATGGAGAGAAAGGAGCCAGTGGGGGGAAAAAAGTGACAAATACATAGAAAAATCCCAGGTGATGAGAGATACTGAGGGGGTAATTCATACATTAATGACATCTTTATTTTTTTTCCTCCAAATTTTGAGGGCTGAAGCACCTAGGTAACACAAGGCTTGCGCTATTTACGGTGTGGCAGAGCAGGGGTCAGATACAGACAGCCAAGGCTTCTGGAGTTTTCTCCATGGTACATCCTGCCCCGTCAGTGCAAGTCTCTACACAGTGACGTCCCTAAGCAGCAGCGCACAAAGCCCATCGGGTTCCCAGTGAGCACACACCGACGCTGTACCAAGTCTCCGCGAAAAGAGAAACTTTAGAAAGGAGCATCATTCAGCGTCAGCATCAGCAGCCATAAGTAAGGCAGGTGGATAGTGACATATCTAACAGCGGGCGGATGGGGGTGTGTGTGGGTGGGGGGTGGGTGTCAGTACACTTCAGCTAAGGAAGCTCAGGATGGAGGATAGGATACAAAGGTTGGCCACACAGCAAGACCTTGTCTTAACAAGTCGTTTTGCTTGTGTTATAAAGTCTTTTCAACTTAACATAGGGTCTCACTATGTAGCCCTGGCTGGCATGCTATTCACGGATGCTAGGGTTAAAGGTGTGTGTTACCTCGCCCACCCCCCCACTAGAAAAAAATCAGGGAGGGCCCGGTACTCGGTGACCTTTCTGAATGTCCCAAATTCTTAACTATCTACATAAAGTTTATAGAGACCTTAATGGCTTTGCTTAGGCTGGAAAGATAAAGTGTGTAAGGAATTTCTTTATATCTCAAGTGTTTATTCAGGTTACTAAACAACCAGGCTCAAAGAAAAAAATATTGATTTGTTCACATTTTATAGCTACTGTTTAGTAATGAAAATGCACATTGGGTATATTTTCTAATGCAGGTGTTTAAAGCTAAAATTTCCAAGTAATGATCTTATTTTCAAAATCTCTCTATCCTCAAGTGTGCCCTTCCTATTGTCTTATTTACCTGAGGGGTGGGGGTGAGGGGGAGGATAAAGAGGTAAATTTATAAATATGGAATTTTAGAGCCTATTGAAGGAGCCAAATTACAACCCCTGATAGGAATTTGTTTCATAAAAGATAAGAATTGATGTAAATTGGGCCAATCCGTCAATTTAAGGCAAAGCAGTCACAAGTCATTGGTCCCCACAATGTGGCCACAGATCGGACAGACATCCTTTAATGGTCCAGGAAGCTCCCCATTTAGAGGAATGAAGCGGGCACTGGGCTCAGTGGGTAATGGTTTTGTTGTTGTTGTGTTGTTTTGTTTTGTTTGTTTTTGTTTGTTTGTTTTTCTGAGACAGGGTTTCTCTGTATAGTCTTGGTTGTCCTGGAACTCACTCTGTAGACCAGGCTGGCCTCAGAAATCCGCCTGCCTCTGCCTGGGATTACAGGCGTGTGCCACCACCGCCCATGGCTCTCTGTGGGCAATGTACACGTGTAGTTTAAAGGCTTATTTTATGACCCGTGGATCTGAATATTAGAAATGGGGAGGAAAGCACGCTGTCCTATGCTCCGGGAATTACTTCTCAGTTAGTTAAGATGAGAGAGGTTAAGTCCTTCATTTCCGTGTGCATCAGTTCCAGCAGCGGCAGGCTCCTGGCCCCGCCAGTCCTGTGCTCCATCAGAAAAGACAGACAAGCTCAGTGGTCAGACCTGAAACAAGTGATGGATGTGTCTGCCGTGGTGTCAGAGCAACGGGACATGAAATGCAACCCTCAGCAGCAAAATGGGGTTTGCTCATGCAGAGAACAATGGAAAGGGGAAAAGAAAAAAGAAAAAAACTCTCAACCACAAAGTACATACTTGGTATATACTCAAAATAAGCATTGGGTGTCTGCTTCCTTCATGATCCTGGTGCCCTCCACATCCAGTTACTGAGAGTCTTTGGGGAAAAAAAAAGCCATTAAGAAAAAAAAAAGAGTAAGCTTGAACACAAAAGATACCAGTCCCTGCTGAGCCCCCTGAGGGGCTGTGCCTCCACAGTGGTAGGTCTTCTTTTGCAACTGTGAATTAGTCTTGGCTTTTTCCCATGGCTTTGTCTCGGTAAGAAAACAGGTTCCGCAAAGATTCCGAGTGGTTAACTCGGCACAGCGAGGGTCAGATTGAGGTTTAGCACATTCCAAGAACACACATTACTAATGTTTGCAAGAGGGTTATGGCTTGGCAATTTTGCATACATTGTGGCAATTATTAACAACCCTATGAGTAAGGAAAAAAATATTACACCCAGCTTAAATGAAGGAAACTGAGGCAGGTAGAGTTAACCATCGACTTGACTGTACATGGCAAAGGAGTGTCAGACTCAGAGCTTGAATTGTTCTAGAATGACAGGCCCGGTACACGCCTACCTCTAAAGTTCCTTCAGTAGGGGTCCCCAAAAGGCCCTTTGGCTTTACACTTCCTCAACTCTTATGAGCTCAGAACATAATGAAGCCCAACTATGATCAAGAAAAACATTCATACACATGCTTTTAAAAAGAAAAATCACAACTGGGAGAGTCCGTGTCTTTAGAATGGCATGAGAGGATAAAGCATAATGTACAAACTAATTAAATTCAACTCTCCCACATCTTCCATCTTCTGTTTTACTCTGAAGGCTTCCTTTAAAGTGACTTGGATCTTTAATACACGCGCGCATGGCCCCCCCCCCCCGCCCCCACTCCTCTGATTAGCACCTGTGTGGAGGGGTCTCCACCCAGTCTGTCACTGAAAGCTTAGAGGCAATGGGCAAAGAGGAGGGATTAATATGGAATGGCTGAAAGGCACATAGCTCACAAGGTTTACCAAACGTCATAATTGCCTGGCTTAGGACAATCATGAAGCCCTGCAGGAGAAGACGCCTAAAATGCTCGTGCTCATCCCTCATCCCTCCTAGCTCATCCCTCATCCCTCCTAGCTCATCCCTCATCCCTCCTAGCTCATCCCTCATCCCTAGGTCAGAGGGCTCCCAGCAAAGGAGAGTCACCTGTTTTCAGAATTGCAAACACTTAGCTGAAATGTCTGTGACTTCTCAGGGCATCATCTTCTCAAATCCTTTATAGGACTTAACAGCGAGTTGGCAACAATCTGTCTCTAGCCTATCATTGGCCTAAATTTATCTCACAATTGCTCAGAGGGAAACATTATTGCTATTTCCAGGAAATTGAGATGCAAAAAGATTAGAGAATTTAACCTTCGCTAACTAAGAAGACAGACAGTGTAGACAGAGACAGTCTTACCGAGTTTCCAGATAATGCCCTGAAGGCCCCTCCCTTCAATACTTTCCCAATTTCTGGAGCTCAAGAGCAGAGACAAAGATGGTCTTTCATATATTAAAGGTGTTTGTATATCTTTCTCGGGTCCCACCCCCCTCTCTCCCTTCCCTCCTGGCTCTTACAGCAGGTGAACCTTATCTGTTGTTTAAGGCTTGTCGAGGTCCCTCCCTCGTAAATGCAGGGAGAGTCCTGATAGGAGCCGTGTAATCCGTGGCAAAGGTCTGATAAGAGTCTCTCAGGTAAGAGAGCAAACATATTAGCTTTACTGAAGAATGTACTGGCGGGCTCAAAATACACAGACAGAGAAGAAAGAGTGGCCAGATCAAAACAAATACCACACCGGCCTTGCTGGTAGAGAAATCTCCTGCACAACAAACAACCCTGGTTCCACGCTGGATACATGAACCACCAGAAGGATCAAAACAACAACAAAAATTTCAACAGCCACTGAAAAGCTTTTCTCTATTCACCCATAGAAGCCTCCTAGCCACGCATAGGACTCCTGGCCACCGGTCGCTTACCTATCCCGGCTCTATTTGAATCAAGGAGGAGGCCAGGCCCTGTCGGAACACCTCTTCCATTAGAGCATGATCCATTCCTACACAACTGCTTGCAAAGCGGGTCTCCTAAATGGTTCTCAGTTAATGAATTGAATCATCAAAAAACCCCAGGAGAGTAGGAGTTCTCCCATTTCCCAGATGGAGAAATCGAGTTTCAGGACGGTTACCAATAGCAGGAGGAGGTAATCAATCTGTGACTATCTAGTCCAGTGCAGCTCTGGGACTCCATCCATCCCTTCATCACCATGACAACTTCCCTACCCTTCTGAGTCCCATGGTCTTCGGTCACCAAATATTCTAAAACATCTCAGAATTTAAATATTCTCCAAATGCTCCTAAAAATAAAGACACGCTTTGTGCCTCTTTGCACCTCTGATACAAGCAGATAAAAATCAAATTAGCATTTGGAGTCTTGGAACAATTAAGAGCATGTGTCCCTCAAAGAATAATCCATCCACATGCCACCTCTTTTTCCCTCTTCAAAAAGAAAGAAAAAGAAATCACCTCTAACAATACATATAATATAATAATATACTAGTGGTTCTTTCTGAAAGCAGGATTGCATGTGGTTTCCTTCAAGGCAATATTCTATACTTCCTAAATATCTATAATTAACATATATTACACTGTTTGACATCAGTGGGAAAAATGATTTTTAAAAATGTTAAGCAATGAAGGCCCTGGAAAATGTCATGTTCTTCGGGGGAAGGGGGGGGAGGACGAGGACGGGGAGGGACCCCTATGGGGAGGGCTGACCCCCGTCAGTCCTGGGGAGCACTGCAGAGGGAGGCGTGCTGGTAGGGAACTGAGTAGGTGGCTTCCTCACATGTAGGAGGAGCTGGGACTGCTGAAAAGCAGTCACCATTTAGGGGCTGCCGCCCTTCAGGCACCTAACAGGCCAGGCTGGCACCGCGCAGAAAGCCAAGTACAAAAAGCTTGGCTGGATCTGGGCAGAGTGGATGCAGCCCAAAAAAGTGCACCAGACCGAATTAGTAAACCCAACACTTTGTAGGGTAGCAAACATGACTCCAGGTCAGAGGAGACCATCGCGCAGGAAGCCCAGGGCTTAACAAAACTGCGGAAGGTGCGGAAGTAGGGCATCACGTCCGGCTTCTGGCAGCTTTTTCCCAGCATCCCGCTGGCCATCCTAGGGCATGACACGGGATGTAAAACTCCAGCCCCAGTGCTGCAGAGCCTCTTAGTGCCTCCTCACGGATGGACCATGTAGACCAAGACCAGCTTTTCCTCTACTTTTCTTCACGGAAAGGCAGAACACTGGAAACCAATCAAGATGGTATTGTAATGTGGACACCGTTTTCACAGCAGAAAACTTGACTTTTACACTCGGCGAAAAGAAAGAAAATTCCAACTCAGAATGCAGAATTGTTTCGAGTGTTGTGTGAACCGAGCCTCAAAATGATAAATACACAGAGGAAACAGCCCGTCAGGGGTTATAAACCACGATGCTCACGGGGACCCAACTTCATGAAGGTCCTTGGGCAGAAGGGAATTGTTGTACACAGCTTCTAGGATCTCTCCCTCTCCCTCCTCTCTCTCTCTCTCTCTCTCTCTCTCTCTCTCTCTCTCTCTCTCTCTCATACACACACACACACACACACACACACACAGAATCAAGTCAAAACAAACAAACAAACCCACCCTTCGGTACAAAGCCTGGACCTCTTCTTTCCTACACGAAGACATGTCTGTGCAAGTCACAATCAGCTGCTCTTTCTTTGCAAGGCTCTGTGTAAACATTAAGGCGAGCAGACTGACTCATGCCTGGGAACAGGAAGAGAAAGGATGGGAGCTCACTGCTGACTTTCCTCTGCAGTCCTGTTCGGCATCATCCATTCCAGAGGGGGTGGCAGTTAACGTCTGTCACGTGAAACACTTGAGTGTGGCAAGAAGCAAGCTCTAGAGCAAACCAGCCTCAATCAATACCCACAGTTCTCTGAGGGGTCTTAGAGAGACGGGGGGGGGTGGGGGGTGGGGGTGGGGGGTGGGGGTGGGTGGGGGTGGGTGGGTGGGGGGTGGGTGGGGGGTGGGGGGTGGGGGTGGGGGGCGGTCACAGGTTCTCTGTCCTGTCTAAGTCCCTAGCAGTCTGTAAGGGGTATTGGAACTATTGTTCTCAGAGTCCAAACGGCTGGAGAAAGTGTTAGGCTTGGAATTGGTAACTGAGGGCTCCAGGCTTTGTGTATGTGTGATCTGGGGATTAGGAAGACAGGGATGGAAGTCTGTTCTGCAGCTTCACAGGCCAAGCTGTGCATCGGCATCAGCCAGGGGAAGAATTATAGCGGCCCATGTGGTCCGCAGTGCATTCCCGAATCCCCAAACCAACCAGAGACCCAGATCCCAGCTCTCCACTGTGCAGTGGGTGGATACGATTATTTGGTTGTTGTTACTTAATTGACTTACATTTTTGACTTCTTATACAGTCATGTAAAATGTCAAAACTGTATTTATGTTGTCGGATGTAGCGGCCCATGTCTTTAATTAATCCCAGCACATTCGAGCAGAGACAGGAGAATCTCTGTGAGTTCAAGATCAGCTTGGTCTAAAAAGAGAACTTTCCAGGCAGCCATAACTACATAAAAAGACGCGGTCAGAAATAAAAACAACCTACCTCGCAAAAACCCTCACTCAAGACTGTACAGATTTCTGCGATTTAATTGTGATGTTTGTGAGTCCCACCCCTTCTTGCTCCAAGTATTTAGAAAGTACATGTATCAATCAGGAGCGGCTAAAGACAGCTTAAGGACAGCCTAGAGCAGAGAACTCTGAGTTTTAGGCTAGCCTGGTCTACATAGTGAGTTCTAGGACAGCCAAGGCTACACAGAAAAACCTTGTCTCAGTCGGGCGGTGGTGGCACACGCCTGTAATCCCAGCACTCTGGGAGGCAGAGGCAGGCAGATTTCTGAGTTCCAGGCCAGCCTGCTCTACAGAGTGAGTTCCAGGACAGCCAGGGCTATACAGAGAAAGCCTGTCTCGAAAAAAACCAAATCCCAAAAACAAAACAAAACAAAATAAAACAAAACAAAAAACCAACAACAACAAAAAACCTTGTCTCAAGGAAGGGAGGAAGGAAGGAAGGAAGAACAGCCTATACAGTGGGTCATTTTGAGAGGTCCAGGATCAGCTCCAAGGTGACTGTACCCAGTCACCATCAAGTTCACAAAAGAATCAGAGTACTTGATCATGACAAACAATACCAAGAATACACAAGCTACACAGTACTGAAAGTGGGAAGGCAATGTTAAGTTGATGCAGAATTCTACACACTAGTCAGAAAAATTGCTTACACCCGGGGTTTATAGTTCTACAAGATATTAACAGATTAACCACTCCATACTCTGATCATATATATATATATATACACACACATACACATACATACACATGCATGTGTGTGTGTATGTATAATTATTTTGCATCCTTCAAAGCATTAAGCCTATTTCTACTTGAGAAAGTCCAGTCCGCTTTCTTGAGGTAAGGGTCATCATGGAGCAGCAACCTACTTCCAAAGAACTTTGCCAAAGTTTTAGCAGTGCCTCAAGCAGGAGTCTCAGTTATCAGAAATGCAAGTAGAAAAACAAAGGCTATTCTAATTCAAGGCAGAACCAGCATAGAAAGGGAAATCAAGCATGCCAATCTCCTAGATACACAGGACACAAGTCACCTTCTAATTTAGGGCTAAGTTTTTAATACTATCTTGTTTGTTCACTGACATAAATAAAAGACATTTAAAAAATAATGCCACTTTAAATAGGCTAAAAGTTCTACCCACCTACCTATAGCATAGATATATAGATGTCAGGTTTTTTTTTGTTTTTGGTTTTTTTTTTGTTTTTTGTTTTTTGTTTTTTTTTTTTTTTTGAGACAGGGTTTCTCTGTGTAGCTCTGGCTGTCCTGGAACTCACTCCGTAGACCAGTCTGGCCTCGAACTCAGAAATCCGCCTGCCTCTGCCTCTCAAGTGCTGGGATTAAAGGCGTGCGCCACCACGCCCGGCTTAGATGTCAGTTTTAATCTTAACAGTATAGCTAGTGTGTGGTATAATAGAATTCTATGGTATAGAGTCCTTGATTTGATTTTCTTTTCAAGCAAAGAGTCTTGAACCACAAATGGTTCAAGGGGTCTTCAAACAACATCAGGGGCCAGGGTCTGTATTGTTGACTCCTTTCCTTTACTAGGTGTGATGGTTTGTATATGATTGGCCCAGGAAGTGACCTTATTAGGAGGTGTGGCCTTGTTGGAGTAGGTGTGTCACTGTGGGTGTGGGCTTATGACCCTCCCCCTGGCTGCCTGGAAGTCAGTCTTCCATTAGCAGCCTTCAGATGAAGATGTAGAACTCTCAGCTCCTCCTGCACCATGCCTGCCTGGATGCTGCCATGTTTTTGCCTTGATGACAATGGACTGAACCTCTGAGCCTGTAAGCCAACCCCAATTAAATGTTGTCTTTTATAAACCTTGCATTGGTCATGGTGTCTGTTCACAGCAGTGAAACCCTAACTAAGACACCAGGGAACAGCAGAGCTCCTTGGGAAGCACACAAGGCAACCCACAAAGATAAATCTAACAAAGGAGGTGTTTGGTATTTGGATTTATCCATTTAAGATTTAGAGATCTAGATCTGCCCGCTGGCCACGCACCAATCCAACACCAGATTACTAGGCAGCATAAGGACAGACAACCAATTTCTAGTTCCTGCCCAAAGAGCCACCCTGGTGCTACTGGGTGAACATCTATCTAGAAGGTCAAGTCAACGTGACCAGTTATAGATCTACAACCATTGCAGGGCTCAGGGCTGCTTTCAAAGCACCTTGTCTACAATGGAAACCTTACACTTGAGCCCTTGAGAGGCCAATGGTACCCAGGTCTCAGATGGCATATGAAAGGAATAGTTGTACAGGCTGGTCACAGGACTTGGCACACAGGACCTTTTACAGAAATATGCAAAGCTAATTCCTATCCAAACAGGCACATTTGCCTCATGACCCAGGATAGACAGGTTTCACCCAGTTACCTGTTTTGTTCTTTGATGTTTGTGAAAGGCCTGGGCTGCTCTATAACTTCCTTACCTGGAGTTGCTTTTCCTACAGTGTTGTCTGAACTTCGGCAGTTAGGGAAGGAAGAACCCTGCTTCTCTGGGGCTGGTTGCCTTGAGCTCTTCAGTGAATTAATTACTGATTTTTGAGACTTGGAGCACTTAAGAGATCATAAGGGAAATCAAGAACAAGCAACCACCTCAACAACAACAACAACAAACCCCTGCTTATTATCCCACCACAGTGGAGCTACTGGATGGCCTTGGCATGTAAAATATGGCATGTCACAGTTAACAGAGCGGAATGTTTATCTTGCTGCCCAGCAGCACAGTATCTCCAAGCACCTGCATCCTTCCTGCTGAGGGGCTCAACCTCTGTTACAGCCCATCAGGAGCCCAGGCTGGCTCCCTCACATCTTACCTTCCCCACAGCCTCTCAGGCCTTTCAGTAATGTGTGCATGAGGAAGCAGAGGCAGTAACAATAACACGCTCCCCTTTGGTCCCCCAAGGGGTATTAGTGAAGGGCACAGATGTGCACTGAGCTGAGGTGCCTGGTGACTTCAAGGGAGGAGGGCATTTCTTCAAAGCAGAAGTTCGAAGGTGTGTCTTGGGAAAGGAAAATGCCTGAAACTCTGGTCTATACCGGCCTGTGACTCCTAAGATCAATACCGCTTCTAGATACACAGACCAGGGCGCACTGAATGGTCTTCAAATTGTAGAGTTTTCTCATATATTTATATAATGTAACCGGAGACCTGGCCCCTTCAAATACCTGTTTCACCTCTGTGATTACTCTATTAAAACAGAACAATCAAACAAAAAACTGCAAGAAGGCTGGTGGTGGTTGGAACAACTTTTCATAACTAACAAAACGCCATAACAAACTTCAGCAGGGCCGTGGTTATTCCTATATCTATCTGGATAATAATGGAGATAGGTAGACTTGGGTTTCCTTCAGGAGCCAGGGGCCCATAGGTGTAAGGTCCAACAGGACTACACCAGAGGAGCCTGGGGGGCAGAAGATCCTGCAGATAGAAGATCACCTTTCCCCAGTTTCTCGGTGGCATGCCCTGTGGTTCACACCCAAATAAATCAAATGCAAATTTAATTAGGCATCTCTGCAGGCAGTTCTCATTTGTTCGGTCCAGCCCGGGGGAAGTAGAGAATTTAACTGTAGAAAGCAATCCAACCACGTTTTTGTCTCTTACCTGCTGTCTGGTAAGGATGCCTCAGAGAATGACTATAGAACCTAATGGATTTGTACAAAAAGCTAACCAGCAATTACTAAGTCATTGGGCAATCTGGTTGTCCACAATAGTTTGGATAAGTTGTGTCTGCCCTGGCTCCTGCTGTTGTTAATGGCTTCTGTTAGTTTTTGTGGCTAATCCACATCCAGCCTACCTCTAAACAAGTTTTTTTTTCTTGTAAATGGAGCACTGCGCTGACTTTCTTTCTTTGATCCTGTATCTCCACGGGTTTTCCTCCCCAGAGGAATGTACACACTGCAGAGCTGGGAGAGAATCCACTGCTGCTCTGGTCCTGCTAGGCAGCTGAGGTTGTGCTAGTTCCTTCTCACCTTTTACAAGGAGGCAAACAACCACACGGAGGCTGCCATAGCCTTAGCCAAGGTGTTAGCACAAACGAAAGCTCTCATCAGCGCGGAACTTCTCTGCTCTTCCAGTAGCTCTACGTTTACCAGATAATTTAATTGTGTATCTATAATCAAACTGAGAAGCCTTTCTTATCTGTGTAGCATACCTCCAATTATCTGTTCCTCAAGCAAAGGTTAAGTAGAACAGAGATAAGTAGTCCGTAACTCTCCTTCCCCAGGAGGTAGAACTGCCCTTCATTTAGGGGTACATGGAAATGAATTCTCCTCTCCCCTCTTTTCTACACCATGCTAGAGTTTGAACTCAAGATCTTATGCAGCCAAAAAGGCTTGAAACTTTACCCTTGTACTTATAGCTTCAGCTACAATTCACCCTTAACCACTATCCCTAGCAGATGGAACGCCTAATCTAAACACAGGGGACACTGGCAAATGCTGTCCCCAGAGAGATCGTCCCTGTCAGCCACTTGGGACAAGGATATAAAAATTGCTGTTTTTTTTTTTTTTTTTTTTTTTTTTCATGGCTCCTGGATTCACAGACCTTTCTATTACTACCAGGATAAAAGAAACACCAGGCGCCATGATCTATCTCAGAAGGTGATTAAAAGTTCATATCGCTGCGACTGGAGAAGTGGCTCATCAGTTAAGAGCACTGGCTACTTATCCAAAGGACTGTTCAGTTTCTAGCCCACACATGGGGAGCTCATAACAACTTTTAAGTACAGTTCCAGGGGATATGATGCCCTTGGTTTACCTCAGAAGGTACTAGGCATATATGTGGTGCACAGATATATATGGAGACAAAATACCCATGTACCCATAAAATATACTGAAAACAAACAAACCAAGCTGGGCAGTGGTGGCGCATGCCTTTAATCTCAGCACTTGGGAGGCAGATGCAGAGTCAGAGGCAGAGCAGAGACAGAGGCAAACAGATCTCTGTGAGTTCAATTGAAAGCCATCCTGGTCTATATAGAGTGAGTTCCAGAAGAGCTAGGACTACACAGAGAAATCCTGAAATCACACACACACACACACACACACACACACACACACACACACACAAAATCCAACTCAGATCATGAATTCTACATATTTGTGTGGTAGGGCAGGTGCCGTTCCTCACCTTAACTCAGTGAAATACCAGAGTTCAATCCCTAATAGCAGACAAACAAGACATGTATATTTGTAACAAGCAACTCAAAGGGTCCTAGAGGGCAAACTCCACTATAGCTCAGTGTAAAAAAAGCCAGGGACCACTACTCTTCTCCCACTAACTTATACGGTTTTTTTTTTTTTTTTTCATCCAGAAAAGGTAGCAAGCATGTATTGACTTTCTACAACAGTTCCAAACTCAGAGATCTCAGCAAACACTGTCCTCACATCCACTGGCCTTACAGACTCCATCTACAAGGCAATAAAGCATCAATCATGCTAAGCCAAGGGCACGTCCTTTTCTTCCTCTTCAAACACTGACCTGTTGTTTTCTCCTTTTGTTTAAATAAAGCCAAACATCCCTTAAATTTAACCCTCAAGTCAACTTTGCTCTGAGGGTTTTCTTATCTTTTCTTGGCCGGCTCAAAGTATTCTGATAAACATTGCAAATCCTTATATCAGTGGGGCATTCCCTCTGGTGGAGTAAAAAAAAATCCCCCACTGCTGACTAGAGTATAGGAAGAACCACCTAGAATCAATAGCTCTCAGTGGCTGGGTGAAAGAAAGCAACCAGAGAGTATCTGATAAGTTGGCTGAGAGAAAAGAACAAATTCCCACTCCTTGCTCTTCAAAGTCCTTCAGGACAGAGTCCAGGGCGGCGCAGGCAACTCCAGTTCCTCCCTCGGTTACCAAAGGCATTTACCAGCATTTTATCAAGTCTTCTTTCCAGATAAGGCCAGTCCTCGAGGACATTGCTAATGCCTCTGGATCTTACCATATAGTTTATCCAAGGATCGTACCACAGCTTCAGAGCTATAAGGAAGGCATCAGTAGATAACCCGTTTTAAGTATTTCACTGAGCACTGAGGAGGGAGAGTGGAGAAACTTGTCCAAGGGCAGGTAACTAGCAGCTTTCTGAGTCTCACCAGAGATGAGAGGCATTTAGGGAACTTGATGTTCGGCTGAGAAAAGGTTGTAAAGAATTAGGACTCTCTGAAGTAGACTGTAGTAGGATTGAGGGCTTGGGATAGAAGTCTCAGAGATGGCTTCTCAAACTCTAGGCAGCCCCTCTTACCAGAGCTTGATGGAACATCAGTTTCCAAATTAGCTCAGAACGACTTGCTTTAGCACACCTAAACCCCAGGGTTTGATCCCCAGCACTGAAGCATAAAATTTTAAAGAAACAAATAAGCAAATAAGTAAACACCATAGGGCTAGAGAGATGGCTCAGTGGTTAAGGGCACTGACTGTTCTTCCAAAGGTCCTGAGTTCAATTCCCAGCAACCACATGGTGGCTCACAACCATCTGTAATGGGACCCAATGCCCTCTTCTGGTGTGTCTGAAGACAGCTACGGTGTATTCACATACATGATGCAAATAAATACTTTAAAGAAAAAAAACATAAACACCATAATGCTTGTTTGTAGAGGATGGTGAGTGGCTCATTTACCCTCCCAGCACTCGAGGACAAGGCAGGGTTAGTGGGTATTTATGGCCATGCTGGGCTACATAATCGTGGTGCTACACTTGATATTCTTGTGGTAAAATATAGGCAAGCTGAGAAGTACAGCACAAAGTCAGCACAGCGCTCGGGCTGGAGAAATGGCTCAGGCCTTAAAAGCATGTGCTGCCCTTGCAGGGGACCTAAGTTCAGCTACCAGCACCCCCATCGGGGGCTTACAGTACTGACGATATGCTCATACTCATACAGACACGCACTTATAGGTAACTAAAAATAAAATAGGATGGATGTCGTAGCACATGCCTTTAATTTAAGCACTGGGGAAACAGACAGGCAGATCTCTGAGTTTAAGGCCAGCCTGGTCTACAGTGTAAGATCCAAGACAGCCAGAGCTACATAGAAAAACTCTGTCTCAAAATATAAAAATCACTTAAGTAGATAAATGAAAATTATATACATACATACATACACACATCAGTGCTTAAAAAAATAAAAGATATAGATATCTTTCTCTAACCCTCTACCCTCAGAGGTTCTCTCTGTGTAGCCCTGGCTGTCCTGGAATTTACTCTGCAAGCTAAGCTGGTCCTGAACTCAGAGATCTACCTGCTTCTCTGTCTTAGGCGTCTTGGGATTCAAGGGTGTGAGCTGCTACCACCTGGCAGCAAAAGGAAAAGGTGCAGATAATTTGAAGACAGGTCCAGTCCGGTTCTAAGAAAGTAGCAGCAACACTGCCATATACTGCAAACTCTTCCTTTTAAAGATTTCTTTGCAAGAAAAAAGTCTTTGCATTCTTTTCTTTTTAAAGCAAGAATCATGTATATGGATTCCTGCATCTAATTGTATCATCCGGAAAGCCGACAGGGAACTAACTGGTTATGCAGTAAGCACAAACTGAGTGATTTATTGCCTTGAACTAAGAGCCTCAAACACCCTGGGATGGAGCAGCCGTGTGCAAGCCAGGTCGTAAGTCTTCTGTCCTGAGACACGAATGAAAATCTCCTTAGGGATACAGCCCTACCTGTAATTTATTTCCACATTATTCTTATGTGCAATATTATTTTTGGCATGTTAATGTATTGTCAAAGAATTCCAATCTAGTGACATGACAAAAGGAGTATATCATATCAGAACGCAAAAAGTGTGAAAATCAATTGAATTATTTATCAATGACATTCAATAAAGGTAAGCAGTATATTCTGGGTAATGTCACTTCTGCAGAATACGTTGCTGCCCGATGAGCTTGTATTAATTACTAGAGTTTTATTCTAACTGCACCCATCAGCTGGATTTGCTGAAGAAAGATGAAAACCAAGAGACGTCCCTGCTATACCCTTAAAAGAAAGAGCAATTGGACAGAATCCATGTAATTTAGATGATTTCCTTTTCTTGGCAAGGGACGAAACCTGTAAGTTTACATTTGGCAGATAAAATAAATGCTGGATGTCAAAGTCAGTCTTTGATCTGGTAAATAAACCCGCAGAAAATTCAGCCTCAATTACTCTTCAAATTTATTAACATTCAGTATCGTAGTAAGATGGCAACACATGCAGGTTATGTGCTGTGCCCTTGAGTGCGCTACAAAAGCCAAGCAGACGCCCGCCTACAGATAAACACAACCATAAGGACATCCCCACGGTTTCCCCATTCACCCATCTCTGTACCTCAGTGATCACTCGGAAGTGCCAAGACTCTGTATACTGCGGTTTTAATCACTCCAGTAGGTGCAAAGACAAATTAAGTCAGATAACCCAGAAGAGAGTAGACTCTGCCTCAGGAGTGCCATGTACAGTGCAGGCTCTTCACTGGGCATGAATGTCCAGCTGAAGGGGAAAGAGAGATCTGACTGGGAGCCACAGCCCCCCGGAAGTGGTGGGAGATCAGTAAGAGCTGGTGGGTACTGAATGATTGCTATCTCGGCACAGTTACTCCACATGCTGACTTAAGTTCTCCCCACGCTGGTCTGATGGAGTCTGTGCTGTTCCCCCTATGTGTAAACGAGGCACAGGGAAATTCACTGACTTGCCTGAACTCTGCCAGCTAATAAATGGGGTTCGCTTACTCTCTAAGTAATACTCTGGGCCCTGAGAAGTGAGATAAAACGTTACGAGGAGATTTGGGTGACATTAAGGAATGCATTCAAAATACTTTGGAGAAGGAGGAGGCATCAGCGCCCTGCAACCCTGGAAGGTGGAAAGGCATTTAACAGGGGATGAAGGGAACACAGGTATAGCCCAGGGATCGGAGAGCATTGAAGGGGAGGGAGATTGGATGCTGAGGCAGCCGTGGCTCCATGCACGGCGCTGTCTGTGTTGACGTGACCACGTAATCAGTGCTTTCACGCATGCCTCTATATGTGTGCATGTGTGTGCATGCATGTAGGAGGAGGAGGAATGGGTGGATGGACCATGTATGTGTGTTTAGGTAAAAAGACTTGCGTGCATTGTACACCTGTACTGGGTGTGCTCATGTAAAGAGGTTTGTATGTGCAGGAAGGCATGCATGTGTGCAAATATGTGTAGGGAAGTGTTGGTGTCACCTCTGTAGTGAAGGCTGGATGGCAGCAAACAGCAGAGGGACAGTCTCTGTCCTACCATCTCCATCTTTACTTACTAACTCCAGTACCACAGCTTTCTTCCCTCCACTCAAAGCATCCAGGGACTGCTCCTTGTGGATACTCATTCCTACATATGAATAAAACCAAACCCATCCCTAACTGCTGGCACGCCACTTGCCTGAAGCAGCAGGAGCAGGTCCAGCCTCTTCAGGCGTGCATATAATCAATCCCAACAGTGGGGGGATCTGAAGCAAGAGGATCCTAAATTGAAAGTTAGCCTGAGCTACCACACGGCCAGTGAGTTGGAAGCCTATGTGGGCTCCAAAGGGAGAGAGACCCTCGAGGAAAGAAGGCAGAAGAAGCAGCAGGATCAATGTGTAATTTAAATAACCTGGTCAATTCCATTTAAATGATCAAACACGCCTGTCTTGATAAACTTTTTTTTTTTTTCCTTTCTATTGATGTGACCTTTATAACAGTTGGATTTACATACCATGAGTGTGGAAAAAAGCTAGACTCATTTTTTTCCAGTGAGGAGAGTTCAGAACTGAGAATACAGCAGTTTGTTCGTTGGTTTTTTTTTTTTTTGTTTTTTTTTGTTTGTTTTGGCTTGGTTTTTTTGAGACAGGCTTTTTCTGTGTAGTCTTGGCTGTCCTGGAACTCACTCTGTAGACCAGGCTGGCCTCGAACTCAGAAATCCGCCTGCCTCTGCCTCCCAAGTGCTGGGATTACAGGCGTGTGCCACCATGCCCAGCTTGTTCATTTTTTTTCTTGTTTGTTTGGTTTTTGTTTTTAATTGAATCTGTTAAGTGGATGGGAATCTACTAAATGCCAATAACCTCAGAGGGACAAGGGCAGGGCAGGTAGTTGTCCCATCCCTCTCTTCGGTAAAGGGCATTGGCTAAAGCCTCCCTTTGCTAGAGACTCCCTTCTAGTATCTGACTGAGTGCTTCCACGGCAAAGGCTTAGTCCGCATCTTTGATGGGCTCTTTGTCCAGAAACCTTCCTGACTGCAGGAGAAGGAGATGGAGAAAATATGGAATCAGGAGACCTAAAGACCCTAAAGACCCTAAAGACCCTAATGAAAGGTCATGTACGTTTGCAAAATGTTGGAAAGCTTGCTTTGGGGGAGTAGGGGGGCAGTCTTCAAACTCTTTGTTTTGTTGGTTTTTGTTTTGGTTTGTTTTTTCAAGTTCTATCTTGTTTTATTAAAAAAGCCTTTTACCGTGATTTGATTAATTTGCTAATGTGGTTACAGAGCTCATGATTTATTTATTTATTTATTTATTTATTTATTTATTTATTTATTTATTTATTTTAAATCCCTGGTTATCCTAGAACTTGCTCTGTAGCTCAAGCTGGCCTTGAACTCACAGAGATCCACTTGCCTCTGCCTACTGAATGCTGGGATTAATGAATGGTATGTACCACCACTACCCTGAAGGTCCTTAAAGTCTTGTAACTTCTAGATAGAGGGTGGAGAACATAAGCTTTTAGGATCCTATAAAGGTGCCATTCCAAACCTCAAGCAAGACAGACAAGCACCTTCTAGTTTCTTGTGGTTCTGAAGACTCTGGGGTGAAGAGATCATTAACAGAGGATGTCAGGGTTACAGTCAGAAGTTATGGACCCAGTCAGGAAGAAGAATCAAGTCCCAAAGACAGTGGTTGCAGTTTCTGAGTGTGTGAGAAGCTGCATATCCACGTGCAGGTAGGGACTGCTGCTTATCCTAAGCAAAACAGAAGTGAAATCCACAGTAAGGAAATGAATTCACTCCCCAGTGAGTGGGTGGGTTAATACCAAGGTCACCAACAAACCACTAGCTGCTGTCTGCCGGAGCTTCAGAGGAAAAGATAAATGCCACCATCCAAGCAGGGACGTCATACCGAGGCTCCTGCAGCGGGAAACCTTCTTCACCCATGACACCAGCAAATGGGACCTGACCTTTAGTTTGTGGGGATGTTGGGGGGATGTTTCTTTCTCTGATCTATTCCATGCTCAGTCCTATTAACTTTGATGATAAGATCTGTTCACGTGTTTAGGAGAAACAAATTTAAAACAATATGCTTTTCTATCATAACCGAGAATGCCGAGGATACGTGGAGGATAAATGAATGTTTCAGGTTCAAGGAAATTGCATGTCGGGGAGCTTTCCCCATCCTTAAACGCCAAGGGCTTCCAGACCCAAGCCTCAGTCCAAGAGAGCGCAGGATTGTGGGAGAAAGGGAGAGCCATTTTCCCACATTTTGTTTGTGCAACTGGAAACATAACTTGTACGGAAGCCTGAGGAGTTTTAAAAAGGAGAAGTGTTAAGACTTGACTGGATTGGCATTCTGAGGGGAACTGGGGCAGGTGTAGGCTAACACGGAATGGGCGTACAGATGACCCAGTTTCAAGGCAGCGATGATCCAGAGGGAAGCAGTACAGATTCCGAGGTCACGGAGACAACGGATGACAAAGTAATCATAACACTTCAACGGATGACAAAGTGATCATAGCACTTAAGTCGGGGAAGAAGGAGAGAAGGAGAGTTAAGCAAATCTAGAGACATCTCCAGTCCCATTTCCTACAGCGTGGGTATTTTTTAAGTTCATACTTAAGCCATGAAGTCATTTTCCTTTCTAGTTGGTGAGACCCTTGAAGGCAATTTGTAAAAACCGTCAGGCCACAGGGTCCAGGTGACTGTATGAACACCAGCTGCCTCCCAGTGAGAGCGGTGGCAAGGAGAAGGGTTGACTTCTCTCTCTGTACTTGCAGAGCATCTCCTGAGGTGGGGAAAGCTCGAAGAAGAGACTCAGGAGCAATGATTTGCATCAGGCAACTTAAAATACATATAAATCCATTATTTTAAAAGGTAGCTGCCAACAACTGTCACGGGTAGACGAGGAATCCTACCTTTGTTTAAAACAAGCTTTAAAAAATTAATTGATTTTCTTATTTTTAGAAAGGGAATAAAGGCTTTGATGCTAAGAATCTTGAGAGAGTAAAGACTTAGAAGAACTTTTCTCATAAGCAAGCGCTAATGAGTTAAAAAAAAAAAAAAGAACACCTTTACTTTGGAGTTCTCTTCATTAATGACTGGTGCTTGCAAATTAACATGTGATGACCCGATATTTCTGCAATTTCTCATTACATCTGTCTCAATCCAAGATAAGTATGCATCTCAAAAATTTTTTTAGCATATATGAGAATCCTTTACAATAAACATATTTAAATGGAATATTTCAGATTATTTTAAAATAGTAAAAACTAGTTCATGGTTTTCTGAGATTACTCAAGGAGCCAGTGCCAAAAACCTCAAATGGGGGGTGAAAAAACGCAGTGACTAAATAAAAATAAAGTTGGTGGGGTTAGATAGGTGGGTCCCTAGGTAAAGTGCTCACTCCCTAAGTATAAGGATCTGTGTTGAGTTCCCAGCACCATGTCAAACAAACAAACAGGTATTGGGTGCTGGGGGTATTGGGAGCCTTGGAGCTGACTGACAGCTACTTCTGTTCAACTGGTGAGCTCCAGGTTCAGTACCAGACGCTGCCTCAAAAAGAAGGTGGCCAGATAACAATTCTACTCATACACAGAACACGCACACACAGAAAAACATCTCTTCCTTCCTTTCGTTTTTTTTTTTTTTTAAAGAATTATTTATTTTATATATGTGAGTATATAGTGTCGCTGATTTCAGACACACCAGAAGAGGACATTGAATCCCATTACAGATGGTTGTGAGCCACTATGTAGTTGCTGGAAATTGAACTCAGGACCTCTGGAAGAGCAGTCAGTGCTCTTAACCACTGAGCCATCATCTTTCCAGCCCTAAAACATCTCTTTCTTATATATACATACAAACACAGACACACAAATTAAGAGGTAAAAAAAATACAAAACAGAAAAGTGGAGGAAAGGCCAAATCACAGGAAATTTACTGTAGCTATAAAATACTATATAATAGTTATATTTATTGATCAGGAAAGATTTTATGATCATTACGTGTAAGAATAATATTTAGAGTGCACATGTACTTGTATGTGCGTGCATGCGTGCGTGCGTGCGTGCGTGCGTGCGTGCGTGCGTGTGTGTGTGTGTGTACATGTGTACAAAGCACGGAAGCCCAGAAACCAACGGATGTGCTTGGTCCTTCACTGTGCTAAGAGTGATGACGACTGCCATTTTTACATTTGTCTGTGTTCGACATTCTAACAAACCACAGGAATTTGTGATTTGTTTTCAAACCCAATAACTGCATGATTCATATGCTCCCTGGAACATGGCTTTTGGCTATATTTAGACAGGAGAGTTTTCCATGCTATGCTAACACAATAAAACAAGAGTATAATTAAACCTGTTATAGTCTAGTTAAGTACTAATCAGTTGAAAGAGATCATTGATTGAAAGATGAACACTAAGGTATTTTGTTCAATGACGTCATATACATATAAGTGCATATAATGTATATATGAAGTGTTAGACTGCACACTTAAAAACATACAAGTACACATATACATGCATAGATATATACATACATATGTATATGTATGGAGGTCTCAGACTGCTGGTGCAGGCGTGAAGAAGGGTACATAAAATCACTCTCCCTCAGGTGTGTGAGGAGACACGGAATATGGAAACCCTTACATCCTATTTAGTTTTCTGTTCCTATAAGACAATCTGATAAAAAGCAACTTGGGGGAGGAACAGGTACTTTATTTAGGTTATATTTATAGGTCATAATCTATTACAAAGGAAAAGATCAAAAGTTATCATTTAGTAAAGCCGCCCTTCCTCAAGCTTCTTTGTTTATTTTTCTGGTCCATGAACATAAATTCCCAATCAATAGGCAAATCCAAGGGAAACCTGTCATCCCTTTACACCGTGATACAATGTCAAGATAGGAACAATTTTCTCAGGGGAAGGAGAAATGCCTTATTGGCTTGCTGTGGCCAGGCACACACCTATAACCTCAGTGTTGTGTGTGTAGGACTGAGGCCAGAGGATTGTTAGTGTTTGCTGGCTTCTGGGTTCAGTGAGAGATCCTGTTTCAGAAGAATAAGGCAGATAGTGATAGAACAAGAAATTTAACACAGCCTTCTTCCTAGGGCCACCATACACACACAGGGGCATGCACGTGGACACATGCATGCATATCCTGCACACATCTCACATGCACACACATACAGAGATAGAGGATGGAAGGGAGAGATAATAGCAGCAGATCATACCCAGGGAAATCATGGTAGATAGTTGGGAGAACTTGGAGACCTGGAGACTGGGCTGCCCCTTTCTGAAAGTCTCCGTCCAGGAAGAGTCTGCCTGGCCCGGGGAACTTTCTGTACCTCTGCTTTTTATCTGGGGATGCAAACAGTACCTGTTGTCTAGGAGTGTTTCAGGACTAAAGAAGCTAAGACAGGAAAAGCACAGAGGAGGAATTTCTCTCCAGACCACTTTCCACCTCCATTAATGTGTGTTTGTTGTGGAAACTCTCAATGGAGCACCATTTGGTTTTTGGAAAATAGTAACAGCTTTCTTGCTGGCATGGGCAGAAGAACATCTTCTCTTTTCTAAATAACAAGACCCTGGACCGAGATACCTACTCAGAGAAACAGGAAATATTTAGAGCTGGGTGCCCCAAATGCTCATCTTAGAATCTTAAGAGTTATAAAGTTTCTTCTAAATTTTAGGTCTATATGGGTATATGTCAGATGAATATACATCTCTGGGAACTAGGAAATGTGTGTGTGTGTGTGTGTGGGGGGGATATTGGCTTATTGCAGTGACTAGAGAATGATACTCTGAGTTATCAGTGACTACTGAAAGTACTGAATTACCCACAGGGTGGATCTATAATTCTTAGCTGAGAGTTACTCAGTTAAGTGGGTCCTGCCCTATTTGTCAGTGGTGCCCACTGAGAAACAGGAGTCTCAAGCCTCCTTCTCACAGAAACTGGTGGCATGGGTCATCTAGCCAGTGGGAATGCATGCACAAACAGAAGGCATGCAGGCAGATTGAGTTGTACTCTCGGTTAATTAGAAATACTGACATAGCCACGCTTGGTGGTCCAGGCCTGCAATCCCAGCTATCCAGGGGCCTGCACACAAATCCAAAGCTTTCCTGGACTGTAGAGTGATCCCAAGGTCATTCTGAGTAATTTAGTAACTAGACCATGACTCAAAATAAAAGGTTTAAAAGGGAGATGCAGTGATAGCTCGAGGGTAGATGACTTGCCTAGAGTGCAGAAAAGTTCTGGATTCAATCAATCCTCAGTGCCAAAAAGAAATACTCAGTCCTTCCCTTATGCTGAAGTGGACTCTATCTTGAAGATGCCCTCAGTGTTTCTACAGTCACTCCGTATTCTCCCAGTCTCCCTCCGCTCTTTCTCCCCATCTTCTGTCCCTCATTTAGTAACGGATGCCACAATCAGAGGGGGTGCACCCATCCCCCACTGTGCAGTAGACAGCACCTCAGCCTGATGGGATATTAAATATTTTCCCAAGCACATGCCTATCTATCAGCAGTCACAACTGTGGCTCCTACTAGTTCAACTGTGCCTGTGATCAACCTTGGGTTTAACAGTCCCATTACCTTCCTCTTACAAGATTAAAGATCTTCTCATGTAATAGAGGCATCAATGATGAGAGGATGGGCAAGTGGAAAGAGCCAGGCACCTTTGCTTTTCCGCGTGAAGACAGAAGAGGCTGAGAATTGTCTAAGATGATTCAAGAGGAAAGACTACACAGCTGGGTTTGAAAATCCACTTGTGTGATTCCAAAGGTCATGTTAGGGTCCCAGAGTTAGGCCTGTTGCTCTTGTGATTTTACAAAACAACTAGCAAAGAGTCTAAATCCCAAGCACAGCATGCCTCTGAACCAAAGCTAAAAGAATCTGCAGAAAGAGTTCTCATGTGCAATAATGTTCTAGAATGGTGTCAATGTCAAAATAGAATCTATCTCAAGTTTCTGAACTGAACATGAGAAAAAGCCATATATATATGTATACACACACACACACACACACACATACACACATATATATGTGTGTGTGTGTATATATATATGTATATATACATATATATGTATATATACATATATATATGCAAAAAGGAAAGGGGAGAGTCATGTGTAGAACAACAAGGTGGGGATATATTTATTGAAAATTGAGAATCTGGGCAGTAGCCGTGCATGCCTTTAATCCTAGTACTTGGGAGGCAGAGGCCGGTGGATTTCTGAATTCGAGGCCAGCCTGGTCTACAGAGTGAGTTCCAGGACAGCCAGGGCTATACAGAGAAACCCTGTCTTGGAAAAAAAGAAAAGAAAAGAAAAGAAAAGAAAGGAAGAAAGGAAGAAAGGAAGAAAGAAAGGAAGAAAGAAAGAAAGAAAGAAAGAAAGAAAGAAAGTTAGGAAGGAAGGAAGGAAGGAAAGAAGGAAAGAAGGAAAGAAAGAAAGTTAGAAAGAAAGAAAGAAAGTTAGAAAAAAAGAAAGAAGGAAAGAAAGAAAGAAAGAAAGAAAGAAAGAAAGAAAGGAGAAAGAAAGAAGAAAATTAAGGGGGGGGGGGAGTCAACATTTGCTGGATACTAAGATATCATTTCCTAGGTGAGGTTCTAGTGTGGTGCACGCACAGGAGTTGTGCTGTTAGCCTCACTGTGTAGGGGAGGAGCCGGGGCAAGCGCTAATGTTAAATAAGCAGTTAGCAGTCACACACAGTGCGAGTCAGATTTATGGCAACTTACACAATCTGGAAGGAGGGAGTCTCAGTTATGTAAATACCTCCGTGTAAGATTCGGCTGTGGCAAGCCTGTAAAGTGTTTTCTTAGTGATTGATGGGGGAGGGCTCCGACCATTACGGGTGGTGCAATCCCTGGGCTGGTGGTCCTGGGTTCTGTAAGAAAGCAGGCTGAGCAAGCTATCTATGGAGAGCAAGCCAGTCAGCAGCATTCCTCCACTGCCTCCGAACCAGCTCCTGCCTCCAGGGGTTCTTGTCCAGTTTGAGTTCCTGCCCTCACTTCCTCCACAATGGACTACAAAGTGTTAAGTCCAACAAACCCTTTCTTTCCTCTCCAGATTGTTTTTTGGGTCATGGTTGTTTCATCACAGCAATGGAAACCCTACTTAAGACACACAGAGTGGCCAAGCTGACATCATACCTGACCATTCTTCCAAAAAGAGCTTCCAATTCCATTTTGAACGAGCAAATTGAAGTCAGAAGGCTACTCTTCAGAATTCACTGCACCTCCCAGGACTGTTTCCTGTCCACAGATAGGTAGTTTTGGACTTATCAGAAAAGAAAATTACAGGATGCAGTAAAACTTATGAGAACAACTCACCAAATAGTAACTGAAGAAAATTTGACACTGATTCATTCATTTGATGAAGTGTTTTTTTTTTTTTTTGTTTTGTTTTTGTTTGTTTGTTTTTTGTGTTTTTTGTTTTTTGTTTTTCGAGACAGGGTTTCTCTGTGTAGTCCTGGCTGTCCTGGAACTCACTCTGTAGACCAGGCTGGCCTCGAACTCAGAAATCCGCCTGCCTCTGCCTCCCAAGTGCTGGGGTTACAGGCCTGCGCCACCACGCCCGGCTTTGATGAAGTGTTTTTAAACTCTGCAAAAAGGAAGCCGGGAATAGTAGCTCATACTTGTGATCCCAGCAATCAGAAAGCAGAGGCAGGGGGATTGCTATGAGGTTTGGGCCAGCCTTGACTACACAATAAGTTCTACACTAGTCTGGGCTATAAAGTGTGTCTCTGTCTCAAGAAAACATACATAAACAAACACAAAACAAAAAATTAAAAATACAATAGTAAGATAATAATGTGGTACAGTTTAATTCTGTTCATTAAATCGAAGTATAAAATAAGAGTGTTCTTGTTCCTCATTACTGTTGATTAATAGCCCAGCAATTTCTAACCAATATTTTTAAGGTAAAAATAAAGTCTAAATTTTGGGAGAGTAGGGAAGAAATATAAGTACAATCACTTGCAATAAAGACTGTTTTCTAAGAACCCTGGAGTATTAACTGAGACCCCATTAGTATTCACATAAGAGCTCATAAAGAGATTGGATGTAAGATAAACATACAAAAATCGATAGCTTTCCTGTAGATCTACGATAACCAGCTAGAAGATATAATGGAAAATATTGGAAAAACTCAGTGGGCTTGTGTTCCTTCTTCATTATCTATCACAGGGATAAGTAATCCTTTTGGAGATGTAGGGGCTCTTTTCATTGTTATCTTTTCATTGTTATCTAACATTGTTGTTCTAAATATCATAGTGTTGTTTTTTTTTTTAAATATGTATTTTATTTTACACAGGGTGTTTTGCTTGCATCTATGCACTACATGTGTGTGCATGGTGGCTAAGGAAGCCTGAAGAGGTCAGTAAATCCCCTGAAATGAGAGTCATGGGACAGTTGTGAGATACCATGTGGGTTCTCTAGGAGAGCAGCTTGTAATTCTCAAAAGATAAAATTTCTAAGGGGCTACAAAGCCAGGATCTCTAAGACACTTTTTACCAAGTATTCATCCAAATGCCCATTTCATCCAAAGGCCAGGGGCACAGATCTACAGTGACCTCTTAAAAACTACGGAAATAGTTATAGCACCAAAATTCTATCAAAACAGGTCTTTGAGTCCTTAATCAAGACAATAAATTAGGTACTTAAGCTTATTATAGTTCGTAAAGCCAACAAGTTTGCCCCATGGAGAATTTCACTCATTCATTATCCTCTTCTACTAGAAGCTATTTAAAATGGTATTCTTGCCTTTGCAAAAAGGCAATGCCCCATCTCGTTCTTCTTCCAGGTTCCTTTGATTGAAAACTCCACAGGATCTCTGATAGGACTTCCTTGATGCTGATTTTGTAAACTCTGGGATGCAAATCAAGACAATTTCCCAAAGAAGGGGTTTAGAGCAGTGGTTCCAACCTATCAGATATCCTGCCTATCAGATACTTAGATTATGATTCTTAGCAGTAGCAAAATTACAGTTATGAAGTAGCAATAAAGTCATTTTATGGCTGGAGGTCAGCACAACGCGGAAGAACTGTATTCAAGGAGGAAAATTGAGAATCACGGGTTTAGAGGGATCTGGGAATGAATTACTGTGGAAAAACAGAGTAATAAACTTTCAATTCTTCTCCACACCTCTGAGTGATAAAAAGACATTATTAGCATGGCTGTGTGGGCTAACTTCCAGACTGCTTTTCAAACCCGGCGGAGGCTGCCAGGCTATCTACATTTTTACTGCACAGACTTACACAACCCTCAAGGAAACACAAACCTGTAAAATATTCTTCTCAAAGCCCAAGACTAAAACGCAGCAAAACGGGAGTGATGCAGGTGAGCTCAGATGAGGAAGAGTGCCAGCGATCGATGGATCGCTTATCTCTCCCAACACTTTCCTTCTAATCCTCTCCATAATTACATAAACTGCAAGTGCTTTCTGAAGCTGTCAATTCCTCCTGCATCCATTTTCAAATGGCCAGCGAGGACGTGGGCTGGGCACTAGATCAAGCTGTCAATGTCTCCCACCCCTACCCCCTACTTGGCTATCGACGGTCCTCTTGGCACGTCTGTCAAGGGCCTCCTAGGGTTCTTCAAAACTCTCCCTTGGAAGAGAGCAAGAAGGGAGGAGTCAGAGAAGTTATTGATCCATTCTTTTAACATGCTAATTTGCCTGAGGTCGTTTCAGTCACTGCCAGGACAGACACTTCAAAAGGAAACTGTTTTTCAAACTGGAGATGTCTTTTTCAAACACTCGAACTGCAAACAAATGCATCCAAGGACCAAGTTCACAGTTCAGTGTGAAAGAGGTGGGCCAAACAGAAAAGGCAAAACAGAGAAAAGTGATGTGTCTCTGTGTGTGTGTGTGTGTGTGTGTGTGTGTGTGTGTGTAAGCTTAAACCATTAACAAAATTTTTTATATCCATTTTATTCATGAATGCTTTGCCTGCACTTGTGTATCACTTGAATGCCTGGTGCCTAAGGAAGTGGCCAATCTCCCTGCGGGTGCTGGGAATCAAACTGGGTCCTTTGCAAGAACAAACAAGTGCTTTCAAACACTGAACCAGCTCTCCTGCCCAGTTTGAAATGTTTTAAACTTCCCCAGCCTCCAGTGCATCAGAATCAAAGAGGGTGTAACCTAGTGAATGTCATTAATCTTGGGGTGAAAATTTGATGCTATGAAGCTAATAAGATTACGATAATGTAAAACATTAATAACCTTGATTTGGGTATTTCCTTAGGGAGACGGATATAGAAAACAAAATAACGCCGGATGTGGTGGCACACGCCTTTAATCCCAGCACCTGGGAGGCAGAGGCAGGCGGATTTCTGAGTTCGAGGCCAGCCTGGTCTACAGAGTGAGTTCCAGGACAGCCAGGACTATGCAAAAAACAAACAAACAAACAAACAAAAAAAAAACAACAAAAAAAACCCCACCCTGTCTCAAAAAACCAAAAAGAAAGAAAGAAAAGAAAAAGAAAACAAAATAAAACAAATTCTTCATTTAACGGAAGGCTAGACCAAAAAAAAAAAAAAAAGGAAGGGTTGGAGAATTGCCTTGTCTTGGTTTTTAGTTAAATACATAATCATTAAAACCTAGTACAGATGAGACGACAACACAAAAGTGAATATCTAATACTATTAAATAGTAGCACATTATTCAATTCATAGAAATTAATTCTTCAAAACCGATACTTTTCTGCTGGGAGTTTTCAGGTCACGTGTCTTGGGTGTTTTGTGAGTTGTGAATGGGATTTAGAGGGTGACGTCACACACAAGAGAATGTAGGGGACTGCGTGGGAGCAACCAACGGTGGGAAACTGGGCATCTTAAATCACGGCGTTCTTAGGGACAAAGGCTTTAGAGAAAAGCATTCCTAGCTGGCTGGGTCTTCCTTAATCATGAGGTTGGGCCATATTTACCTGCCATGGTATTATGGGAGAAAATCAGTATTCTGTTAACCTCTGACCCCTGGATCCCAGGCAGACAAAGGCCCAAGCTGGAGCCCCTGGGCAAAACTAGCCAAATGTCAAACAGCAGGGAAGCAATTGTGAGATTGGCTTGGGCACAGCCGGGCTTTACTGGGGCAAACTGCTATTCATAGAAACAAGCCATGAAGAGATACTGCCATAAAATATGAACAAAACGGAACCTTTTCTGCCTCGATTCTAAATTGTTAGTTTTATGGGACTTCATGCTGAACACTATGGAAAAAAAAAAATCCAATTTGCTTTGAAGCGCATTAGTCTGTCTAACATCCTAATTATTGTTTACATTGCCATTTGCCTTCTATTAAGAATTGAATAATTACCCAGCACTTCATAGTTTAAAAAATACAAGCAAACAGGATTATCAGGGTAATTAGGAAACTGTACCATGGCTTTGTACTGGTGTGGGAAATATCTGTACTTGTGCGGGAAATGATCGTTATCAATCAACTGACTTCAAATAGTATTTTAAGGATTTTGAGCAATTTGAGCTCTGTAACTTATTATGAAGAGGTTAGGAAGATCACCTTTGAGAAATGCGGGTCTGTTTAAATCCATGCTTGGAAACAAGAGCCAGACCAGCAGCTGAACTTTCTCAACCATTCATGACACCAGAGAACGCACCAAGTGCAAGGCATTCTTCGAACTTTAATCCTAATAATCCATCCCAAATGGACTTTGCACAGCATCATCAAACTCTGTCAGACCACGGGACAAGCTCCCACAAAGTTCTCCCTCATTTACATCTTGTTTTCCGGCATTTCCTCCACTTTAATGGGGATGCTGAGTCTGGCTGGACCTGATTTTCTACCCTGTGAAGTTATTGGGAACTCAAGACTATTTAAACTTCAGGAGCTACTTTATACAAAATCCTCTTCTAGTTTATAAATGTGGGTGAAGATCTCTGTGTAAAACAGGCAATGGACCTCCGTCCCTGTTTTAGAAAGAATAAGGTAAAACTTGGACCCATTTGAAGATTTGGGGAAAATAAGAAAAGGACCTTAGAACCAGGAGCGCAGACAATATACCACGCGGTTGAATATACTTTTGTCCAGAAGGATGTTATCAGGAAAATAAGTGAATTAATTGTTTCTAGACGCCAGGACTGGAGTGTTCATTCATAGATACAGAACTGAAGATGAAAGATTTGTCTCTGGATATACTTCCAATATCTATTTGTTGAATGAGAGGATGGACCGATTAGTAGCCTAAAACTTATTTTTGGAACTTCCTGGGACCTGACAACTCTTAAAGAATTTTTATCTTTTCCTTCAGAAACGTCTGAAGCTCTTTGTCGGTACACTTCTAAACATTCCTAGCATAATCTGAATAACGGCATCTCCTCCCACCTCAGAAAGAACAGCAAGATTCCAACTGGAGCTGTCACTAAGGACAAGTCTCGGATTCACCAGAGCCAGGGTCCTTTTCCCAAAGGTCAAAATGAAATGAGCAGCAGGGGCTTGGGTTATTTTGCATGGGGCGGGGAGAGCTGGAGAGTTGACAACCATTCCAACTGAGGGGCTGGGGGAGGGGCTTTACACAAAAAAGTGCCCAGTGCAAACAGTCCACTCTGGCCTCCAAGCCCCTAGTCCCCCTAGTCTCTGGAAGCATTGAAATCAAATGGAAGGCGAATTAATTTGCATGGTGTCTAACTCATTGGGTTCTGCATAAACAGACCGGGATTCTGGCTGGGGTTTCCAAAGGCAAGCCCTAGCCGCCTTTGTGAAAGGGGGAAATGGGTGTGCTGTTTTGCATGAAGGCGCATACAGAATATGCAAATGGAGAATTTGCTGCCCGGAAAGGCAAAGGCAGGCAGACAGCTGACGACCTGCATTCACCCCAAAATGCTGGGTGTCTCCAAGGGGGAGTTGAAAGCCATTCCAACATGCCTGTTTCCCAGGAAGGCAAAATAGACCCTGAATATTCATAGGATGTCCATTTAGTTAGGGGCCTATTAATTACCCTCTGGATCACCAAACCAAGTGACCTCACCTGCTTTTCCTTCCCTACCAGCTCAGAGGTACCTGTTGTCAACACAACAGGATGAGAGGAATTTTAAAATCCAAGAGAAAAGGATCCAGCCTGTCTAGGTCTTCCTCAATCATCTCTTCTTATAATAAATCTAAAGAGAACACTGAGTCATGTTATTGGACACAGACAACCAGTTCTTAAGAAGCCAAGAGCTATAAATTGCTGCCTAATTTTATGGAAGCATCTATAAAGTTGACCGAAATGCCACTCTTCCAAACAAACTCCCATAATCTCCCAGATTATAGAACAGATCCCCACCGACCAGATCACCATGCCAGACCTTCCCAAAATCTATTTAAATCAGTAACATGTCTCAACCGCCCACTAGGAGACAGAAGTGCAATCCAGATTGTCTGACTGCCCAAATAAAAAGACCAGTGGACTGACGCCTGCATCGGTTCTCCAACTTCTTGGCCTTGGAACCCTCTCTTCTCTTAAAAGCTCTTTAGGATGCCAAGGCTCTTCTATTGATGAGTTACAGCTGTCCATATCTACCTTTAGAAAAGGCAAACAGAAATTTGGAAAGCATTTTTAAAATTAAATTTAATTGTGTATGTCTATACAGGACTCTCATGCCTTGTGAGGTTCAGAGAACACTTTTGTGGAAGTCAGTTTGTCTTTTTCCACCAGGTGGAAATCGAACTCGGGCCATCAGACTTGACGGCGGCAACTGCCTTCCCTGAGTCCCAGTATTTTGTTATATCATTGAAAAATAACAAGCGGGACTTGGCGGTGCATATCAATAATCTCAGGTCTTAGGAGGTAGAGGAAGAAAGCTAGCCACAAGTTCACAGCTTACTTGGGGAGTTCGAGGAGAGCCAAGGCTATATATATATAGTGGAACCAGTCTCAAAAGCATGGTGGGAGGAAGGAAGCAAGTAAGCCCACTTCGGGCTAAGACAAACAACATATTTTAATGAAAACAAAATAAGCATCCCACCCCCTCACCCCACCCCATCCCCAACACCCTGTGTGTCTCAAATAAAAAGACCACAGAGAAAAGAGGCATAACTTTTCTAATCTGTTTTTCTCTTTTGTATCTCTTCAGATGCCAGGCGTACTACTCCTAAACACCTGGAATTCTATATCTGGCTCTATAATCAACTCAACGAGAGAGCGTGTCCGACAACGCCATTGCTCTTCTGAGAGCATGAGTGGCAGGAGCAATATCTTAGAATGAAGAAAGCTTTGACCTTGTGGGCCACATGAAAGAGTCTTACGGAAGACTCCATATGGATCACATTTCCAAACCACTGACTTAGAACAGCCGTTTATGAAAGAAAGAGGGTGTGTGTGTGATGTCATCAACGTAGGTAAGACCAGCCTTGGGTCCTGAGAGATGATGGCTCAGGAGGGAAGGCCACTGATTGTTCTTCCAGAGGGCCTGGGTTCAATTACTAACACTCACCCGCATGACTCTCAACTGTCCCCAACTCAAGTTTGAGGGACCCAACACCCTCTTATGGCCTCCACAAGCATCAAGTACATGATGTGCATACATATATGAAATAATTCATAGACATAAAATTAAAAAGAAACCACTGTGTTGGTTTTTTTGTTTGTTTGTTTGTTTTGTTTTGCTTTGTTTTGTTTTGTTTGAGACAGGGTTTCTCTGTGTAGCTCTGGCTGTCCTAGAACTCACTCTGTAGACCAGGCTGGCCTTGAACTCAGAAATCCGCCTGCCTCTGCCTCCCAAGTGCTGGGATTAAACGCATGCGCCACCACCACCCAGCGACTGTGTTTTAACTAGCTTATGTCATACATACACACCTGATACAAGCTAGAGTCACCACTAAGTTAGAAAATGCCCAGTGGTTGTGGTGACGGTGGTGCCAGCACTCGGAGGCAGAGGCAGGCAGATATCTGGAAGTTCCAGTCCAGCCTGATCTATAGAAGGAGTTCCAGGATAGCCAGGGCCACACAAAGAAACCCTGTCACAAAGAAGGAAGGAAGGAAGGAAGGAAGAAAGGAAGGAAGGAAGGAAGGAAGGAAGGAAGGAAGGAAGGAAGGAAGGGAAGGGCGAGCCTTACAGTCATATCTTAGGAATCCTCAATTGAAAAATGTCTCCTTAAGATGTAAGATATTTTCTTAGTGACCAGTGGGGGTGGGCCCAGCCCATTGTGGGTGGTGACACCCCTGGGCCGATGGTCAAGAGTGCTATAAGAGAGCAGGCTGAGCCAGCCCCCAGCGTGGCTTCTGCATCAGCTCCTGCCTTCAGGTTCCTGCGCTGTTTGATTTCATGCCCTCACCGCTTTTGATAATGAGCTGTCCCAAGCAACTGTGGCTGAAACAAGCCCTTTGCTCCCCCAGGTCGCTTTGGACATGGTGTTTCATCACAACACTTATAACCTAACTAGACATACACTGTTACTCTTTCCTGAAAAAGTAGCCACTGGCCTTTTGAAAACAAACAAATCTCTTTGCTGAGACCTAGTGTTATTGGTAGGCAGAAGCTGACCAAGCAGCCCCACACATTACCATACCCGTCCTTGGCAACAGAAAAATAAAAGTAAAGATTTCTAACATTGGAGCTAGACAGAGGCTTCACTAGTTAGCTTCTCTTCCAAGGTTCTCTGTACCATGTTAGATAACTTATCACTACCTACCTAAGTCTAGCTCCAAGGGACTCAGTGTACTCTGGTTTCCTTGGGCACTGTATGCACATACACACACAAAATAAATATTTTTAATAAGTATTTTCATGTGATGACTGGTGATAAGCCCTCCATACATAATGCTCCTATGTACAGGTCATACTTAATGGCGTATGACTGAGTATCACCAGTGTACACATGTGAACTTCAGGTGAGGAGAGTTGAGTTATTATTGTCCATAATTACATATCCAGCTATGTCAAAATAAGACATTCCACCCAAGCCTCAAACTCTCGGGATGGTTTTGAATCACATTATCATGCTAGGTCTGTGCTAACTTCATGAGCTGTTGGCCATGTTCTGGCAGAGATATTAAAGGAATAAAAAAGGTCTGCTTTTCCCCCCACCCCACTGCAGAGTCTCCCAGAGGTAATGGCTCAGCCTCATCCATCACCCACTGCAATGACTGAGGAAAGCATTGATGCTGGAAGTGTGCACACTGCCACTGCCTCCCAGGAGGTGCTGCAGAAGAGCAAAAGCCTTAGGCCAGCAGTACCCACACCCTTTCGTCCTGTTCTTGTGTCTGATTGCAATGAGCCTCCGCCCGGCGGTGGTGGCGCAAGCCTCTAATCCCAGCACTTGGGAGGCAGAGGCAGGCGGATTTCTGAGTTCGAGTCCAGCCTGGTCTACAAAGTGAGTTCCAGGACAGCCAGAGCTACACAGAGAAACCCTGTCTCAAAAACAACCAAAAAACAAACAAACAAACAAAAACAAAAGCAATGAGCCTCTAGGTCTGTAGAGTGGTAGACGCACCAAACTGACCTAATTAAGGTTCAACTTGGGCATCTGTCAAAAATGATGGTGGCTGGTGGTGGTTGTGTAGTGGTGGATAAAGCAGAGGATGACGTGGAAGAGATCTTCAAATGCAAGCCAATGAAAAACCTGGCTCATTTGAAAAAAAGAGCAAGGATGTAACTGAAGAATGAACACATAATAAACTAGGAATTTATTGATGCATCAGCCCGCACGCAAAGGACTCCATGAAATATAATTCTCCCAGATAAATGTTTAATACGACACAGGCCAGAATCCCTTACTCGTTTGTTTACTTATTAATTCCTTCAATGAACATTTAATGAGATGTCTTCTGCTCCATTGATTGTCACCATGGCAGTGACTTGGAGAGACATCACTAACACCCCCCCATACCCCCCACACCCTGCTCATCCACTTACATCCTCAAGGAGTTTTACTAAATTTACCTGTTCGAGACAAAACCAGAAAACTATCAAAGCATGGTTCATCAACTGTTTCCAAGTAAAAATGGCAAGAATGACTTACAAGTTTAAGTGTTAGCTTAAAGATATTGGTCCGGCTTGGTGGCACATGCCTTTATAACCGGTATTCGGTAGGCAGAGAGAGACACATAGATCTTCATGAGTTTGCAGCTAGACTGGTCTACATAGAGTCCCCAAGTTAGCCAGGGCTAGCCACACCATGAGGTCCTGTGCTCTGGAGTGAGTTTGAAACCTGAGTACCTCTGTGTATGTGTGAGGGTGAGCAGCTCCCCCTTTTTACTTTGCACGAACCTACAACTGGGAATTTTTTCTGACAAGCGTGCAATTCTTTGGTAATTTTAAATTCATCAACTGAAAGCAAAAGGGGGGGGGGAAGAGTTAAAGTGTGGTGAAGTTCAAGAACGTGAAAGCCAGTTGTACCGGGGCCACCTTTGCTCTGCACCCTGGCAACTGCAAAACCATTTAATCAGCCTTTTCCCTAGCAGCTTAAGTATTAATAAAAATAATGACGTCTTAATTCACTTTTGAAAGGCTCAAGGAAGCTCGGTTAGAATAAAATAAGTCATCAAATCTCAAATAATGTATTTCAAAAATCCCTGACTGAGATAATTCCCAGGTGACGCTTTGCTGAACCCAAAATAGAGACCAGCGCATGATCCCCTGCTCACAAAAGAAACCTAGTCACACAATGAAGGGGAAGAAAACATTCAAAAACATAAAAAAAAAAATAGACTATGGAAGCAAAATGACAATAATTAAACCTTGCTCCTCTGAGATAAAGAATCAGGTCTGTGAGTGGTCACAGACACACTTCAAAGCTGCAGATAAAAGCAGCTTCGTGAGTCAAGCAATTGATTCTTAAAGAAACGATTCAAAGGTGGAAAAAAATTTTTTTCTAAAATGAAAGGGTATGGAGGGGCGGTTCTCTGAACTACATTTGAAACCCTTCTGTCCACCGCTTCTTTTTCTGACAGTCCTATCACGTATCAGACAAACACAGCTATCTGCCCTTTGTGATGCGGCTTTCTCCTTTGCAGAGGATAAATTTGCAATATTTCAACTTCATAGCCGCCATGTCATTTCTACACCATTCATTCTTGATGAATGCTATAGAACAAAATAGAATGATACAGTTCAAGACAACACGTGTGATATGATATAATATACATCAACACTTTAGTTCATAGCTGCTCTTTATATTAGTTTGCATTCTGGTTTGTTAGTATATTAGTTTGCTTTTATTGTTAGGGATGGACCCAACCATCTCTCCTGCTCTGGGAAAATGCTCTATTACTGACCTATACTCCCAGACTAGTGGATTCCTGCCTAACTTAATTTTGTCACTACTATGATTCTTTGCCCTTGAGCGAATCTTTTCTTTTTTATTAATATTCTTCTTATATGTACATTCTGACAACATTTTTATTAGTACTTCCCATAGAGTAAAATCTGGGGTCATATTTTTTTTTCAGCTCTTAAACTAAGATTTTTAAAAATATTATAATAAGTCTTTGGGTCTGCTCAGTTTTCTAAGCTAACAAGAACTGTGCCCTAAACACCAGGCACGTGTGAACCTGTCTTTGCTCCTGAGACACAGAAAGAGAGACCCCATTATATCTTGATTTTTCTTTGCAGATTCTACTAACCCAGGGAAGCCAACTAGGAGAGCCGAGTTCCCCTCTGCATTGAGTCCCTCTGCCTGGGCAGACTGGGTCATATAGTTAGTCTCTCTCCTTGAGGACAGACATTTGGCTGACACTCCTCATTGTCCTGGTGAAACCAAACCAAATCGTTTTAGATCGGGCTGGTCCACAGCACAATGGACTCGCATCTGCTTCAGTCAGCTTAGCATCTCCCAGGGCTCGTGACACCTTCCAGGCAGACTGCATCCCTCTTACATCAGCATGTACTGCTGGCTCTAAGAACGGCAAGAGGAAGTGTAGCACTGTCACCAAGGTCCCTTGAGGACTCTAGAGGATGACCAGGGTTAGACTCGAGACAACAGTACACCCCAGGCCCCCACCCGCCCTGGCCATTTTCACCCAAGGAGCCTTTGTCAAATGTTTAAAATCTTAATCAATCTTCCCTCTGACCTCTCAGACCCTGAGGAAGATGGATGAGGAAGTAGGTGACCTTTCACCTGTCCTCCTATTTGTCCTGCTGTAGTGGACCCATTGTAAAGGCAATGGGGAGGAGCCTGCTGCCAGGCTTGTGAGGAGCTGGCCTGGTCTCCTTTATGCTGCTCCTTAAGCTCTCTTTACATTCCCCCCCTCTTTGTCCCACCCCCAAATCACTGGTCTTTCATTCAAAGGAAAGTTCTTTGCTATAGAGATAAAGGGTGGGGGAAGAAGGGAAGGACACCCTTCAAATGATTTTCACATCTGGGATGTGAAAAGGGGATTTCGTGAAGGATTTAGGGCTGGTTTCCATCTTTAGCCTTGACGGAAGATAGTGGCTGGGAAACAGATTAATTATTCTAACCCAACTCCCAAGGCAAAAGCTTTGACCTTGGGAAGAGCAAGTGACAGAGATATTAACATGTCCACCAATTTAGTGCTTCTGCTCTGCAAGGGGACTTCTATTACTTGGAGTCCTTTGGCCAGTTGGTGAGTTTAGTATAATCTGTTTTATGGCCAAACAAGCCAAGGCTTAAGAAATAGGCTCAAGGTCATATCATCAAACTATCAAACTGAGAGACATTCCCTAGTCCTCACGCCGGCCTGACCTATCTGGTGAGGCTCTGGGTCCAGGAAGGTTGTTGACCAAGGTCACCTGTTTTTCTCTTCCTGGGAGTTTTACAGTGTTGTAACATTTTTTTTAGTCTCACTCAAGTTTGGAATTTCAGAAATTCCCTGTTCAAGTTTTTCCTTCTCTCCTAAATTTACCAGAGACTCTTGCTTGGCAGAAACGGAAAAAACAAATGACTGACTTTTGTGCTTGAAGCATCTCCTTGAGAGTTTTAGCCGCTTAGTTGGGGTGGGGGTGGGGGGTGGGGGTGGGCAGCAGAGGGGAGGGAAGAAGGCAAATTGAAATTTAACTCACACAGCCCCCTTTCCCAGCTTGGGTGAAAACACAACGTTCTCAAAACGTGACTCAGCTGCTGGGGGCGGTGCCGCGCACACGGAGGCCTAACATTTGGGAGGCTCTGGAGTTCAATGCTATTCGCAGTCGATCTGAAGCCATCCCTGCACTGCACGATTTGTCTCCAAACACCAGATGAAAAACCTGAGAGTCCCTGTCCTCGAATGAGCCAAACCAGGGGCTAGGGAGAAATCCTCAGTATCCACATAAGAAAACTAGGTAGAGCACACACAGAACTGTTACCCCAGCTCTGAACAAGGTGGAGACAAGAGGCTGTCTGGGACGGGCTAGCTGCCAACCTGGGTTCCTCAAGACCTTTGTCTTAAGAGAATGAGGCAGAGACAGTCTTCCTCTGGCCTTTGCCATCACACACACACACACACACACACACACACACACACACCAGTTCCATAAAGCAAACCACAAAAAATATTCCATTGACTTCATCCCCTCTTTTATTCTCTCCCCAGCCCCCCAGTTTGGCTTATAAAGATGACACTGAGTTGGAGATAGAGCAATATATGTGTTACCAGGATCTGTAACAACTGAAAATCAATAGCATTAGGTAGACCGAGATGAGCTAATGCTGTCAGAGAGAGCATGCTAGCAGGAAGTGGAGGAACAGCAATCACATACAGGGACCTCACTGCAAGATGTAAAGTCACAATTCACAAAAAAACAAAAAGAAACGCATCTTTTCTAGAAAGTGTCACCATCCCCGGACTGTCTGCTATAGCTGGTGTGGTTCTGGCACCAGAGACAAGGCAAAGGCTTCTTTTATCATGCAAATACCAGGATCGACTTCAGGATTTCTGCTCCCTTCCAAGTTTATCAAGTACTCTCTCTCCAAGTCAAAAGCAAATCACACCTCATGTGACTGCATCCTTACATATGACTTTCCAATGTGACTTGCATTTTTTTCAAGTTGACACCTTAGCTTGGGAAGTAAGACAATCAATCTTTATCTTTTATTGATAAAGGAATAAAAGAACATTCGTAGACAGCCATCCCTAGAAATAACTATAGCAAATCAGTGAAAATAGAAAAACTCTCAAAGCGGAATCATGTAACCGGATAACGCCACAATGACCATCAATGTACTTTTTCCTGTGGCGATGCCCACAGACTCAAGGCCTAGCGAGTGGAATACCTTACACCGGATCCCACCCTGTCATTAGGATGCTTGAGATGCCAGACAAATTGTTTGGCAGTCATGTACTTCAGGTGCTTTAATCACCAAACCAGGTAGGTGAACCCTGAGGCCTGACTAATAGAAAAAGATTCATCTAATCTGTTCCATAGTTGGAACACGACTTAGCAATGGCCATTACGGAGTAGGGAGCAGCAGATTGTGGATGATGGCAAAGAGAGAGACAGGAGATGTAGGATGACTGGCTTGTTTGGACATCTTAATCCATCTATCTACACACGCCATAAGCAAGACCTATAAAATGGGTTCTTCTCATCCTTAACTCCAATGCAAACGCAGGGCTGCCGGGAAGCCAGTCTCTGCTCCCACAGACAGAGGAAGTCAGGAATCTCTGCTCTGACAGACAGAGGAAGCCAGGAATGAAATGCCCCATGCTCATTTGTGTGAAGTGGGTGAAAATCACTTTAGCAATGTAATGACTCAATGTAATCAATGCAGTAAAAATACACTCTTTTTCCAAAACCCAATAACCAAAATGGATCGCAGTTTACTATCATCATTGCCTCTGACCACAGATCAAATCAGGAGCCTCCCGCTAACTGCGTTATGATCTCCTAAAAGAAATGAAGAGGTCTTTTGTCAAGATTCATTTTGCTTTGAAGCCCTTCAAGGGGCGTTCGGTGGAACCGAGGCACTAGAAGCATCGCCTACTATACTCTGTTGGGCCACTTCTGCACCGGCCCACGAAACAGGAAAAGAACTAAAGTACTCTCTGGTATACAGATTTATTGTAATCAGTGGGCGAGCACCCGGTGAGTCAACATGCGTTTCCCTTTAACTCCTTCACACACAGACACATTCTGCTATTTTCACCACCAAGTCAGGAAACTAAGGCTCAAAAAAAAAAAAAAAAAAAAAAAAAAAGGTTTGCTGCCCTCTTTTAAGCAAGGATCAAGCAAGCCCATTTCTTTAGCTTGTTCATTTGCATTTCAGAAGGGGCATCAAACCGGCTGGGATCTGAGTGCCTGTTAGCAAATGTGCTTGGCCTTCTGCTGATTACAGCCTAGTCGTTTGTTTTTCTCGGTATTAGAAATGTCTTAGCCTTGCCACCTGGAGCTACAGCACTTCCTCATTAGATCCCTCTGTCCCAGCACATCCCACAGGGGCTGCTAATTACTGGCTTTACTCCATTCAGTCTCATCTCTGATTTAATTACGCGCACTAAGCCCTAATGAAAAGTACAGTGCGACTGTTCTTACCTTGGCATTCGCCATTCTGCTCCTCGTGCCCAGCGTTGCACAGGCAGTTACCAATGGGCACCAGCCACTCACCATCTGCCCCACAGTACATTTTTGGCACATCCTTCTCTTCTGAATTGTTGACACAGGAGCCACGAACTTCCACCAGGGAAGAGGTATCGGCCCCAGTGATGGTATCGGGAAACTGGGCTAGATTTCGAACGGTGAGTGGACACTTCTTGTAGAACACGCGGACAGACACGAGGGCGATGCAAGCACCCACATCCTGAAAAGCCAGGTAAAACCCCTTCTTGCTCAGCGGCCCTACATCCCGGATCTCGGTGTTGAGCTTCATGATTCGGTCACCAATGTCCACCTGCGTGAAGCTCTCATCCGCCGCGATGGTGTCAATCTTGCCGAACTGGCTCTCTCTGATGAAGCGCTCCTTGTCGTTGTCCGACTCATAGTAGTAGAGGTTAAACGTCTCCTTGCAAGTCCCCATGACGCCCGGAAGACTGTTGCAGTCTCTCAGAGTGAACTTAATTTCAATGTACACCCTCTGGGCTCCTTCTCGGGTGATCCAGTCAGTTCGCAGCCAGTTGTTCTGGCTGGCTTCCATCACGTTACACACCTGGTAGGTTCGGATCGGGGTATTTTTCTCATCCATAATACTCACTTCCTCCCACTGCAAAGATCCAGAGAAAACGTTATCAATGAGAAAGCCTCATCAGAGATTCATCCAACCTATTTCACACTCAGAGGACAGTTATCCTTCCAATAGTGAAGAAAATTACTGTGTGCCAATCTCCCCACCCCCCCCCAGCCCCCACGGGAGGGAGTATCTTATGGGCTATTTTGCTATTTTCTAGAGAAACGCCCCCCCCTCACTGCAATCCCCCCTCCGCCCCCATATTGCTTCACTTTTCCGCTTAAAACAGAAAGGCAACAGTGGATTTACTGCTTGTGTGTTCTCAGCAGTTCTTGAGGTGGTCCAGGAACCTCAAATTCACCTATCACAAGAGCTACAGCTACGAGTGGCAACATTTACTTACAAATGAAAAAAACCTGTCTGCGTATTTGTTTCAACCACTAAACAGAAACCTGCAAATTAAGGGCAGGAAGAGTAGAACTTGCCAAAGGAAGACAGTTATCAGTTAATTAGCGGTGTTCCTGTCAGAACTTTGCTCCCTAGTACTTTTTTTTTTTAATGACTCCCCGCCACCCCAAACATTCCTAGTCTTTAAAGGGAAAAAAGAAAATCCCACCTGGTTTCAGCAAACCTGGGAAGTCAGAACATTTCCCGACTGCGATTCTCAAATATACTATCAGGAATAAAAAATGTTTCAGAGTCCACACTGAATTGCTAAGTGTGCACATTTTCTTATTTTTAAAACACACACACACACACACACACACACACACACACACACACACAGTGAATGAATGAGTGCTTAGCTTCCAATTAGTCACAGCCAGTTAAAGTAAACTAGTAAGTGGCGTTTATGACTGAAAGCCCAGGCAAGAAAATTAGGAGACTGGGCTGTTTTGTTGCATTCTACATCTTGATCAGCAGACTTAAATGGTGAGACAGAGGCCATGCTGAGGGACTCATTTTGAGCAAAGTACAAGTCTCACCCCTCCTATAGTTAAAAAAAAATAATAATCCTAAAAGCAGAGAGACAGTTTGGGCTACACCTAAACCCTAGCTCCTTCTAGACTGCTAGACAGCCTCCAAGTCTTCATTAACAGTTAAAATAATGCAGATTGATATAGACCTGGCATAAATCAGCTCAAGTACCTAACAAAGCTATAAGTGGAGCAGAAAAAAGAGAGTTTTGAAAACTGTGTATTCCACAATAGCACATTCCCGCTATCGAGTATCCTAATGTACTTTTCAACAGGTCCCCGTCCTTACAGGGGAAACTCTTAATGGATAGAAAGGCTATTTATGAAGGGCCATGATGCATTAAATTCTGTATTTGATTCTTCTGCTCTTGTTGTGAAAGTTGGAACTGAGGGTGTTGAGTGTCCTGTGGTGATTATTATTATTATTAATCTAATAGGCAATAAATTATCCATAGTTTACTTGTTTGAGGGAAAAGTCATGTAAATCTAAAAATAGATTTTGCATCAAAAGTACCTACTCAGCATGCCTCTCATCTCAGAACAAACATGAACTGGAAAAGCACATTTATTCTTGTAAATGAAGGAGCAGAGAGTTCTCTCTATTGTCCCTTAGGGAAACTGAGGTCAGCTGAGCATCTAACCTGAACGGCAGTGTATTGACACGTGGTTCCGTGGCCCGTGGCAGCCAGGAATCGTCCCTTAGTTGCCTGTTTCGTAATCACCGAAGAACACAGCACAGCCGTTTAAACGGGCACTGTCAGAAAGGAGCGCCGGGCACGAGCGGCCAACAGGAGCCAGCCTGCACTGCCACCATCGCCCTGTTCTTCCTGATTGCTCTCTGAGGCTCAGAGCCATCTCTGAGGGCATCTCGTGCGTTACGTGGGGATATTAGCGAATTGGTTTCTTTTAAGAGTTTCTAAAAGAATATTCTACAAGTGAATGCCACCATTAGACATCTTCCCAGTTTCTAACAAAGATCGGAAAATATTCTGTCTGCGAGGAGAGAGTCCTGAACAATCTCAACTTGGACATTTCCAGGAAAACCCACTTCTAGTTAGTGGATCCTCCGAATTTACTTTCACTCTAAACCTGAAAAGGATTTCAATGATTAAAAACAAGAGAGATTAACTGAACTTTCATCGTTGATGTCGACAGTTTTCTCAATGGTGGCTATGTCTTTGAATGACTTTTAAATTAAGGGTTTTTTTTTTTTTTTTTTTTTTGGAGGGTTAGCATATAGTAGAAAATAAAGGTTTTACCATCACATTTGTACACAGATGTGCTATGGTGCCTTGCTCTGCAACCTGATGCCCCTCCCCTTGTTGATCTCTTTCCTGGTTAATCTGTTTTCATCTCTCTCTCTCTCTCTCTCTCTCTCTCTCTCTCACACACACACACACACACACACACACACACACGTATCTGTGAGTGGGTTCTGCATATGAAAGATAGCACATGACACCAGGCCTTTCTTTCTCACCACCCCTTCTCTTGTTCCTGCCAAGATGGCCAATTCTGATGTATGGTCATAAAATTTCATGTCTGACCTCATAATAACAATAGCTGAAATGGCACACACCTCATAATGATGCAGGAGAAAAAACCTGAGTACTCAAGTCCATAGAAAGTTCTGGGTTGTGCACAGTAAGCTATGCATAGTGGTTTTGGTGTTTGTTTGTTTGTTTGTTTTTGTTTTGTTTTTAAATAGAGACTTCAAAACAACTAAAAGTTTTGTGTCTAGAAAATGTGACCAAGTACTCTTTCAGCAATTCTACAGAAAGAGGAGAGAAAAGATGTCTGCATACTAAATTCCAACAAATGTTTTTTTTTCTTTTTCTAGAAACCAGACAGACTATAGACTGTACTTTCAAATGTGTCACTCCTTGGATTTACATAGTCCAGGTGTATACTTAGTGAAATAAGCTAGGTTGGACATGATCTTAGCTGTGTATTCTCTCTTCATGCTTGGGGCAGGGAGAAAGAGAAAGGAGGCTTTTACAACTTTTTAATAAGCAGGCTCTCTATCCTCTGCTGTGTTGGCTAGTCGTTGTCATACACTCTAACCCAGGGAGGGTAACTCCGGGTGAGCCTGGGAAAGCTTCCTCTGGACCAGGGGCTGGTCCAGAGTCTAGGATTAACACCGAGTCTGACTCTGAGCAAGATAAGGCTGTATCTTTCTTCACATTCAAAGGATGGGGGCGATTGCCTGCAATCAGCACTGAATACAGCCTGTCTACACTACCAGAGGCCTGCCAATCACTTTCCCTCTTTTAGGTGGTTTGGGAGACAGAATGGAATTTTTTTTATCAAAGGCCAAGCCAACAAACAGCAGGCAGTCAAGTTCAGACAGAGAGACAGGAAAGCAGGGCGACCTCCATTTTATTTCAGAGGGATTGCAGGACCCGCTTTGATTCCTCAGTTGTTTTTTGTTGTTTTTTTTTTAAATGATTATTTAATTGCCCATTCTTAGTTTTGAAACACATATTGTATAATAGTGTCTATGAATCTTTTTGATGCCTTGTCAATTCTCTATCCAGGGGTGTGGAACACCACCCTGGGTGCTGGCATCCCAAGGTTGGCCTTGCAAGACTCCTTACTAATCTTTGCTTCTCATTGTTTTTGATCAATTGACGCAGCCAAACTATCACGTATGTCAGGGTCAGATGGTTGGCTTAATTTTTTTAAGAGGATGTGAGTTATTTCAGTCTGGGCCCACACTCAGAGATACAAGCTGTCCTGACTTCTTTCTTTAACTGATTCATTTGTGACCTGCTGCTGGGGTGGGGGTGGGGGTGTGGGAGCGGAAGGGAGGCTGTGGTACCCAAGCAAGGAAGTTTTCTGCTGTCATTGGTCATGGAGAGTTCTACAATTCCCCTCGCTGAGGTAAGAAGAAGGATGCACCCCCAGGGTGCTGGAGATCCAAACTCCAAATGCTTAGACTTTCACATTGAATGCCCGAAGCCTGAAGGATTCTGGTTTTACAAGCCCCTGGCAGAAACTTCCTTAACCAGCACCTGATTTAAGATTAGGATCACAAGTTACGGAGGCCAGCCTCCCTGCTGCTTCGGTGTGTACAGTTGGAGATGTTTTCTTTCTGCTATCTTTTTTATTCTCCTTCTTCATCAGGAAGCAGAACAATTGCTCTAAAATTAACCCCGCCAGGACTCCATGACCACCGGAGTAATAGGCATAAATTCTAATTTGGTCTCCGGATCGTATTTCTTGTCGGTATTTTAGTTTTAAATAGGCATCTAAGTCTACGCTTCCACCAGTCTCCTAATTTTGAAGCCCCTTTCTGCCCTTTTGGTTTCTAGCTCTTCCATGACAGAACTTTCCAAAGGGAGTATTGGATTTCTCCAACAAAGCGTAATTCACTTCATAGGCCACAGCGGAAATCTGACCCCCTCACCACAATCACCGAGAATCAAGCCATTAGACTCTCAGAAAGTGGCTAATCACGCCTTTCCCCCCCTCTTGCCTCCGAGAAGGCCTCAGAACTTACCCCTCCTTCCAGAGGGCTCGCTATCCACCCAAGCTCTCCCTGAACAGATCTGGAATCCAATAAAGTAACTGCAAAAAAATATATAAAAAAACACAAAGGAAAATAGATTAATTTCCAATTGCAAAAAAGCCAATAATACAAAAACCATTTGCCTGAGCGTTTCCATATGTGTTGAGGGTGCGAACAGCCAATCTGATCAAAACCGAAACTCGGGGCCTACTTCTGTAAATAACCACTCCTCACAGGATCCTCTTCCCCTCTTCAAATCCTCAGGTTATTTATTTAACTTGCTTAGCATTTAAAATTCCATCCTAGGACCCGTTTGATTCATTTTTTTTTTCCTAAAAAGGATGAATAGGGCATCTCAAGCACAATTCAAACAAAATAAATCTATCAATGTAGGACAGCTACACCAGAGAGCAAAGTCTGCATTCATCTATGTCTGCTATCAACTAGATGTATTTGTTTTTGCAAGCCTCAGATGACCACATAACTCACCGGTGGTGGTGACAGACCCACAAGTGAATGCTATCAGAGGACCCGAAGGGTCAGGGAAAAGGCTCTTCCTCCCTCCCCCAACCCCCCCCCCAAATAAATACAGGCCCCCTGCATGCACCCTCTGCTTTTTAAATATCTAAGTTCCAGCAAGGAGGCCTGCCAGGCGGGTAAGGTTAAAATGCAAATGCACTGAAGTAGTCTCCTTTTTTCCTAGGTCCTTTGGAGGACAAGCGAGATGAGCCTTCCACCCCCAGGAAATGGCTGGTTTGAATTTTAGGTATGGAGTGCTGCCTAATGGATTTAGTATGCTTGCGCTACACCTAAGGTTGGGCCGCCAAGCTAGGGGGAAGGGAGAAGACGCCTCTAGAGCTGTGGGTACCCTTCCTTCTCAGGGTTGGAATAAGGCTCCAAGTGCCTACGACACTGAAAGAGAGGCAATGGATTCGAAATCTATCCACATTGCCTTTCCCACCACGGCCTTCAGGCCTGAGGTCGAAAGGCCCATCTAAAAGGAACCCTTTGGGTTATTAATTTGATCAGGGAGGCTGGCTCTTCAAGCTGGTGGGAGGGGGGGGAGAGGGGGAATGAGAGGCTCCTGTCCTGGCGGCCTGAGTACCCCAACTCTCTGTCTCACCCCCAGGGCCTGGAATTCTGCCCGCCTCCCCCTCATTTTACCCCTCAAATCCAGGAAGCTACAAAAACCAACCCCTTTGCCCCAGCTCTCCGAAAGATGCTTATTCCTGGGGTCTATTAATTATTCTAAAATGTAGAGCCTTTCCCGGGTCGTTCCCGCCTGGAGTTGTGCTCCCTTCTCTTCCCGGTCCCTAGAGAAAAAGCCCGCTACATCCACTTGGATTTCTGTAAGGTGGATTAGGGACACAAAGGGAACAATAAGACCCAATTTACAAAAAAGGGAGGGGGTAGAAAGGGAGGGTAAAAGGGAGAAAAGGAAACGTGACGGGAATAAAAAGCAACAAAATGAATTAATTTTTAAAGGAAGGAGGGGCAAAGGGGTGCAGCCCCCCCCCCTTTCAACATTAGTCTACGGTTCCATCGAGCGCCTTTTTGTCTAGGGCGCCCAGTCTTGCTTCCCAAAGGAAAAAAAAGGGGGGTGGGGGGAGATTAAAGATAAAAAAAGAGCCCTAAGTCTAACTGTCTCTAGGTCTGGGGCGAGAGAGGTCTCTGGGGACACTTAACTAGTGTGTAAAGTAAGTAGCCACAGCCAGGAGAACGCGAGGTACGCGGTTCCGCTCGAAGGAAAAGCCCCTGGGACCGAGCGGCAGCGGCTGCCGAGGTGCTAAGTCGAAGCCACAAACCTTGGAATGAGGAGCTGGGATAGGGGAGAGACCACTCTTCTAGCCCCACCGCCCCCTCCTCCGCCCCGGCACTGCCTGTGGGCAGGTGTATGACAGTGTCCAAACCTCTCTCTGCCGGGAGAGCTCCGGGTACCCTCTGCCTAGCCAAGTCTAAGTTGGTTTTTGGCTCCCTCCTTCGGAACAGAAAAAACGATAGTGGATTGCACAGGAATAGCTAGATGGACTGACTGATGCCTGGGGAGACGGAGGATGGATGGATAGATGGATGGAGGGAGGGAGTGGGAAGAATCGATGAGACAGATGCACAGCTAATGCGCGCAGGTTGGAACACGAACCACGAACATAGGCCGGGGCCCACCATCACGCACTGCGCACTCGCTTACCCGGCACAAATCGTCCAGGTTCATGCAGACACCCGTGCCAGGCACACACTTGCCCTCAAACACACACCGCGCACACACACACACACACACACACACACACACACGAGAGGAAGGGGAGAGAGACAGACAAGAGACGGAAAGACAGGGACACACACAGAAGGAGACAGAGAGTGCTCTTTTTCCCTCCAGGCCCATCTATTATAAACTGAATGGTCACCACCTCTCCCCCTCACCTCGGACGGAAAAACAGACTAACAATCCTTCCAGCACGTCTCAACAGACAAACAGACAACAGCACACGAATGGGTCCCGTCGGTCATGCCTGTCCTTCTAGACTAATCCACTACACCATTCCCGGAGAGAGAAGCTTAAAGTGGGATAGGTTTAACTCGCTGACTGGACTCTGAGGTTTGCTGGATGATCTAAGGATCTGGGGTAGGGGAGAAGTAGGCCTACGATTGCAACCTCTAAGGTATGCGGCCCGATGGTGAAAAAGGTGTCTGAGGCCCGGTGCTAGAAATCAGGTCACCGGCGCCCGACAAGCGGCGCCACCACCGCTGCGCCGCGGAGACCAAGCAGCCGGGTCCCGGGAAGCGCAGCGCTGGGAAAACTTTGCAGAAACCCGGGCTTGCAAGGCTTGGACGAAGAGGCCGGGAGCGCTAAGCCTTCACTGCGCTCTACATTCGCGTCTCCCTTCTCGCCTATGCTGCTCAAGGAGAGGACTTTGCTCACACGCTTTTTTGTTTTGTTTTCAAATCCCGGTGTATCCCCTCGGGGCGCCTGGAGCCAGCCCTGCAGGCGGATGCTGATAAACTTTGGCCTTTCACTACAAACAGAGTGAAAGGCAGAGTGGCAGCTTGCATCGGTCACCCCTCTCAGTTCAGACTGCCTGATCCTCTTCGGTCCCCACTTAGAGGATCCCCTCTGTCCCGCACCCTTCTCCAGAGTGGGAACGCAACGCGAGGCTCACGCCGCGCTCTCCACCCCGCGGTCCCCCACCCGAACTGGTTCTGAGCTCCCGAAGACCATTCATCGGTGAATCACCCCCCTCCGGGTCCCGGACCGCAGAAGGGCTGCCAGGCTCTTACCTTCATTCGCAGGGTATACCCTAGAACCGGTGACAGCGTCGCAAATTCCAAAGAGAAACGAAAAGAGGATGAAATAGAAAATCCCAGCCATGGTTCGCCGGTGCCAACGCTGCTCCTGCCGCTTCTATCCCAGTGGAATAAATGCTTAAGTTAGGAGTGCAGCAGTCTGAAGACATTGCCAAGAGGGTGGGCCTGGCCCGTGACGTACACCCGCCAGTCCGGAGCTCGCGACCAATGGCAGTGCAGAACCGGCGCCACGTCTCCACCCCCACCGCGCAGAGCCCACCCCCGAGGTCCCGCCCCCTCCAGCCTCCGCAGGGCTCAAGGTCTCGGGAGGCTGGCTCCGCAGCAGTGATGGGTCTATGACCCCACGGGAGCTCCCGGACCTTGGCTCGATCCTCGGGGATCGATCCTTTGGACGGCAGAGGGAACTTCGAGAGACTCTGAAAGGACGGAGGGGAAGGCCAGAAAATGTTGGCAGTCCCTGCCGGGCCCCAAGTCCGGAGGTGTGAGAGGGAGAAAAAGACTCCTGTTGAGATGAAATAAGTCTGGAGTTGACCTGCACCTCGGCTCTTGCCCCTTGCCGAGGTCGTCGGGTCGCTGCACTGCCCACCCTAGCTCAGGTCGGGCGCTCTCTACTGCACACAGCCACCCAGGTTTCGTGTCTTTATGGCGCTCCTCCGTGGGAAATGCTTTGGGCTGGGGGGACTTTCGCAGCTTGATAATTCCTTTCCTTCTGAGTTACCGAGCCAAAGGGCTCCAGTGGCCTCCAATGTCTTCCCCCAGCAGCAGAGCGCAGCCATTTGTCCCCAATCTTTCTAACGTTGGGAAGTGATCTCTGGCCAGGACCGGGTGTTCACATCGACCGAGCCCACTACCGGACTAAGGGAGAAATCACCTCGTGACAGCCCTAGCTACCGGGAAGTCACTGTGCGCTTTCCGGGGGGGGGGGGGGGGAAGTCCCTGGAACCATGTCTAGCCATTCCGGGACATCTAGGTGTAGAAGGGGAAGGGTGTAAGAATGCGAACTTGCTGCACAAAAGGGACAGACGGAGGGTCGGTCGCAAGCTGTCTGGGCCAGCTATGGTGGCTCTGAGCTCCGACGTCTCCCCGGTGCTGATGGGAACAGTCTCCCAAGAGACCAAGATGAGAGAGACTCTGCCCGCAGAAACTTGTCCCACAAGCCTGCCTTGTTCTGGGTGCCAACCATCGACTTCCCAGGGACGCAGACGCAACCGGGTCCTCCGATGCTCAGGCCACCTGAGAAGCCAACCGCAGACATCAGCTCAGCTAGCTACCTAGGGACCTGCCCCGCTTGAAACTGGGTGGCTGGTCCTCAGGCGTTTGAAGGGTTAGGATTCCAAAAGACCCACCTTCGGTGCTCCCCCTCAAGCTTCCCCTCCGAGAGTGGAGGCACTTTGCGAACAGCGGGGGCAGAGGCTCTACGTGAGCCAACCGCGCCACCTGCCGGTCAGATGCGGCAGCGCGCGGGCCCGGAGCAAGGCAGAAGAGACAAAGACCTCAGCCAGCCAGGACAGGTTGTCCAACCCGGGCTAGTAATTTATTTATCGATCCAGGTCCTCCCATACTTCAGTACAGAGTCCTGTCTCACCTCCTTCCACCTAGACTACGAAAGATGGACTGGGAAAACGTTTCATGAGGGAACATTACATTCAAAGGATTCCAAGAGTAGCTTGTCCCCTAAAATGGGAATATGGAGTAAAAATCCAAGTATCATGGCAAAGTGTGGAGCAGGTAGAAAACCGAGCGTGGCTCCAGGCGCTTTCTGGTAATTGTCATGGAGAACCGATTGCTTTTCCCGTCCAGGGAAGAATAACTGGGATTGCAAACTCAGACCCGGGCTAATCTCACCTGCAACTTTCACAGTTCGTGAGGGGATGGGTAGTAGCTGAGTCGGTTGTCCAGAGGGACAGCATCTAACTAAGGCTCCTGGCACTTTGACTCCGCGGTTTGGAAAAGCCTATTGGAATGTCACCCACCAGGGAAGCGGATTTGCGTTATTGTAGCTACTGATTTTACATCAGTGAAGCGCGGGGGTTGGGGAACTATGCACGAGGGAATGTATGTGTGTGCATAAATTATTAAAAATAACCGTGCTAAGTCCCCTTAAGAAAAGTCTCAATTCTTTCGTGTGTCTTTCTGGCTTTCACAGAAAAATAAATAAAGATCTAGCCCCCCCCCCCCCACCTCGTTCGGCACACAGACTGAGAAAGGAAAAGAAGCAACCGGAATTCTTGGAAAACATTTTTAAACAATAGGTGCCAGTTGTGGCTCCGCAGGAGAGTGAGTACTGTGTATTTTTTTATAGTTGAAATAGAAAACTACCTGCCTGTCTGGCTGAAAGCAGCAACATTTCCAAATCACGCATCCCACCCCATGTGCACACTGAATATTAACTGTCTTTTCCTGCTCCCGATGCCTGACAACGCAAGGCTGAAGCGAGGACCCAGTCTTCCCTTCCCTACCTCTCCTTCCTTTCATTTTCTCAGGCCTCAGACCTAGCTTCAAGGAGAACCAGGAAACTCAAGGCTAACTGGGGGGAAGCCTGCCCTGGAACCTCCTCAGTGAGATCATTGGGCAGCTGTCCAGTGACCCCCCCAAAGGGAATACTCTCCTGGCCACTGGGACATTTGCTGGAACGAATACGATTCTTTAACTAGCGCAGAAATGAAAACATCGTACTGGCCCTGGTGACCACCAATGCAGAACTGCCCAGTACAGTGTATACACTAAGACCCTGGGGGTTTCTAGTGTTCCCCTATTTATAACAAACCAGTGGAATCACATAAACACAAGAAAACGCTATGGTTGCAGCTACCACCAAAACCTCTTGATGCTAAAATAAAATAATTCACATGGTATGGCACACTCCTTTAGTCCCAGTACTCCAGAGGCAGAGAGACAGGCAGATCTCTTGTGAGTTCCAGGGCAGTCTGATCTGAATAGTGATTTCTACCTACGCTATATAGTATGACCGTGTATCAATACATACAAACATTAACTAAACATAAAATTAAATAGCTGGACTTATTTGGTTGAAAGGACCAAATTCAGGTATAATTTGGGAATACTAAGAGATGTGTCAAAATGTTTGTGCTAATAAGCATACTGAGAAGGATCATTTAGATAACCTTTTGTCTTTTTGGTATTTTGCCTACCACAAAGATTTGAACTTACAAATTAGACTGTAAATGCTCAGTGTACTTAAAGGTAGATTTTAAAATAATTTTAACATTAAAAATGTTAATGTGTGTGTGTGTGTGTGTGTGTGTGTGTGTGTGTAAACCATATAGTTGAAGGTACCCGCATAGTCTAGAAAAAAAGCTTCAGATGTCCTGACAGATTGTGAGCCACATGACATGTGAGGCCTGGGAGCTGGAGGAGGCTGGGAACCAAGCTCTGATTCTATGGAAGTGCATCAAGTGTTCTGACCCCCTGAGGCATCTCTTCTGCCTCCATCTCAGGCTTTATACCCATAACTGTAGCTATGATTGCTTGAAGAAATCATTAAGAACTTAAAAGTTCCTTTCCACAAGGACCGGAGCACTCAGACCTTTCTTTGGTGCTACGTGAGAATGGGGGAGGGGGTGTGACTCCTTTACTTCCTGGAACGGGAAGGGGTGGAAAATGACCTTGAGTTTCTTCCCTTCTCTCCTTGGTTGACTGAGGACAGTTTGCTTACCTTTGTCTTTCAGATTCTGGATGATTCACCTGGATTTGAGGCTGGGATCTTCTGGGATCGTACTTCTGAGAACAATAGTTTAAAAAAACCAGTCAAGAAAAGTAAGAGGAAAGGGTGCTCAGGGTTACCCATGGGTCTTGACTTCTCCAGAAAAACCTTTACATTCTAAACCACCACTGCACTTATTCCTGGAGCACCCAGAAAGCCAGGTGAGAGCTTTCATTCCCAGATGTCAAGGTGGTATAGTATCTTATGCAAATGAGAAATGGGGCTCTTATCAGACCTTGTCGCCTGAGTGGGAGAGAGGGCAGCCAAGCTCAGGTTTTGCTGAATCAGAAGAGGGGGAATAGGCCACAGCAAGAGACCTTTGGAAGAAGACAAGGGCTAGCTGGAGTACTCCACGAGAGGTGTTTGAATTCTACTCACTTCAAGATTTCACTGACACCTTGTTGATAAGGGGTCACGGGTTCCTTCTATGGCTTGGGAATGTCACATTACCTTCCATGCGGCAATGTGACAGACCAGAGAAATGGTCACAAATCTCTTCCTTTGCATCCCAGAAGGATGGTGAAGAGAGCAAGGGCAGAGGCAGGGACCCTCTGACAACCCTATCCAGATCTAGAGCCCTTCAACTCAGTTTCAGATAGTGGGGGAGGGGGACAAAATTCAGACCAGACACTTTGCATCTGTTCTGAGCTACACTGTGAATGCCAGCTGAACATAAGAATTACTTTATTTCTTTAAACATGCCCAAATGAAGGGTAAACCGCTCTTTATTCTACATAGTATCTATGATACCATTTCCCTAGGTCAATTGCAAAACCATGAAAGTCAATCTATATGTCACAGTTATTAAACATCTTTTAAAATGATTTACTTATTTATATATTTTGTGTATATGAGTGCTCTATTTGCATGCATGTCTGCATGCCAGAAGAGGAGGTCAGACAGAAGAAGGCATAAAATATCATTATAGATGGTCATGAGCCACCATGGGCTTGCTGGGAATTAAACTCAGGACCTCTAGAACAGCAGCCAGCACTTTAACTGATGAGGATGCACCATCTCCCCAGCCCCCATATCTTAGTACTCTAATAGCTGAGGTAGGGTTACTAAAAGACTTTTGGAAATTATCATTGTTTTCTGATAGTAAGCTAACGTTCGTATATGTGAAAAACATAAAGGTCATACAATTTACAAAAGCCACTTTGATAGAGAAATAATTATCTGTTTAGGATACTAGTTTATGAGCTCAAACGCCACCCCTCCCTTTCTACCTCCTTTTCCCTTTTGGAAAAGCAGTGCCTAGTGGCAAGTCTGTAAGAAAATAATATTGACCAACTACCATGCTGCTTCACAATGAAGATATGCTTAGACCCAGACCCCCATCAGCCTAAAGCATGCATTTAATATGCTATGAATGTTTATTTATCTCCAACTTTTCAAAGAATCTCTGGCTGTCCCAAAGAAGTTGAAAAGGCCAGAATCTGTTTTGTTGTGTGTCCTATAGATGTTTCGCAGGCTTCTGGATAATGGAACGAGTGTAGTTGTGGAGGAAATATTGCTCTCACAGCTGTATTTCTGTTTTTTTTTTTCTTCCACCTAACCGGGTATGTATGCTAGTGGGTAAGGAAGAAGAGCATCTATCCGGCAAAGAGTGTTTCTTGGGAGGTAGAGGCAGGTGGATCTCTGTGAGTTCGAGGCCAGTCTGGTCTATAAAGTGGGTTCCAGGGCAGCCATGGCTACACAGAGATAACTTGTCTCTGAACAAACAAACAAATAAGCAGGCTATTCTTCTGAATCATCTTGTCAAAAGAACTAAAGCTATGTAGCTAAGACTCCAAGGAGCTTGGTGTAGGGTTCCTTGTTTTCCTGAATTATGCACCACTTGAACTCCAACTGAAAATTAATGGCGGGCTTTAATGATTTGGGGAAAAGCAACCCAAATCAACTCCTCTCTGGAAGTAACCCGAAAATGCAAATTATCAGCATTGGGGTGCTTGGAACTGGTGTTGTTTAGAGAGCTGGCTGGCCACATGTTTAAAAGCAATGAAGAATTCACAGAAGCCTTTGGACCAGCATATGCCCTACCATTTTCAGCTGCCCTCAGCAGTCCTCTTACCCATAGATATGTGAGATCACGGCTGACGATGTGTATGTCCTCACAAATGAACTGGCTTAATTCAGGCAATGGATGAGTAATTTGAAGTAGGGAGGTAAAGAGAAACAGTTAGTAATGGACCATTGGTCTCCAACTGACATTTAAAGTCTATCAACTCAACGGCTTGTTTTTCTTCTTTGTATCTAACTCCTCACACTATTCATCCCCGGCTCCGCTTCTGCTGGATGATGAGGATGTTAAGAATTTAAGTGTGGGAATTTGAAGAAGGGTATCCTTGTGAATTTTCTGAGTCATAATTTTAGAAAGCACTCCCTTACCTGTCTCTTCAGTTTATTGAAGGCTGCTTGACCTTCGTGCGATAAATCTTTGCTCTGCAGACAATATTTATCTACCATACAGGACGCAGAGTTTACTGCATGAGATTGAATCCTCAGTTGCGTATTTATAGCTAGCAGGTGGAGGAATATGCGTGCAACCATTCCCAGTTTCTAGCTCCTTCACTTCTTGAAACTCTGAATTGCAAGGAATTTGAACAATCGCACACAGGCGAGAGGAAGTGTGATTCTAACGTACATTCCGCTTAAGAGCAAGGTCTGGTGACTGCTGCTTCAACCTGCCTATTTATATTATGTTAGACACCTATCAGAGGTAATTGCACAGTGGCAGGAAATTAATCAAGTCCGTTCCACTAAGCGGTCAGTTTACTACAGCTCAGAAAAAGCAGGCTTCATTTCCTCTGTGTGTCTCATTAGAATCTCACCTGAAACGTTTATGGCTCTCACTTGGATTTTGGCGATTTAAAAATGCACCGATAAGTGGCTAGCTGCACAGCCCCCACCCCCGTCCCCCACCCCCAGTGCACTGCTGAATTCACAGGCCAGGTTAAAAGCACCATGAGCTGCAGAGGCGATGAGAAAATTGAGGCTGCTGCATTGTGTCTTCCCACTTACAGCTTTCTTTTGGTGATGCGCTTCGGTGTCACTTTACATGATGCTGTTGTGTGTTTGACATCTATCTGCTCCTAAACTGGGGGCCCTTATTATTCTAAAGATGCCTTAAGATGGGCTGGCTTTAAAGCTCTTTCACATATGTCCTCCATGTGGTTAATGATCACAGAGGTTCGGGCTCTAGATCTGGAAAGGCCTGTGATTTAGAAGCTTCCCCTGACTGTCTCTCGCTTTAATCTGCTCAGCGCTGTCTTTGCCCACCTACACACAGCTGTCCATCTCCCGGAAACCTTTCTGCTGTCAGTCAAGTGACAGCCGCCTATAGAAGCTTTGTGTGCCAAGGCCTCCTGAGGCCCAGCGCCATATTTAGATGGGAAGGGGGGGGGAGGGAGATGGGGGAGGAACACAAGGGATTCTTCCAGAGCGGAGGGTTTGAGGGAGCGTGTGTGTGTGGGGGGGGGGAAGGGTAGACTACCAGTGGGAGGGCTTTGGTGAAAAGCTTCTTCACAAACAGCTTTCTCAAACACACAAGAAAATTCAAGCATATATACCAGCTCCAACATCTGCAGGCCAGCACTGTAATGTAAAATCTCCGTGGGAAGTTAAGCATCCCAGGGCTGATGGAGGCACAGGATAAAGCACCCTTCGGTACTTTAACAGAGCTCCATGCTCAAGGGAAACCCGGTTTCTCTCCTAGCATGGGTGATAGAGGTGTGTAGCTTTCACTTTCTTGGACTCCCTGACTCTTAGCTGATCTGTAAGTACTGCTGTTGTCTCTTCCTGCGCTTCCTCGGGAGCACTGGCTTTGCTAGCTGGATTTGCCAGGGGACAGCTCTGCTTCTGATTTTATATGGATTTCAACCTCTGAGATTTGATGTCTTAATACAGGGAGGAGGTTGCATCTGGTGACAAGACTCCACAGTACTGAGATGTCTCTATTTATACAGCAGATGACATCCCTTTTTACAGCTTTGTAAATGAAAGCTGGGATAGGTCAGACTTGGATCTCTAGGAAGATAGCCTGAATTGAAACACTGGCTTTATTCAAATTCTTTTTTATTTGATGCCATTCATGCTATTCTCGATATAGCTGTTCTGGTCAGGGTTTTTGTTGTTGTTGTTGTTGTTTTTGTTTTTTTTTTTTGAGACAGAGTCACAGTATGTAGCCTTAGTTTGCTTAGAACTCACTATGTAGCCCAGGCTGACCTCCAACTGGTAGTACATCCTCTTGCCTCTGTCTCCTGGGTGCTGGGATTACAGATATGGCCACCATACCTAGATGAATTATGGTCTTTTAAGTTGACTTCATATTCCTAGGCATCTGAAGCTCAGGCCTTTTCTCCAGCATCCTAAGTTTACAATAAAATCACCAGAAATCCAGACATTTTTCTAACAATAAGTAGATTGTTAGAAAACCCAGAATAAAGATAGTTTTTATGTAGGAGGAAGACGGATGGTTTCTACCTAGCTGGAAATGAATTATATTTGCTTTTCATTTAAGCTAATAGAAAGGTACATATCACCCCGATAAATTATAATTTAATTCAAGAATATATTTTAAAAACTGTCTGTTTCCATTAGCTGTACTCGTTTAAAATTTTTTTTCTATTTCTATTTTTGTTTTGTTTAGTTTTATCACGGGTAACGGAGGCAAAACGAAACGAGAGAGATGGCTATTCGAATATTATCGCCAATATTATTTCTCTCCGGTATCAATCCTCTGTGCGGCTGTGCGTCTAGGAATACTTAGTGCCTCTGCTCACAACTGGGTCTCTCATCAGGCAAAAGGCAGGCAGCCACGACTCAGGAGCAACAGTGTAACCAATAAGCCCGAGCAAACAGCTTTATAACCCTGGAGCGTGTTGGGGATGTGAACACAGATGCTTGGGAAATCCTTGGGGAACGCTTGGCAAATGTTTGAATCACCACTGCTGTAAACTTGTTGAGTACAGAGCTAATAATTACCAAGCCACAATAATTTTGTGACTCTTATTTTTTTTCCCTAAGCATAGTTGATCTTTAAAAACAGTGTTTCTATTGTTTTAAACTTAGTATAAAAATGAGGGGGAGGAGCTAAGAAATGTAATAGATCTTGGGAATCTATATGTGCTCATACATATGATAGTAAAGTGGCAGTCAGCACAGGCTTTAAATTTTTAAAAACTGAAGTCAAATCAAGCAGTCTCTTCAAAGATAATTTACCTATTTATTATTCTGTAATGTTTTGATCTTCGTGTTCTGATAAAACACACATGTATAATTTAAATCTAATATCACTTGGAGTTCAACTTTTTTTCTTGACAGTTGATTAATTTTCAAAATGATGAAACTGGAGAGAGCAAATTGAGTAGTACTCAGAATGAATATTTCAAAGCTCTGTGAACACCCCCAATAAATTACACTTCATTCTGGGTAGAAACAGGCTTTTAGGAAAGAATCTTCTCAGGAAAATAACACGAAGGCTAATGGTGGTTTTAGAATTCAGTTGGTGCTGGTTTGGTGTATTTCAATACCCAGTGAACCCAGAGCTTATTTGTACAAACATTATACCCATGTGTGTACACATAGGCACAAATTCCCACAAACCCTGAAATACTGTTTATAAGCCACAGAACTTCATTAGCTTAAAGAATATGCCTTCCATGCACCACCTGTAGCAGTCTAACCTAGAATAAACATAGCTTTTTTTTTTTTAATGTGGGAGGAAGGCGGATGGTTAATTGTTAAGAAAAAAAAAAAAAAGAAAATAAACCCATTGAAAATCAGCACCTGTAAAAAAATTTGCTTCATATCGTAACAAGAGTATTGGTTTTTCTCTTTCATTCTGTCATGCTGGTTTTTCACTCTGATTCTTTCTTCATATTGTGAAACATACATTTTTTCCATGTTCATTTAATACGCTCATTTTAGAAAATAACCATAAAAAATAAATTTCAGCATCTCTACTGTGTGTGTGTGTGTGTGTGTGTGGGGTGCGGAGTCCATACTGCTTGTGGGGAAAGGGCATCCCTGCTCTGTGGGGAAAATGTTCCTATTGTGTGTGTGTTCTTTATTCCCTATTCTTGAGTGATCAGGCTCTTATAGGAAAGGGAGTGTGGTTTCCCCCAGATATGGGAAGGTTTGGTTCTTTCCTGCGGTTGCATGAACTTACGTTGCACTGCCTTCTGGGTGTATTCATTAAGGCATTTGGGAACTAGATGTAAACGTTTACACAGTCACCTTCTGTCTGCTGCACCAAATGAACAGCCGTGTGTCCTGCCAGTTTGGACAAATGTGCCCATCTCTGTAAACAGATGCCCTGATCTCCTTTCCCATTGCCTGGACAGTAAACGTGTGATGTTGGGGCCTTGCCGCCTGCCGCCCGACGCCACAGGTGTTCGTTTCTTCTTCTAGCTGTTGCCTTTACCCAGCAAACAGAAGAAAGAAATAAAATCTCCAACAAACACAAAGAACTTGGCTGGTTAACAGCCAGTCAGCTGAAGAGTTGAACAGCTTAGGCGATTCAGAGTGGTGGTTAAAATGAAGTGTGGAAAAACTAGCTCTTTAAAATTTTTACCTTCTCCTCTCTCCATGTTTGGCTTTTCTCAAGTCCTACAACAATCAGGCGACATCTAAATTTTACTTTTATTGTGGGTATAGCATAGTTCATGTATAGACTTAATCTCTGTAGTTCTGTTTGTCTGGAATGAATGATTGCCTGGGGCGTGTGATTCGCAGCTTTCCGGGGAACCCACATTTGGATCGTGTGCTTTAGACTGAAGCAGAGGAATCATTCATTCCTTGCAAAAACCTTCGCTGAGCCGAGTGCAGCCTCAGCTGAGCCTCTCTGTGCCCAGCCCTCATCCTGACACACATGAATGAAGCAGGTCTCTACACATGTTTCATGATCTGGGGAATGCGGAAGTGAGACTGTCCATTCCTTCTTTTGTTAAATCGGGCTGATAACCATGGCAACCTCGGGATTATTTCAGAAGCGACACACTTTCCATCCAGTCACACAGTCTCTTAAGAGTGCGGTGCCTTGAACTTTTTCAACAGATGAGGCTACAAACCATTGCGGTAAATCACTTGTTTGGTTAGTATTTGTGTGTGTGTGTGTGTGTGTGTGTGTGTGTGTGTGTGTGTGTGCATGTTAGTGTTTGTGTGGTGTGCATGTGGTGAGTGCATGTGATATATATACATGTGTGGGTCATGCATCACATACATGACAGGGGGAGGCGAACGCTGACTCTCCTACTCTCTCTTTCTCACCCCCATTCCTTTGAGACAGGATCTTTCACTGATTCCAGGACTAGGCTAGTCACCAGAAAACATTAGGAATCTTCCTGCCTTTACCCATACTGCCCTGCTATTAAAGGCATGTGCATGGCTACTTACTTTCTCAGCAATTTAGAAACATCCAGTACCCTTTATAGTGTGATTTATATGTGACTATGTAGTCACAAGAATACACGGGATCCTGCCAAACCCTCATGCTCCCTGTCTGAGACTGTGTACCCTGCTATCCTTTCACAGACTTTCCCCACTCTTAGCATCTTGAGCCAATGTTCAATTTCTTCCATGAGTCAGATTGTTTTAGAATCTATACATACTGAGGCAAATGACAGAATTTACTTAGTTTTAAAAGACTGAATAGTATCCCAACATGCATGTACACACACACACACACATACACACACACACACACACACACACACACACACATACACACACACACACATGCACATACACATACACGTGCACCTACATTATCTGTTTCACTTTCAGATAGATACCTATGTTGATATAGCTTGGTTATTGCTAATAGAATTGCAGACATCTTTTTAACAAACTGATTTAACACCTTGAGGATAAATAATCATAGGTAGGATTGCTGGCAGATTTTTTTATTTTTGTTTTTGTTTATAAGAAATCTCCTGGCGGGGCAGTGGTGGCGCACGCCTGTAATCCCAGCACTTGGGAGGCAGAGGCAGGCGGATTTCTGAGTTCGAGGCCAGCCTGGTCTTCAGAGTGAGTTCTAGGACAGCCAGGGCTACACAGAGAAACCCTGTCTTGAAAAAAACAAACAACAACAACAACAAAAAAACCCAGACATCTCCTTGCAGTCCTTCTTCTTCTTCTTCTTCTTCTTCTTCTTCTTCTTCTTCTTCTTCTTCTTCTTCTTCTTCTTCTTCTTCTTCTTCTTTTTGTTGGTTTCTCGAGACAGGGTTTCTCTGTGTAGTCCTGGCTGTCCTGGAACTCTCACTGTAGACCAGGCTGGCCTTGAACTCAGAAATCTGCCTGCCTCTGCCTCCCAAGTGCTGGGATTAAAGGCGTGCACCACCATGCCCAGCTGCAGTCCTTCTTAATGGCTATAATAATTTGCATTTCTGTTACCCATGTGCAAATGCTTTCTTTTCCACATTAACACTGGTGGTAAGCTTAAATACAGGTACACTCTGGATCTATGGAGAATCTTCTTCCTGTGTTCCTTCTTTAAAGAATGTCAGTTTTTAAAAACCAAATGTAAATTTTATTATATCTAATTATGCGTACGCATGTATGTCTGTGCGGAGGCGGGTGCACGTAAGTGCAGGTGCTCACAGAGGCCAGAGGTGATGAATCCTCTGGAGCAGGAGTAACAGGTTGTGATGAACCAACCGATGTGGGTGCTGAGAGCTACACTCTGATACTCTGGAAGAGTAGTGCATGGCCCTAATGACTGAGCCATCTCTCCAGCCTGCATCAACCTAGATATGTAAATACTGACCTTCATCTACTGCAGGGTGTGTGTGTGTGTGTGTGTGTGTGTATGTGTGCACGAGCGCGCACGCGTGATCACGTGCACACACAGACACTGCTCAATGTGCAAGATATGAATCTTGATTTCTTTCCCATACCTGGCATTCATATTCCATGCCAGTGTCAGCAAAATTGCTCCCTATAAACATAGGTTATGTAAAATGCAAAGAAGAGAAAGTGGGTTCTGCCTATAACATAACAAAGTAGAGCACAGGACTCAAACAGTTTAACACAGGTGCTGCGAAACCATATTGAACAACAGAGCAATATCATATCAGAGGATCCTGGGTTTTGGATGGTTTGATATTAGACAACTTCTTAAGCCTCAGCTTCCAACAGAACATTCAATGGTCCTTTAGGCCCAGAAATAACACATTTCTAGTACTAGCTCTTTATATATATATATTTGAGACAGGGTTTCTCTGTATAGCCCTGGCTGCCCTTGAACTCACTCTGTAGACCAGGCTGACCTCAAACTCAGAAATCTGCCTGCCTCTGCCTCCCAAGTGCTGGGATTAAAGGGGTGTGCCACCACTGCCTGGCACCTATACTTTGTTCTTGAGGAAAAGATGCTCATAATCAGTTGTTTCCAAATAATCATCTACTCCTCATGAAGTAAAAAGCAAATGAGTTGCATGCAACTTGATATTCTGTGGGCAAGTCCTTTTTTTTTTTTCTATAAATATTTTCTAAGAAAAATAGATGAATCTTATTTTGCATTTTAGAGAAAGAGTCTGTTTCCCAAAAGTACTTGTTTAAAAAAAAAAAAACCAAAAACCTCAAACCTACTCAAGAAATATCGAGACCACTCATTGTGTGCTGCTTATAATGTTAACCTTTAATGTGTGTGTGAATGTAAGCTGGAGAATTTGTAACTCTCACAGTTAGAAAGGGTCTTCATAAACAAAACAGCCCACTTAGTTTTGCATCTTCCAGATAGCAAGGCAACTCACCCACCAACAGATGGACGCATTTTTAATCAGTCAACCCATTGCTGTCTTTTGGTGAGAAAAATATATCTGCAGGTTACAACAAAATCTTTCGCTGGGTTAAAAAAAATAACTAAATAAATGTAGAATCTCAGAATCACGGGTTGCATGAAAAGAATTATAAATTTTAATACTTTGATAACCTATTCAAATCTTGTATAGTGATAAATTAAACTAAATTATTGGTGGAAAAACAAATCATGCAAAAATAATTTGGGGTTATTGTAAATCCGAGACATGAATAGACCTGCCATCAGTCTTTGGATCCTTTCATGGTTGTCTATTCTAACTGAGTTAAGCAAGCTGATGTGATCCAATTCAACTCAAGGCTGTTTGTGCAATGCTGTTCAGAGATATTCTACAATATTGTGCTTCTGTTCTTAATTTGCATTATACTGACAAATAACTTCGGAAAAAGATGCTCTTTGTTTTGGCGAAATTACTCTAAAAATGAGAAGATAATATTTATCAAAGGGAGCCAGATGCAACATGACTGAAGGTTTTCAGAGACTACTTTGGGAGGGTCCCGAATTTAAACGACTCTCTTTTTAAAAAGAATAAAATAGTCTATCAGATTATCCCTTCACACACAGAGCAGAGGGAAGGGGGGGGGAATGAGGTAATTATTTCCATAATTCAGGCACTTAAAACTTTCCTTTCAAATATCGAAATGATTGATATGATAATTTTGAATGAATAGTCAAATTACTCTTTCACAGTTTGCCTTCTCATTACACGAACAGATACAACCTAAGTGTGGATGTAACGTTTGTAAATGTGGACTACTACGCTCACAGCTTCCAGTACTTTTCAGAATTTATCCAATTATCCATAATCACTTACCCTTTGGCAACACGGACAGTAACATTTTATCATCTTCTTCTTCCAGGCACCAAGGTGGAGCTTTCCCTCTGAGACCTGAAGCATGGTTATACAAGAGATTTCAAGGCAGAGCGGTAAGCCATGAGTGCACAACTCACATCAACTCTGGTGGCACACACTGATGTATACTGTAAGGAACAGTGCAATCTAGGACAGGAGAGTTGAATGCAGTAATAATTTTTATAGTATCTTTAACTCATTTAATAAAATTGGTTAATGTCAAAATATTACACACTTCTGCAGAAACTGTAAAAGTAAAAATATGGATGTTAACATGGAAATTCAATGATTGATTTTGATGTGAATCTGATGATGGCTTGTATAATCTTTCCTTTTATATAATTGCATATTTATATTTTATTAAGTTAGAAAAACAGACTAGAGAAGGGAACAAAACACTTAGTCCTGAATCATCAACTCAGGTACAGGAAACAAAAGAAATGTAAGTTTCTTCTTACCTTCCTTCTTCTTCTTCTTCTTCTTCTTCTTCTTCTTCTTCTTCTTCTTCTTCTTCTTCCTCTCTTTCTCTCTCTCCTTTTCTCCTGTCAGACCTCCTTTCCCTCTTCACCCCTCTTTCTTCCATACTCCTTTCCATAAAAATCATATGTATAAAACTAAATGCACTTTTTGTCTCCAAAAGTGTTTGAGGGGCTGTTGAGTTTGCTTAGTGGGTAAGGGATGCTTGCTCTCCATCCTGACGACCTGTATGTTGGAAGGAGAGAATCAACTAAGTTGTTCTTTTACCTCCACGGTTATAATGTGCACATATATGCACACACACACACACACACACACACACACACACACAAACACAAACACAAACACACACTATTTTAAAACACATAAAATTGATGAGGAATTTTTTATTTTGTCACAAATAGGAAAGGACAAAATTTTAATAGCAGTGAGATGTCAAAACAATGGGATCCTTTCCTCTTTTTCACTGGGACAGACTTTCAATCTAGACGTTCTATGCAAAGGAAAGGGGAGAAAAAGATTGAAAGTTGAGGTAGTCACCCACAGGTTCTGAAATAGGTGACTGCTTTCTATGGTAGTGAGCTTCAACCCCGCCCGTCCCTGTTAGGAAAGCCAAACAGCTGTGGTTGTGAAATTGTGGCTGGTCCTTACCTCATCCTGAGAACAAAAGAGGTATGAAAAAAATTTGGCAAGTGACAAGGTAGCTTAAGATACAGAGCTATCTCAAAATAGAAAGATCAGGCTACAGAGATGATCCAGAGTCCTCACTGGTTGTGGTACGACAGTTTGGGAGCAAGTCAGGGAGGAGGGGGGCTGTCAGGCATCAGAACCATTTCCCCAAGTTCAAATCAGGCCACGGTTCGGAGTCGATTTCTGTCACTTCAGGTACCGAGTACCAAGCCGTTAGCTGGTATTATTTCTGCTCAAATGTGTACATCATATAACTTTCTAGTGTGTCTTGCCTTTAAAGAGATGGATGGCAAAGTCTTATCATAAGGAACAATAGGGCTGTGTCCAGTTTAGCACATTTTTTTGGGGGGGGTGATTAAGGAGTCATGGAATGCAACTTTCTTGTGCCTTTGGTACTCAGCGGGGCAGACCATCATTCGTTTGGCTGGTCAATCATGGAGACCTGAATTTTAAACTTACTCGTCTGACACAATGGAATAAAAGCAAAATCCCACAGGAGAGTTAAAGTGCTGGGTTTGACTTTTAAGAACCAATTCCATAAGTCCATGATAAAGGAACTATAATTCTGTGTCAACTTATGTGGGATAAAAGACGTGATTTGTTTGTTTTCTTGTTTGGTTGTTTTGTTTAGTTTTGTTCCAAGACAGAGTTTCTCTGTGTAGTCCTGGATGTCTTAGAACTCCTCTGTAGACCAGGTTGGCCTCTAACTCAGAAATCTGCCTGCTTCTGCCTCCCAAGTGCTGGAATTAAAGGCGTGTGCCTCCATTACCCAGAAAGATGTGATGCCTATTGAATCAAATATCTTAACATGTGCCAAGAACTGAGTAAAGATTATAAAATGGCTGGAGAGATGGCTCAGCAGTTAAGAGCACCGACTGCTCTTCCAGAGGTCCTGAGTTCAATTCCCAGCCATCACATGGTGGCTCACAACCATCTGTAATGGGATCTGACACCCTCTTCTGGCATGTCTGGAAACAGCAACAGTGTACTCACATAAAATTTAAAAAAAAAAAAAATCTTAAAAAAAAAAAAGAAGACGACGACGATTGTAAAATGAATGTCGATTTAGACTAAATCTACCAAATTCTAGTATCCCCCTGAGGAGAAAAAGTAGTTGTCCTACCTCCAGCAGGCTGCCTCTATCACATCTGGGGTGGGTATCCACTTCTGGACACCACATTTTTACAGGGACATTGATAAATGACAAAACTCTGGGGGAAGGCGCCTGCGATGTTGAGCCTCGAGGCCATGTCTTCTTAAGGAAATGGACTCCATTTGGCAGAGATGCTGAGATGAGCAGATCGTGACCCCTCCTGAGTCGGAGGGGAGGGGGAGGGGAGGGACAGACAGCGGTCCTTGCTATTTCCCTCTGGGGGCAGAACTCAGTTCAGTGAGTAGCTTTGTGGGGAGGTGGATTCCCTGTCAACATAAGAAATGCTTGCTACAGAATTTGAGGTATTCTAGATCTGTCCTTTTGCTAAGTGGTGGCCCCCCAAAGCAGGAACATGGTAACCACCTATCAGCACATCTGTTGAAAGGAATTTCTGTGTTGATGGAACCATTGAATTTCTTAACCTCTATGAGTATTTATGAAGTGATGTCTGAAATTAGCAATTTGCTGGAAAATCCTAGAAGAATTTTGGAATTGTCACTAAGAATGAAAAGGGCAGCAACAATTAGAGATTTGGGGAAGATAACCATTATCCAAGACTGTGCAGCTGTTAGAATATACACGGAACCCAAATATATAATGTCTAATAGCTTAGTAGTCGTAGCTAACTAGAAAAATACACTAGATGATTTTATGTCTGCATGTACCTATGCATGTTTTTATGTATATGTACATATGCAGTTATGTCTGTATGTATATAGGTATATATTTGTATGTGTATGATGTACTTATGTATTTGTGTACATACATGTGCATGCATACATGTATGTATGTATTTATGTGTGTATATGCATGTTTGTCTATATTTATGTTTGTATATATATGCACATATATGTGTGTCTATGTAGGTATGTATGTCTATGTATATATGCATATGTATGCATATATGTCTGAGTATGTAAATGTATGTATCTGTGTATGTATACAGGTGAGTTGAAAATTGTACCCAAGGCCTCCTTCATGGTAGGAAAGTATTCTACTACTAAGTGACAGCCATAGACATTTTTTTCAAAGATTTATTTATTATTATATGTAAGTACACTGTAGCTGCCTTTAGACACACCAGAAGAGGATGTCAGATCTCATTATAGATAGTTATTAGCCACCATGTGGTTGCTGGGATTTGAACTCAGGACCTCTGGAAGAGCAGTCAGTGCTCTTAACTGCTGAGCCATCTCTCCAGCCCCGACAGCCATAGACTTAAGAATATACTTTATTTAATCCTATGAACCCAAGACAATACCATTTCAACACAGTCTTACGGCAACAAAATTACTAATGGGATGCTTTACAGTCTTTGGTTTCTATGAAGTCTTTGAAGTCATTTGCATACATTATGCTTAAAGCACACACCAACCCAGGCTCATCCTATTTTAAGTGTTCAGTCGCTAGATGGTAAGTGGCTACCATTCTGGATGGCACAGATTTGAAACTTAAGTCTCCAAACATGGAGAGTTAACACAAAAAGGGGCTATTGGCAGAATCGGGCTGAGTCACAAGGGTTACCAAGAAATTCTGGACGCAGAGCCAAAACAAAGAGGTAGCACCACGGAATGCTTTTACTCTGGCAGCCACCGGAGTGAGAGCAGCCAGGAACACAGGTGGAATTTGACCAAACAGAGCAGAGACTCCAGTGGAGGCTGAACTGCACCTGCCCCACTCCTGGTTGCTCTGGCAACCAGACTCCCTCCCCCCCCATGCTAATGACATTCTAATGAGAGCATCCACATGCAAATGAATTAAGCAGTAATTACAGGCAGATCGTCACTTGTTCTACTAGTTAAGAGGGTGGTGGCTGAGAGAGGAGTTGGGGAGAGGTTGGTGCTGCACAGAGGAGGCTGCGGAAGCAAAAAAAAAAAAAAAAGAGTTACCAAATAAAATGGTTATCTGGAAACTCTACAAGAGGCAATAGAGTCAAGTAGATACATAGTCAGGTTGCTCTTTCTACTTGGCTTTTTCTGATCTTATCATCATGCAGTGACTGAAATCAGTCAATGGAAAGAGGGAGAGGCACTGCAGAGAGGAGAAAGTGGAGATCTGGAGCCATGTGTATCCCTGTCCCTCCTCCTCCCACCTCAAAATAAATTATGTAGGAATTGCCGCAGCCCCCAACTCATCCATGGGGAGCTACAGTGAAACTCTGGGAAAACTCAGAGAAAGGATAAAAAGAAGAAAGCCTATCTTTTATTCCTGCTTTTGCTTTGCTCTTAATTGCTTTCTGTCGTTTTCCCCAAGTAGACCACAGTCGCGTTGTAATTAACAGTGAATGAGTTGAATACAGAATTGCAGAAACTTGATAACCCTGGCAACGGGGTATGGAAATATGTGGAACAGGCTGAGGTATGTACCTTGTACGAACTCTGAAGTTTGTGGAGTCTCTTAGGAAAAAGTGAAATGAATATGATATGTACATAAAGAGAACATAGCTGATAATACATTCAGAAGTTATTCATTTATCATTTGGGCGTGATGACTTATGATCTTAGTCTATAAATCGAAGCCAGCGTTGGTAGTGGCCGAAAAGACCTCATTTCAAATAAGATTACGTGACTGAGGATGAAGGCCAGACGCTCATCTAGAGTTCATGAGGTCCTGAGTTCAAGCCCCAGGACAACCAAAAGGAATAAAGAAATGAATAAGTTAATGAATTAAATCGGTTCAAACAGTAGGGCATGCCTGTAAGAATACACCAGTCATTCGGGAGTCCCAGTTTTATGAACATTGTATATCCACACATGGCCTTCAAACAGGAGTGCGTCAAGAAAACAGTTGTCCACTCTCCTTGGGAGTAACAGTCTAATTAGCTTGCTTGCTTTGTACTGGGATGGCTCCCAGGTGCACAGAAGCCCAGGAAGGAAAGCTTTATTGTGAACTCATTTTCCAGGTGGAGAAAGAAAATAACTCGCCCAAGAGAGGAAGTGGCAGAGCCAAGAACTGAATGAATTCAGATAGCTTGGCTCCAACCTCTTTAGATGTGTATTCTGAGAAATCAAGAGAGAGAGGAGAGCTTCAAGGCAGTCAATCTACCTTCACTGGTGGTTAACTAACCAACTCCACCGTCGCTATCTAATAGGATTACTTACTGACAGAGTGGCTTTGGGTAATACGGCAACCATATGCAGAACCAATTGTAGACTGTTGAGGAGGCACCTGTGTGGCTGGAATGAATAGTTCCCATGGGGCATGGGAAGGGGGTGTTCACAGGGGCCTGTCAATGACCGCAGAGCAGTGCCGCTGGAAGGCTTGGGTGTGAGGGAACTGAAGTAAACAGAGTGCAAAAAGCTGGAGGGAATCTCTCCCTCTCCCTCTCCGTCTCCCTCTCCGTCTCCCTCTCCGTCTCCCTCTCCGTCTCCCTCTCCCTCTCCCTCTCCCTCTCCCTCTCCTCCCTTCCCCTTGTCTCCCCCCCTCCCCCCTCTCTCCTGGAACTCACTCTGTAGACCAGGCTGGCCTCAAACTCAGAAATTCGCCTGCCTCTGCCTCCCAAGTGCTGGGATTAAAGGTCGGCGTATAACCTCTTAATCAAGCAGATGCACATAATATGGTAGAACGTGGTCTGAAGGAAATAATTGATGAGCAGAATTTTTTTTTCAAGTCATAGACTCAAGGAAACCCCTGCGGTAGAGGGAAAGCGTGGAAGAGAAAATACAGGTAACATCGCAGAAACCTAGCCTTGGCTAAAGTAACCAGAGAACACAAAATGAGGACGTTTCGGTGCTAGTTAGATAGGACGGTTTCAGCGCCGGCACCAGTGGTGTTTGGAGCTGGGTAATTGCTGTGGAAGCCGCCTGGCGTCTGGTGTGTGGGAAAGATGTCCGGGAACACCCTGGACTTTCACCAGCTGGGCGCCAGTAGCGTCCCTTCCCGATGTGATAATGGCTCCAGATCTTGCCCCACATCCTCAGGGATGAATGTGGGTGGCAGTGGCAGCGGCAACATCAACAATGACAAACGGAGGTTTAAGGAAACGCAGGTTTAGCAGCCCAAGGAAGCAATGGGCTGAGCAGGTAACAGAGACTACAGAAGGCCACAGCAGTGCATCGCTGGGATTCCAGAGATAGGATCAGAGCTGGATACGAAAAGGGGAATGTCTTGGATGAGACCTCCAAGCTGGAGGAGGGATGGGGGTGAGTTTAGGACTGAAAACTAAAGCAGAGAACTCTAGGTAAACCAAAACTCGGATGAAAGCAGAGGAGAGACAGGAAGCTGAGCTGGCCCTGAGATCACCTCAAAGCTGAAAGCCAGCAGCTGGAGGAGAGGCCGAAGGCCAATACGGTAGAGATTGCAGACAGAGGAAATGTTCCTAGTGGTTTAGAAAGAAAGGTGACATTGAGATTTCTGGGTGATGGTGGTCCACACCTTTAATCCCAGCTCTAGGGAAGCAGAGGCAGGTTGATCTCTGAGTTCACGACCAGCCTGGTCTATAGAGTGAGTTCTAGGACAGCCAAGGCTACACAGAGAAATTCTGTCTTAAAAAAAGAACAACAACAACAACAAAAGTCTGTGTTTTGGTTTTGGTTTCTGTGTCAATCGGTGGTGATGCAGGGAGGTTCTGGTGTCCTATTTTGATCTCTCAAGCCCAGATAAGCCTTACTTTACAAACTCCCTTCTAGAAACTTCCAAAAGCAAGACAGAACAGAAAATAGAAACAGGGATTTACTTCTTTGTGAAAGTAGGCAATGAATTCAGGAAAAACTGTGAAAAAGAAGGTTTTTCATTGTGATATATATATATATATATATATATATATATATATACACACACACACATATATACATATATGTATATATACACACATATATACATATATGTATATGTATATATATATATTCATGTATTTATATGAATGGATATCTTGCCTGCTTATGTGTTTCTATATCATGTACATGCCTGGTATGTAACCACAGAGATCACAAAGAGGCATTTGATCCCCTGGAACTAGTGTTACAGATGGTTGTGAGCTGCCATAGGGGTCTGGAGGAGCAGCCAGCGCTCTTAACCACTGAGCTCTCTCTCCAGCCTCAGTTTAGTATATTTTGACAATTAACTCATGGAAACGCATATTATTTCTTCTTGGTTTTTCTTTTTTTCCTTCAAAAAAAAAAAACTGAAATGATGTAGTCATGTCGAAGAAAGGCGTGAGCTGAAAGTGAAATGTACATTTTTGGTATTCTCTCAAAGACAGACGCTGAAACGACAATGTGCATCGTCCTTAAGAACACTGTCTGTGGGCGTGAGACTGACTGAACCTGGTCTTTTGCCAGTTGCCTGAGTCAGTTGTTTACACACTGAAGCCAGAGGGCTGGAGCCGCCATAAGTAAACGCAGCTGAGAGGGCATAGCGCAGACAGTAGGAGAGCGAAGGAGGTTGTAGGTCTATGAAATCATTTACTTTCTTTAGTTCGTCCAAAGTGTCATCTCACACCATCCGAGAGAAAGGACTCCTTGGCCACTCAAACCACTCGCTGTGGAGTTGACGCTCTGTTTTCTGCCAACACTTCTGTCTGTGCATTTGAAACGCAGCAGAATCAGAGCTGCTTGTCCCGCACACACTTCAGGTTGTGGTGAATTTGCTCTAAGTCCTACTGAGGCGACACAGTCACTTGGACTTTTTTTTTGTTTGTTTGTTTTTTTGAGACAGGGTTTCTCTGTGTAGTCCTGGCTGTCCTGGAACTCACTCTGTAGATCAGGCAGGCCTTGAACTCAGAAATCCGCCTGCCTCTGCCTCCCAAAGGCTGGGATTAAAGGCGTGCGCCACCACCGCCCAGCTCACTTGGACTTTTTAAATGATATCTAGAACCTTACTCTCTCCAATCAAGCCAATCTCCCCATTCGCCCCTGCCCTTGTCTGTCACCAGCAAATACAATATCTGCATAAATCATAGGTCCTTTGGGTAAGCAAACTTTGTATAAGAGCCCCAAAATCCATACCAAACGCAGCGTGCCAATCTGGAGTTCTCTTAGCTGATTTTTGTCAGCCTTTATTTCCCCGGTCACAGGATAATAACCTGAATATCCCAGACATTTAAAGGATAAGATTGCACAGTGCTTTATCTATAACCCTGCCCATTCACCTTTGAGTTGCTCTGCGGGAAAGAACTTACTGAAAGCAGTTTACTAAAGATCGCTATTTATGCAAAGAGTATAAGACACTTGGTGTGAAGCACTTGGATGCAATAGTCATCACGATAACTGATATAAGTTATCAATTACTCAAAGGTAGAGCCTTCTTGCGATGCTCCTTCCACTTTTCTTCAAAAGAGCAGGGCACTCAGATGTACTCACACCACACACACACACACACACACACACACACACATTCACACACCCCATACCACTCACACACCCCATACCACACACACACACACACACACATACCCCACACCACACACACACACACACACACACACACACACACACACACTTTTGAGTATCATGCCCTGTGCTGAGGGTGAGACACATACCAGGGATTAAGGCAGCCAAGTCTGTGCCCTTCTAAAGGCAAACTCCAGTGTGGGTGGAGAATAGTCAAACAAATGAACAAACTGTATCGTGCAACACATGGAAGAGTCATTGCTGCCCCTGGAGTCGGGTACCAGAGAAGGCTTTCGGCATGAGACGGTTGATGGCTGTTTGGAATACGGTCTCCAGTGTGTCCTCACTGTTTATATATGGCATGGATGGGATTCCTTGCCACATGTTTGTATGGTGAGTTAATACTTTAAGGCTGGCGAACTACATGGCTCATTAGGTAAAGTGCATGCTCTCCAAGCATGGGAACCTGGGCTTGGTTCCCTAACACCCACATCAACAGTCAGGCCTGGCATAGGTTGCCATATACCTGCACTCCCAACACGAGGAATGGGAGGCAGGAGACTCTTTGAAGGCTGTTGGCTGTCAGCCTGGCTGAATCAATGAGCCCCAGGTTCACCGAGAGACCTTGCCTCCAAATGGAGAGCTCAAGAAATTAAGGAAGACACTTGACAACAACCTCTGACCTATATGCAAATCACATACATAAACACGCAGAGGAACGTGTACACTGACATATATCACCCACACCAAAGAAAAGTAAAATGCTCCCTTAAACTTCTATAATTTAGGATAGGTATCTCTATCAAAAGGAATACATTTGTCTTAATATACACAAATTAACATTTTAACATAACCTTTCCTTAGCCTTCACTCTAGTTAATTAAATTATAATTTAATCTAAGACATCAATTTTGCTTATAGGAAAGGCTCATTGAGACAACTTTTATTATTCTTAGGTTAATATGTTTTGTTGGATTTAGAGATTAAGAATTGGCATAGAGATGTTATTTTTCTTTTAAAGGCACTTAACATTAGATTTGTTCCTAATCATTATAGATAATCATAGACTTTGCTTTATCATGTTATCTCCTCCAGTTCATATTTGGGCCCACCATTCATGAAGGCCAACTGTGACTTTCCATCAAACAGAGTAAGGACTTGTTCTTGCTCTCAATTCTTTCCTCTCTGGTGTTAGCAGACAGGATCGATGTGAAATTAGTGCTCAAACAAATAAAAGCTGTTTCAAGATGAAGTAAATATCAAAATTATTGCAAAATATACTGCTCAGGCAGGATGATATTGAGGAAAGAAGATGCTTACTTGTCTGTGGTGTAAATCAATGCATTTTATTGTGGGAGATCCACAAAATTCTAGAAGAAACAAGATCAATTAAAACCTAATTGAGAAGAAGCAATTAACAGCGTCAAATACAGAAGACATTGGAATAGATTTGAAAACAGCTTTGTGCCTAGATAACAAAGCTCTCCCCAGATAATCTTGAAGTGTTAGCTTTAGGACATAACTGGCATTTTTGTGAAGTGATTTCCAAACATTACAATGTATTCAGTTCAGAAAGAATTCCAACTATTTTACACGCAGTCCTTTCTCTAGATAAGTGTCCCTTTCTTGTAGATTTTTCTGGATTCCTATAAGTTAAAAAGCAACGTACTCTGAAGTTCTTCCAGTGGTCTGTTTACTCTATAAAGAAGTCTAGGACACAAAGTATTGCCATGACCTTTGGTGGATTAACCTGGAAAATCATTCTGAAAAGCATACGAACCCAAGGCTATTCATACCCTCAACTCCACATACATCCAGCTGTTCCCTTGTATGTCTTTTTTTTTTTTTTTTTTTTTTTTTTGGTTTTTTTTTTTTGTTTTTTTCGAGACAGGGTTTTTCTGTCTAGTCCTGGCTGTCCTGGAACTCACTCTGTAGACCAGGCTGGCCTCGAACTCAGAAATCCGCCTGCCTCTACCTCCCAAGTGCTGGGATTACAGGCGTGCGCCACCACGCCCAGCCCCTTGTATGTCTTTACAATATTGTCCAAGTCAACAATATCTATCCTTGACTGAATCTAAATTGTCTTCAGTTTTCCTATAGGGCCTTTGAAAACATTGAAGAACGACAAACAAGCTTAGGAGGTATCAAGAGTCTAATAAGTGATCAACATTTTCGCTGAACCCCTAAGGGCCAAAGAAGACCTGCTGCCCGTGGAGGCTGAGGTTGGAGGGCTCGTGATTTAGACAGAGGAGAAAAGAAACAAATAGCATGCAGGGGTTAAAGCAACCAAATATAATACAAGTTTAATTATAATAGCACAAGTCAATTATAGTTCATGCTGATGTTAAATGAGTCTGTGTGTATACATACTCGATGTGGTACTTTGACATCAAAGGAATATACTTGGGTATCAACGGCAGTTAATATCGCACAATATGTAAAAACTTAAGAGTATACTTTTCCTTGCTCATATAAATCTAATCTGTCTGTGTCTCTCTGTCTGTCTCTGTCTCTGTGTTTCTCTCTATCTTTCTGTGTCTCTTTGTCTCTCTCTGTTTCTCTGTCTGTTTTTGTCTCTGTCTGTCTCTCTCTGTTTCTCTCTCTCTCTCTCTCTCTCTCTCTCTCTCTCTCTCTGTGTGTGTGTGTGTGTGTGTGTCTCCCTTCTTAAAAGAAAGGGAATAAAGAAAGCCAAAGGGGAGTGGATGGTGGCCTTGGTTCTCTGTATCCCCCAGCAGCTGTCTCCATCAGAGCTTCTGAACCAAGTGCCCCAGAGTGGCTCCGCATTGTTCTGACCTCTTGCAGCAGTTACCTCTGCTAACCCAATTTATGAGAACCAGCAACATCTGCTGGTTTGGTATCTTTGTCCAGCTCTGAGGGCCCCTCCACGTCAGCAGATGAATGTGTCCTGACTGCCTGTTAGTGTGGATGATAATAACTCCTGCCTTAGCAAATGTTGGGGTTAGAAGGGTGGGCAGACACATTCTGGGGCCTAACCATGCAGCGTGGCCAAGTGGCCAACAAAGGAGAGGTGGCCGGATACACAAAAGTGCTTACGCCAGAAGGCCTGACACGCTGCAGGCGGTCCGTGACATCTCGTGGCTTTTGGCTGCTGTTGGGTGTGATGCGTGTCACCATCATGATGGATGACTTTCAGTTCTTTCCCATTATATCATATCTGTAAGAAAGCCCCTCTTCCTCAAATGTCTTTTTGTCCCCTTACCCTTGGGCTGCAGATGGCACCTGCCCACGCATTTCCCATTGTGTAAAGCCTACAGAGGACTCCACCATTCTTAAGAGGTTCTGCTCATGGTTGAATTGCTAGCATTCAATTAAGACTTGAAATTATGGCTTTAGGCAGTTTAACCTCTTTTCAACAGACTAATGCGGCTACCCTGGCCACTTGGGAACTTCCTGGGGTGTGCTGGATAGATTTCCCTCCTGGAGATCTGAAAGGACTGAGTTGCCACACAAAACAAAGGCAACTGTTTCCCTTTACCCACTTTGGTTAAATTATTTTCTATAATGAAAAAAAAAATTCTCCTGGTGAGTAAAGACTTATGAATACATGGATGCCTCAGAAAAATTGCAAAATTCTCTCAACTGCAAATGTGCCTTCAACATAGTAATTCATACAACATACAGAGGTTAAATGTGCATAATTGACAGTTAGCATACAAACACGCATGAAGGCAGTTGGTCTTTACTACAGTAATTTATACAAAATACTGAGGTTAAACATGCATAATTGGCAGTTGACAGCTTCTTTCTCTATCGATTTAATCCAGTGCCATAGATCTTGGCTGCTCTGATCTGTGACTCCCTGCTCTTCGCTTGGGAAAAGCTACAATGAAGAGTAACGGACCAAAAGTAGACTGACTTTCCACAGACTTTTTTTTTTTTTTTCTTTTTAAAATCGGCATCCCAAGCATTGTGTTAACAAAAGAAGCTGCAATCGTTGTGAGTGAAGCGTTGGGCTTGTTTTTTAAGTTATAGAAAAAGCCAAGGTGATAGATACCTGGATGTCGCTCAATTCTGGAAATATGTGGGAAACAAGAGACTACCGAAATGGGATCTTCTAAGCCAAAATGTAATCCTGGGTAGAGAGGGAGGGACTGAAGACCATACAAATACCTGCAAAGTTCAGATCAGTTTTAAATAATCAGTCACAGACTCCAGGTAACAAACAAACTGGCCTTAACAGAAGGGATCCAGCCATCCACTTTGATGGCTATCAATGGAATGTTAGAAGTCCCAGGAGGGAGAATTTGTGTGCACAGACAGATAAAGAAGGAAAAGGCCTTTTCAGGAAAGTCAGCTTCAGGAGGGACTGTGAGATAACAGAGAAGATAAGAAAGTTAAGGACAAGAGCCTGAAGATGCACCTGAGGAAGATCACAGAGGAGCCGGTGGTGGCAGACATCATAAACACAGGCTCTGGCCCCTCGCTCAACAAGGGCTGATGGGTTTTGAAGTTTGACTCCGTGACAAGACCTTATCTCTCCCAAGTGGGCAAATGAAACTAGACTAATATCCACTAAGAACTGACCCTGCCATGTGCTTCTCTGTGCCCCGAGAATATATAGGGGTCTTGAGGGATGGGTATCCAAGGAATTAATAGTTTAAAATGTCTGTTCCATTTTCCGCTATGTATTTATTTTCCGATTATGGGAATCCCTGAACATTATCTTAGAATGTAGATCCCTAGGAACATTCCAGAGAAATCTTGATTAGGCTACACAGAAACCTTCACTCTCTTGTAATCTATAAAATTCTTAGTTTTTGGCATTTGGAGACTCTACGGGAAAAAAAGCAAACAGCTTTCTGAGATGTGTGTGTGTGTGTGTGTGTGTGTGTGTGTGTGTGTATGTATGTGTTTGTGTGTGTTTGTGTCTGTGTGTGTTTGTGTCTGTGTGTGTGTCTGTGCGTGTTTATATTTATAGATCATACTTCTATATTCAGGGGTCAGCAAAGCAGAAGTGAATATTTCATGCATACTAGGCAGTAGGTAGGTAGCACATCTTTAAATACTTGCATGAGAACTTGGGCTGTAGGATCTTACATAGGACAACTATCCTAAAAATTCAAGGTAGTTTAATGACAGATAAAGGAAATTTTCAGGAAAGACATGGCTGTCCTTTAAACTTTTAATTGTAGCTAATACATTACATGTTATTTTAAGTGACTTCTTAACATAGCTCAGTGGATTTTGCCAGAATGTGTGGGCCCAGGCTGGCTTCTGAAGACATGATAGGGTCTTGTGTATTTCTTTTAATGAGCCTTGAGACACACCTCACTGCCCCTGCAAAACAACTACCACCACCACCACCACCACTACTACTACTATCACTTTGGAGAATGATTTTATTTTGTCACAGAAAGCTACCTTAAACCATATGCAAACTCAGCAGGTGCTTTCTTCCCTATCAGTTATAAATCATGTAGAATTCTGTGAATTCACAGGTACCTGAGTCAAAGAGACTGGGAAAGAAGACATTTTTTTGGAGGGAGAGGACATTCCTGTATAGCAGATCCCTTATTTAAAAACAAAAAAAAAAAGAAAGAAAACATTCAAGCATTCTGAGAAAACCAGTTGAACATGGTTGAAAAAAAATTACTTTCTTTCCTTGTAAAGGCTGTGATTTTTGAAAATCAAATTATTTTCAAAGTGAAAGCTATTTATAGTTTGTTTCTGGAAAGTCCCCACACCATGAAAATGTAGGAGAATAGTTTGCAGAGTGGCCAAGCCAATTTTGGGCAGCAGACTCCAAAGGGTTATAAAAGTGAAACAGTACCATGAAGACATTTTATTCCTATGAAAGGTTTGGGCTCAAGCCTGTCTGCTAAATTATCAGCCACAAAGGGAATCTGAATATTTATAAAACTCAGAAGAATTTTCAGTACATCACTGGGAGGCATCCTAAGCATTGTCATCACGGATATATGGCTGCTGCCCATGTGATCTGATTATTTTCTTTCTTTCTTTCTTTTTCTTAAAGATCTATTTATTTATTTTATGTATGTGAGTACGCTGTCTCTGTCTTCAGAAACATCAGAAGAGGGCATTGGATCCTATTACAGATGGTTGTGAGCCACCGTGTGGTTGCTGGGAATTGAACTCAGGACCTCTGGAAGAGCAGTCAGTGCTCTTAACCTCTGAGCCATCAGTCCAGCCAGATCTGATTATTTTCAAGTAAAATAAAAATCTTTGGGTCAAGAATACACATGAAATGCAATCACTGATAAGTGGATATTAATGAGCCCAAAAGCTCTGAATACTCAAGGCACAATTAGCAAATCAAAAGATTCCCAAGAAGAAGGAAGGAAAGGACCCTGGTCCTGAAAAGACTGGATCCAGTTTTGTAAGAGAATATCAGAACAGAGAAATGGGGGGCAAGGGGGAAGGTGTTGGGGATTGGGCAGAGGGAAGAGGACTTATGGGACATATGGTGAGGGGGGAACTGGGAAAGGGGAAAGCCTTTGGAATGTAAACAAAAAAATATAGAAAATAAAAAAATATATATAAAAAAATAGAACTCACTGTTCCAGTACCCTTAATTTTAATACAATTTTGAGCAAATCAGTTAGTGAGATAATTAAAATATGAGTGTTTCAACAGAATGTGGTAGTGCATGCCTTGAGAAGCAGAGGTAATCTGAGCTACACAAGGATAAATAAAATAAAATAAATACAATAAAAAATTTAAAAATACAAAACAAAAAAAAATCTTTGGGTCGAAATGTTCCCATAAACTCTAAAGACGAGTGGAGGGAAATGGGAGAGGTCCTTTGGAATCGTGGAAGCTTCTTCACTTTAGGCCTCTTGCCATTTGGGATAGGGATTCTTTCCTGGAGGTGGGGACTGGGGAGCTGTATCATCTCTGCATTCCACAGGCTAGATGCAAGCAACACTTCCTACCCAGCTGTCCCCTGGTAGGGGAGGGAACATTGCTTGTGGTTGAGAAAGACTAGTTTAATGTGTCAAAGAAATAAAATTGCATTTAACTAGTACTAATATATGCTAGCTTGTCCAGAAACAAGGGGGGGCGGGGGAGTCATAGAAGATGTCACAGGTAAAACAAGCGCTAAACTCTTCACTTCAGCTGAGGGACAATGTCCACTCTTTCTCTTTTCTTTTGTTCCCCCGGAGACAGGGTTTCTCTGTGTAGCCCTGGCTGTCATGGAACTCTGTAGACCAGGCTGGCTTCGAACTCAGAATCCGCCTGCCTCTGCCTCCCAAGTGCTGGGATTACAAGCATGAGCCACCACCGCCCTGCCTGGCCATGTCCACTCTTTCTAACTAACCCCTTTCTTTTTCTTCCTTCTCCCCTTTTCTTTGCTCTAGTTTCCCCTCTCCTGCCCTCCTCTCCCGCTTTCCTCTCTCCTTTCCTTTACTGTTTTTTCCAGATGTTAATGAAGGGCACTCACTTCCTTATCAGTTCACCCCACTCTCAAAATGAGCGGTTGGACCTCCTACCGGGAAGTGATTTCTTTTCTCCCAACAAAAGTGTTTTCCCATAAAATTGGAGCTAGGGAGTTATAAACCCCAGCATTTCTCCATGAACTGTTACCATTCTAGGTTGTCTTGTATCCTCCCCCTCCTACCCACCTCCTCCACCCCCCCCCGCCCCCCCCGCCCCCACCTTTCATCTCCGCCCCCTTGGCCTTGCGTATTCCTTGAATGCAGCCAGGGTCCTCTTGTTTTCACACCGCAGTAGAAACTGCACAGTAAGGAATCCCGAGTCTTTGAATAGTGCTTTGAGTCACACACGATCTGCATTTGACTTTTAGGTAAATCGTCCAGAAACTCTATTAAACAGGTAAAGACCTTGGGTACAAACAAAGCCAGTCAATAATGAGGTTCTACAATAGTATAGAAAGATACTTCCAGCGTATGTAACATAATACCAAAATGTAAGAAATAGCCTCAGAATGGACAGATACATATTTCTTGGGTACATTGGCTTTATAAGAACAGATTGCCTCTAATTTGTGCCATTTTAAAGTATTTGAAATAAAAAAAATATCTATTCTAAAAGTTGCAAAGGACGTATATGTCAATGTACATATCAAAGCCTAAATGCTATTAGGAAAATATTACCTAGGTGTTTCAAATGGGAAAAAAATGATCAATTTGAGAAAAATTATCTTTCATGCCATCATTTAATCAAATGTGATTATGGACTATAGGTCTGTCTTCTCTTAGGAGGCTGAATGAATGAAAGTGTGGGCTTTCATTTAAGATTCTCTCCTTCCTGCCCGTGGGAGCTTGGGCTCCTGCTCCCTGCTCCCCGATGTTTCTGTTTGTGGTGCTCCCCCTTCCTCCTCTCCCTCTCCTCTCTTGGGCATCTTGTTAGCATAGAGAGGTAGAAGAGAGTGGGCTTCACTCACTTAGACGGATGAATGTCCCATAGGGTTAGAGATAGGGTGCTTTGAAAATAAAGACAGAATTCCTTCAAACTGAGCACGTTCAGCAAGGCGCCATAAAAGACAACGTCTAAGGAGACCCAGAACTATTTTTTCCCCTAAGAAATTAGCTCTCCTTATTTAGTAGAGTGCTCTTATTATTCACTTCAGACAGTGCCCTATCTCTCTCTAACCATGGCTTCTCTGAGTGACATCCGCCCCGGGACTCAAGTGATAAATATTTAACAAAGGGAACTCCCCTCACAGCCTCTTTTTTTTTTTTTCCATATGCATTAAATTAATGACTTCATTTTAACAAGCAAAGCTCCTCTCTGAAATGCAGCCTCAAGGATTTCACACTTTTGAAAACTATCTGCAACTGTGTCGATATACAGAGAAACAGCGTACAAACTTAAAAGTTTTCAGGGTTAACTCTGGTAAGAAAGGCAAAACCCATAAAAGACCAACTGTTTCCTGTGCCCCGTCCTTTAGTGCTTGTGAGCGAGGCCCCATATTTGGTCATTTCAAAGGGATGGCATAGAAAAATTTTTGCTTACTGCAAAAAAAGAAAATAAAGACATTTTACAGGCTTTGTGGAGAATTTGATTTCCCAGAGACTCCCCCCTCCCTCCAAACCTTTTCTTCTTATTCTTTTTTGGGTAGAATTCTTTCCGTGCTGAAGACATTCTGTTCTGTTGAATTCTGCACTTCTTATTCCTGGCAATTACATTCACATCTTTGATCCTGGATGAGATCTCTTGTGCATATTTTGTTCTATTTATGTCTTTGATCTGGTTTCTTGTGATTTTTTTTTTTTGAGGTTGTGTTTTTATTCGAAAGACATTCACCCTAAAATATTTAAAGAGGAAAACAAGGTGACATTTACTTTATCCATATGACATTGTCTTTTGAGGCATATGGATAAATGAAGCCGTCTTTATATGTCTCAGCTCCGTCTTCCAATATCCCATAGTTTGTGATTTTTAGCTGTCATAACAGCTCACGATCGGATAAATGGCAATGCGGTTGGTCCAACTCAGCTCTTGGGTTTTGTAATCTTGTTATTCCATTTGTCTTAAAACAGTCAATTTCCCAGCAACCCGACAGTGATGCAGCGATGGAGCAGGAAGGAAACTCACAGAGCACTTGCTTATGGAAGGCTTAAGTAGCCTTATGTATTTGCTATTATCACTATCATTTATTTACTATGGGATTGTTTGCTTGCTTATGTAACATGGTATTTATATTCAGGTTTCAGGAACTTGCCCAGGTAGCTTTAAAGATGATATGTGTTGCTAAGGGGAGATTAAAAAAAAAAAAATAAGAGAACAGCTAGCGGTCGCTGTAGTGATGGCAAAGAGCTATGAATAAGGGGGCCGCACGGGACCTGGGAATGTACATGACAAAAATTGGTCACCATGGCAACATTTGAGCAGTGGGAGACAGGGAGCTGAAGTGTTCAACAGAACCACAGTGTGGCCTGATTGAAAAGAACTGCCTGTAATTTAGCTTGACTGACTTGTTATGTAATATGTTTTCTGGGCTATGCAAATGACGGTAGAAATGTGAGAATTCAAAATAGTTTACAAATCCAGACTGTAACAAAAAATGGAAAAAGAAGGGGGTGGGGGACACACATACCTTTAAGGGGTAAGATTGTCATTCCGATTTTTAGCAAACTGTGTTTCTGTGGCTGATGACCTTAGATGGACCATAGGTGTTTTTGTATAAAGCCCTGTCTGGAAACAATATATATACATACATATATATATATATATATATATATATATATATATTTCAGAGACAAGAGACATGTTTATACAAATCGCTAAATGTTGCTTTTTAAAAAGCAAGTAAAACTAGAATTAGGGGCAAAGGAAAAATGCGGCACAGCGGTAGGAAATTGTAAAGTTGAATAGCTCCATGCTGGGCCTCTTTACATGAAACAGAATCCTGTGAGGCTTTCCACGGAATTTGTTTTTAGTGCGCTGTTTGCTTTTTGAGGTATCTGCACAACTGTCGTTGTTTTCTTTCTCAGTTGTGGTTCTGCACGCAGTCACCTAGAAAGAAGGAACTCAACGGGATGGTCTGACCAAATGGTTATATTTGCTTTCACATATATTTGCCTCTCATGGACACATATCGCATGAGTGCGGCACCAAGGGCGCCAGAATATAATCTCTTAAAGTGTTAGAAAAACACTGACACCCTGGTCCATAAACATCAGAGCGGGGAATCTCTTCTGCAGATTTAGCAAGCAGTACCCAAGGCTTGCCTATATCACAGGAAGCAGAATTAGAATGAATCACATCACTTAATGGCAACATTCCTGCTAAGCTGTGCATATAATCGTGACAATAATAAAATTAGTAGTAATTATAGAAATGATTACTGCTTCGATTTACTGAGCGCTATCCGGATGCCAGATACTCTGGTGCCTCATTTATGCCTCGCAAAATTGCCACAAGATAAAAACAACCGCCCTCCCCTCCCACTTAGCAGATAGGGGACTAGAAAGGCTAATGTCATTTGCCTATGGCCATGCAAATAGTACACTGTAGCACCCTGATCAGAATGCAGAGCCATTTATCTCCTGAGCATCATTCTGCAGGCAAGGTTTCTTTTCTGTTGCAGGCCAGATGATTTAGAATGACCTTGCTTTGCTGTTCCTTTGGCCAGCACCTTCTCTGTACAAATCCTTTTGTTTTTGTTTTTTTCCCTTTCCTTTCCTTTCCTTTCCTTTCCTTTCCTTTCCTTTCCTTTCCTTTCTTTTCCTTTCCTTTCCTTTCCTTTCTTTTCCTTTCCTTTTTCCTTTCCTTTCCTTTTTCCTTTCCTTTCTTTTTTCTTTTCTTTTCTTTTTTTTTTTAAAGCTGATCACAGTTTATCACAGCTCTGGTTTCTTTCTACTCTTGTACCCAGACACTGGAAAACCATATTCTCTGCTTTTACTTCCTAAAATTCCTTACGATGTTGTTACCTTTGCATCTCAAAGTGCCCTCGGTTCAAGGTTCACATCTTAAAAGCTTGGTTTGCAATGGAATAATCTTCAGGACTGGGGCTTTGTGAAAATGATGGGATCCGGATCATAGGGCTCTGACTTCATCAGCGAATCAATCTGCTGGTAAGTTTATAATCTGCTGGAGGTGACCGATGGAGGTAATAAGACATTAGGAGGAGATGGATGGAAATTCAGGAGTTGGGATGTACTTGAAAGGAGGTGGGCTGTGGAAGGCACACCCTCAAGGTCTATGACTTGCCCTTGGCTTCTTGTTTGTTTTATAACTGCTGCTTCCCAGCTGCTAGGAGTTAAGTGGCTCAGTTTCCCTCTGTAGTTTTTACCATGAGGATTTGCTCTACCTCAGGTCTGGAAACAACTGAGGTGAGTGACCATGGAGCAAACCCTTTGCCACCCTGAGCCAAAGTAAACCTTTCCTTTCTCAAGTTGATTTTCTCAGGAATTCTGTTACAGGAATGGAGACAATGTATTCTTACGAATGCCTTGTGAAGCCTCTCTTGACAACTGTCGATTAGTCTTTGCTTCTACTATATTTGGCTAAACTAGATTAGGAAGAAGAATGTGTAAATGTTAAATGTCCGCACTGTATTGATGCCTTGAAAGAATCAAGCAGCAAAAGGAAGTCATGAGCCAGAATTTCCTAGAATCCTGAATTCAGTATGGCTGACTGGTGTGATGGACAAGAAATCCTCCCTACTCCCTGTGTATAGCTTTGGTTATTACCGTTATGCTTGAGAGATTCACCTAAGCGTTTTTGTGTAACAGTCACTTTTTCAGAATAGCAAGCCTTGAGATACAAAAGAGACTTTAGGCTTTGGATTTTTGAACAGTGTTCAGACTGTTAAAGACTTGGGGACCTTAGAAGTTGGACAAACTGTGTTTTTCACTATGAGATGGTCATGAGCCTGTGAGGCCAGGAATGGATTGTTACATTTTAAATGAGAAATGGCCCCTGTTAGCTCACGTATTTGAACATTTGATCTCCAGGGAGTGCTGTTGTTTAGGAAGTGGGTGATGGGAATTTTAGGAGGTGGAGTCTGGATAAATTATTTTATTAGGGGTGGGTTTTGAGATTTTATTGATTTGTTCCACATCCAGTAGGGCACCTTGTGTTTCCTGTGTGTAATAGAAGATGTGGTCTCTCAGCTTACTGAGATGGCTGTTTGCTGCCATTGTCCCAAATACTCTCTTTCTTTCATAAGTTGCTTTTGGTAATGGTATTTTATCACAGCAACAAAATTAACTCATACTGTGAGACATAAAATATGCAAATTTCAATGCATGCCAGCAGAGATCTGAAAACATCATTGGAACAGGGTTGTTTGTTTTTGTGGGTCTTTTGTTGTTGTTGTTGTTGTTTTGTTTTCCATTAGTAAGCAGCATAGAAAATTTTCAGGGGCTTTAGTGTCACCAACAATTTATGTGCCAAAGGCTTTAAATACAGTCATTCTGGAAGCTTCCAGGTGGAATATTTTGATATTGTGTCATCTGATATTGAGGGTGAGTACCTTCTCACATGTTTGTTGTGAAACTGTATAGATACACTCTTGTGGAAGCATAGCAAGCAACTCGTCCATTTCTCTGCATGACCATCTGCCTTTCTTGTGTTGTTTGGACCAAGAACATTGATTTAAGTTGATAAATCCATGTATTAGTGATAAATCATATACAGAGAGAACTTTTTTACTCTTTGGAAATCTTCCATTTTCATTTTCATTAGCACTTGAGTATTAAGATACAGCCTTGTCAGTTTTAGTGACAGGTCTAAAATACAATGGCTCAAAGGAGATAGAAACTTTACATTTTCCTCGCATAGTCTCTAAACAGCTGAGATATCAAGTACTTCAGCTGTGCTGGACTGATGGCACCGCTTCACTCCGAGTATGGAATTCTTAAGGCCATGCTCTTCTGAAGACAGTGTCTCCCTGTGCCACACTCAGGCTTGATGTGAGAGGGAAGAAGCCAGAGGCATGCTGCTTGGCCTATGTGGAGAGGTGTGAGGGTCAGGCACTTAACCCAGACCTCATTAATTACGTCCTTGCCTTTCAGCTGAGCCTCAATTACTAAGGGGGTGAGAAAATATACTCTCAAAGTAGTGCTTGTTTTGCCCAGCTAAAATTTTCCAGTGCAGTAGAAGAGGAAGAGGTGGACCATGGTCTTCCCCAGCTCTCTAACTGCTGTATCTCCAAATCCTGCACTTAAGGATGAGGTATGATTATTATTATTATTAATTAGTATTATTATGTGTTTACCTTCAGTGTGTTTCTTGCAGATTACAATTCTGGGATCTAAAAAGTGATTGTCTCCATACTTTGAGGAAGCAGTCCCCAACTAGGAGAACGGTTCATCATCTTTTCTCTATTGCATTAATACCCAGCATGTGGTTTTCACACGGAAACAAAACATGCTACCAATTCGTGCTGCATTCTCTCTCTCTCTCTCTCTCTCTCTCTCTCTCTCTCTCTCTCTCTCTCTCTCTGTCTGTCTCTTGTTTGTTTTTTCGAGACAGGGTTTCTCTGTATAGTCCTGGCTGTCCTGGAACTCACTCTAAAGACCAGGCTGGTCTCGAACTCAGAAATCCGCCTGCCTCTGCCTCCCAAGTGCTGAGATTAAAGGCTTTTGCCACCACTGCCTGGCTTACTTTTCTCATTATCGCAGCCTCACAGCTCCGTCCCATGCCCAGGACTCGGTAAGTTGTGAGTTTAGAGACCAGATGTCCTTCCATGAGGGGTTCGGGGGTGGGGGGTGGGGGGGATGGGGAAAGGGTGGGGCAGATGCAGGGACAGTGCCGGGGGACTGGGATGCAGTGCTGGTGCTGTGAGCAGGCCTCGGATGGAAAGGGCGTGGCTGAATCTTGGGAACGAGACACATTTGCTTTCCAATGGATAAGACAATTGGATAGGTGACAGTTTGGTAAGAAAAGTATGTAGGTGCTCTATAAGGATTGAAGAAGAAAAATCTGCTTCAGAATTGCAGTGCTGTAGCTGGGGCCGGTACTGCAAGGGCTCTGTAGTGAGCAGGCAGTCTCTGAACTCCTCCTAAAGTCAGACTCCTTTTTTTTCTTTAAGATTTATTTATTCATGTATATGACTACACTGTAGCTCTCTTCAGAGACCAGAAGAGGGCACCAGACCCCATTACAGATGGTTGTGAGCCACCATGTGGTTGCTCGGAATTGAACTCAGGACCTCCGGAAAAACAGTCAGTGCTTTTAACTACTGAGCCGTCTCACCAGGCCCCAGTCAAAGACTCTTTGATCTACTCACCCGACTGGGTTCTGTGGTTTGGTTGCTGATGTTATTGCTTTAATTTCTCCATATAATACGACAGTTGAAAAAAATAAGTGCACAAGATACTTGATTGCACTCCAATTTAATTTGAAAATTGTGAGATTAGACGATGGTTCTGCAAAGTCTATGTCTCATATTTAAGTAGAAAATCGCAAAGTCATTAGTATAAAAAAAAGAATAAAAGTAACAAGAATGGATGAACACATTGGTTTTTTTTTCCGCAACGATTTGGTTCATGTTACAAGAAAAGATCACGAAGTCACTTAGGTAAAAAGTCATTAAAATCCCACTTTCGGGATAGGAGGAAGGAGTGCAGCCATGAAGAGAATAGGAACTCCACAGGAAGACCAACCGAGCCAACTAACCTGGACCCTTGGGGCTCTCAGAGACTGAACCACCAACCAAAGTGCATGCGCGGGCTGGACCTAGGCCTCCCCACACATACACAGTAGCCTCGTCTTCCTGTGGGTCCCAAACGTATGGAGTAGGGGTGGAGCTATCCTAAAAGCTGTTGCTTGTACATGAGAGATATGTCTTCTAGCTGGGCTTCCTTGTCTGGCCTCAGTGGGAGAGGAAGCACCTGGCCACACAGAGACTTGATGTGCCAGGGTGGGGGATACCCCCAGGGGACCCCTACCAGCTCAGAGGAGAAGGGGAGGGAAGATGAGGGGAAGAACTGTAGGAGGGAATGACTGGGAGGGGAGCAGTGAATGGAATGTAAAGTGAATAAGTAAAAAAATAAATAAATAAAATAAATGAGTTAAAGCAAAGCATATCATTCTAGCATATCACAATCTCGATGCACTTATTTGGTACTTTTATGCTACGAGTGATAGTTTGTGGATTTGTTTTAAATTAGTAACTACAGACGGTATGACAAGGTTGGGAAAATATACTAAATGGCTGATGCTTGCTGGAATAGCAATTCAGATTTTCAACGAAATAAAGTTTCCCCCATTGGGGAAAATATTAAAAAGGAACGGTGGGCACAGTTGGGCCACATGGCACCAGCGGGATGTTCTCACGTCGGCAGACTCTCTGGCCTGCTGGTTCCCGAAAAGTCTCCAACCAGCTCGCTAAGTTCCCATGGGCAGGTCACTACCTCGACAGCCCCATGCTTCAAAACCCCCCTGGCCTTTGTGGTGCACATCAGGCAAACCCACTCTTTGCCAACTGTACCTTTCTCTCTGGAACCCGGTCGAGTCACCAGGAGAAGGAAAACACCACATAAACTTAGTTCAGAAACAATGGTAACTCAATCTCTGGGCACAACAACTAGCATCCTAATCTCGTAAGCCATATAAATCTAATTCCTCTGGTGGAGAATCCTGGCATATCCCCCATGAAACTGGGAGACACTAGTAGCCTCAATACATTCTGCCTTTTCGCTATCTCGGATCCAAAAACCCTTAGCTCTCTCCTGCTTCCTCTCTCCATCCATTCAACCTGGAAGTCCTGCCTACTCGCCCAAAGGTTGATCTCTTTCTTCATTTGGGGAGGTTCAGAAGAAGCCACTTGAGTACATGCCTTATTCCTCATTCCAGACAGCCCTTCCTAGGTGACCAGAATTAACATCAAAATGCTGGCAGTACAGAGTCACCCACAGCATGCCCCCTGTGCATACCCACTCATTGTATTTGCATTTTTCTATACATTTATTGCATGTGTTCTCAAAACAGTACCTCCTAAGCACAGGAGGTCCTACTTCTGCTATGCCTATTATTTGATGATGATGATTCTAGACAAATAACCAAGGCACTGCCTTCTTTCTTTGCTCCCTAATTTCCAGTGTCTCCCAGTACTTCTGCAATGAATACACAATAGGAGAAAAAAAGCTCTGTGCTAGCGATTATGAGGTTTTACCTGGTCCAAAGAAATGCTCTTTTGCCCTTTAGCAATTTAGGAACTAAGTAGGGTGACAGCCATCCCAATTCCCAACCCATATGCCAAGGGAGAGAACTGTCATATGGCTATATAATGAGGCTCACTCCGGAGGACCTCTCCTCTGCAGTCGAGGAGTACCGTGGCCTGCTCCTGCTTTACACATATTAGATTTGCTGTCTGGAAATGTTGTGCCATCTGGAAGCTTGTGGGGGTGGGCCAAGAAGACCCCTGGTGGATTTCCAGGCAGCTGGGCAGCCACGCTGCGCGGTCATAAGGAGTACCGTAACAAAGACCCGACTACATATAGAATTTGGGATGGGAAAGGGACCTTCTGAATATGGGATGGAACCCACAGAATAGAAGACACAGTAGGAGTGAAAAAACACACAGCTATGTGGAGTCAAGGACCAAAGGAGAGTAGGAGAGATTGGATCTGAGTGGTGATTGACAGTAGGGGGTCTTAGCTTTTGTCAATTCACCACAAACTTACACATACCTGAACAGAAGTCTCACTGGAGGAATTGCTTCCATCGGATTGGCCTGAGAAACATTTTCATGATTGCTCTATGATGAGGGAGGGTTCCATTCCTGCCCATTGCAGGAGGTACCACATCGTGATAGGTGGGCTAGGTAAAAGGTCACTGAGCAAACCAGTACGCCTTGTTCATAGTCTCTGCTTCAGTTCTTGTCCTGGCTTCCCTTGATGCTAAACTGTAATCCGTAAATCAAATAGATCCTTTCCTCCCCGAATTGCTTCCAGTCCGGCTTTTATTATGGCAACAGGGCAACAGACCATTAAGTTAGGAGAGTGGGCAAGGGTGAGCCTGTGAGAGTGACTTGACTTGACATAAGAACACTTGCAAGAAGGGAGGAGAGAAAGCCATAGAAGTGATCAGATAGAAGAACCAAGAAGTGCAAAGCCTTGCGCAGCAGTGAGCAAGGAGGCCTGGACCTGGAACAAAGAACTAACAAGGGAGAACAGCAAATGGATGGAAGACCAACAAAGGTGGGGCTAAAGCATGCTGGGATATGTAGTTTTCAGGAAGCACTTTAGCTGTAGGGTATTTTTGTTTTTTGTTTTTTTTTTTGTTTTTTTTTTTTTTTGTTTTTTTAAATTAATCAACGGGGTAGCATCAGAACATTCCAAGAATTCCATGTAGAATATACTCATAGATTCAAAGAATAATCAAAAGAACAAGTTAAGTTGGGAGCAGGCATAACAGAAATCATATGGTTGGTACCAAGACATCAGGCATGGGCAGCAGCTTAGTTAAACGCTTTGATCATCTTTGGGAGGATGATCTGTGTGTCACTTACAGTGGCCAGCACAGCCACACAACACTTAAGGTGGCTGTACTAGTCCTATGGGATGAGGCATCAACAGGTGTTGCGTTATCAGTTTCCTGCAATGAAATCCAGTAAGGAGGGGTATGGGGGTCATCATCCTATCCTATCAGTTACCAACTCCAGTGAATGGAGTCCTCTCTCATGGGTACGTTTAAAAGGAGGAAGGAGGATGACTTGAAATGATGAAGTGACTCCGGTGGGAATGAGGCAGAGACCTAGGATTGCTGGGAGGGCGGATGGCCATTGCGAAGAAACTTTAAGGAGTAGACGATCGGTTGTGCACGGTGGGAACTAGCAGAGGCCACGCACAGTGTGAAGAAAAGCTGAGGGGGTAGTTGGCAGAGAAAGGAGTAAGATCAGGAGATTCCGACACCATTGGAGCATCACCAATTGGCAAGAGACTGAATAAATGGTGTGAAGACAGGGCAGGGGAGATAGCTCAGTTTGTAGGTCTGACCTGGCTTGCAACAAGCCTTGGATGTCGTCCCCAGCACTATATAAACCAGGGGAGTGGTGAATGCCAGTAATCCTATCACTTGGAAGGTAGAGGTAGGAGGATCAGGAATTCAAAGTCATTCTTAGTTTGTACAGTGAGTTCGAGGCCAGCTTAGGATACAGGGGACTCTGTCTCAACAACAAACAACACAAACACAAGAAAGGTTGGTCATAGCCCCTTGCTGATCATAGCGCCCCTGCCTAGTTAAGAGCTCAAGGCTTTTAATTCTTCAGAAGTACTATCACGTCTCAATTTTTCTTAAAAAAATTTTTTTTGAGACTATAATTTCATTCCAACATCCTCTCCTTCTCCTTTCTCCCTCTATACCTCCCATAAACCCCTCCCCAATCTCCTTCAAATTCATGGCCGTTTCCTTCTACTAATTGTTATTGTGTATGTATAGATACACATATATTCCTAAATATAACCTGCTCAGTCTCTGTATTGCTGCTTGTATGCATGTTTTCAGGGCTGACTTTGGCACCGACAAGCAAATGCTGTGCTCTTTCCTAGGGAGGACCACCTCTCCCACTGGCAGCGTATTCTCGCCTCTGTTCCTTCTCGGAAACAGCCTGCTATCTTAAGTTGGTATTATTTTCCCTGGACATTTGCTTATTACAAAAACAGAAACAAAAAGGGAGAGAAAGAACGTCTATCTCACTTTGTCTCTTAAAGGAATTATTCTTAGGGAGGAAAATGTCTAAACATTGTCTAGTTCAATCACAGATAAGAAGCCCAGTGGTAACTATTTGAGGCTGTGTAGGACACACATCTCCATGGCTGCTGCCCGGATCTGCTACTATAATGCAAAAGTAGCCACAGTGTTCAAGTAAACGTGGCTGTGCTCCCAAAAATCTGTATTTACAAAAACAGTAGGCTAGATTTGGCCTTTGTGTCCTGGTTGGCTAATTCTAGCTTTTATTACCATCTGCCTTTGTTGAAGACTGGTTTTTAACTTTAACTATTTATTGCTGATTTGATAGAATTCATTTTTTTGTTTCAATTATGTATATAACATTTAAGTCTAATTAACATAAAATGTTCTTAAACATTAAAATCAACAAGTTAAATGTTTTCTTTCTTTCTTTGGTCCTTTGAAAATTTTCTTTTTCCGATTCCTAGTTTCAGTCCGTGGCGGATGGGTAGGATGGATGTAGGTAATGTTGAAGATTTTAATTGTCTACTTTCTTCTCCCTGAAGAGAATAAAAGTCAAAATTCTCGTGTTGTTGTTTTAATGGTACAGTGGCTCTGCCATGGCTAGTTTACCACAGCCAATGCAATGAAAAAGTGAATATTAATTTCCTATCGTTTGAATCAAAGTGTCCCTGTGCCTCGATACAGTGCCGAAGCAAAGCTGTAAAGTTAATGGGATATTGTCATCTGTAGAATGCTCTTTTGTTTTGGGAACAAAATTGGCTCGTCCTCTATGGTTTGGGAGCTTTATAGTGACCTTACCAACTAGACAGAAACAGAGCAACATGGTCCTGTTTTACCGAGAGGAGAGATCTCCACTGGAATACTCAGACCTCTTTCCCCTGTCAGCTTAGTGCTCAGGTAAACAATGCTCTCGCTTCTAAATCTTGAATGGAAAGACACATTTTTTTTTTCAAGAGCAGCATTTATTTGGTGTCTGCCACGGGGGGGTGGTTAACATCTTGACAGCCCACCGGTGTCCCCTGGTTTGGGTGACAGCTGCCATCACTAGTGAGCCCCTCCACAGAGCCAGGGTGAACTTTATTGGTAAACCGTTCTACTGAGTCCCCGGCGTCTCACATCCATTTCACACTTGCATCTGCCGCCATGTTTAACGCTTTATTTCATCAGCTTTGACAAAGGCGAAGACTTGGTGCCACATGTGCTTGCTCTACCGCACTGAGGAAAGTCTTTCCTAGGACCAGGTCCACTGGCTTTCTGTCCTCGAAATAAAGGCTACAGTTCCACCTTTGATTTTTTTTTAATTTTAGTAGCAAACAAACAAATAAGCAAACAAAAATAACACCACCACCACCACCAAAATAAATAAATAAATAAATAAATAAATAAATAAAAAATCAAACATTTTTTTACTTTCTTGTATAATCTGCATTTAGGAGACAGAAATTACACTGAGTTATGTTCTCCTGTGCAGCAGAAGGGGGAAAGAATGCTTCTCACAAGCTTCACCCAGGGAGACGGGTGGCGAGCGTCTTTCAGGCGTTCCCAGGCTTACCCCAATTTGTGGGGACAGCCCTCGGTTCCGTGGCATTTTCTGATGACAACGACTCCCGATGCAGCTGTACCAAGGCTGCCGCTGATATATCCATTAAAAAGAGAAGCATGTAAAATCCAGATTTGAAATTCAATAAGGAATTCAGAGGAAAGTCTTGCTTTCAGGCCATCTCCTGGCTAAATGAATAAATGAATAGGGAAACTATTGCATGCACACACAAAAAATGTCAAAAGCAACCAAAGGAAGCTTTTGCTCACTAATGTTTGAAAATAGCTCCGTCTGGAAAGGTACGCTTTTAGACTAAGAAAGCAGAGAAGGGGGAAAAAAAAACTAATTAGACAAGAAGTAACCGTGAACAAACATGTTAGCAGAACCAATAACTGGAACTGATCAGCTATTTCTCTAATTGTGCCAGCTGGACAGCTATGATGCGCTTAGCAGAGCATAATTACTAATTTCTATTCCATACCCCAACCCTCTTCTTCCCTCTCCCTTTTGCAGAAATACCCAGGCATATGCCACTTAATAAAATAATAACATTCTGTAAAGGTACAAAGTGAGTGGGAAAAACAGAGAGCCTATGTAAGATGACGCTGTGTGAATGATCAGGAGGAGGTCGAGTGAGTACAATCCGCCCGTTGTGTTAATAAGATTTTGAGCAATCAAGGAAATGTGCTATGATCTTTAATTTAAAGGCTATTATGTGCTCTCTGGGCTAAGGTCTGCTTCGCTACAAAAAAGGACAACGTACATCACTGTGGTAGCATGGGCTTCATATTCACGGTCTTTCTCACGTGTAGTGGTATGGTTCATTTCAGCTCGAAGCACTGTGTCTCCTTATGATGTGAAGTTGTGCACTCTAGTTGTCTGGTGCTGTTCAGGGAGATTAAAATGGACTACGAGTTGGGCACAGAAAAGGACTAGAGATGAGAAAGTTTTCCTAGTTAATTCAAAGGAGGAACAATTCCTGGTTCAATTTGATTTGTACACCACCCCTCCCACCCCTCAAATGACAGCTAAACGAAGATTTGTAAGGGTGTAATCGTCTGGAGAGGCCAGTGTTTAAAGTCCAAGTTTAGCTGTGCGTAACCAAAGACAGCTTATCATTTCTGACATGCTGCTGTGGGAAGCAGGCCCCTTTAGGGTACTTGTCACTGGGAAAAGTGTCATGTTAAAGGAAATATGAACATAGGGACTGAAAGGCACACCAGAAAATACTGGAAGGGAAGAGCCCTATATGGTAAGAATTTACTGAAAGATTTGGTTATTCAGAAACTAAAGGGTTTTGGTTTTGGTTTTGTTTGTTTTTTTGTTTTTTTGTTGTTGTTTGGTTTGGTTGCTTTTTTTTTTTTTTTTTTTTTTTTTTTTTCAGATAAGGTTTCTCTGTCCCGCTGTCCTGGAATTCACCCTGTAGACCAGGCTGGCTTTGAACTCACAGAGATCTGCCTGCCTCTGTCTTTCTCTTAAGTGTTGGGATCAAGGCACGTTCCACCACTGTCCGGCAACAAAGACATATTTTGCTAAGAGGAAAGTGTTTCTTCAATTTATTTTGTACAGAATGAAAGAACTCATAATAATAAAGACGTAGGTACATTTCCTCCTAGATATAAAAAAATTTGTGGGAGAATTGACAGAAAAATAACATTTTAAATGACAAAGGGTCTTAGGGCCATGGTTTTGTTTGCTTTTGTGTTTCTTTCCTTTTTCCTCTTATCTTTTCCTTGGCAAAATCTCATACACCTCTGGCTGGCCTGGTATGTGCTGTCAAGCTGTGATGTTGAATTTCTGATCTCTTGTCTCCATCCACCTCCTGGGTGCTGGGATTACCGCGGTGTACTGGTACCAGGGAGTGACCCACGCTTGGTCACCTTGCACATGCTAGGTAAGCATTCGGCTGACTGGGCTGCATCCCTGGCTTTTGGGTCCATTTTTGCTTTAATCTTTGTGAGTTCTATGGTTCTACAATGACATCTACTTTACTCGACAGTGGGAAGACTGAAGCTGTGTGGGACTATGGGGTCCCTGGGTTCTACCAGCTCCAGGAAAACAAGGGGTTCCTTTTGCTTCCATGATGTTGTAAGAAGAGAATCCTTACACCATCTATCGTTGCCACCAACAATATACTTTAAACATCACTGGGTTTAGCTAAGCTCAGTGTAATTTTAGCGCATGTTTTTACTGCGCAGGTTCTGGGGCCCAGCCTATAGGAAGGCAGGTATTTTTAGAGAACCTCCCTTCTAGTTCTAGGGGCCGTCCATTGTGGGTTTCCTTCATTTGCAGTTATGTAGTTGCAAAATTAACCCAAGGTATCTACTTGAGGTCTCCAGCAAGTCTGACTTGGATGGTTTGAATGGGAATGGGGTAGAACCCACTTTCACATCCCTAATTTGTGTTCTGAGCTTAGATCGGGTATTACATGCCTCTTGAGCTTCATGACCCCTACAAGATCATGAGCAATATAGTATTTAATTATGTCACTACATTTATTCTGGGGGATGCAAAAAGTAGAATCAGTCTCCTCCAGTAATTAGTGGCTCTCCCACTCAACCAATCCCAAGAGGTCAGCCTTAAGCACATAGGAGCAACACGAAGATCTCAGTAAGACATATGAAGGAGGGAGAAAGACATGAGAAGACATAGAGAAGAGGGAAGGGGAGGGGAGGGATGATGTAAATAAAGCACCCATATATGAAACTCTCAAAATTAAATAAACTGAGTTTGTCCCCCTTCCCCTTTTACATGTAGACACCTGATGTCCCTACATCGCTTGTTGAAAGGACATTCTTTCCTTTCCTTACTGAGTGATCCTGACTTCCTTGTGAAAATGGATTTTTACATGCACATGAGGGCTAGCCTGTGTTGTATTCCACTGACCTGTGCATCTAACTTTTTGCCAGTGTCCTCCAGTTTTGATAACAGCATCTATGGAACAAGTTTGAAGTCAGGAAGTAGGAACCCCATAGCACTGTTCTCAACAAGATGGTCTTGTTGATTGGGTCCCTGAGATTCTAATGGATGTCAGCATGACATGCTCTGTTTTTATACAAAACATCACTGGGATTTTGACAGCAATTAACACTGAATGTGAAGATCACCTTGGGCAGTACTGACACCTTAGCGATATTGTCTCCTACTTTGTTAACATGGGAGGTCTTGATATACATGAAGTGGTTATAATGGCAATCAAATGGGTGTGTCCTTTACCTCACATTTTGTGAGATAAGACACCAAAAATCTACTTTTAGTTACTATCCCAGGTAGAATTTAAATTATTAACTTTCTGCCTCTGGGTTATTTTGCTTAGCATCTCTCTCTCTCTCTCTCTCTCTCTCTCTCTCTCTCTCTCTCTCTCTCGTGACAAATGGCATATGATCATTCTGCAAAGCCAGATAACAATCCATTCTATATATGTGCTGAACTTTGTCTAGTCATCTGTCAGTTGCTTCTGCATCGTAAAGTTTATGATTGTTGCTGCACTGAACATGGGTGTGCAGCTCTCTAATGAACATGGGTGTGTGGCTGTCTATCACGTAGGATCTTTCCTTTAGGTAGATGCCCCAAAGGATTCCTGACTCATACAGTAGTTCCATTTTTTTTTAAAATTGTTTTTATATACTTTTAGTTTCAACATATTTGTGTACTTAGAGCTCCCGAGTCTCTTATAGGCAGCCGACAGTTGGACTATTCTCCCCCTGTGGTCTGTTTTCTCTAAGATGGGCTATTTTCATTGCTTCATATTATACGTAACTTCCTTTTCTATTTAGCTCACTTTTGTAGGGCAATATTTTAATTCTCTTCTTATTTCTTCTTGTATACATTCTATACATATTTATCATGGTTACTGTGGAGATAATATGTAATATCCTAAGGTTATAAGACCTTACCTGGAATTTTCATCATATTGGCTTTGATGGTGCACAAAGTCACCGGTTCATTATAGAAACATCCTCATCTGTTGATATCAAAAACTGGATTTCTATACATCATGTGTCCAATACCATCAACTGATAATTTTAAGGCATTTAAGGTTTCTTCAGTAGAGAATTAAATATGGTGTTATAAACTTTACCTATAGAAATGCTAGCTTCTATAACTACTGTGAAGGAAGTTATTTGTTTTTGACTGAAATCTGTTTCAAATTAACCAACAGTATACTCACCAAACCTTTTCTAGTGTGATTATTTTCTGAGTATGAGAAGGTATCTCTTACATTCCTCTCTCTCTCTCTCTCTCTCTCTCTCTCTCTCTCTCTCTCTCTGTTTACACACACCTATGTGTAAACATTTTCTGAAGCCAGGAGCTTCTTCTCTACCCACCATTCATCCCCGTTCCCTGTCTGCACCACTGGAGTTACAGGTGCATGTGCAGCTCTGTTTATCTTTTAAGGGGGTGATGGGGAATCCAACTCTGGTCCTTCTGCTTTCACAGCAGGCATTCCTAACCACTGAGCCATCCCACCAGTCCCTACCTCTGTTTTCCCCTTGTTCATAGTGCTAGGAGTCAACCCAGGGCTCATTAATGCTAGGGAAGCCCTCTGTCTACGACTGAGCTGACCTCCCCAGCCCATTTCTCATATTTTTAGAATTACTAATTCCAGAGACTCAAAGATCTTTCTTACCCACTTGCCTCACTTCTCTCTCACTGTGATAACATTTGACCCCCTGCTCCGCCCTCTGATTCCCAAGAAGCAGGAAGGAGAGGGCCCTGGTCCTGGAAAGGCTTGATGCAGCAATGCAGGAGATTATCAGAACAGAGAAGTGGGAGGGGGTTGATTGGGGAATGGGCGGAGGGAAGAGGGCTTATGGGACTTATGGTGAGGGGGGAACCAGGAAAGAGTAAATCATTTGGAATGTAAACAAAGAATATAGAAAATAAAAAAAAAGAATATGAACAATGCATAATACTGTTTTGTATAAACACATCTATAAAATTAGCTATCATTTAAAATCAATATCTTCTATAGCTTCCTAGTATTGCAAGGCCATTATGATTTTTTTTATTACTTTTAGATTTAATTTTATGAATATATCTCTTGTACTTATAGTATACATTAAAAGAAATTAGGATTTATATGCAGTTTCCGGGTTTTCACATTTTAAACCATATTTTCCCATGAAAATTACTGTAGTCATCTTACCTGTAGAGCTTTTCTAAAGAATATATCTATAAATAGAACCAAGGGCCCATAGAATACGTGTATTTTTAATTTGACATGATTTTGCCTAATTTCCCTGCGTGAAGATTTGCATCTCTGAGAAGCCTGTAAATATTTTTATTTTCCCATATTCACAGCAATGTGAAATGTGAGGATTTTTTTTTTTAGATGAAATCAAGATCCCACTGCTTCATTAACATTTTCCCAGCTAAGTGAGGGGGATTCTCTCTGGAGTCTTGAGTTGTGTATGGAGTGTAAACAGGATGGAGGGAAAGAGCCCTGTCCACAGACATCATTTTCAGTAACACTTAAGAGCAGAGGCCCTGGGGTCGACCTGTCCCATTGACGTTTCTGCTTATGTCTCTATTTCCAATGTGGCGACAGACTCAATACGATGGTTAGAGCTAACTACCGATTTGGCAGGATCTAGACTCACCTGGGAGACGGGCCTCTGGGCGTGGCTGAGGGGGATTGTTTTTATTATGCTAATAGAAACGGGGCAATCTTCTCTCTCTGGGTGCCTCCATTTCCTACATGAGGAATCCTGGACTGTAGGAAACGGAGACAGAGCTGAGCACCTGCATTATCTCTAGCCGCTTTGTAGCCATCCTCTGCAGCCAGGCAGGACTCCCAGGAGCAGGATGAATTACACCAACACACCCACAAACCCTCAACCCCAAATTTATCCTGCCTGCAAGAAGTGCAGGGGCAAAGGCGGAGTAGAGACTGAGGGAATGGACTACTAATAACTGGCCCAACTTGAGACCCATCCCATGGACAAGAACCAATTCTGTAGACAGGAGCCTAGCATAACTGTCCTCTACCCAGCATCTGACTGAAGCAAATGCAGATTTTTTTTTTTTATTTTTTGAGTCAGGGTTTCTCTTTGTAGCACTGGCTGTCCTGGAACTCACTCTGTAGACCAGGCTGGCCTCAAACTCAGAGATCCACCTGCCTCTGCCTCCCAAGTGCGCCACATCGCCCGGCTACAAAATGATTTACTAAGATGAAAGAAGGGGTCAAAATGGTGTCGGGAAGGACGATATGAACGCTTGTTCTTCTTTTACATTTCTATGCTCAGCTGGGTATTTTGATTTCTGTTGTGTTTCTCTGTATAAAACATTTTCCCATTTTACCATCTTGTCATTTAAAAAATCGTCTTGATTCATTTCAAATGACATTAATCATGAAGAGTGTTGCGGCACAATGCAGTGCATTTGAGATTCTCAGAGAACAAATGAAAAATAAAGTGCACTAAAAATACAGAATAAACACACTTAATATTGAAAATATTTAATGTGTCTAATAAAATTTTCAGGAGAAGAGAACATGAAGAGATTTAAAAAAGAGAATTTTTTTTTAGGATTAAAAACAATATTTTTGGCAACTAGAGCTTTGCCTTATTGATGTTCAGGTGCAATTTCTAGGACAAAAAAAATAGAAAATCAAAATAACAAACAAAACCCAAGATATTTCTTAAGAGAAGATATACAAATGGCCAAAGAGTATACAAAAAAAAATGTTAAACAAAACGAATCACTGGAGAAATTCAGATCAAAGCCACAGTGAGATACTGCCTAATGTGACTATAGGTATCTATATAATGGTAGTTCTGGGGGGTGGGTGAGGTCGAAGTCAGAGATATGACCATCCTGAACACTCGGTGGCCAAACAATCTAGCCCTAAATAGCCAGCCTCAGATTCAATAGTAGAACATGTCTCAGAAAGTAGTGGTGGAAATCTAGAGAGAAAGATGCCTGTCTCTGGCTACCACACACATAGGTGATCACTCTACACACATAGGAACAGGTACAAAATACACTCACTCACATACACATACACATACACATACACATACACATACACATACACACACACACACACTCACACACACACTCACACACACACACACACACTCACACACACACACACACACACACACGAGGTAATAATTTTTTCAAATAAAACATAAATTTAGAAATAATGAATAAAAATTGAAAAGAAAGGAAGAAAGGGCTGGAGAGATGGCTCAAGCCACTAAGAGCTAGGCTCATAACCCAAAATGGCAAAATTTAGAAAAGAAAAAAAACAAACCCTTAGGATAAAGATATGGCTTGCATATGAAGCTGGAAAAATTAACATAAAGCCATGCCTGAACACCCTCTGGCTATGGACTTGAAATGCCTCTCACAGTATCATGGTTCGGACGTGTGTTCCCCAGCTGCTGATGCTGTTTTGGGAGGCCCAGGGGCTCGAAGAGTCAGAGCCTGGCTGGTTGAAGGAGGTCACTGAAAGTGAGCCTCTGAAGGAGAACCCCAGTTCTCCTTGTACACTACCCGCTTCCTGACTGTTGTGATGTGCATAGCCTCGCTGTTCTGCACTGAGCTGGACCACCCAGGTTTCTCCCTCTTTATAAACTGATACTCTCTTAAGCCATGAGCCTGGAATAAATCTTTCTTCATTAAGTTGTTTTTTTTTAATCTATTTTGATTAAAGATATGAAAAGTAACTCCCTGTGGGAGGGAGAGGGAATCCAAACTCTGCTAATCTCATTGGTTTTTGCTTTCTAAGTCTTTATTGGCTTAGGTTTTTCTTTTTCCTCGATGAAAGATATAGTTTGAGAATTATTTGAGGGGGAGGTCTCAGTGGCTAAAGCACTTGCTGTACAGGAACGAGGACTGGAGGCTTAGAACCCTGAAATCCATGTAAGAGTCGGTGGCTATGGATGCCCACTTGCCATTTCAGCCTTGGAAGGTGCAGGCCTGGGGTACCATAGCAAGACAGGCAGACGGGCAAGCTCGTGTTCGATTGAGAGACTCTGCCTCAGTGGGTGATGTGGGACAGCCACTGCGCATTCTTGACATCAGATTGGCCCTCATCTAAATGCACCCCAACAGCCGCACACTTACAACAAACGTGAAAATAGAAAAAGGTAATTTTGAATGGATTCTTGTGGCAATTTTTTTTGAATGACAGTGTAGCAGAATATTAAGTTCTAAATGGCCCATTCCTTTCCCTTATTACTAGAGTTGTTAATGCATGGACTTGTGGCCTTGACTAGACAGGAAGTCCCTTGTCAATGAATTCGACCTTCGTTGAAGGTAAAATATATCAAAGTTTCTTTGGTTTTTTGTTTGTTTGTTTGTTTTTGGTGTTTTTGGTGGTTTTTTTGTTTTGTTTTGTTTTGTTTTTTCGAAACAGGGTTTCCCTGTGTAGCCTTGGCTGTCCTGGAACTCACTCTGTAGACCAGTCAAAGTTTTAACTAACTTAGAATATTATCTTTTTAATGTATGACAATAATAGCAAAAGGTGACTAAGAATAAAATCCACAGTCACATAAGATCTTTGTGAAGAAACTTATAAAATATCCTCAGAAAGATCTGTGAACTGTCATCCATACTCTATGTCCATGGATATTCATATACGTATATATGACCATAGGTACCCGTGTGTATGCATTATAAAGGTATATGTGGTTGGTGCATTTCTTCCTATGCCCATCAATGTCTCGGCATTCCCTTTAAGAAAATGTGGCAAGCTCATCTTATAATTAGAAGGGAATCAGGAAAGGCCAAAAATAAGGCAATTTTGAAGGATAGAAAGAAAGTGAAGGCTTTTCCTCCCTGTAAACATATGGAAAATCATATAATGAAGAGAGTGTGACGTTGGTAAGAGGCTAGAATAGGAAACGCGTGGACCAGAATAAGAAACTCCTGTTAATTTATGGTCTGTTCTAGCAGTTAGCTTTCTTTCTCCATTTAAAAGTTAGCTTTGCGAGTTCCCTGGGAGTGAACTTTATTTTATACTTACTTTTCTTTGTCCATGTCTTTCTTCATCACTATAGATGCTGGCTTTCCCATCCTCGCTCCTTACCTCCAATCTAGAATCAGCTCTTAACATGTGTTTGGGGGAACCTGGCATGAGAAACGTTCCAACGGGAATGTCTAACCTTCTGCCTTCTCTGGGGCACACTGGACAATGAATTGTCTCAGGCTGCACATCACAGGCTCAGGACAGTGAGCTGCTTGGTTTCTGGTAATTAGACTGTTAGGACATGGCCTCCTTTAGGGGTTTGACCCATGAACTCAGTACAGTGTCTCCTGATTCTCCGCCTCAGGGTCTCAGCCTCCACCCGCCTTTAGAAACTGCATCTTTAGTCGCCACCACTCACTTTCCAGCAAGAATCCAACAGGCCACAGGAGGGCCAAGGAAAAGAAACAGCAGGCTTTGTGGAGTATTTGAATCACTGGGGCAAGATCGAACCTGAGTTGATGGAGCCATCTTGAACAGCAAGTCGTTGAGACTGCTGTCCACTCTCTCTGGAGTTTCTGCCCAGTGAAACGAGAGAGATCAGGAATTCATATCTATGCTATAAAAATTTTTTTTTTGTAAAAACGTCTAATTTGAGTCCTCAAACTGGAGAGTCTATGGAATTCTAAGCAAACTCAGTAAATCATTCTCGGTGTCTTTGCATATGAAAGTGAGCTCTGAGAGGAAAAGGTTCTTGTTTACATGTGTCCTCCCAGCTCCTGCCTGTCCATGCCTGGCCTAGAAACCCATGCATCCATTCTTCCACGGAAAGACTGCGTGCGGTGCTTTCTTAAGTTCTGCGGGATCCAAATCAAGGGATGAGTCCACTATTGTGTTGGGAGGCTTGTGATAACATTGCATTTTAGAGAGTTCCACCAGCAAATTTTGCATGTGAGAAGTCCCAGCCTGTCATCAAACCCAACTACAAACCATCAAATATGATAGAACCTAAATGCACTCCAATAGTTTAGATGGAAGCTTCTGCTCTTCCTCAGAGCAGCTTTTGATACATGACCATTGTACAATGAGATTTCGTTTTATGTGCTTGTGTGTGTCCATGCGTGTGTCTGGAGAAGTCAGAAGTCAACGTCCAATAGCTCACTCTATTTATTTATTTTTATTTGTTTTTTAGGCAGGATCTCTCACTGACCCTTGAGCTTGCTGATTCAGTTAGACAAGCTAGTCAGTGAGCTCTGGGGAGCCATGGGACCTCACGCCGTTGTTGTGGTGATGGACATGGACCTGGCTTTTATGTGGGTGCTTGTGATCAGAACTCAGGTCCCCAGGCTTGCAGGGCAAGCACTTTACCCACTGACCTGTTTCCCTAGCCTCAATTTGTTTTCTTAGTCTTCTCCTCTGCAGCATGGTCTTTATGATAATTATGCTATAGGTTTCTGTGTTATATGACATCATATATTTAATAAAAAGACCAAGGGCAGAGGTAGATGCTTGGTAAATCTCTCTCTCTCTTTCTAGGTAACTGACTTTCTCCCATATGCCAGGCTTGAAATTATACAATTCTAACCATGCTGAGGGGGAAATTAGTATTATAAACTGCAGAATATGGTTCATCACTAGAAAACCAATGCTGCAAGTATCTGTCCGGAAGCAGCAAAAAGCTACCAGGGGCCTCCAATTCCAATGTATTTTGACTTGAGGTCTAAGTCATCTTTCTTGAAGATGTCTAAATGTCCACGTGAAAGTCACCACAGGCAGACCGCTTCTCTACACTGCCAAAGGACGCTTCCATTTTCGGTAAATGGGATCTCCAAGGAGCCCAATTCAAGGAACATCGTGAATGGATGTCAGGACGTAAGGATCAACTGAACACACTGTTGGTTTGAACCCTCTCCCGGTAACTTCCAGAGTCAGTAGATTTGGAGACGACATCCAACACATGATCTAACAATGCAGAAATCCCACCCCCATCCCCCCACCCCCCCAAAAAAATCAGAAGTGGCATTGGGCTGCAGGAGCCTTGTTATAGGGTACTTACAGTGGGAGCTCCGGGTGAGCTGAGGACACTTCTTGTTGCTAGGAGACAAGTATTTCCCTTTCTTGGTGAAGGATGCTAATGAAGACATTACAAAGGCATTGTAACTTAGCATTTAGGAGCTCGTCAGCCTCTGACCCAGGCTAAGTGAACCTGCCTCGGTTTTCTCACCTGTAAAGTAGATTTTAATAAAAAGTACCTGCCCACACGGAGCTGTTATAAGAATTAAACATTGTAATATTGCAATGGTTTAGCACCGGGTCCAGCCTCTAGTCTAAACACGGTATCTCAGTTTACCAAGGAAATAACCGAGGACTCCGGAACCTGCCCTGACCCCCCATAGAAGCCCACAGTTTTGGAAATCCACGCGAAGCTTTCAGCCTCTGATGGCAAAGGGAGCTAGCTAGCTTTTCTTCACATCTTCAAAACAGATGGGCTTAATTTCTTCCCCTGCTAAAGATTGTGAGACTATTTCTAGATACATATGAAAACAGCCAACCGCAGAATGGCCTTAAATTCATGTTGCTCGCTCAGTGATTTATGCAAGTTAAATGCTTGTAGCTGGAAGAGAAAGCAAATTTAGATTAAATTCTGTATTGTCAAAAAAAAAAAAAAAGCCGGAAGTCCTTCTTGTATGCTTGGTCCACGTGGAGAGAGCTGAGAGCAAGAAAGCGCTCCATCTGAGGAGATGAATGACCTCACAGCAGGCCCAGGTCTCTGCTGAGTACGTTACCTTTTCTAATTAGGAGTCATAAAAGAATGTGTCTTTTTTTTCCTCTCTTTTTGATTCTCTGATTTAAAATGCTCCACTCTCCGTACCGAATGTAATTTGGCGTAAGTCGAATTAGACGAGTTACCTTGTCTGTCTAAGCTGATCTCACCCAAGCATTGATTTAAAACAGCACCCAAAGAGGAAGAGAAAATAAATCTGCCGTGTACGTACGTACGTGTGAGCCGCGTGGCTCGGAGAGAGAGAGAGCAACTGAAGTCACGTAATTGTCAGCCAAAAAGCAACAGAACTGTTCAAAGGGCTTCTCACCACCACCAAATTACAGTCTGTCCAAACAGAGAAAATTCAATTACACTGCTGATAAATTAAACCTCTACCACTGGCAAGATCGCTCTGCCCTAAAGGAAGTTGTGCTCTGAGGAAATAAGCAGCTTCGATAATATGACAGCCGGATCCAGCTCTAAACTTACACAGCTATGCAGAGAGGGCATCCTCCTTTCTCCCCCCCTGCTCCCACCTCCCTCAGAGAGAGTGAAATTGGCACCAGCGGGTTGGTTTTGAATCATGGCTGGCGGCAGCCCTGGCTCTGTAGAGGGTGATGGTGTATCTATCATTTCCAAACAGTGTTTACAAGTTTGTCGTGTGAACTTTCAGGAGGTCACATTGCTAGTGTGATATTAGGGAATGTGTTCGAAGGTTTTTTCAAACTGACAAATGGCCATCCACCCTGCCGTTCTTTATAGGCTTGAAGTGCTCTCGTTAAGAGTCCAGTTCTTCTGGGCTAGCCTAGGACAGGGCTGGGCAAACATTCCTGTAAAGGGAAAGATAGTAACTAGTTCAGGCATTAAGCATTGGGTAGGGGTTGGGGTGGGGTGGGGTGGGGCTTTTGGTCCCTCTTGCAGCTACTGGGCCTGCCACTGTAGCATATGAAAAACCATCATACACAATGTGTAAATGGATGGCCGTGGCTACGTCCCCACAAAAGTACTTAAAGAAAGAAGCAGCCTGCTGTGACTGGTGTGGGTAAGCAATTTTAAGATGGAGCCACAGTGCAAAATCAACAAAAGGAGGACTACTTATTTAGAGGAGAACAGAGGGAAAGCATCACTTTTCATTTCTTAGAAACAAATGCTGACAAGGCAGGAGGACAGCGGACACTACTGCGCCCGGAAATCCCAGGTCTCTATAACCGGCAAAGACAGCTCTCCCTTGAGGGAAGAGAGTCAAATGTGCTCAGATCTGCAGACGTCCAGAAAATATGGCACCGAAGACCTCAAAAGGCTTAAAGAATTACTTCAGTCCTATAATGATTACGTCACAGCTAACGCCCAAGGAAAGGAAGTAACAATCATAAATATGAAAATGTAAAAAGTAGAAGTTGTGGGTATTATTTTTTTCTATATTCTTTGTTTACATTCCAAATGCTTTCCCCTTTCCTGGTTTCCCCCTCCCCATATGTCCCATAAGCCCTCTTCCCTCTGCCCATTCCTCAATCATCCCCTTCCCACTTCTCTGTCCTGGTAATCCCCTACAGTGCTGGATCAAGCCTTTCCAAGACAGGGCCCTCTCCTTCCTTCTTCTTGGGAACCATTTGATATGCTAATTGTGTCTTGAGTATTCAGAGCTTCTGGGCTAATTAATATCCACTTATCAGTGATTGCATTCCATGTGTATTCTTTTGTGATTGGGTTACCTCATTTAGGATGATATTTTCCAGTTCCAACCATTTGCCTAAGAATTTCATGAATTCATTGTTTTTAATTGCTGAATAGTATTCCATTGTGTAAATATACCACATTTTCTGTATCCATTCCTTCATTGAGGGACATCTGGGTTCTTTCCAGCTTCTGGCTATTATATATAAGGCTGCTATGAACATAGTGGAGCATGTGTTCTTATTACATGCCAGGGAATCCTCTGTGTATATGCCCAGGAGTGGTATAGCAGGGTCCTCTGAAAGTGTCATACCCAGTTTTCTGAGGAACCACCAGACTGATTTCCAGAGCGGTTGTACCATCTTGTAATCCCACCAGCAGTGGAGGAGTGCTCCTCTTTCTCCACATCCTCACCAACACCTACTGTCTCCTGAGTTTTTAACCTTAGACATTCTGACTGGTGTGAGGTGAAATCTCAGGGTTGTTTTGATTTGCATTTCCCTAATGACTAATGATGTTGAACATTTCTTAAGATACTTCTCAGCCATCTGAATTTCTTCAGGTGAAAATTCTTTATGTAGCTCTGTACCCCATTTTTAAAATAGGGTTATTTGGTTCTCTGGGGTCTAACTTCTTGAGTTCTTTGTATATATTGGATATTAAACCTCTGTCGGATGTAGGGTTGGTGAAGATCTTTTCCCAGTTTGTTGGTTGCTGTTTTGTCCTTTTGATGTGTCCTTTGCATTACAGAAACTTTGTAATTTGAGATCCCATTTGTCAATTCTTGATCTTAGAGCATAAGCTATTGGTGTTCTGTTCAGGAACTTTTCCCCTGTGCCCATGTCCTCAAGGGTCTTCCCTAGTTTCTTTTCAGTGTGTCTGGTTTTATGTGGATGTCCTTGATCCACTTGGAGTTGAGCTTAGTATGAGGAGATAAAAATGGATCAATTTGCATTCTTCTGCATGTTGACCTCCAATTGAATCAGCACCATTTCTTGAAAAGGCTATCTTTTTTCACTGGATGTTTTGAGCTCCTTTGTTGAAGATCAAGTGACCATAGATGTCATAGGGTTCATTTCTGGGTCTTCAATCATATTCCATTGATCCACTTGCCTGTCACTGTACCAATACCATGCAGTTTTTAACACTATTGCTTTGTAGTATTGCTTGAGGTCTGGGATACTGATTCGCCCAGATGTTCTTTTACTGTTGAGAATAGTTTTAGCTATCCTGGGTTTTTTATTATTCCAGATGAATTTGAGAATTGCTGTTTCTACTTCTATGAAGAACTGAGTTGGGATTTTGATGAGGATTGCATTGAATCTGTATATTGCTTTTGGCAAGATGACCATTTTTACTATATTAGTCCTGCCAATCCAAGAGCATGAAAGATTTTTCCATTTTCTGAGGTCTTCTTCGATTTCCTTCTTTAGAGACCTGAAGTTCTTGTCATACAGATCTTTCATTTATTTGGTTAGAGTTACACCAAGATACTTTATATTGTTTGTGGCTATTGTGAAGGGTGTTATTTCCCTAACTTCTTTCTCAGCCTGCTTATCCTTTGAGTATAGGAAGGCTACTGATTTGCTTGAGTTGAGTTTTTTTAAATTTTTTATTTGATATATTAATTTACATTTCATATGATTTCCCACTTTCCAGGGTCCCCCCTCCCTGCAAGTCCCATAAACCCTCTTCCCTCCCCCTGTTCCCCTTGAGTTGAGTTTATAACCAGCCACTTTGCTGAAGCTGTTCATCAGCTGTAGGAGTTCTTTGGTGGAGTTTTTTGGGGTCACTTAAGTATACTATCATATCATCTGCAAATAGTGATAATTTGACTTCTTCCTTTCCAATTTGTATCCCTTTGACCTCCTATGTTGTCTAATTGCTCTAGCTAGAACTTCAAGTACTACATTGAAAAGATATGGAGAGAGAGGGCAGCCTTGTATAGTCCCTGATTTTAGTGGGATTGCTTCAAGTTTCTCTCCATTTACTTTGATGTTGGCTACCAGTTTGCTGTATATTGCCTTTACTATGTTTAGGTATGGACCTTGAATTCCTGTTCTTTCCAAGACTTTTAGCATGAAAAGATGCTGAATTTTGTCAAATACTTTTTCAGCATCTAATGAAATGACCATGTGGTGTTTTTGTCTTTGAGTTAAGTCATGGGTATTATAATAAATGACATATTACAGTAGCCACTTGAATTCATTTATATGAAAGAATATAAATTCTTTTTTTAAAGATTCATTTATTTTATGTATATGAGTACACTGTAGCTGTCTTCAGACACACCAGAAGAGGGCACCAGATCCCATTACAGATGGTTGTGAGCCACCATGTGGGTCCTGTGAATTGAACTCACGGCCTCTGGAAGAGCAGTCAGTGCTCTTAACCACTGAGCCATCTCTCCAACTCAGAATATAAATTCTTTAATAGAGAAACATTAATAATACCCTAAGTTTAAAACAATTTTAGGATACTCTTGTCCTTTGAGTCATTGGTGGTGCTTTAAATATGCTTGGCCCAGGGAGTAGCTCTATTAGGAGGTATGACCTTGTAGGATAGGTGTGGATTTGTTGGAGGAAGTGTGTCACTGAGGGGGTGAGCTTGGAGGTTCCCCTCCTGGTTGCCTTCTGATCAAGATATAAAACTTTCAGCTCCTTCTTCAGCACTTTGTGTGTCAGGTCACTGCTGTACTTCACACCATGATGAAAATGGACTGAACCCCTGAAACTATAAGCCAAGCCCAATCAAATGTTGTCCCTTATAAGAGTTGCCTTGTTCATGGTGTCTCTTTACAGAAATGGAACCCCAAACTAAGGTACCATTCATTATCTCTGATTCTTACAATCCACCCTCTGGACACATCAGAACTGAGGCATGTGTGAACTTTCAAGGACTGTGGTAGCATGCACAAGACCTGTGCAAATTCAAGTCGGATGGGTCCGAGCACTGAGAGAAGGAAGTGAACATAACAAAGCAGCCATCTGCAATTGATACCTGCTTGCAAAAGAAAAATTAGTTTCTTCAACAGAATTTCATTGGTTGTATCAACTATACTTCAGGGTAGGCCCCATGTCTAGTAGTCAACATAAAACACACTGAATGGTATTTTTGTAGACTTTTGCTCTGACTTCAGTGACCCTCTTCCAGATACTAGCCTCCACTTCTATGTTCCCACAAATAGTGCCAGTGACCAAACATTCAAAACATGAGACTGTTGGTAAAGTTCATATCTGAATCACAACCCCTACACACACACACACACACACACACACACACACACTCAAGCACACATGCATGCAAGCATACATGTACACACACATATACACACAAATACAAAATTTTGAAATCTAGATATTGTTAGCAATCATTGAAATAGGCAGAACAGAAAATACTTATAAGGAAACATATATTATCTACAGGCCAATGAGAGAATGATGGATTAGTCAATACTACATTGGGATAACTGACTAGCCACCTAAGAGAAAAAACTCATAAAGGGTTCTGCCTCACAACACATTCAAAATAACCTACAGAAGGATTGAATACCCAGCTAAAATGAAAACATCACGAGAGAATTTAAGAAAACATCTTTTTAAGTTTGAGGTAGAGGGGAAGGGGGGCTTTCCAATATCTAAGTCAAGCAATGCTTTATTTTTTCATTTAGAAGTTGAGAGATTTGAATATATAAAGATACAAAGGTGCTGAATAAACAAGTGTTACAGTGAGGTAAAAATACTCAAATGAAAAATGTTCTGATGAATGTGAAAATTTTAAAGACAAAAGCCTACAAAAATAAAACAAGCCAAATCATTCATTAGTCAAACTTATTTTGCATAGATGTTGCCTCTGAATGTAGAACCAACTCATTCCTATATACAATTGAACTCTGATTTTATAAAATTATTACACATACACACTCACACACACTGAGAGAAAGAGAGAGAGAGAGAGAGAGAGAGAGAGAGAGAGAGAGAGGCAGATACATACACAGATACATGTATATACACATAATCTATAGCACATGGCTCAAGTATGTTTCTTTCCCTTTAACTGAGCATGCACAGTGCTCTAATGAAGCCTCACAGATTGTGAAAAAAGTAATTCAAGCTCCCAGAAGTTGATATAGAAAGGTTTTCTATATTAAAAAATAACTGTCCTGAATTTTTTTTTTGTCATAAACAATTTGGTAGGAATGAAACTCGAATACCATTTTCTGGACAGAGGTTTTTGTGAAGAGCATGCAATAAGTTATGGCTATAGAAATAGATGGCACAGATCTAGATAAGCAAAATACAAAAGAGGACAAGAGCCTTAGAGGTTTGTGATGCTCTGTCCAGCAGGAGTCGAGATTATACCAGACGGGGCACAGCAAGCAAACCCAACTGAGTCTCTTCTTAGAGAAATAAAGGTGTGTGACGCATTTGATGATCTTGAATTGCACATACAGAGAGAGGGCTTTAGTCTTCTTCCATTTGGCTTTATAAGCATGCCTTGGGTCTAGAGTGGTTAGGGAGCTGGTATTATTTGATATCCATATGCATCCTGGAAATAAACCTTCAACGTTGGTAACAATCTACAACCTTGCAGAATTTCTTGTACATACATATAAGACACACACACACACACACACACACACACACACACAATACCATTGCCTACAACTGGAAGTCTTTGCAGTGAGGTGTGGTTCTTGGTTTACTCCACATAGTGAAGTTGCCCATAATCTCCATTTCATTCCTAGTAGATTGTCTATATTGTCTAACTTTTCTGTAATGACCTTATAAAATTTATGGAATAGAAAAACAATAAAAAGTACTTTGGAATTAAATTTAATTTACAGGCAAATTAATTTTATACATGAACAACAATGCTTTTCAAGCAATTGGGTAATGTGCATACATAAGCTTTGAAATTATTCATACTCTGACTCCATTATTGTACCTTGGGGAACTGGCCCTAAAACCATTGTCTTCAATGCACAAAAATTTCTCTGTAGAAAGTCTTTTGTCAAAGCTTTATTTACAACAGGTCAGAATTGAGATCATTATTATCTAAGTTTGAAAATGCCATCTCTTACAATATTATAGACTAAAAGGTAAAGTATACAAGTGTTTGTAATAATGAGGAAAAACATTTGTAGAAAAGAGGCAAACTGCTTTTACAGGTAAGTATTATCTTCATGATGAAATATAAGTAAACTGTATACCTAATTCTTTTACATTTGAAACATTTATTTTGTGTGCCGATTTGTGACACAGTACACAGAGATCAGAGGACAAATTAGAGGAGCTGGTGTTTTCTTCTACCATGTGTATACAGAGGATGAAACTCAGGTTGTCTTGGTAACAAGTACCTTTACCCATTGAGCTATCTCACAGGCCTCAAACTATCTGTTTAAAGAACAAAAACATGAAGGAGTAAAAACAGCAGGGATGCAACTTGGTTGATAGAGCACTTGCTTCCCTGGCCATGGGCCTTGGGTTTGATCCCCAGTAGCCTGCTATGATGGCATAAGTTTGTAAGGACAACCCTCAATACATAAAGGTAGCAATGCCAGACTGTTTTTGGCAACATCAAAGTTCTAGGCCAAGATGGGCGATATAAAAGTCTAAGGGGAGAAGGAAGAGGAGGAGGAGGAGGAGGAGGAGGAGGAGGAAGAGGGGGAGGTCGAGGAGGAGGAGGAGGAGGAGGAGGAGGAGGAGGAGGAGGAGGACAAGGAGGAGGACCAGGATAAGAGAAGGAAGGAGAAGGAAAAGAAGGGGAAGGAGAGGAAGGGGAAGGGGAAGGGGAGGAAAGGGAGAAGGGGAAGCATCATCATCATCATCATCAGCAGCAGCAGTATAAGTATCACCCCTGTCACTATTTCACAGCGAGTAAATATGTTTTTTCCATCCTCATGGTGAGAATAGACAAGGCTTGCGATAGTCGGTCTGCGATATGTGCAGACCAAGTACAAGTGTCTGTCCAGAGAGAGAGAGGTCATGCACAATTCACCAACCCTTGCAATTGTTCTAGTTCCCTGTCCATTGCTGTGCGAAACATCACAACTTGAAGCTGCTTGTGGAAGGGAAGGGTTTATTTGGCTTACAGGTTACAGTTCATCAAGGAAAGCCAAGGCCGGAGCTGCAGCAGAGACCCCAGAAGAGCAGTGCTCACAAGCCTGATCCCTATGGCTAGATCAGCAGGATTTCATATAGCATGTAGGTCCCGCTGTAGGTAAGGTGTGTAGTGCTGTCAAGAGTGGGGCAGGCCCTCCCACATCAATCATTAATCAAGAAAACACCCACAAACTTGCCCAAAGGGCTAATCAACTGGAGGAAAATTTTCAGTTGAGATTGCCTCTTCCCAGGTGACTTTGGTTTGGTATCAAATTGACAAAAGTAACACAATTGACCCCTGCTCTGCTTGGCACACAAATGGATCACTAGTCAACTATAACTTTTCTTCGTTTGCTCCCTAAGTCCTGTTGACATTAAGATCAAACACAGTATAACTTTAAAAGTCCCACAGTCTTAAAAAAAAAAAAAAATTCAAACACTTTAAAAGTTCAATATCTTTTCAAAAAAAATATCTTGCCTTCTAACTCTGGGCTCCTATAAAATGAAAATAAAGTTAAACACTCCCCCCCCCCCCCGCCCCAGGAGGGAAGACCAAGGACACAGTGATAAGCAGACCAAAGCAAAAGCAAATTCCAATAGTGTCGATAGTATCTGACGTCTGGGACTCCCCACCTTCTGGACTCCAAAGGGCATGGGCGGTCAAAATCTCCAGCTCTGCCACCAACGTGTGCAGAGCTCATGCAGTAGGTTGGTTTAGCTTCCATAGACCTGGCAGCACTCCTGAGACAGGGTCTCCACTGCATCTTAGAATGCACTGTCGCCAACTTTTCCTGGCCTTCTCAGGGACTCCAACCCTGCCACATGGTGCCAAGCCTCTCCTCTCCATGAGACCTGCCATCCTGGAGTCTCTACTGCATCCGAGGCTGCAACTTTACCAGTGGCTTGTCCTGGCCAAACTCAGCTACTCTCCATGACCCTTTCATGTCTTCAAAAATCAGCACCGCGTTGTGGGAGATCCCAACAATTTATCAAGTTCAGCTGCCTGCCTGATGTGAGGCCTTAGGTTCCTGTGGCCTACAGTGTCTGTGTGATGTCTCTAGGGAAACCCTCCCTACAAGATTTTGCATCAGTGAGGCTGGGCTTTTATTAACCATGGCCGACCTTTCAGCCCTAGCTCACCAGCAACAATTGTCCCAGGAAAGCAAAGTTTGACCTCTACATATTCCTTTTTTTTTTTTTTTAAATTTATGTGAGTACATTTAGCTGTTTGCAGACACACCAGAAGAGGGCATCCAATCACATTTACAGATGGTTGTGAGCTACCATGTGGTTGCTGGGAATTCAACTCTGGACCTCTGGAAGAGCAGTCAGTCAGTGCTTTTAACTGCTGAGCCATCTCTCCAGCACTCCTTCTACATAGTCTTAGTCAAAATATTTCATGAGTGCTCTATAGACTCTTTGCTCTCCTCTGAAACCTCAAGCCATTGTCTGCATTTCTCCCAGCTTGTCTTTCAAATACTGAAACAGTTCTTCAATACTCAATGGTTTTTACATCTGAAAGTCCAAAAATCCTCTACTGCCCTCTCACTAATGGTCAGGTCTGTTACAGCAACACCCCACACTCTTTATTCTAATTTCTGTTTGAGTTTGCTGTCTATCTCTATGATAAATGCCTATTGTGTATCTCTCTGATAAATTCCACAACCAGATGCAAGTTGGGGAATAAAACAGTTTATTTGCCTTACAGGTTCTGAGATCCTGAGGGGCAGTGGTTACTGGCTTGTTTCTCATGGCTTTCTCAGATTTCATTATTATACAATCCAGGAACATCTGTCCAGAGGTGGCACCACCCACAATGGGCTGGTTCCTCCCACATGAATCATTAATCAAAACAATTCGACACAGTCATGCCCAAAGCCTCATCTGGTGGAGACAATTCTTTAACGGAAGCTCCCTCTTCTCCGTGGCTCTAGTATGTGTCAAGCTCTGCCTGGTTTATGCTACTTGTTGCTGTTCGTTGCTCTATGGGAATGAAAAGTAGGCAATGATGGGGAAAACACTTAGTAACAAGAAGTACATGGTCAACTTTGGTCTCAAAAATAGGCCAAGAGGTCAAGGGAAGACTTTTTAACAACATTGCCTAGCTCTTCAATTTGTCCCAGTATAAAACCTAGTTCCAGGGCCAGAATGCCACTCAACATATGGTTGAGCTCATATGGAATGGGGCAAGGAACAGCTTTTTAACTGAATTTGTTCTGAGACCTGTCCCCTTGGTACACTTGTGCTCCTCCCCCCCCCACATTTAGTTCAGTTCAGCAATATTTATTGAGCACAAATCCACTTTCTGAGTTTTGTCCCTTTTCTCAATAGGTAGATAAGTCACAGATAAGTTCAAGTCTTATAAGGTATTTTATCCCTGGCAGATATTTGATAACGTTAAGACACTCATTAGACTTTAGAAGCATGGCAATGCGAAATATTCTGTTCATTTTGCTTCTAGAATGAGTTCTTATCTTTTAGGGATATAGACCAAGGTATCTAAGGGTAGAATGTGATGCTGAGGAGGAGGTAAGACTTGATAAAATGACCACAAGCTGCTAATTGCTAAAACCTGAGGAAAGAAATGGGAAACTGTCCCATTCCTGCTTTAGGTGAGTTTGAGGACATGCATAATAGAATTGTATAGCTTTTTCATGGACATAGAAAAACCTAGATGGTGTCAAATAAAAATAAATGCCAGAGTGAATTGTGAAATAATGCGAATATTTGAAGATCTGCTCATGAATATTAGGGAACTTGACCTAGAATAGATATGAAGAAACCTTGAACTAGGGCTCCTCTGATGAAGGCCAGGTTATCTAAGCCGTGGAGACTACCTGAGTCTAGATCCCTATGTGTCAGAGAGAGTACAGTACCTAGAACTAAAGGGTCCTTGGATTAATAAAACAATGGATCAACATGAATGATGATATTAGCTATAGACTTTGGCAGGCTCAAGCTAATTGATGAGATTTGGACTATTGTAAGGATGTGACTATTGGCGTGATCATCTTTTTCTTTTTCTTTTTTTTTTTTTATCATTTTTTTTTATTTTCTATATTCTTTGTTTACATTCCAAAGGCTTTCCCCTTTCCCAGGTACCCCCCACCATATGTCCCATAATTCCTCTCCCCCCCCCATGCTATTCCCCACTCTTCCCCCCCCCCACGATTTCTCTGTTCTGGGTCTACAATACTGGATCCAATCTTTACAGGCCCAGGGTTCTCTTTTTTTTTTCTTCTTGAGAGTCATTTGACTTGCTAATTGTGCCTTGAGTATTTAGGGCTTCTGGGCTCATTAATATCCACTTATCAGTGATTGCATTTCGTGTGTATTCTTTTGTGATTGGGTTAGCTCACTTAGGATGATAGTTTCCAGATCTAACCATTTACCTACAAATTGCATGAATTCATTATTTTTAATTGCTGAGTAGTACTCCATTGTATAAATATACCACATTTTCTGTATCCATTCCTCCTTTGAGGGATATCTGGGCTCCTTCCAATTTCTGGCTATTATAAACAAGGCTGCTATAAACATAGTGGAGCATGTGTCTTTGTTGTATGCAGGGGAATCCTCTGGGTATATGCCCAGGAGTGGTATGCCAGGGTCCTCTGGGAGTGGCATGCCCAATTTTCTGAGGAACCGCCACACTGATTTCCAGAGTGGTTTTACCATTTTGCAATCCCACCAACAGTGGAGGAGTGTTCCTCTTTCTCCACATCCTCGCCAGCACTTGTTGTCTCTCGAGTTTTTAATCTTAGCCATTCTGACTGGAGTGAGGTGGAATCTCAGGGTTGTTTTGATTTGCATTTCCCTGATGACTAATGATGTTGAACATCTCTTAAGGTGTTTCTCGGCCATCCGAATTTCTTCTGGTGAAAATTCTTTGTTTAGCTCTGTGCCCCATTTTTTGATAGGGTTATTTGGTTCTTTGGGGTCTAACTTCTTGAGTTCTTTGTATATATTGGATATTAGCCCTCTGTCGGATGTGGGGTTGGTGAAGATCATTTCCCACGTTGTTGGTTGCCGTTTTGTCTTTCTGACAGTGTCCTTTGCCTTACAGAAACTTTGTAATTTTATGAGGTCCCATTTGTCCATTCTTGATCTTAGAGCATAAGCTATTGGTGTTCTGTTCAGGAACTTTACCCCTGTGCCCATGTCCTCCAGGGTCTTCCCAAGTTTCTTTTCTAATAGTTTCAGTGTGTCTGGTTTTATGTGGAGGTCCTTGATCCATTTGGAGTTGATCTTAGTACAAGGCGATAAGAGTGGGTCAATTCGCATTCTTCTGCATGTTGACCTCCAGTTGAACCAGCACCATTTGTTGAAAAGGCTATCTTTTTTCCACCGGATGGTTGTGGCTCCTTTATCAAAGATCAAGTGACCATAAGTCTGTGGGTTAATTTCTGGGTCTTCAATCCTATTCCATTGATCTACCTGCCTGTTGCTGTACCAATACCATGCAGTTTTTAACACAATTGCTCTGTAGTACTGCTTGAGGTCAGGGATATTGATTCCCCCAGAAGTCCTTTTATTGTTGAGAATAGTTTTAGCTATCCTAGGTTTTTTGTTGCTCCAGATGAATTTGAGAATTGCTCTTTCTAGATCTATGAAGAATTGATTTGGGATTTTGATGGGGATTGCATTGAATCTGTAGATTGCTTTTGGCAAGATGGCCATTTTTACTATATTGATCCTGCCAATCCAGGAGCAAGAAATATTTTTCCATCTCCTGAGGTCTTCTTCGATTTCTTTCTTCAGGGACTTGAAGTTCCTGTCATACAGATCTTTCACTTGTTTGGTTAGAGTTACGCCAAGGTACTTTATGTTGTTTGTGGCTATTGTGAAGGGTGTTATTTCCCTAATTTCTTTCTCAGCCTGCTTGTCCTTTGAGTACAAGAAGGCCACTGACTTGCTTGAGTTAATTTTATAACCTGCCACTTTGCTGAAGTTGTTTATCAGCTGTAGAAGTTCTCTGGTGGAGTTTTTTGGGTCGCTTAGGTAAACTATCATATCGTCTGCAAATAATGATAGTTTGACTTCTTCCTTTCCAATTTGTATCCCTTTGACTTCCTTATGTTGTCTGATTGCTCTCGCTAGAACTTCAAGTACTATATTGAAAAGATATGGAGAGAGAGGACAGCCTTGTCTAGTCCCTGATTTTAGTGGGATTGCTTCAAGTTTCTCTCCATTTATTTTGATGTTGGCTACTGGTTTTCTGTAGATTGCTTTTACTATGTTTAGGTATGGGCCTTGAATTCCTGCTCTTTCCAAGACTTTTAGCATGAAAGGATGCTGAATTTTGTCAAATGCTTTTTCAGCATCTAATGAGATGACCATGTGGTTTTTTTCTTTTAGTTTGTTTATGTAGTGGATTACATTGATGGATTTCCGTATATTGAACCATCCCTGCATTCCTGGAATGAAGCCTACTTGATCATGGTGAATGATCGTTTTGATATGCTCTTGGATTCGGTTGGCAAGAATTTTATTTAGTATTTTTGCATCTATATTCATAAGAGAAATTGGCCTGTAGTTCTCTTTCTTTGTTGGATCTTTTTGTGGTTTAGGTATCAGCGTAATTGTGGTTTCGAAGAATGAGTTGGGCAGTGTCCCTTCTGTCTCTATTTTGTGGAATAGTTTGAAGAGTATTGGTGTTAAGTCTTCTTTGAAGGTCTGGTAGAATTCTGCACTAAAACCATCTGGTCCCGTACTTTTTTTGGTTGGGAGGCTTTCTATAACCCCTTCTATTTCTTTAAGGGTTATGGGACTGTTTAGCTGGTCTACTTTATGCTGATTTAATTTTGGTATTTGGTATCTGTCTAGGAAATTGTCCATTTCCTCCAGATTCTCCAGTTGTTTTGAGTATAGGCCTTTGTAGTAGGATCTGATGATCTTTTGAATTTCCTCTGTTTCTGTTGTTATATCCCCCTTTTCATTTTTAATTTTGTTAATTTGGATACTATCTCTGTGCCCTTTGGTTAGTCTAGCTAAGGGTTTATCTATCTTGTTGATTTTCTCGAAGAACCAGCTCTTGGTTTTGTTGATTCTTTGTATGGTTCTCTTTGTTTCTGCTTGATTGATTTCAGCCCTTAGTTTGATGATTTCCTCTCTTCTACTCCTCCTGGGTGAGTTAGCTTCTTTTTGTTCCAGCGCCTTCAGGTGTGCTGTTAAGTTGCTAGTGTATGCTCTTTCCAGTTTCTTTTTGGAGGCACTCAGGGCTATGAGTTTTCCTCTTAGCACTGCTTTCATTGTATCCCAGAGATTTGGGTAGGTCGTACCTTCATTTTCATTGAAGTCTAAAAAGTCTTTGATTTCTTTCTTTATTTCTTCCTTGACCAGGGTGTCATTGAGTAGAGTATTGTTCAGTTTCCATGTGTATGTGGGCTTTCTGTAGTTCTTCTTGCTATTGAAGACCACTTTTACTCCATAGTGATCCGATAGGAGACATGGGATTAGTTCGGTCTTCTTGTATTTGTTGAGGTCTGTCTTGTGACCAAGTATATGATCGATTTTTGAGAAGGTACCGTGCGGTGCTGAGAAAAAGGTATACTCTTTTGTTTTAGGATGGAATGTTCTATATATATCTGTTAAATCCAATTGGTCCATAGCTTCAATTAGTTTCACTGTGTCCCTGTTTAGTTTCTGCTTTCCTGATCGGTCCATTGAGGAGAGTGGAGTGTTGAAGTCACCTACAATCATTGTGTTAGGTGCGATGTGTGCTTTAAGCTTTAGTAAAGTTTCTTTTACGAATGAGGGTGCCCTTGCATTTGGTGCATAGATGTTCAGTATTGAGAATTCTTCTTGGTGGATTTTCCCTTTGACAAGCAGGAAGTGACCTTCTGTGTCTCTTTTGATGACTTTAGGTTGAAAGTCGATTTTATCTGATATTAGAATGGCTACTCCAGCTTGTTTCCTGGGACCATTTGCTTGTAGAACTGTCTTCCAGCCTTTTACTCTAAGGTGGTGTTTGTCTTTGACACTGAGATGTGTTTCCTGTATGCAGCAAAATGTAGGGTCCTGTTTCCGTATCCAGTCTGTTAGTCTGTGTCTTTTGATTGGGGAATTGAGTCCATTGATATTAAGAGATATTAAGGAATAGTAATTATTACTTCCTGACATTTTGGGAATTGTTATTATTATTTGTATTTGAGTGGTTCTCTTCTTTTGGGTTGGATGAGATGGGGTTTCTATCTTGTTTCTTCTGGGGTGTTGTTTCCCCCCTTGTGTTGGTATTTTTCCCCTATTATCCTTTGTAGGGCTGGGTTTGTAGATAAGTATCTTGCAAATTTGGTTTTGTCGTGGAATATCTTGGTTTCCCCATCTATGGCTATTGAGAGTTTCGCTGGGTATAGTAGTCTTGGCTGAAGTTTGTGTTCTCTTAGGGTCTGCATAAGGTCTGCCCAGGATCTTCTAGCTTTCATGGTCTCAGGTGAGAAGTCTGGTGTAATTCTGATAGGTCTTCCTTTGTATGTTACTTGTCCTTTTTCTCTTACTGCTTTTAATATTCTTTCTTTGTTTAGTACATTTGGGGTTTTGACTATTATGTGACGGGAAGTATTTCTGTTCTGGTCCAGTCTATTTGGGGTTCTATAGGCTTCTTGTATATTCATGGGCATCTCTCTCTTCAGGTTGGGGAAATTTTCTTCCATAATTTTGTAGAAGATATTTGCTGGCCCTTTAAGTTGTAGATCTTCATTCTCATCTATCCCTATAATCCTTAGGTTTGGTCTTCTCATTGTGTCCTGGATTTCCTGAATGTTTTGGGTTACCAGCTTTTTGCATTTTGCATTTTCTTTAATTGTTGAATCCATGGTTCCTATGGTATCTTCAGCATCTGAGATTCTGTCTTCTATCTCTTGTATTCTATTGTTGATATTTGCATCTATGACTCCTGATTTCTTCCCAAGGTTTTCTATCTCCAACATTGTCTCCCTTTGCGATTGCTTAGTTGTTTCTACTTCTGTTTTTAGATTTTGTATGGTTTTGCTCAGATCTTTCAGTTGCTTGTTTGTGTTTTCCTGTAATTCTTTAAGGGATTTTTGTGTTTCCTCCTTTATGACTTCTACTCGTTGACCCATGTTCTCTTGTATTTCTTTGGGTGATTTTTGTTTCTCCCCCGTATTGGGATTCACTTTTTGCTCTATATTCTCCTGGATTTCTTTAAGTGATTTTTGTGTCTGCCTTGTATGGGCTTCTAGTTTTTGATCTATTTTCTCCTCTATTACTTTAAGAAATTTATCTAAGTGATCCTCAATCTGCATCTTTACCAGTGATTTTAGATCTGAGTCTTGTTTTTCTGGTGTGTTGAGATATCTGGGATTTAATTGTGTTTGTCTTGCAATGGCTTCTAGCTTTTGATCTATTTTCTCATGTATTACTTTAAGAGATTTATCTAAGTGTTCCTCTATCAGCATCCTGACCAGTGATTTTAGATCTGAGTCTTGTTTTTCTGGTGTTTCGGGGTATCCAATATTTATTGCTGTTGGGGAACTGGGTTCGGATGCCGCCATATTGCCTTGATTTTTGTTAGTAGCGATCTTACGTTTGCCTTTTGCCATCTGGTTAACTCTGGTGTTAGTTGGTCCTGTAGATACTAGCTGGTGCTTGACCCTCCTGTGGGGTTGTAAGGCTATTTCCCAGTGACTGGGATACCTGAATCACTGTCCTGCGGGGGGTCTTGCTCACAGATTGCTGACGGGTGGCCTGAGTCCCCCGAGGTCTTAACCTCAGGATATCCCAGGTATTTGGTTCCGCCTGTTGGGCGGCTGCTCTGCACTGCTCCTGCTCAGGGTTCGCTGTCTGATATCGTGTTTCCCCAGGGGTCTTAAAGATGGGATATCTCAGTTATCTGGTTCCGCCTGCTGGTCCCAAGCTGCTGGGAAGCTGGCTGGGCCCGGTTTCCAGCTTCCCTGCCACTGGCTGGATGGGAGGCTGGTTCGGCCTCCGGCTGGGTCTGGGTACCTGGCACACTGGCTGACTCTGGCTTCCTCACCATCAGCTGGACGGGAAGCTGCAGGCAATATGGCAGCTGCCTGCAGGGAGCTCGGGGTCCGCCGAGCGAGTTCAGAGTGCACCCGCTATTCTGTGCCCAACTCCCACTCCAGGCCTGAGTCCCCGAAGGTCTTAAGCTTGGGCTGTCTCGGGTACCTGGTTCTGCCGCCGCCGCCGGATGGTTCTGAGCACCTGGCACGCTGGGTGACCCTCCGGCTTCCCCACCGCCAGCTGGGCGGGAAGCTGCAGGCAATATGGCAGCTGCCTGCAGGGAGCTCGGGGTCTGCCCCGCGCGCGAGTGCAGAGTGCACCCTCTATTCTGTGCCCAATTCCCACTCCAGGCCTGAGTCCCCGAAGGTCTTAAGCTCGGGCTGTCTCGGGTACCTGGTTCTGCCGCCGCCGCCGGATGGTTCTGAGCACCTGGCACGCTGGGTGACCCTCCGGCTTCCCCACCACCAGCTGGGCGGGAAGCTGCAGGCAATATGGCAGCTGCCTGCAGGGAGCTCGGGGTCCGCCGCGCGAGTGCAGAGTGCACCCGCTATTCTGTGCCCAACTCCCACTCCAGGCCTGAGTCCCCGAAGGTCTTAGGCTTGGGCTGTCTCGGGTACCTGGTTCTGCCGCCGCCGCCGGATGGTTCTGAGCACCTGGCACGCTGGGTGACCCTCCGGCTTCCCCACCACCCCTTTTTCTTTTTCTTTTTCTTTTTCTTTTTCTTTTTCTTTTTCTTTTTCTTTTTCTTTCTTTCTTTTTTGAAAAGCATGTTCTTTTATTGAAAACAGAAGTAAAAACATTTTATGATAAAATTGAAGATTTACATGGAAAATATTCCTGATAAAATTGAAAAGATATATAGAAAAACACGTTAAAATTGGCAATTTTCATGGAAAATTAAAGACTAAATTAGTAGGCATGAAAAATTGCTAAATTAATTGAAAAAGGAAGTAGGAAAATTTTATGATAGAAGATTTACATGGAAGATATTTTTGATAAAATTGTAGAAAAATGTAGAAAACATGTTAAAATTGAAGATTATCATGGAAAATTTTATATAGATATAATGATGGTAGGCATAAAAGTATTTCTAAGTTGATTGAGAGTGGAATTATATTTTCTGATAAAGTTGAAGATTTACATGGAAAATATTTCTGATAAAATTCAAGAAATATATAGAAAAACATGTTATAATTAAAGATTATCATGCAAAATTATACAGATAAAATGGTAGGCATAATAATAATTCTGTTGATTGAAAGTGGAATTTTAAGCATTTTCAGGTAAAATTGAAGATTTACATGGAAAATGTTTCTGATAAAATTCAAGAAATATATAGAAAAACACGTTATAATTGACTATTTCATGGAAAATTATACAGATAAAATGGTAGACAAATTAAATTAAATTTCTAAATTAATTGAAGGTGGAATTAAAAGCATTTTGTGAGAAAATTAGAGATTTACACAGAAACTATTTCTGATAAAATAGAAATACATAGAAAAACATGTTAAAATTGAAGATTATCATGAAAAATAATGCAGATAAAATAGTAGACATAAAAACATTACTAAATTAATTGAAAGAGGAATTACAAACATTTTCTGATAAAATTGAAGATTTACATGAAAAATATTTCTGTTAGTCTATGTCTTTTTATTGGGGAATTGGGTCCATTGATGTTAAGAGATATTGAGGAATGGTGATTGTTGCTTTCTGTTATTTTTTATGTTATTTTTATGTTTGTGTGGTTATTTTCATTTGGGTTTGTTGGAAGAAGATTACTTTCTTGCTGGCCTCAAACTCAGAAATTCGCCTGCCTCTGCCTCCCAAGTGTTGGGATTACAGGCGTGTGCCACCATGCCCGGCTTGGAAGAAGATTGCTTTCTTGATTTTTCTAGTGTGTAGTTTCCCTCCTTGTGTTGGCATTTTCCATCTGTTATCCTTTGTAGGGCTGGATTTATGGGAAGATATTGTGTAAATTTGGTTTTATGATGGAATATCTTGGTTTCTCCATCTATGGTGATTGAGAGTTTTGCTGGGTATAGTAGCCTGGGCTGGCATTTGTATTCTCTTAGGGTCTGCCCAGGATCTTCTAGCTTTCATCCTCTCTGGAGAGAAGTCTGGTGTATTTCTGATAGGTCTGACTTTATAAAATACTTCCCTTTTCCCTTCCCTGCTTTTAATATTCTTTCTTTGTTCAGTGCATTTGGTGTTTCGATTATTATGTGCCAGGAGGACTTTCTGTTCTGGTCCAGTCTGTTTGGAGTTCTGTAGGCTTCTTGTATGTTCATGGGCATCTCTTTCTTTAGGTTAGGGAAGTTTTCTTCTATAGTTTTGTTGAAGATGTTTATTGGCCCATTAAGTTGTAAATTTTTGCTCTCTTCTATACCTATAATTCTTAGGTTTGGTCTTCTCATTGTGTCCTGGATTTCCTGGATGTTTGGGTTATAAGATTTTCACATTTTGCATTTTCTTTGACTGTTGAGTCAATGTTTTCTATGGTATCTTCAGCACCTGAAATTCTTTCTTCTATTGCTTGTATTCTGTGTTGATGCTTGCATCTATGAGTCCTGAATTCTTTCCAAGGTTTTCTATCTCCAGAGTTGCCTCCCTTTGTGATTTCTTCATTGTTTCTACTTCCACTTTTAGATCCTGGATGGTTTTGTTCAGTTCCTTTACTTGACTATTTGTGTTTTCCTGTAATTCTTTGAGGGATTTTTGTGTTTCCTTTTTAAGGGCTTCTACCTGTTGACCCATGTTCTCCTGTATTTCTTTAAGGGAGTTATTTATGTCCTTCTTGAAGTCCTCTATTAGCATTGAGAGATGTGATTTTAAATCCAACTCTTGCTTTTCCGGTGTGTTGGTGTATCCAGGACTTGCTGTGGTAGGAGAACTGGGTTCTGATGTTGCCAAGTAACCTTGCTTTCTGTTGGTAGAGTTCTTGTGCTTGCCTTTCTGGTTATCTCTGATGCTAGTTGGTCTTGCTGTCTCTGGCTGGAGCTTGTCCCTCCTGTGGTCCTATAATCCTGTGTCTGTACTCCTGGGAGACCAATTCTCTTCTGGCAGGGTCTGAACACAGAAGGCTGTGGAGCCTCCTGGCTCCCTGGTACATATGGCAGCCTGATGACCTCTGTCCCAGCTGCTTCACTAATCTTCCACCCTGTGTGCTCCTAGCTCGTCCCCTCCAGAGAGAAGGTGGAGACCCCCACCTCTGTGCTGAGAAGTGAAAGCCCTGCTGGGAGATCACTCTCTCCTGGTGGGCTGTGCCTTGCACAGAAGACTGTGGAGCTGCCTGTCTCCCTGGTACAAATCTTTCTTTTTCTTTTTAAAAAAGATTTGTCCTACATTTTATTTGTGTGTATCTGTGTGTCTCTGTGTGTGTATATCCCATGTTTGCATGTCATATGTGTATCTGTATATGTGTGTATCTGTCTGTATATATGTGCCATGTATGTTTGTATATCTGTGTATATGTGTGTCTCGTGTGTGTGTGTGTGTGTGTGTGTGTGTGTGTGTGTGTGTGTCTGTGTCTGTGTAAGTGTGTCCGAGGAGGCCAGAAAAGGGCATCAGATTCCTTGGAGCTGTTTGCAAGCCTCTAAGCATGGATACTAGGAATTGAACTTGTGTTCCCTAAAGGAGTATTAAGTGCTCTCCCATGCTTACGTTTTCCAAAGAATATCTAGGCAGTAATGAAAAGAATTTGTGAGAATTCAGACTAGAGCAAAGCAGCAAAAGAGAAGAAAATTCCAATTGTCTGATTGCTTTGGATAGAAGCATGGATTCTCTAGCCATGTTTTCAGTTCCCAGCAGTATATTTTAGTGAATCTATGCTACTATAATGGATACCATAGACAGAGCAACAGAGGTTTATTCTCGCCATTGTGGAAGCTGGGAAGATTAAAGTATCAAATTTACTAGCTAGTAAATTCTTAGAGTCTCTGATTCCTAAATGGTGATGCTTTGACCACCACATCCCTTGAAGGTATAAATGCTTTACCCTCATAAAGTGTAAGACAGAGAAGTAAAACAAGGGGTAACTTGCTCATTTATTTATTCCACAGTGTGTCATTCAGTCTCACAAACTTGATTATGTTCTACAGTTCCTCTCAATGTTGATTTCCTCTTACCAACATTGTGATCAGATAGGATAGAAGAATTCTTTCTTTTCTTTTTTGTATTTGTTAAGATGGTGTGTGTGTGTGTGTGTGTGTGTGTGTGTGTGTGTGTCCAAAAGGTCCATTTTAGAAAATAATGCCTGGGTTTCTGAGAAAAATATGTATTCTTTAGTCCTTGGGTGGAATATTCTCTGGGAGTTCGTCCATTTGGTATAGAATGCCCTTTAACTCTGTTTCTCTGTCTGGGTGAACTGTACTGTGACAGTGGGTGTTTGACATCACCCACTATTATTGCCTTGAGGTCACTCTGTGAGGGTCCACCCAGGAGTTCTTGTTTGGTGAAGTGTGGTGTGTTGCAGTTCAGTGCCTAAATGTTCAGGGTTGTAATGTTCCCTTGATGAATTACCCCCTTAATCAGTGGGAAGTGACTCCCTTTGTCTTAAAGTCAAATCAATCAGATTTTAGTACAGTCAAACCTATGCTATTCCTAGTTTCATTTGCCTTGGGTTTTCTGTGTTTTGTTTTGTTTGAGATGGGGGTCTCACTGTGTAGCTTTGGATGGTTTGAAACTATGTAGGCCAAGCTGTCCTCAGGCTCATAGAGATCCACCTGCCTCTGGCTCCCAGTGCTGAGATTCAAAACCTGCACCATCATACCTGGCTGCCTGGAATCCTTTCTCCCATTCACGCTAAGGCTGTAATTTTCTTTGCTACAGAAGTGCATTTTTTCTTCTTCTTCTGAAGGCAACAAGTACACAAGTCCTGCTTTAAAATCCAGTCTGTGTCTCTTGATAAGAAAATTGAGACCATTAATATTCAAAGTTATTGTTGAGAGGTAAATATTCATTTCCCATCATCTTGTTGATTTTATAATTAGGTATTAAAGGGAGCATTCAAGCAAAGAGAAAAGCACAGGGCAGGTGCAGTGCCTTACAAGGCCTTCCTCTGTCCAGTCTTTCCCCAGGGTGGGGTACAGGCAGCCTCCCACAAGCACAGAGTATGGGTGCAGTTCCTAGCATAAGTGAGCATGGCCACTAGTACTGGTTTTGCCTTTGTGTGGTCAATTAGGGAGGGAGAGCCTGCGGGCCAAGCTCAGCTTGGGATAGTCTCCTGCATGAGGGGGGTGTTACTGTAGAGTCTGGCTTTATACAGGTCCTTGTTTGGTCATGATATAGGGTTCTCTCTCTGATTCTGTCTCTTTCTGTGTTTCTCTCTGTGTCTCTCTGTCTTTCTGTGTCTCTGTGTCTCTGTCTCTGTCTCTCTCTCTGTCTCTCTCTCTCTCTCTTTCTCCTCTCTCTTTCTGTGATCCACACTAGTCTGCAGCATAGAACAGTTCCACCCTATGGGACACTGCACAGCTCTGATTCAAAGTTTTACTCCTCTATCTACAAGGATTGTTTTAGGTCAAATCTCCGACTACAACCCTTTAATACCTGCTCCGTCTCCCCAGTCATTTTGTGTATATGTGGGAGGAGGGGCTCAGAGGGGTTTTTTGTTTTTGTTTTTGTTTTTGTTTTTGTTTTTGTTTTTGTTTTTGTTTTGAGCACCAGATCAGTGAGAGTCTTTTGAAAGTGGCTTCTTGCCAGGGCTCTGGCTGAGGAAAGAAGGTTTACCCAGCAGGGCTCCTCCCTCTGCTGGCTCTGTCTCCTCCTTAAACCACCCAATTCTGCAAGGATCTTATACATCTTCCCATTGTCTCAGCCATGCACTCAGGCCAGTGTCTGAGGAGAGCATCCCCAATTGGGGGCAGAGCCCTCGGGAACAGACTGTAAATTCTCTTGCTATCTTTTCCAAAGTTTTCTTCCTTCTCTTCCTCTGTTCCTTCCTTGCTCCTTGTCTGCCTTCTCTCTGTCTCACCGACTACCGTTTTACACCATCAGCCCCACTGAAGGATGATTGCTCTCCCAGATCCTCAGCTCACCTCCCAAGATTCTAGCGGTGCAGGAGCATCATCTGCTGTCTTCTCCACATTTAATAAATATTTTCTACTTGTTCTGCTTTTCTAGAGAATCCTGCCCAATACAAACATACACTGGGATGTACTTAATAATAACCACGTAGAGCAGCTGTTCTCAACCTGGGGTCGCGACTTGTGGGGGAAACCCATAGTACTGATGGTCCGAGGAACCCTCGACTATAAATTTACTTTCATTTCTACCCCATAACTGTAATTTTGCTACTGAGAATTGTCTCAGTTCCTAAGGTCATTGGCAATATGTGTTCTCTGATGGTCATGACCCATAGGTTTAGAACAACTGATACAGAGCCGTCCTATGAATCCATGACTTATTTCTGTGTGGTTATCTTCACTGGTAGTGTCTGGAAACTCTGAAACTCACATCTCAAACTGGCCACCAACTTCTCAATGCATGAACCCTATTGAGGAACACATCATATCCAAGATTTAACAGTGGTTAGTTTATACGTGATAGAGTTATTTCTCATAGCTCTTGCCATTGGGTATGCTGTCAGGACGGCTGTGGGGAAAGGGGACAGTCTATCCTTCCTTTCCCCTTTGCTGCATCCTCTGTAGGTGATGAGTCTGGCATCCCTACAGGGCAGCAGGATAAAAGCAAGTGAGCCCCTACAGTCAGCCTTGAGCTCTTTTATAATAGTTCTCAGCCCATTTATGGGAGTAAAGTTGTATCTTAATCACTTGCCAAAAGACAAGATACTGGGAATTAGGGTTTGAAATGCTTTCGTTGTTGTTGTTATTGATGATGATGTTGCTGATGTTTTTACTTAGCCTATAGAATAATGTTTCATTATAACATTTGATACATAAAGATACATAAATAGTATCATACCTTGATGTACTAGCTGTCTTACTGTACACACACACACACACACACACACACACACTTCTATTCATGTTTAAATCAGCTGCTTCATATAATAGAAAACATGATACTTGTCTCTGTAGGTCTGGCTTATTTCAATCATGGTCTCAAGATCAATGCACTTCCTTCCAAATGACATAATTTTGACTTGTCATATCTGAATAAAATACCATTCAAATAACCAAGAAAGACCTGGAGCCAGCCTAGGCCACCAAAATATGAATGGGTGAACACTAATTTTGGAGGAAGTAACATCATTCAAATTGTACTATATTTCTGCCAGCTTCCTACAGTGGGAATAGCTCTTCTTAGTGTGTGCATGTGGGTGTCTGTGAGTGTGGGTACACATGTGCAATACAGGAAGTGATAGGATGACTTTCCGTTCTTGGATCTTTCCTTTTACCATGGATTCTGGAGATCAAGGTCAGGTCATCCACCAGGTTTAAAGAGCATCCCTTATTTCACCAACTCATCTCACCAACCCACCAACGGTAACACATCTTACAATTATAGTATTTTATTAAAGCTGGGTATTAATGTCAATATAATCTTCCGATCTTACATGGGTTTCTCTATTTCTCCCCATACTGACTTGAGTGTGTCTATATTCATATCTATGTAACTTTTATTGTATGCTTGTGTGTTTACTACCACACCAATGGGAGATTCATTTGAAAACATCAGCAATGTAAGTTTGGATAACTGCATGTGTTTTAAAAAAGTGGCTTTCCGATGAGCCACTAAGTCCCTTTCATCACCTGTCTTCTATGTTGTTGTAACTTATCACCAAGGGCTTCCTTGTTTGTAAGCCAGCAGTAACACAGTTATGTAACTTTAAGTAAGGGACTCACACTTCTCTTCAAAATCTAGGCTGTGAACCTCATTTCATGTATTTATCATGAAACTTAAGGAAATATTATGCAAAATAAGTCACACAATTTGCCATGAAGATGCTCAAGAAATGGATGCTGTTACCATAGAGATGATAACCTGGGGTGTTGATGGTAGATGAATCTTAACAACTGCAAGAAAGCGTGAAAGAATTATAAAGAAAATTAACAATAATGAATGGAGAAAAGGCATTCCTGATATAAATACTTTCACTAGACATCAAATACCAATTTCACCCCAGCTAGGAAGGAGGATAAAACAGATAGCTTGTACCTCCACCAAGAGAGCATAATGTTAACAAGCAGTCAGGGGTATTTCTTCCCTCAAATCTAAACATTACACAGAAATTACAAATCTTATCATATTTTTGAGTTAATTAGGAATCAGATATAATCAGCGATGCTATATACTAAACAATAGTACTAAAAAAATAGTAAGCGGTTTCAACCAAAGCTGAGAGAAATGGCTCTCTCTGAAGGCAGGTTTCTATGTTCATCTTGGCAACCACATTTTAAGAGGACAAGGAGAATGATGTCCTTCAGACCTGGAGCATCTAATAAGAACAAAGCTCTGTTCACAATGAATCGGGGAAGTCTGTGCACCACACCCTGAAACAGATAGCTCTGGCCACCCTCCACCTCCTCACCTGCTTCCTTCCTCTCAGTGATGGCCACACCCTTTGCACAGGAAAGCATGGCAAGTCTTTGACCGGGAACCTTCTTTCCAGAGTCTCTCATATCTATCAGACCACGGTCACATGATGTTGGCTGTGTGGTGGCTTTAAACGTATGTTTTATCTCTGTTTGCTAAAACACAGAGTCATTTTCAGGATATTGGGATGTAGGTTAGAGTATTTTCTCAGATGAGGTCAGTTCCTCAAAATTACTGCATGTTGAGAAGAACACAACGGGGAAAAAAACCAAAGCCATGCATGTTGGCAGTATGCAATGTTCCAGATGTTCCCAGTGAAACAATTCCAGGAGTCTTACTGAGTATAAAGCATGACCTAGTTAGGAGCCCAGGTATCTGCATATGGAACTTATTTCCTTCCCTTTATTTTGAACAATTTAAGAAGCTCATTACATGCCTCAGATATGGAGAAATGAAGAGGTCCCTAGAAGTAAATTTTCAAATGTTTTAGTCTGGGCTGGACCAGACCCCCTCAGGCCTTCCTTGAGCCCGAACTGTACAGTATTTGGTAGGACTTAAGAAATCTTGAACCTGGGGCTGGAGAGGTGGCTCAGAGGCTAAGAGCACTGACTGTTCTTCCAGAGGTCTTGAGTTCAAATCCCAGCAACCACATGGTGGCTCACAACCATCTTTAATGGGATCTGACGCCCTATTCTGGTGTGTCTCAAGACAGCTATAATTGTACTCATACATAAAACAAATAAATAAATCTTTAAAAAAAAGAAATATTGAACCTGTGGGATGTTCTAGTCCAAGCGTTTTAAGTGGATGTAGCCATTAACAGTAGAAAGAGCTCCCAAAGGGTGGGGGGTATCTGCTTTTGTTGTGATAGCTTACATGGCCTTTCTCAACCTTAGCAGCATTGGAAGTTTGGCTCTCATAGTGAGTCTTCTGTTGTGGGGATATAGTATATACCACCGGATGTGTATGGACACCCCTAGCTTTTACCCTCTAATCCATGATAGCACAAGTCCCATATTGTGACAACCATAAGTATCTCCATACACTGCCATGTGACCCCATGTGGAATGACGTGTAATCATACTACTAAGAAAATAACCTGTCCTTTCCAATTCTGTTGGATATAAATTTGTTCACTCTGGGAATTTCTGTTGAGTACTGGGTATGTGCCAGGGCTTTGACCTTATTTAACTGTCTGCTCCGAGACATGCCAAAGGCGATATTTGGTGGTATACACGGATGTCAAACCAATCCCCAACAATGACCTTGAATTTGGAAGACCTAGTTTGACCACACAGACTTTGAACTGTCATTCCTCCCAAGAAGAATTAGCTATATCTTAGGTAAACAAGCATTGCTCTATAGGCCTTTCAGTTTCTACTTCAAAAAATGACTACTGTGTCCAGACTTGACCCTCAGAGCAAATGCCAGCAGCCCCATGAAATTTGTCTTCTCTCTGAGTAATGGGCTCCTGCATCCTGTCTCCATGGCATCTGTAAGTTCAAAGGCATTTATTTCACAGCAAATATTTAGGCCTGAACAGCTTAATCTCCACAGAAGGCAGAATCTCTAGGGAAAAAAAATGCAGAGTTTAAACAAAAATAAGTCACTAATGCCATTACCCAGAATTTCTGGATTTTGTATGCCAGATCCAGTCCCTCATATGATTGTTACATTTAGAATATCGGGTCAAACAATCATTTTAAAATAAAGATTACCTTTCACTTCCACTATCTAAATTGGATGGTTAAGGTGGTGGTGGTCTGATTGCCACAACCTCACAGGAAAACATTTTCTATAGATTCTTTTCCCACAGAAGCATCAGAGATCCAGGGCACAAATGATACTAAGATTTAAGAAAGAACTTTAGTGAAATGGAAAGCAAAGTGACTTCTTTGTATAATAGCCTCTCTCACATCTTCTATGGCATGGGCTGTTTTCATGAAAGAATCCCTTTGAGCCACCCTGTATTTCAGCCTATGAAAACATCACCAGGAGAAACAGAAAGGTGGCTCTAGGTTGTAATGAGGTACTGAATTAAGAAGGGAGAGGGTAGAAAACTCAGCAGGATGCAGGGCACCCTGCAAATCTCCTTTATTTTGAGATGCTCTTTTGTGTATCTTCTTTAGTTCATTAAGGCTTTGATGAGATTCTCTGAGTCTCAGTTTCCTTATTGTGGTGATTTAGGCAAGACAAACTCAAGTTCACTAAGACCTCTCCCAACACTCATTCTCTGTGTGTCTAGGACTAACCACTCTCAGCCTACTGGGTATTTATAATCTCACACACGCATACCCAGTGTACATGCACCATAGGTTTCTACCTACCAGAAAATGACAAGCTAACCTTAGGGAGGCACTGAAGAGAGGCCGTCATTGGCTAGACTGAATTTTAGAAAGTTAAGTTTCCAGTGACTTAAGAAATCAAACATGGAAAGGGATAAAGTAAGGGGAGCATTGCATTTTCTTGTCTTGATGCTATGGTGCGATACATTGACAAAAGCAACTTAAAGGAGAAGAGTTTTATGCTAGTTTATAGTTCAGGGGTAGAGTGCACCGTGGCAAGTCCACTGAGTGCTAGCAAGTCACGCCGCATCCAGTCAGGAAGTGCAGAGCAACGAATGCGTGCTAGCTCTTCCATTCGCTTCCTCCGTTGTATACATTCGGGGACCTTCTGTCCATTAAATGGCTCTGCCAACAACTAAGATGGGATACCTCATATCAGTTAACATAATCACCAGCTATCACCCTTGTGGGCATCATGGTGGGCAGAGGTCTCCCCAAATGACTTCACAGGTAGTTAAAATGACTCCAGATCAATGGCAGTAAAACTTTCTCAGACATCTTGGTTTATATTTTGTCTGCTCAGATAATTCTTAGTTGAAAATGCTACTTTGTGCATATTCACAGGAACTCTTCATGTGCTCGTTTGTTTGCAACTGAGCAGAGGGTCTCATGCAGGCTAGGCAGTCCTTCTACACTGAACTCCAGCACCCCTTTTACTTTCTACTTTGAAACAAGGTGTTGCTAAATTAAACAGACGGGCCTTGAACTCACTATGTAGTCAAGGCTAAGGCTTTGCACTCCTCCTGCCTTGGTCTCTAAGTAGCTAGGATCACAGGCCTGCACAGCCCCAGGCCCAGTGTTATTTAGTACTGAGTTTAAATACATTTTCAAGAAAGGACAGAAGTAGACCTTTCCTGTTTTTAGACAGGAGACCAAGAACTGCATTAGGAGGAAAAGTTATTGGTGTTCTAGTTTCTCCTTTGATATAAATGAGTCTCATTTGAATGTAGACGTCACGAAGTAGCCTCTTAATACTTTATTTATTAATATTATTTTTCATGTCCAGGAAATGGTGTTAGTAAACATGGATGCTTCTTTTCAGCAGAATTAAAGGACACACCAAAAGTTTTTTTTAAAAAAAAAAAAAAAAAAGGAAAAGAAAAGAGTATTACTCTCATGAAGGCAGAGAGAAGCATCCTGATAGATACCTATTGGACTAATCCATTTATTTTGCCATAAAAATTACATATGCATTAGTTTTTGAGGCTTTATTATTCAACTCCTGAGTCTTATAGTCATCATCAATTTTTCCTATGTTTATAAACTATTGAAACGTCACACTGACTGGCACTGTCAAGTTCTTTTAGTTTCCTTCATTAGGGTATATGTGATTTGAAGAGTATAAATTTGGCCAAGAGAGAGGAATTTGGAGATGAAGAAATAGACCATACGCTTAATGCACACCTGCAACATAGTTACTATAGATCTCCAACCTGTGTCCAGGGGCATCCTCTGAACTCTCTCAGAATCCCCTCAACTCAAACAGCCATGGCCACTCAATTAGCCCGGGCACCAGAGAGGAAATCTATTTCCCATTATGGGGCACAGAATTTATGTGATTAGGCAGCAAGAAATCATGGATAACTGAATGGAAAAGATTTCTGAATACTCACCAGGCAGGTGGCCTAAAGGGTCTGAACTGAAAGATGCCTTCAACATAAATTTTACAAACGAGAAAGCTAAGTTTCACAAGGCCGTTCCCTGACAAACTCGGATATAATTGACGACAACCATAAATAGCACGTTTCAATGGCATCGCGGAGAACACCATCCCACCCGTCAATCAGGAGCATGCATCTGCATTTTAAAATATGCCCATAATTACTTATTATTCGAGTTTACTGTTGGAGAAGCACTCATGGTCCTATATACTCTGAATAATGGCATCTCCTCTATATATTGTTAGATGATTTGCTTGATGTTAGACCGCAAGATCCTGGCACGACACTTCCCTCTCTTCTCATTACTGGCTATTCACAGCATCCATAGACGTGACAGACGCCCCAACGACGACGATGCCCTGGATCACTGCCAGGCCTCAGGCACCACAACCATGTTCGCAGCAGCTCTCCCTGCCTAAGTTAGATGCATGCTAAAATAGAGACGAGGATCCCAAAGTAATTGCTTTGGATGACACAGAAACAAAGGCAACACAACCCAAGGTAGATAGGGAAAGTGTTCGTGAACCTTGAAATTGAATTTGAAGTCGATGACATAGGTGGGAAATGACAGCGTTGAATGACTCTGGGTCACTCACCGCAGAGAAAGGAGCCTTATTTCAAAGAAATTGCCCTGTCTTGCAAGATAAAAAGGAGACGTGGCCACACAAAAAAGAAGCCAATCATTGGTGGTGGAGAGGATGCGGAAGACTGTAGATTTCTTCCATCACTGGGCCAGAAGTGTTCTCTCTTCTGATGAAATGTTGAAAAATAGGCTGGCTCCAAATAGTCACCTGGGCCCAATGGGGCCATTTGCAGGAATGGAAAAAGCAAGGATGTAACATGACTTTGTTCTCTTGCAGCCGGATGATTTGTCTGAAACACATTTGGCTCCATTTTGGGCCACACGGCTTCCCGTAGATAGAGGGTCCACCCAGAAACGCCACTTAGTACTTACTGGATCAGATGGCTAGGTTCACATCTCTCTTGTTTCCGGAGATGTGGAGATATTTGAGCAAGAATTTTCTCCCCTGCTTCTTACTAGAACTTTCAGTCTCACGTTTCACATCTCTGATTTATTTGAGTTTCTTTTCTTGTGTACAGTGCAAGATATGAATTGAAATTCGAATTCGCACAAGAGCAGCCATCTGTTCCAGCAGCGTTTGATGAGAGCCGCTGCCCTCTCACCTTCGCTTGTTCTTTTACCTTTGAAATGAATCAGTTCACACACACACACACACACACACACACACACACACACACACACACTTCTAGTTTTTTCCTTTGACCCACTGATGATTTACCTGTCTATCCTTTTGCTGTTATCATATAGGTTTGATAATGGCACAAGTATAGTCAGTCCCTACAGAATTACTTGTATGTGTGTGTCAGTCAGTGTGTGTGGGTAAGTACGTGTGGAGTGAGTGAGGGACTGACTGAGGAGGCCAGAACCGGGCACTGGATTCCCTGGAGCTGGAATTGCAGGTGGTCGTGAACCACCCAACTGGAAACCAAGCGTCAGGTCTTCTACAAAAGCAATCTGTGCTCTGAGCCACAGAAGCATCTCTTTAGCTCTAAAGAATCCGTAAAATTAGTGTAGTCTAGATTTGTTTTTGAAATTCTAGTGACTATTGCAGTTCCATTACCCACCATTTATAGTTCAGAATTAGCTTGTCTGCACACACACACACACACACACACACACACACACACACACAGAGAGAACCAGCTAAATTTCATAATTGGAATTGTATTGAATTTGCATAACTACATGGATGATTAATTATTAAGACAAATAGCTTCATGAATTTATATTGCTACTTCCTTATTTACCTTTTCTCTGCGACATCTGTCTGCCTTCCTCAGATCAAGTGTACTGGACACTGGAGATGATCATATTGAATACACTGCCATCACTCCTTTACTTCATTCTGTGTTACACACTGTTTGTGAATAAAACATTCACAAGATAGCTACCATGGTAGTGACTCACAGTGAATGGAACCTGTTTAGCATACACACCTTGATTTTTCTCCCTTTGTAATAATTCTGCTCTCTTTGTATTTCTGAACACACTCCTGCCAATAGGTGAAATGCTCTCACCTATTATTTTAACTAAAAGATAAACATTAAGCCCATTTAACTTAGTTGTACCTTACTTCCTTCAAAACGGGTCTTATGCTGCTCCCCAAAAGGTAAAAATGCAGCTGAGAAAGAAAAGAAGAAAATCACTACTCCAACCAGAATTTAAATCTATTTTGGGTCAATGTAATATGTGACTCTATGCATCCTGGATGCCTACTTAGAACACTTAAAAAGTGTTATGTTGAGCCGGGCATGGTGGCGCACGCCTTTAATCCCAGCACTTGGGAGGCAGAGGCAGGCAGATTTCTGAGTTCGAGGCCAGCCTGGTCTACAGAGTGAATTCCAGGACAGCCAGGACTACACAGAGAAACCCTGTCTGGAACCCCCCCCCCCCAAAAAAAAAAGAAAGAAAGTGTTATGCTACATAAAGTATTTTTTCTCCTAAAAATCTTTTATTATTATTTGTTTTTTCCTGAAGACCAAATTCAGAATGTTTTTCATCATGTTATTCTAATAGGAGACAAAAATTTGAGATATAGAATAATGGTCTCAACGACAATTTCGCAGATGTGCAAAAATGAGATTCACATAAAAACTCATTACTGAAGTGCAGATCGGAAGTGGAAATTTCTGGTCTCTTTAGTAACCCAGTTGTGTCATGTGATATTTTTCTGGAAGCTGTCATGCGAGAGGATGTTTTATTGAAACAGACACATGAGAGGGCATGTGATGTTTGGCTGGAGTGAAAGTGGTGTTTTGAAAGAATATAAGTAGAACCCCACAGACGATGAGCGGATGCTCTTGCCTTGCTATGCTTTGCTGGTTTTTGCTGGCCATGCAACGCTTTGTTGGTCTTCTTTGGTCTTTACTGGTCTTTACTTAGTAGAGAGAAACACGCCAAATAACTTCTCCTGGTTTTCTGGCTGCTTCTGTTGACTCAGGCTAGTTCGGCAGAGACTTGTTTCTGCTGGATTGTACCACTGCTGCTATTTTATGTTTGCTATTGAATGTATGTTTGCTATTTGTATTAGTCTGGGTTCTCTAGAGTCACAGAATGTATAGGGAATTTGTTGATGACTTACAGTCTGTAGTCCAACTCCCCAACAGTAGTCAGCAGCAACTGTGGATGGAAGTCCAAGGATCTTGCAGTTACTCAGTCCCACGAAGCAAGCCAGCAAGGAAGAATCTGTCTTCCTTCTTCCAATGTCCTTATATATGTCTCCAGCAGAGGGTGTAGCCCAGATTAAAGGTGTATGTATCCATGCCTTTAATCACAGATGATCTTGAACTGGAATCCATAGCCACTATGCTTCAAGATCTCCATGTTAAGATCCAGGTCAGAAACTTATATCTCTGAGCCTCCAGATCAGGATCATAGGTGAGCCTTCCAATTCTAGATTGTAGTTCATTCCAGATATAGTCAAGTTGACAACCAGGAATAGCCACTACACTATTGTATGTATTTGGTGTTTGCTATTGAACTGGACTGCTAATATCCTGACAACAAACATTGGAATTGCCCCAAAGAACTACTTCTAAACAGATCTGTAACCCCCTTGTCCTATTAACCATTTTTCTCCTCTACCTTTGGTCAGTGGGCTAGAAGGGAGGTTGAGGCATTTAAGAACACTAAATAAAGTAGGCTTTGAAAAATCTAAGCCTACATGAATTAGTAAAACAGAAATTTATAGGGAAAGGTCTTATACTTTGTTTTAGAGAATCCTTGTTAAAACATAATATAATTTTCCTATTATGGTATACCCCTTACCTATTCTGTTGTACATATATACATTTAGTATATATTGTTTGTATACAATATATTAACTTTTTTTGATACTCAGATAAAATTATGAAATATTTTAAAGAAGGAAGGGGTCCATTTGGCTTACAGTTGGAGGGGACATGGTCCATAATGGCAGGAAGTCACAGTAATAAGAACAGGAGGCTACTGGTCACATCAGAGCCAGAGTCAGAAAGACAACAGGACAGGAAGTGGGTCCAACCTCTAAAACCAAACTACCTCCTTGGGACCCACTTCGTCCCTCAAGTTTCCATTTTCTGGAAGTTCCACATGCATCCCCAATGGCTTCATCAGCCAGAGATCAAGTGTTTCAATACTAGAGGTGACAATGTATAGAAATCTATATTGATTTTGATTTTTTTCGTAATTAGAATTTCCCTCCAAAAACACATCATACAGAACTGTAGCTGACCCTTTGAGACAGGAAAAGACATTAGAAAGTCATAGCCAGCTACTCTTTGAAGTTTTCCTGAGGCTTTTCCTCCACTCATATGCCATGTTCAAACAAACCTGGCATTAAAGTAGGGCTGCGGCAGAGAAAGAGGACATTAGCTGCAGACACAGTCTCATGGCAAGGAGCTATGAATGCATGAAAAGGTTGGTGAGAAAACAAAGATGGTGAGCAGTTTATGAGGAAGCAAACAGTTCCTTAAAAGGGTCCAGACCCACAGAGAAGCATGTCTGGGAGGTGTCTCAGTGTATAAAAAGGATGGTGGCCTAATGGGCAGTAAATAAAATTCTAGAAGAGACACCCAAATTAAAGAACATGTAGGTAGAATGAGCATTGGAGTCTTCAGCATTCCCCCTCACAGAGTTAAAATTCTCTCTTGTAAAAATATTAATCACTAAAACATTTCCCATGTTGTACTCTGCTCTATGCCCTTGCTTGATCAAATAGAACTCCTTAAAATGGGAATGATGGCTGGACTGGAGAGATGGCTCAGTGGTTAAGAGCACTGACTGCTCTTCCAGAGGTCCTGAGTTCAAATCCCAGAACTCACAACCATTTGTAATGGGATCCCATGCTTCTTCTGGTGTGTCTGATGATAGCTACAAGTGTACTCATATAAATAAAATGAATTAAGTCTCTCTAAAAGGGGAGGAGGTTTAATAGCTTGTTCAGTCTCAGGTAAACAAATTCCCATTACCTCTTAGGGACTAGTGGGCTCTCTCAGAAATTTCTGGGTTTACAAGGAAAGATAATCTCAAATTTTAATGAAATATATCTATCTCTTGCTACTTATTTTAGGACATAAAAGGTATTGTGAAAGTTTATTTTTCGAGGGTCAGAATTAGGAACATCGAGGATTGTATAGGGAAGTGAGAGAGAAATCCTGTAAATCTTCAGTCAGTCAGTCGATCTATCAGTCAATCAATCAATCATCAATCAATTTAAAAACTTATTTCATTTAGGTCATTCCTGGATTTTTTTTTTTTTGTTAATCAATCATGTTGTGTGCCCTTCTGCTGCTCATACTTGATGCAAGGACACAAAACTTAATGGAAGAGAGGGGATTCTAGTGGCTAAAGACATCAAGTTAATTTGCTGGTGGGTATGTGTGTTGGGCTTCAAGCCAACACTGATTTCTTTACACTCTTTTCTTTCAACTCCTAAGTAAAAAACTATTTAGTAATTTATAATTTAGTAATAATTTAGTAATCACAAATTACTAAAATTTTACTGTTGGTAATAAAAGGTCCTCATTAGAGAAGAGATTCATTACCAACATGGAACTTAGGGTTTCCCTTAAAAATATGATGTCATCGCTTCTCAGTGAAGTAAGGGAGAAAGTTTAATATATAGTGGGAGAGACAATCAGTTTGGAGCCTCAGGCTGGAGCTCAGTATTTAGGTCTACTGTATAGGTTCTGTGATATATTGGTTGGGTCAGTATCATTGGGCCTTGATTTCAAGTTTCAAAATAGAGGTAATAAACTACTCCTGAGAGAAGAAGCTCGAGATAACACTCTCTGTCTCTGACTCTCTTTGGTCTGTCTCTCTTTTGGTCTCTCTATCTCTCTCTGTCTCTCTTTGTCTCTCTCTTTGTCTCTCTGACTCTGTCTCTGTGTCTCTGTGTCTGTCTCTGTCTCTCTCTCTCTCTCTCTCTCTCTCTCTCTCTCTCTCTCTCTCTCTCTCTGTATGTGTGTCTGTGTGTGTTTATAGAATCCCAAGTGGGCTTTGCTACGTCAAGGATCCACTTCACACTTCTCTAGCAGGAGGCTTGTCTTCATGCAGCCATGTCTCCACACAACAGCTATAAAATAACGGGAAGTATTATTCCCTCTTGCTAAGAGTGACCCTTGTCAGCCGTCTAGGGAGAGGAAATTAGGGACCTGTGTGCAGAGGACAATGCACTGGCCTAAGAGTCCAAGCATCCCAGGTCCTGACAGCCCTGAGACACAAAGAGCAACAGCAGGTTTGCCGTCCACCTTCAGGCAAGATTTTGCTCTAAGATTACAGATGTTATTTATATGGTCAGGAGCAGAAATGGAAGAGATGCTTTCTATTTACTTCTACCCTCACTTATCCCTGCTGGTTATGGCCCAAACATACCAACATACCATTGAAGAATAAGTTTCTCTCTCTCTCTCTCTCTCTCTCTCTCTCTCTCTCTCTCTCTCTCTCTCTCTCCCTTTTTCTCTTTTTGCTGACAAACAGAATCAGAAGGTAATTCATAGGAGTTTAGTTGACAGAGATGTCTTGCTTATCATTGAAATTATATCTAGATCTTCTTGGCTTGATGGTAGGAATCTTTCTGATGGGAAGCTCAATTTTTTTTTTTAAACAGTCTTCAGTTGCTTACTAGAAAAAAAATGGGAGCAGCTGGGACAGAAGTCTTCCCATCACCATGGACACCAGGGGCTGGGAGACTCCACAGCCATCTGTGCACAGCCCGCCAGGAGAGAGTGGTTTCTCAGCAGTGCTTTCACTTCTGAGCACAGAGGTAAGATTTCCAACTTCTCTCTGGAAGGGACCAGCTAGGAGCACACGACCTTACGATCAGTGGAGCAGCTGGGACAGAAGTCTTCCCACTGCCATTTGCACCAGGGAACCAGGAAACTCCACAGCCTTCTGTGCATAGCCCGCCAGGAGAGAGTGATCTCCCAGCAGTGCTTTCACTTTTGAACTCAGGCCCACAGGAGGAATAAACTCCAGCCAGAGACAAGAATACCAACTAGTACCAGATGGTGAAAGGCATGCACAAGAACCGTACCAACAGAAACCAAGGCCACATGGCAACACCAGAACCTAGTTCTCCCACCACAGCAAGTCCCAGATAACCCAACACACCGGAAAAGCAAGAGTTGGATTTAAAATCGTATCTAATGATAATGATAGAGGGCTTCAAGAAAGACTTAAATAACTCCCTTAAAGAAATACAGGAGAACATTGGTTACCAGGTAAAAGCTCTTAAAGAGGAAACACAAAAATTCCTTAAAGAAATACAGGAAATCATGGGTCAACAGGCAGAAGCCCTTAAAGAAGAAACACAAAAATCATTTAAAGAATTACAGAAAAACACAAACAATCAAGTGAAGGAACTGAACAAAACCATCCATGATCTAGTGGAAGTAGAAACAATAAAGAAATCACAAAGTGAGACATCTTTGGAGATAGAAAACCTTGGAAAGAATTCAGGGGTCGTAGATGCAAGCATCAACAACAGAATACAAGAGATAGAAGAAAGAACCTCAGGTGCTGAAGATACCATAGAAAACATTGACTCAACAGTCAAAGAAAATGCAAAATGCATAAAGTTGGTAACCCAAAACATCCAGGAACTCCATGACACAATGAGAAGACCAAACCTAAGGATTATGTAGAGTGAGGATTTACATTTTAAAGGCCTGGTAAATATCTTCAACAAAATTGTGAAGAAAACTTCCCTAGCCTAGAGAAAGAGATGCCCATGAACATACAAGAAACCTTCAGAATTCCAAACAGACTGAACCAGAACAGAAATCATCCCAGCACATAATAATCAAAACACCAAATTCACTAAACAAAGAAAAAAATATTAAACACAATGAGGGAAAAAGGGCAAGTAACTTATAAAGGCAGACCTATCAGAATCACACCATACTTCTCATCAGAGACCATGAAAGCTAGAAGATCCTTGGAAGACCTCATACAAACCCTAAGACAACACAAATGCCAGCCCAGGCTACTATACCCAGCAAAATTCTCAATCATCATCGATGGAGAAACCAAGATATTTCATGATAAAACCAAATTTATACAATATCTCTCCACAAATCCAGCCCTACAAAGGATAATTGATGGAAAATGCCAACACAAGGAGGGAAACTACAGCCTAGAAAAAGCAAGAAAGTAATCTTCTTCCAACAAACCCCAAAGAAGATACCCATACAAACAGAAAAATAACATGAAAAATAACAGGAAGCAACAATCACTAATCCTTAATATCTCTTAACAACAATGGACTCAACTCCCTAATAAAATGACAGACTAACAGAAATATTTTTCAGGAAAAGCTTCAATTTTATTAGAAAATGTTTGTAATTCTCCCTTTAATTAATTCAGTAATGTTTTTTGTCTACCATTTTATCTGCATTATTTTTCATGATAATCTTCAATTTTAATGTCTTTCTATATTCTTCCTCTATTTTATCAGAAATGTTTTCAATGTAAATCTTTGATTTTATCACAAATGTTTCTAATTCTACCTTCAATTAATTTAGAAAGAGTTTTTATATCTGTTATTTTATATGCAAAATTATGAGATAGTCAATTTTAAGGTGTTTGTCTATATATTTCTTGAATTTTACCAGAAATATTTTCCATGTAAATCTTCAATGTTATCTGAAAATGTTTATAATTCCACCTTCAATCAACTTAGAATTATCTTATGCCTATTATTTTATCTATATAATTTCCATGATAATCTTTAATTCTAACATGTTTTTCTATATATTTCTCCAATTTTATCAGAAATATTTTCCATGTAAATCTTCAAGTTTATCAGAAAATGTTTATAATTCCACTTTCAATCAACTTAATACTTTTATGCCTACCATTATTGTATCTATATAAAATTTTCCATGATAATCTTCAATTCTAGCATGTTTTTCTACATTTTCTACAATTTTATCAGAAATATTTTCCATGTAAATCTTCAATTCTATCATAAAATGTTTCTGTCCCATATTCCAATTAATTTAGCAATGTTTTACATCTCTACCACTTTACCCTTTAATTTTCCATGAAAATTGTCAATTTTAACGTGTTTATCTGAAATATTTTCCATGTAAATCTTTAATTTTATCATAAAGTGTTTTACTTCCCTTTTCAATAAATTAAAAAAAAAACCTCCAAAAAAAAAAAAAAAAAAAAAGAAAGAAAAAAAATATATCCCCACCCCCAAACCACTCAATCCGGCAAGCAGACAAGCTAAAACCTCCTCATTGTTCCTGAGCTGTCACCCAATCTTGTCATTCTGTTAACTCTGTAGCTTCCAATTCTACACAGGCAAATATGGCATAAATAATTTGCTCAATGTAAGTCCCCCTTCTCCCCCAGTGGTCACTCTCAAAGCCAGTAGGAGCTCAAAGGAGTCTGTCCCTGTGATGCCCTTTACCAGGTCTGTGATCACAACCGACCCTTTCTGTAGGATTCAGTGGAATTACTCATCTGCCCCTATAGCTTTTGCTTACCCTTCAAAGAGGGCATTAGAATCAGAACAATGGGCTTCCCCAGGTGGGCTGCCTTCCTCGGAACCCCTTCAGCCACCTGGCTGGCCGTCAGCTGAAGAGAAGCTGGTTGAGCTCCACACTTGGTTACTGAGCGGGACCCAACACAGCACACCAAGAGTGTGTTGCTCAGCTGCTCACTTGTTTTCTCCTCAATAGAACTATAGATATGAAGGAAGGCTCTGTGAAGAGATGTCATAAATGGTCTGTGAGGAGGCGTCATGCAAGCAGAGCTCTCTCTTTGATTTCCTAACCTGGTGCTATCCCAAGCTCTTTGTAAATTCTGACAGGTCTCCATTGTTTTCTTTCTATTTCAGTCTTTCTTATTTGCACTTCAGGCTCTTGGGATATTGACATCAATCCCTTCAACTTGGCGGTGTCAGACTGAGTCTAAGTTTCCAGAACCTTCTGATGGTCACAAATACCTATTCTATAGCATCTTGATGGTCAGCACTGACCATGCCTAGGATGAGGAGATACATAGTTTTATTTGGTTTTTGTGTTTGTTTTTCTTTTCAGACAGGTTTCACTCTTGTAGCCTTGGTTGGCCTGGAACTCACTATATAGACCAGGGTAGATCAAAACTCAAGAGAGATGCAACTTCCTCTGACTTCCAGGTTCTAGGACCAAAGGCATGCGCCAATACCCTCAGCTCTTTTCATCAAATATTAAGAAGATAACACAATTGGGTTAAAAAGATAACACCAAAAAAAGAGAGAAGTATTATTTATGACTTTGGGTGACCAGAACAGGATATAAAACTGCTATCATTATTTTTACCTCTCTGTAGAAACTCTCTTGACGTGATCAAGCCTTTAAAGTATAATATTTTGGGTGTTTTGAAATCTCTTACCCCTAATCCTTTCTTCCCTCCCTCCCTCCCTCCCTCCTTCCCTCCCTCCCTCCTTCCCTCCTTCCCTTCCTTCCTCCCTCCCTTGTTTCCTCCCTCTATTCTCTTCTCTCTCTCACCCTCTCTCTCCCTCTCTCTTTCTCTCCTCCATGCCCTCATTTCTTTCTTTTAGCTGCTTACATATTTCATATATACTTATTTTATAGAAATCCTAAGAAATAAATAGGACAACTGGAATAATACCTGAGGGTGACAAATAGGATTAGTGACCTTCTCAGGGTCAATGAACTAAGAGATACATCAGAGATCCAAATCCACAGTTTTTGATATCTGATGCAAGGCTTTCTTCAAGAATAGCTCAATTTCCATATAATCTAAGGATGAGAAAAGTCTAGTGGTCAATGCAAACTATATGGATGCATTCACAGGAATCAGTTGTATGTATGAAAGTCCGAGCAAGCAAAAAAGCATATTGAAAACAATTTCAATTCTGGGAGAAGTACCAAAAATATCAATAAGAATAAGCATTTTCTAGCTTAATCTTTCACATAAATAGCCAGTACTGCTGACAGTGTTTCTCTCGGAGCTGGACTTCCCACTGTCAGCAAGACACATGCTGAGATATTTCTAGTGATTGTGTTTTACATAACACTATCTATATCCTCCTGACTCTCTCAGCTTTCTCTATGCAGAGTGGGACAAAAGGCTTTATCATGTAGCCGTGACCTCAAAAGCCCCCCAGTGGCTCAAGGGGACACTGTCAGTATGACAGCCAGTCTTCAGCTGCTACTGTTTTGAATCCTGCCCTGACAACTAGATGGATGGCCCCATCTGCACTTGTGAAACGTTAGCCTCAAAGCTGAACTCGTGTCTTATATACAAGGAGTGTTTACAGTTGCCCACATCCTGTGCACCGTTGGTGCTGACCATCCTGCTCAGACTAGAACAGGAAGGAGCGACTGCCAGAAGGCTCCAGAGACTTAGATTCACTCTGATACCACCAAATTGCGAGGATCGAGTGTCAATGTCCCAAGTGCTTGAACTGTAAACTGGAAAGAGTGGGATAGAAAGGAAACAAAGGGACCTATCAGAGTTCTCAGAGGTTGGGCTAGCACAGGCTTAGGAAATGAAAGGGCGGAGTCTGCAATGTAGAACATCTCTTCACAGACCTTTTACCCCCAACCCCCACCCCAACCCCTGGTTGTTTTATCCAATTTCTTTGCAGAAACGCTAACGTCTGCCTTCCAGAACCCTCTCTGAGTATTGAAATTCTTACTCAGTGTGGAATCAAGCAATACCAAGCTGCTTTTGTGTTCTCCAGGCCAATGCTATAACAAATGGACCCCAGCCTGAAGTACTGAAGGCAGCCTGTGCTCACTAATTTTGCAGGCTCCTTCAGTGCCCCCCAGGTTCTGGTTTCATACTTTGAGAAAATCATTTGCTACGCATCCATCTTGTGTCCTGTTTATAACATCCTCAACGTATGATCATCTCTGTCTCCTTGGGGTCCTCTGTTTTGAGACAGTGGTACTGACATCTAACAGTCACTGCTTGCAAAGCTGTTTTGCCCCTGCCCTAAGGTAAAAGAAGTGGGCATCTGGCCATGTTTGAAGCATTATTTTATTGCTACAAATGCATGGGTGGTTCCTGAATGGATGCTGGGAATTCTTCCAAATGTCCCACAATGTCCAGAAAAGTGTCCCACCACAAAGGAGTATTTAACCCAAAATATAAGCAGTTCTGAGATTGCATAACCTTGTTTATGAAACAAACTGCTGTACTCAAATATATTCACACGTATTTCTCCAACTGTTTTTCTTCTACTGACATGACCAATATGTCTGTGAGGAGTAGCATCTAAACCTAAGCAAACACATTTCCAGCAGCGAATGTCACCAACATTGACTCAGTTTATCCTTTTAACCCTTTGTGAAGCTTGCTCTCTAGGTAGCTAGGAAGGTCATCTTCTCATTTTGTAGCTAAGGGAATTGAGATTGAGGAAGGCTTTCATGTTCATGAAGATAGTGCAGACTTTGAAGCTTAAAAACTTTACCTTCATTGTTAAGGAGAAAGAAGATTAAGTAAAGGCATAAAGTTTAAAAATGCAGGGCAGGATTAGAGCGCAGCCAGCAGCAAAGGGCTGCAAAACCTTAGGATGTTAATACAGAGAAAAGACAGTTAGTTAGTTCAAGGTCAGAAGGTTGAGCCCATAAAGCCTTTAGAAGCACCGTGAGCCTAAGGGAAATGGAACTTTGGAGTAGAGAGCAGAGCGGATGAGTAGAAATTCTTTTTGGAAGAATAGATTCAGCAGAGGGCAGACTTCTGGGAGATGAGCACAGTCCTCTGATCCTACTTCTAAGCACAATGGGATGATCACAATAGAGACAGACCTAGTGCTCAGGGCAGCTGAACTTGCTCATGTTCAGCACCAGATTATACCCATGTCCCAGGCACTGGTGTTCTAGGTCAACGGTATCTATCATTGTGAAGATAATTGGTTACCTGTGGAGTCACTGTTAACATTTTATGACTAGGTTACCATATATTGCAGACTCTTGGGCTGTGTTAAATTTTAGACCAATAGCAGATATATATATATATATATATATATATATATATATATATATATATATATATACTCTGTAGAACTATTGCTTAGACCTGCATGGTCTTAATGTTTAATAGACAAGTAACACATTCACTTCCAAGATCCAAAATCAGCATTGCAAGAACTTGCCACTTCAATGACTTGATGACCTTTACTAATTAAGTGACCCAGTGCTGTCTTTTAGTCTGTAAGGATAAAGGAAGTAGTGGGGTTTCTTCCTCAGAGTCAGAGCTTGATGTGAGTTTTGAGATGAAAAAGATTCTAAGCAGCTAGCATCTCTGGGGGAGGGGGTGTAAACACGTTCTCAGAAGAATAATATACAAGCACAGCCCTGCAGCCTCCCACCACTTGTACCTGAACGAAGTGTACACTCCTGCAAGTGTTTCTTAACCTCCCACGGATGAAACAGAATCCCATGTCACCTGTGATCTATTTCTCCTTTAACTGGTGCTGGCAGCTTATTTTGCATTTTTTTCACCTTCTTTTTAAACATCAGACTAATCCATCATGAACCGACTGCTTTCATTGTATAGGGCTTTGAATTTCAGAATGCTTAATTTGTTTATTTAAATGAAAAAGAGTTTCCAAAAGAAAGTGGGAGAAGCTGAGAAGGGGTTGGGCTTCTCCTTTGTAGTCAAACATTAGCTTTGCTTCTAGGATCAGCATTTTGAGAACCAGCAAGACTGCCTGCATTGTGGGAAAGGCTCATTCCAGAGGGTTTCTATTTGAAGATGGCCCAAGGAGCAGGCTGACCACCATCACCCCAACACACGATCTTTCTTTAGATACTGTATAAGGACTTTTTCTCAATCCTCTTAATTATGAAACAAGTGTTTCCTCCATGTGATATTGTTCTGGATTAATGGTATCTAGAAAATGCTGGAAACAAGCTCAGACAAAAGGAATGGTACTCTCCTTGCACAGCATCGCCATAAATGTGGAGACAACTGTACTAAGCAAGACATGCCTTTTGTTTTTGTTTCATCTGTCTGTCTGTCTGTCTGTCATTCCGTTTGTTCATCTGTCCATCTGCCCGCTCATCCATCCATCCATTCATCCATCCATCCATCCATCCATCCACCCACCCCCACTCCCCCACCCACCCTTCCTTCCATCCATCCATCCATCCATCCATCCATCCATCCATCCATCCATCCATCTATATCTATCTATCTATCTATCTATCTATCTATCTATCTATCTATCTATCTAGTTATCTGTCTACGTTTTTCCAAGACAGGGGGTTCTCTGCGTAGTCCTGACTGTCCTGGAACTCTCTCTGTAGACCAGGTCAGCCTTGAACTCTGAAATTCGTCCCCCTCTACCTCCCAAGTGCTGGGATTAAAGCCGTCATACTCAATCATTATTGTCTCTTTTTTTGAATTATTAAAAAATATTTGGTTATTTTGACTTCATGTGAATTGACTACATGCATGTCTGTGTGAGGGTGTGAGGAGGCCCTGGAACTGGAGTTATAGACAATCACATGCTGCCATATGGGTGCTGGGATTCGAATGTGGGTCCTCTGGAAGACTAGCCAGCACCTCACCCTGGAATCATCTCTAGCCCTATTTCTATTGTTTGAGGCAGGGTCTCATGTAGCTCAGGGTGGCTGCACTTTCAGTCTGTGACCTTCAATGACCTTGGCCTCATTATCTTTCTGACTCTCCCTCAAGAATGCCGGGATTAAGGGCATGCACCATCATTTCCAGTTTAAGACATGAATCCTCAGACATATCATAGGAGTGATTGGAACATCAGGAATAATCAGAACATCAGGAGTGATCAGAACACCATAGAGCAGAATTCCTGGCCACAGTGCTATTCTCCAGGAGAGTATTCTGCAGATGTGAAAGAGTTCAGCAAATCTTTTCTTTAGGTGGACTAGGCATAGTGAAGATGGTCAGTTGCATTGGTTCAAATTATGGATCTGTGGATTATCTCTAGAAGGAATTTATTGGGGTTTTTCCTACTAATATGCTACTGCCTATGATAGATCTGTCTGTCTCTCCGTATGTATGTTTATCTGTCTATCTATCTATCTATCTATCTATCTATCTATCTATCCATCTATTTACCTACCTACCTACCTACCTACCTACCTACCTACCTAGTTAGTGTTGGGCATAGAATCTCACTCTACCACTGAACTACATCCCCAATCCCTTGAAATAAATTTTAAGCTTTAAATATGAAGCTTAAGAAGAAGGAGACAGTATTTCAGATTGGGGGAGCAGATAATGTCGGTAAGATACAATATGATGGGAAGATGGAAAATTGTTGGGGTCAGCAGGAGGTTTTTCTGATGAAAATGAGAATTTATATGTAGGCAAGTTGAGAAAAAGCAAGGTAGCAGAAAGCTAGAGGGAGCAGATTAAAGGCCTTTGTTAATATAACAGAGGAATCTGGACTGGAAGCCATGGAACAGAGGCTCATGTGGAGGGCTACCTAGGAACAAGATGCCAGTGCTGCAGGGCAGGGATTGGGTAGGTAACTTGGAGAATGTATTCACGAAGCAGAGAATACTGTGTCCATATCTACTAAGGAGAAGGTGGGAAGGCAAATGCCTACTAACAGAATGAGGACAGGAGGGGAGGACATCACTGGCAGTGCCCTTGACTCGAGGTGGAGATGTTATCAACCATGGAGAGATGTGTTCCCAGGGGTAGGCTGATGCACCTGTCTCTCTCCCCCAGAGGAGTATCTATGGATTCCCACAATGATGGCCAAGAAAGGAACAAACTAAGAATAGCAGCTGTGTTCTTTTTGCTTGTTTGTTTTTTCAAGGGAGGGTTTCTCTCTATTGCCCAGGCTGTCCTGGAGCTCACTCTGTAGACCAGGCTGGCCTCAAACTTAGAAATCCACCTGCCTCTGCCTCCCAGAGTGCTGGGATTAAAGGCATGTGCCACCACTGCCTGGCAGCAACTGTGTTCTTAAAACTGGTGAAAGACAAAATGGTACTTTTGAGAATAATTCCTTCTGGCAGTTCCTCAGAAAACTGGACAGGATACTTCTGGAGGACACAGCCATACCACTCCTGGGCATATACCCAGAAGATTCCCCAGCATGCAATAAGGATACATGCTCCACTATGTTTATAGCAGCTTTATTTATAATAGCCAGAAGCTGGAAAGAACTCAGATGTCCCTCAACGGAGGAATGGATGCAAAAAATATGGTATATATACACAATGGAGTACTATTCAGCCATTAGAAACAATGAATTCATGAAATTCTTAGAGAAATGGATGAAGCTGGAGAGCATCATACTAAATGAGGTAACCCAGTCTCAAAAGAATACCCATGGTATGCACTCACTGATAAGTGGATATTAGCCTAGAATCTTGGGACACCAAAGACATAATCCACATACCAAATGATTTCTGAGAAGAAGGAAGGAGTGGACCCTGGTTCTGGAAAGACTCAAGGCATCAGTGTAGGTGAATACAGAACAGGGAAGTGGGAAGATGTGGATTGGGGAACAGGGGGAGGAAAAAGGACATGTGGGACCTTTGGGGGGCAGGGAACCAGAAAAAGGGAAATGTAAATATAGAATATATCCAATAAAAAAAGATATATTTAAAGACAAAAAATGAAAAGTTATTGATTTTTATGGACTGTCTGCTGTAGTCTATTTTGTGTTTTATTATAGCTATATCATTGAGTAATTTAATGGTTTTTTTTTTTTTTTTTTTTTGGTTATTCAAGACAGGGCTTCTCTGTATAGCCCTGGCTATCATGAAATCACTCTGTAGCCTAGGCTGGTCACAAAGATCTACCTGCCTCTGCCCCCCTAGTGCTGGGATTAAAGGTTTGTACCACCATGGCCTTTACTGAGGGTTTTTTGTTGTTGGTGGTGGTTTTTTTTGTTTGTTTTTTGTTTTTTGAGAAACAAAATTGGTAAGAAAAGCAGTGAGCTCTTTCTAGCTTTGATCATTAAACCTTGGTCCATGCTAATATGGTCTCCTGTCCCATTGGATAGCTTCACAGCCCCCACCATTCATACAGAACCTTCCCTACACAGTATACTGAGAACCAAGCAGATATCTACTTTATTTTTAACTACCGCTCTCAGCTCTCCATTTTCCTCCCAAGAACGCTTTACTCACTGACCTTGGTGTAGACAAGCTACAGTTATCCGAACATGGACAAGAGGGTTTACTAGAAAGCAACAACATTTAGAGCCCTACTGTGATTATTTTAATCTTTTTACTCTAAGACAGAGGACCAATCTATCTAAAAGAGTAAGACCAAAGGAATTCATCTTACAAAGATCTCTAATATACTGTACACTGGAAACACTTTGTAATAAATGTAGAAGGGCATATTTAAATATGTAAGTGCTTTATGTCTTCTTGTCTATTGCTTGCTATTAATGTTATAATTGTCCATCCATTGTACCGATCCAACATTTCTCCTGTAGGAAATATCCTAACTGCAATGAGCTTGAATGGTTGTCTTTCAAATTAAATCAGTTACGTTAAAACAGAAGAAGATGAACAGCAGTGAAGGCCACAGGGGGTAGAGCGTCTGGGTGGTTGCAGAGGTCAGTCCCCAGGGATACTGCTTTACTTGAGCTGTCTCATTGTTGAGCTGATCTGGTCCTCACCAGCCCTAACAACCATTTCTTTCTTGATTGAGTCAACTAGAAAACCATTCTTTACTGTGTAGATGAAATCCAGCCCATGAACACATGCTTTCGACTTCTTTGGACAATTACTATTAACCTGTCTCTCAGGCAGATGTGATCTTCAACTGTTGGATGCTAAGGTTAGACAGCTCAGACATCCGAGTCCAGAATGGAACCTCTGGGGACATTTGGGAAGACCAGCTGGGACTGAATTCTCTCTCAGTGGTAAAGCAGGCATTATGACCTTACCTAAGTCATGTAATAGTCTGTATCTAGGTCTTTTTTTTTGTAAAATTAGAATAATAATTACTAATTGGTTACCATGAGAATTAAATAAGAGTGTATTGAAAGGGCTTAGTAAGCACCTGATAAAAAATTTAGCACCCAATAAATATTTAGCAGTGAATAAAATATTAGTATTTGCTATTGTGTTCTGTGAGTTCTTCATGAGCTTGAGGACCATCTCTGGGATGATGAAGAGCAAATATGCTCCATTTGTTCTGTACAAAGGACAACTTTTCCAGCAAAATCCCTCCTCCCATTTGCCCTTTCTTGATGAATAGCATCATCTTTCCAGAGACTCGAGATGGACACTGTTGGGTTTTTCTTTTTTCTTTCTTTTTTTTCAAGCCTGTCAACTTTCACTCCCTTAAATCTAGCCAATGAATCCAGTATCACTGCCAACCATTTTCTCCTTGGAAAAAAAATGGTTTTTCCAATTTTTCATAGTGTACAAACTTTTTGGGTACTCTAAAATCATGAAATACTCACTGCAGAATACTACAGAGAAGTCTAATGAATTTTATGGACAGTTATGGGGATAAACTGGTCCTCGAAGGCCCACAATGGCATTCACTATACTGTCAGAAAGCCAAAGCTAGAACCACAGCGATAAATATTCTATAAATTTAAGGATCCTTCAGAGTTCTCTGGCATCTTCTTCAGTTCCAAACCTTTATCATGTTTGACATGACTCTCACTTGGTCTTCTCAGTTCCGGTTTGCTTCTTCTGTCACCAGACACTAATCTCTACCTAACAACTTTGTTACTTCTTTTTTTTTTTTTTTTTTGACACAGTGTTTTGTTGGGTAACCCTGGATGTCTTTGAACTGGCTCTGTAAACCAGACTGACCTCAAACTTAACCGAGTTGTTTCGCTGGCCTCTGTCTCCAGAGTGCTGGGATTAAAAGCATGCCCCACCACTACCCAGCCTGTTACTCTTCTTCTTTGAAGGCCTAAAGGGTTGATATATAGTAAACCCCTCTGAGGTGGTTCCAGGACAGCAAGCCCAGAGCATACTCACTGTGTTCCTCCAGGGGCAGGATATTAGTCCCTTTCTTTGATCCTGACTTTGACTAACCAACCTTCTATTATTTTCACAACCTGGGCACACTCAGATGTCTGCTTTGCTATTTGCCCCTCATTTCAGGAATCAGTCTTCACTGTCCTGAATTTGTTGGAGACATACTTTATAAGTTTAAATCACCCTGTGCAAATAAGTTGCCTACAGATTTGTCTTTCAATAACTTGTCCAACAAAGATAATGATGCATGCCCATTTCATTGTATAGATGCACGGAATTCTAAAAGAATAAATAAAATTATTATTAAAATAAAATTCTCAGATAAGAGTGTGGTGTATCTTTTTTTTTTTCTAATCTAGAAACCTCCAGAATCCTAAATTGACCTCCCACAAATGATTGACAGTATGTGCCTCTCTCTTCACTCGACTATTCAATTCTATTAATTGAATAGCATTAACCCTTGGTAACTGCGTAAGTGAATGGGCTTCATTGTAATTCCTACATCCATGCATAGTCTCTATGTAACCTACAGAGCAAGAAACCGGGACTCATATTTGGCAGTCTTAAAATGTTTGTAGAATGACCAAATTCACTTTTAAAAATAGATGTCCCACTCTTACTGAAATATTGTAGTTATGCCCCAGAGTAGCAGATCTCATATGGCCAGCATAGACACATCAGTTGCTATAACGCAGGGCTGTGCAGTGTGCTGGAGCCAGCCAATTTTGTGCAGGAAGACCACCTTGTGGGTTCCTTTCCAACCTGGAGTTTAAGAATGTCTTTCAGGAAGCTTGAAACTGGTCACGGTGATAGTATTTGCACCAAGGAAATGGGCACATGCTACACATCATGGCTTGTGTTTAGGAGCAGTTGCCCTCACAGCACTGTCACCAGCCAAAATAGTCGTGTGATTTCTGATTTGCCATAGAACCTACTATTTCAGGAAAACCCTCCAGTATAAATAGAAAAGGCCCAGAATTCTACACTGTGGTGCAGAAGGAAAAAAGGTTCGATTTAGAAGCCATGAGACAAATAGCAAACTGTTTGAGCCTCTGGGAAAACCCCAATGTTATTGCAGATCTAGATGGTACAAATATTAATGGCATCCTCTACATATTTCAGAGGCTCACTGAAGGAAGCCATGCATATAAAACATAAAAACATTTTTTAAAAGTTGCCATTAGTCATCAAATGCGTGTGTGTGTGTGTGTGTGTGTGTGTGTGTGTGTGTTTTCTCCCAGTAAGCTTCAGTTTTACTTGGGAGGTTCCAGTTAGTGAGAGAGTGACAATTCCCCATTCATCTTCATTAATCAGTCCAAGTTCATGAACAGCTAGGTCATACTTAAAATGCTATGTGTGCTTTCCTAGCCTTTCCACAGGAGACAAAGCCGCAATAGCATCAGCAGAGTCAGAGACCTAGCCTCTGACTTTCCTAGAGGAAATTCTCCACTATTTCTATTGAATTTCTTGTCCCTTAAACTAGTAAACACTAACAATGTCTGATATTTATCACAAACTTTACTGGAATACAGACGGACTTTTTAACTACCCCCCCCATATCCCATAATACAGAAATAAATGGCATTGATTAGTGATTGACTTCAAAGTGAGTAATTGGGCTTTAATGGGTTTATAAAAGAGATTGAAATAAAGGCAATAAATAAAAAGCAAAATAAAAGAGTAAACAAGAAAGGATGTTTTACAACTTGGTTTCATTATAGTCTATGCTAACCGGATTAAAAAGTAATTGCCATGTCAAGAAAAATTATAGTGGCTTCTGCGAAATGAAAGAGCAGTGGGCTCCCTTTGTGCGCAGGGTGCAAAGCAGACAGAGAGGAAGGAAAGTGAGTTCAGGGAGCTGGGGAAGAGGGCAGAATGCTTGCCTCTGATGGCCATTATGCTCTCAATATCGGAGATCTCTCAGAAATAGGCATTACCATCCACACGTGCTAATGAGCTGCAGTATTTCAACTAAACTCTATCGTGTCCTCGATTATCTTTGCAGAACATATCAGGAGTATGTTTATGAGTGCATAATTTATCCATTTTAAATGTCCCCAAATTAATGAGATCACAAAGACAAAATGCTCCCCATATTTTTAGGGTGACTTTTAAAATAGGTTGTTTTCCCAAATGGGTCACAAGTGAGGTAAAACAAGAGCCACTCGCAGTGGGAGAAGCAAAAGGCGCCGTAAAATAGGGAGACACCGGGAATAAATTCTGTGAAGCTATCCGCTGCATGAGCCTTGATGATCTGTCATGGAGCACTTAAAGAACTGAAAGCCGCTCGCCTAGAGCCACAGCTTGCTAGCAGAGAATTCGCAGGGAGAAGTCCGAAGAGTGATGGTGGGCAAATATACTGGCAATTTAAAAAGTAACTATCTCTAGACTCTCCCTAGTCCAAGGACCTTCTCAAAAAAAAAAAAAAAAAAAAGGAAAGCCAGGAGCATCAAGATGTAAGACAGACAGTGTGTGCTGATAAATCTAATACACAAAGTAATTGTGACTTAAACTCTACACAGGGGATTGTGTTTGGTGTAATGCTGATGACAATGAATTGGAATGAAGCAAGAATGTCCCCGGGGACACATTGATCTACAGTGTGGGCTTCTAAATTGGACTGGGAATCTTGTCTGGGATGTCTAGGAGATTCAAGATGTCGAGCACAGACTCTGGAGTGAAATAGTTTTACAGGCTGCAGAGGCTGGCCCTCAGAGAGGGAAGAACCGATCTCTAGCTAAAGCCTCCGGTGTCACAGACAGAGAACAAATCTGACTATCCTTCTCACGGAATCCACAGTGAAGGGGAACATGGGTTTTTCCAGTGCATTTACTTCAATGTCTGTAATCAAGCTTAGATTGAGATCAAGAACATAACTAACACCTTCAGATAATTAGACAGGAAGCAAAAACCAAAGTCATGCACAGATAATTCTTGTTTCGTTCCAGTTCACACATAAAAGGCAATAGCCATGCCACCCCAGTGACACAAGTTCAGTCCCCAGAACCACCACAGAAAACTGGGTGCAGTGGCCCCTGTAACTCAGCCACGCCTAACAGTGACCTGAGAAGCAGAGGCAGGAGAATTGCCAGGAAGCTTGTGGGTCAACCAACCTGATCTGAGCAGTTGTGAAAACAAGAGAAACCTACCTCAAACAAAATGTAGGGAGAGACTTGCCACTTAAAATTCAAGATGTACATACATGTGCTGAGCGATACACATACACACACACACACACACACACACACACACACATACATACGCAAACCACATTAAACTAAGAAAAATAAATAAATAAACAAATAAGACAGATTAGTTACCCACCTAATTCTTCTGACATTCAAATCCCTTTTGAGTTAAGGATGTGGAGGACAGGGTGGTTAAACTTAGAAGATAATTATTATTTTTTCATTAATTTATTAACCTTACATCCTGATTGCAGACACCTCCTCCTCCCTCCCCCACCCACAGCCTCTTTCTCTCCATGCCCCTCCCCTTCTCCTCAGAGAAGGGGGAAGGTCCCCTTACCTCTATATCACCTTGCCCTGGCACACCAAATCACTGCAGGACTAGGCACATCTTCTCCCACTGAGGCCCGACAAAGATGGCCCAGTTAGTTAGGAGAATGAGACCTGTGGGAAGGCAGGCAACAGATTTAGGGGCAACCCTTCTCCAGTTGTGAATTTGCAGAAAGGCTGAATTACATATCCGATACATATGTGTGGGAGGCTAGGTCCAGCCCATGTATGCTCTTTGGTTGGTGGCTCAGTCTTTGGGAGCCAGAAGATAATTGTTAGCCCAAGTTACGGGATAAAGTCAGAGTTGAAATATACCTCATCTATATTTTCCGATTTTCTTGATTTAACTAGTCTTTCAGTGCATTTAAGATTCTTTGGGGGGAGGGGAGTTACAGATACTTTCCTAACAGTCCTAGGAAAAGCATAAAACAAACAATACTAACAAGAAAAGCACCCGAGACCTCAAAAGAAGAATCAGAATACAAATGGATTTAAAAGCTTGGAAATAATTTTATGTCAAATTGAAGAGCTGTTTATTCTCATTTCCATAATGCTCTTGTTTTTAGTTTTGAGCTATTTTAAGCAACTTTCTCAGGCAGTTAGCTGAGTTGCTTAAAGCTATTATTGCAGGCTAGCACATATATAATCCATGCATGCACTGCAGACCATAATATCCAGATATAATGTTGCATAGCGCTATTCTCCAAGCCTAGCAGCCGACATCCTCACTGGAACATCTGTCACAGCTTGTGAGGGACTCCGAGATTGGGCTTGTTAACTGTTGATGTGCCCTCACAGAAAGGATGGAGAGGGTCACGAAAGCCACCTCGGAGATTCCAACATCTTCCTGCACCCAAGGCAGTCGGTCGGTCTCAGGAGGAACTAAAGTCCGTTAGCTGGAAAAGGTTAGAAGATAACATGGAAATCTCAATGTTTTGCAGCCATGAGAAAAACCATCATCCATGCCAGATGAAAACTTCCTAACACAACAATTTTGAAATCCCCTGTCCTCCTCTGCCCAGCCTCTAACTCATGACCTCGGAAGAAGCACACTAAAGTCCCTGGCTCCCCAGGAGGAACCTTGGCCGGATTATATTTTGATTTTTGGTTGGACCTTTAAAGGAGAGGCAGACATTTGTATGACTCCTTAGGGAAAGAATCCCTTCCATCTTATTTTTTGCAAACATGACAAAATAAAATATTGAGTTTTATTTTAGACAAAGACCACGGAATTAAGATGGAGGAATCTATAACCAGGCAGAAAAAACATTACAAATGTTCCTTATATATCACGAGATAGCCAAGTTCAGAAAAAAAAAGACAAACAACAAATTAAAAATTCACAGATCACAATGAAACATGTTAATAGCACACATAGAAAATTATGTGTATGTGGAAGAAACGCTGAGATAATTTAGGTAATAGAGGTATTTGAGGATATCTAGGAAAGCTGAAATGCACATACATGTTTTTGGTAGCTGAATGGTTATATTACAGATTCATCAATCAACAGCAGCAATTTTCAGGATTAGTCATTGTATCATAGTTGCAAGGGCCAAATGATTAAAACAAAGTTAATGTCTTCAAAGAATATTAATGGAATAATTTGTGTCAGAGCCTTAGAAGAAAAAAGTCTGAACCTGAGGGAGGGGATAAAAAGGTGTGGATAACAGAGTGAGATGGGTCAGTGGGTAAGGGCACGTGCCCCTAAGCCTAGCAACCTGAGTTTGGTTCTCAGAACCTACATGATAGAATGAGAGAATTCACTAATTCACTCTCTCCAGTTGTCCTCTGCATACGTGCTGTGGCATACGTGTGTGTGTGTGTGTGTGTTTGTGTGTGTGTGTGTGTGTGTGTGTGTGTGTGTGTGTAAGAGGGAAGAATATATATGAATACATAGTTGCTTATCCATATTGAAAACTCTGAATAACTAGACATTGATATGAATAATTATCCTGATCAGTAAAAGAAAGGGTACAGGTCAGTGTTCTTGGCGGTTTTAGAGAAACATATTTGTAACCAACAGTTCTGGGTCACTTTTGTAATTTTTCAGTAATAATTCAGAAATAGGAATCTGGGGAGCTCTAAATGAATACTCATTCGAACTTCTTAGTTCCGATGCTATTGGGCCCTACGTTTAGCTTTTGCGTTTTCATTTATTGACAACTGATTTTAATTGGACTCTGTCATTACAGAGCCTAAGGGTTTCTAAAGGCATCAGCTCCAGCCTCCTATTTGTGTATCGCAAAATAAACTGCATAAGCTGCTTGTTCTTCCTAGGCCAACACATCCTAGGGTAGAAACCACAGGCATGTGCTTTGGAGAAGGCTGTGCTTAGCCCAGCATTCTGAATTCCAACCTTTGCAGGTGCAGAGTTAGAAGAGACTTGGTGCTTTTCCCAAGTCTCAGCTCCATTCCCTGTCTCCTGTGCACCGTATATGCCCTTACACTTTCCAACTCCACTAAACGTTACCCTGTCATGATGGCCACCCCTCGTCTTAACTTGTTCCTGCAGTGTAGCTTCTGATGTTACTGTCTAGTTGTCTTTGCTAGTTGCCTGCACTTCCAAACTCTGAGATGACTTGCTTCATCAGTTTCCCTGAGCCCTGCATGTAAGTAAACCCTGTGAGTGCAGAGAACATATCCAGTATGTTTTCTTTGCTGTCTTCGCTACTTTAAACACAATACAGGTCAATGGACATACGCTGAATTAGTGAAAAGCTGATCTAGCGGTGCCGGGGAGATGGTTCAATGGGTAAAGACATCGGCCATGCATGTGAAGACCTGAGTTCAAATGCCCAATGTCTGTGTGAAAGCCAGATACCCAGAGCTCCTATGGGAAGATGGAAGGCAGAGACAAGAAAACCCTTGGACTTTCTATGGGCCAATCAACCTGATGTATATAGCAGAAAACAAGAGAAACTGTCTCAAACAATGTGAACATAAGGATGGACTACCAAGGCTAGCCTCAGACACATGGCCATATTCAGAAAGTGAGGGCATATAAACACTTTTATGTATTGTACATAAGTTTATTTTGTTGAGTCATGCTTTTTCTGTGGTCTTATGCTTTTCAAGATTTTAGTCAGTTGTTGTGTGTTTGTTTCTTCTGACTTGTTGATTTGTTTATTTTAAGATGGGTCTCATTATGTAGTCCTGGCTCTTCTCAAACTCATAGAGATCCCCCTGCTTTTGCTTCCTGAGTGCTAGGATTAAAGACATGTATTGCCATACTGGGCTTTCTTGTTTTGTTTTTGAAGCAGAGTAATGTAGCCAGGTAGCCTTCAAACTTACTCTATACCAGAGGATGACTTTGAACTCTTGATCTTCTTACCTCTGCCTTTCAGTAGCTTAGGATATGGTAGTGAGCTACCATGCTTACCGTAGCTGTTCTAACAACAAATTCTTTGGGAGATGAATCCTATTTGATGAGGAGCGTGTATCCACTGGATTATTTAAATTTATTCCATCACAGCAGTAAATATCGTAATCAAAGTCAATTTTCCAATAAACAGAACTTTCCACAATTGGAATGCTAAGTGCTTAAACAAAAGAGTGTGCCCAGTCTGAATCAATCATATATGCAATATGCAAACTACCCAATGCCATAGACTCAGATACAACCCAGTGACTCCAATAAGCTTGACAGATACTCAAATGATACCTGAAAGTATTGAGGGACAATCCCCACTATCTCATGTTGACTAAGCCTATATGGACTTAATGTGGTTCTTAACTATATGAGCAAAATAAAGAGTTAGAATTATGTTATTTCTTACAAATTCATCCCCCTTTTACATCTCCTGGTCTCCCTTCATTTTCTAGCTTCATGCAGTCCAGTCTCATGAGACTGCCTGCCTTGTATGTGAATCTCCTACACGAAGCTATTTGCAAGCATTTAATTAATTGACCCAGTGAGTGCTGCTCAAAGAGAGGGGGGGGGGGACAGCTCTCACATTTTTTTCTATTAGATAATTGCATACTGGCACGATGACCCTATAGAGTCCATCATTCACAACATTATTTATTACGGAGTGGAAACTCGAAATGAATGATGATATATACACCCCGAACACCACTTATCTTTACATCACTGGATCTCTTGAAAGACATAAAGAACTGCCACCAAGAAAAACAAAGTCATTGCACATGGCTGTTGCTCTACCCTGACCCTTAGCTCCTTCCATAAAGGAACCATTTATGGTGGTGAGTCCAGGAACCCATGAGAGTTTTATGCCCAGGGGAACCACATAAGGCTTTCATACTTGCATTTAGCAGGACTGAAGGGCATATTAACATCAGTAACTCTCAGCCCCTGTGTCTTCGCAGCATCTCAGTAAAAGAGTATGAAAGACTTTTTCAGAATGCAAGTAAAAACTGATCAGAAGAGCATCAAAGGGAAACCCCACCGCCAACACGTCTTTATTGAGTTTTAAGCCCTTTTCTTGGCGTGTTAACCATTAACTAAATGAATGCATTTCAAATATTAGACGTTTCCATTCACACCAAAGAGTCCTTTCTCACATAAAACTTAAATTGAAATCATCTTATGCTTAACAGAAACAGACATGTATTTAAAATGAGAAGAGGAGGGAGCAGAAAGCCTATAAAAATGGATTTTATTTTTATAGGAAGTAGAAGCAGAAGAAAGTTATTTTTAAAGAAATTACCTAATTGATGGGGTTCTGGGTGATTCCACTCACTTCTTTACACTTATCTGAATTGTTCAATTTTCCTCCAATAAATATTTTACTTTCATAATAAAAAATGTCTAATAGTGGGGCAATCATGATAGTTTTATTTAATGAACACGAAGTTGGAGCAATTGGGTTTCACTGTATGAGTCAGATCTCTTCTCATCTGGTTAGTGTAAGGGAGGCTGATAAAACCTAGTCCAAAAATACTAATATTGGTCAGTTAGGGTACTTCCCTGGGCCTCAGTTCCTTCACACAAAAAACAAGGGAAATTGATAAAAATTGATCTGATAGATTTGTGAAGATTAAAAGTTTTTAGGTCCAGCATTATGCCTCATGTCTGTAGTCCCAGAGCTTGTGAGGACTGAGGCAGGTGATGAATCATTAGTTCAAGGCAACCTGGGCTACAGCATGAATTCAAGGATAGCCCAAGTTATAGAGCAAGATTTTTGTCTCAAAACAAAACAAAACAAAACAAAAAAAGAAAAACAAACAACAAAAACCCAAAACAAAACAAACAAAAAAATTAAAACACAAAAAGAGAGCCACTGAGTCTGTTCAGCCAGTAAAATACTTCTCATTCAAGCCTGACAATCCTAGGTTGACCCCAAACAACCTGTGTGAGGGAGGAGGGAGAGAACTAACTTTACAAGTCTGGTTTTTCGACCTCCATACATAAACTGTAGCAGGTGTATCATTTGGTTTCCATCACACACACACACACACACACACACACACACACAAACACACACACACACTCACACACAAACACACACACCATAATAAAACAAACTTTTAAAAATATCTACCAAAAATTGTGAAAGGTGGCAAATATTTACTATACCTTATGCATCAGTGGTAATTCCACAGTGATGGAATTATATAATTATATAATTAATTATATAATAATATAAGTTATTATAATAATAATTTTTTAAAGAAAGGGAACCATTGCAGGGTTATTCTCTATTCAGGCCCTTCACTTTAAAATGAATTAGCATTTCTCAAGTTGAAGCCTTCAATGTGTGGATCTTGCCAAGAGTATTTTTCCTATTGTCCTAGTGAAAGCAGTATGTCTTTCTTTAAGCATGATAATCTCTTCAACAATGATATCAGCTTTCCATACATACCAATCTTGTCTACATCCTTAAACATGTTCCCACCCCTTTCCTTACCAAACTTTCATTTTCATACCCTTTCTGCTTGTTCATAGCAGATCTGCTTAAGATTTGATATAGATCTGATTAAGAACAGTGAGCAGCCCAAGTACTACCCTGTCTGGACATTTGCTCTGCTAAAAATATAAAAAAATAGCATTTTTAAAAATATTCATGCTCACTCAGATTCACAGGACATAGGCTGAATACAGTCAGGGTCTACTAAAATGTATCAGGAATGTTTTCCAGCCCAGTTCTCAATAGCATCCTCTGAAACACACAGTTTGCATTATTTTTAAAGCATGTTTGTCCTCCCCCAGAATGGCCCCTGAAGCTCTGCTGACAGCATTCTAGAGCTTCTCTAGCCTGAAGCTCCAGACTCTTCCATATTCTTCTCCTAAACTGGTCCCAAAGGCTCAAGAAGCACTTGGTGAGGGTTTTCACAGCAATAGCCCCGTTTCTCAGCACCAATTCTCTGAATTAGCTGTTTCCTCAATGCCCTGACAAAAAATATCTGACAACAGCAACATAAGCAAAGAAAGGTTGACTTTGCCTTACATTTTGAGGACACAGCCATGGCAGAGAAGGCATGGAAGCAGGAGGCAGCTGGTCACATGACATCTTCAGTCAAGAAGCAAAGAGATGAAGGCAGGTACCCTACTCTAATTTCCTTCTCACTCACTTATTCAGTCCAGGACCTTAGCTCATAGGATTCCATCACCTACAGCCAACGCTCTTTTTTGCCTTTAATTCTCTTTGGAAATAACCCCACAGATACATCCAGAGCTGTGTCTCTGATCAACCTGACGATGAGGATTAACTATTATTATATGTACTTTATTTTTGGAAGGTTTTATAAGTGACTGCGATGGTCTTGTCCGCTTAAATGCTATGAGTTTTAAATTTTTCACATAGTTAATCGCTAGTATAATAACATGTTATCAGGAAAACAATGCGAGATTTTGGGCAATGCATATGGTCAGAATTTCAGAGGTGCTTATTTGGAAGCAGACGTAGCTGTAGCTGATACTATACAGCAGTTGATAGTGTCAGATATTATGTGTGTTGGACTGGGGAGAAGGTCGTTTTGTTATTGATCCCATTTTGTAGATGAAGAAACAGCTACTGAGAGCTTAAAAGCATGTCCTAGGTCATACAGCTCATAAGAGAAAGTCAAGGATAAGAGCCTAGATCCTTGAGCTTTAGAATCTGAGCTCTTGTTCATTGTAATGTACTGATCTATCCAGGCTCTTAGAAACAAAATAGCCTTTGGGCATCTGCCTCTGAGACCAAAATATATCCTTTCCCAAAGTGGAATAACTATGTAATATTTCCCCACATCCTTGATTCGTTTCTGAGGCTTTTAAGAACTGGCATACTGGAAGATAATCTGAGAAACATGTCATAGCAACTTTAAAAAAATCTATTTTTGAATTCAGCTATATGGTCTGAGGATCCCTCTTTAGGTATTTAAGCGAACACATACCAATTTTGTAGAAAATATGTGTACCTCGATTTTGGGCTCTAGTGAGCAGAGGCTAACCCATGAACACAGAAAACACAGCCTCATGGAGAGAGAGCATAGCCACACCTCTGGTAGCAACATGTGTTTCTGAGATGGAGAGAAAACTTAGCACTTATGAGTATTTGCCTTTCTTCTGAAGGACCCAGAGGCTGTTCCCAGTCCCCATATCAAGCAGCACACAACTGCTTGTAACTCCAGCTTCGAAGGGTCTGATGCTCTTGGCTAGCCTCTGTGCAGACCCACACAGATACGGCATATAGTCACACAGACATGCACACATATATGCAAATAAAAAAACTTTCAAAAACATTAGAGAGAACCTATGTCTTGGCTGTGTGGCTAGTGATGACAAGTCACTTGCTTGTGCCCCGTGGACACTGTAACTCATATGACGCTTTATTCTTCTGCTTCACCGCTAAGAAGTAGGGCTCCATTCTCTGCTATTATTAGCATTAATTAATACTTTTTAAAAGTCTAAATCAGAAACCATATATTTCTAATGAACACTCACGGTGGCTGGGTAGGGAGGGGTTGGAAGTAGGGCTCAAAAGAGTTGTAGAAAAAATTCTCTCAAAAAAGCAAAATAAAATTACAAAGAGTGAGCACTCTTTCTTAGCATACCGAGAAAGCGTGCATTAAGTTGTCAAATAAAGACCAAATCATGTTTCTTATTTAGGTTTTCGGGGGAAAATTACACGACAGCTTAGTAAGACATCTTTCACATTTGATTCTCCAGTAAAGCAGAGAAGGTTATTTTTGTAGAAATAGTCAGGGAGCCTGCTGATTTTCCCAAGGGCTCTTCTTTCTCCTTTGATATTCAAATTCTAGGCTTTTGAAGCACACTCCAGTGTGGGCCCTTCCTCATCTATTTTCCCTTATTTATGGCTTTCCATCCCCCACCAGCCTGATTACCATGTTCCACTAGTGTGTGATTCCAACAGTTATTGAATGTGACTTTCATGTACTTACTCTGGAAACCCGTGCCTTCTCCAGGGTTCATGATATCACCCTAAGATGCCCCATTTGTATGGTAGAGCTAGAGCAGTTATGGGAGAGACTGACAGGGGACTTATCTCTTGAGGATAGGTGCTAGGCTTGGGCAAATTGACATTGGTTAGTGACACCGCTTCCTTGCAAGTTCTAAGATACCACTAATAAATTCAGTTGCTAAAGATTGTGTATAATTCCACAGTATGTGTCTTAGGGAAATGGCATTATTCACATCTTCACCAATGACCCTTCTTAGTTTTACCCAACTTTATATTTCTTATTGGTTCTATTTTATGACAGCTTTGCCTCTATTTCATTTCTGTACAACAATAGCCTAGCAGGGTTTTTGTTTTTGTTTTTGTTTTTCCATGAAACGAACATGCTAAGTCATTAGTACAAGTCCCCCATAAACTCCTCCTTCATTCTGCTCTGCACTGGCTTAGCAAGGTCCTGATTGACAGCCGGCACTTTGGACTGCCTTTGAACCTTCATACCAATTCATCACCTTTCACGTTTTCTGTCTCCAGTTGAGCCTTATCACGCGCAGTTTAAGAGAGTGTGTCTGAACTCTCATCCTCCTGCTTCTGTTTCCCAAATATTTACAGGGGCCTTTACGTTATTGAAATGCAAGCAAAGTCCAGCTGTCAATGACTGGCAACATCCCTATCTGAAGGAAAGGAAATAGAAAAGGATTCTCTTTCATCCTTTGTCCAAATGGCAAGTGAGAAACATTTTAACAAAGATATGTAATCCTCACAGCTAATTATGATTTTTCTCATTTCAATTTTAATTATTTTTTTTTAAACCACACTTTTCTTTCATCCCTTATGGCAGTTCCATTGTTATTAAAAGTGCCGCTCTATTGTGCACACCCTCTATTCATATTCATGAGGTCAAGACCATTCAACCACGGTAATTGAGCAGTCTGATTGGCTGACTGTCCCCCAGTGGTTTAGAGAGATACTGATTAACAAAAGGCACCAGAGCCTCAGCCAGGAGAAGAAGGGTAATTATGTAGGACCCTAAATGGGGACTCCAATCATTCAACAATACCCATCGGACTTACGTAGTATTAGTGCATTATCCACCATCTCACTATGATTAAGGAGTATTTAATTATTCCCTTTCTGGGGGATTATCCCCAATAAATTTGTCTTATGCCTACCAGCTCAGCACAGTCAGTTTTTAGGTTTTCTAGAAAAAAAAAATTCTGTATCAAATAGAAATGAAACAGCACGTCTAAAATGACAGTCATTAACACTGGTCAAATATTCTCAGGAACACCTTGATACATAATAATGGTGGTGGCTTGTCTATAGATTCCTTTATTGCAGGCTTGGTAAAGTAGGATTGTCTTTTGTCTCATTATTCTTTTTATTGGAGGTCTGACTACCACTCACTTCCATACATTGGAGTCCCCTAACCTGAGGAATAGCTTTTCAGTGACTCTAGATTTCTGATTCCTTCTGGGTTAAATGAGGAAGGTCTGGGACCTGGCTTATCCCAGATGGTCTGGCTTTAGAACTGTGGTTTCATATGAATGAATGTCTGTTTTACTGCAGGGATAGGACTTTCATTAAAATTCTACAACAGACATGGTGGTTTTTACAAGAGTCTTCAAAGTGGAGTCTGTAAGTTACAAGAAATATAGATAACTATTTTTCCATGGTGGGGAATGAACCTACTAGAACTTTGTTCTTATCTTAAAATATGTTTAACGACTCTATTTTATATTTACGTTTTGTATCTACTAAGATTTAGGAGCACTTCACAAATACTAGATACTATACTTAAGGACTTTAAAGCTATTAATAAGAATGCTACAGTGACTGTGAAGTACCTTTCCAGACACATATTACTGATATGACACAGAAATTATGAATGTTGCCTAAGGTTATGCAAAGTCAGAAAAGTTTAAGCGGAGAGTTGAATAAACATGAGCTCAGCCTAGGTCATCCTCTTATCTACTGTCTGAGTAATATTAGTGTAAGAAAATAAACATCAAGGTAATAAATGATCATAATATAGGAAGAATGGCAGGCATATTTGAAGGTGATCATCTTGCCTGCCCTCCCTTGACTCATGGTTTTCATGGTTTTGTATGATTGGTTCCCTTTGAGTGAGGGCAGGACCTGTGATTTGCCTTTAATGAACTGGACATGGTGAAGGTGATGGAACAAGATACATAGAGGTGACACGTGCTAACAGATTTGCTCTAGCAGATTCTGTTGTTAGTGACTTGGAAGAAGTAGGCTGCTATGTTGTGAATTGGCCATGCAGAAAAGTCATGGGATAGGGAACTATGAGCATCCTGTAGGAACCACGGTGCCTTTCACTCAACATTCAACAAAACACTGGCATCCATTCCTATAAAGGCAATGAACCAGATGCGCTCAGGATCCCAGTAAATGGGGGAAGTCAATTCTTCCCCAGCCAGACTCTAAGGAGTCCTCGTCTCCAGCTGCTTCCTTAACTGCTTTGTTCACAGGACCCAGGTAAACTGCACCAGAGTTCTGACCCCACAAAACTGTGAAATGATGAAGACACATTGCTTAGAACTACTACAGTGTAAGAATTTGTTACGTGAAGTACAAAACTATTATAGGAAGTAGTGGCTCATATTTTAACCTAAATGGGTGAGCCTCTAAAAAAATACTGTATAATTTTCTCTCTCCAACCAACCAAATACACACAGACACAAAGCTACATAGACACAGACACAGACACAGACACAGACACAGACACACACACACACACACACGTTTGTTCATTTTTAACTAAAAACACCTAAGTAGTCAAAGAGGATGATCCCAATTTACCAAATATCAAGTAGATGAAATCTCATATACATATACATATACATATACATATACATATACATATACATATACATATATGTATATATGAACTTGGTGGGGGGAAGGGTTTATTTCAGTTTACAGATTGTAGTCTATCATTCAGGCAAGTAAGGATAAGTTCTCAAAGTAAAGACCTGGAAGCATGAACTGATATAGTGGCGTTAGAGGAGTGATGCTTACTGGCTCGCTCCTCGTGATTTTCTCTGTCTTCTTATACCATTCACTAACAGACACCCTGGGGTGGCATTGTCCCCTGTGGTATGGGTCCACTCACATCAACTATTAAACAACAAAATACCCCATAGGCTTGCCAACAGGGCAGTCTGGTGGGAGCCTTCTCCTAGTAGAGGTTCCCACTTCCCCAGTGACTCTAACCTGTGTCACATCAGCACACCAACCTTGAGTTAAGAGGAGGGAGGAGTGCCAGAATTGAAGTTTCTGTCTCCCCTTAGCTGCCTTCTTTCTTCTCTGTTTCCCCTCAGCCAGGCACTGAAGGAAACAGCTCAGGGATTTTGGGAAAGATTAGTTAAGAGTCAGCCTGGACATCTACTTTGGTCTTGATGACCAAGTGGCCAAGGAGAGACCACAAGAAACCTCTCAATGAAAGATACCTAGGATGGAGGAATATATGTAGACTATGGAGTCTACAGAGGCAGATGCAAACAGTCAGTAGCATTATCTCTACCAGCAAGGCTTGGAGAACAAGGGTTTAAGAAAGCAGAAGGAAGAAAGATCCCATTCAATTCTCAGAATTTGTCTTTTTCCTGGGTGACGTTGCCACATCTGCCTACAGGAATTATTGCCACCTCAACTCCCCACAATGCTGGAGTGCTGACACATTAGAGACAGGAATATTTCTATGCCTATTAAAAGAATGCTTAAAAATCACAACCATGGGGGTATGAGGGTGTGTGTGTGTGTGTGTGTGTGTGTGTGTGTGTGTGTGTGCTGCGCAGGTAAGCAGATCAGTTTCCCAAAGAGATTAACTGTTCAAGGACACAGGTGACAGCTTGGGTAATTGAGCATTTGAGTAGATTTTAAATCAAAATACATATAGAGCTTTTGGTAGGGGAATGTTTTTATTTGTTTGTTTTTAATAAAAGTGCATAAGTAAGTAGACAAGAGGATGGTCCCAATATCCCTGAAATACGAAGTAGGTGAAAGCTCTCGGTTCTTAGATCTAGGAGGCAGTTAGAACTCTGAAGGCCAAGACAAGTCTGGTGGTGGTCTGATAGAACCTCAGTGGAATATAAAAATTATCATTACAAAACAGAAACATAAAACTGATGGTGGATGGAGGCATTGAAGTGCTGTCAGAGAAGAAAAGTCACTGATCCCAAGAACTGAGTTTATAGTTTTAAAGAGATTGTCACACAGGATCCTAAAAACACTTCCTTAGGCAGAATCTTATAAAAAAAAATCACTAAATCTCAAGGTCAAAAGGATATCTAGTCTTCTACTATTTCTGCAGATGAAAGAGTAACTAACAGCTATTTTGGGATGTTTACGCTGGAGTCTCTCAGGCAGTGGGACAGCCTGTATGTTCTACTGACTAAAAGTGATACACAAGAGCTCAGTCTGATGAGTCTTAATCATCCGTAAGAGCCATCTATTCTTACAGAGAGTTATTGAGGGTTGCCCCCTCAGTGAGCAGGGCTGGTCACTGGGAAAAGAGGGTCTAAGACTTAAGTTATTTAAAATGTCTCTAGAGAGCTGGGCTCTCCAGCTTGGTGGTAGAGTGCTTTATCTAGCATTCACAAAGCCCCGTGTTTTAGTGTCCAGCACCACAAACACACATAAAAATGTTTAGGAGAAAGACATTTATTAGAATCAATGGAGTTAGCATGGTATTCCTTTAGTAGTCCTAAAGAAGAGAAAGAAATTGGGGCAAACACCGCAAACCCATAGAGTCTACACGTTGGTATGGGAAAGGTTTATGGGTTTCATGCCATGCTGTTATGACCTGGCACTTTGAAGAGGCAAGAATAAAGGTGGTGGGTGGGGAAAATCTATGTCACACATGAATGGCATGAATATTTTTCAAATTGTGAGTTGAATAGAGTTAGTAAAAATTTAAAACAAGATTAGAACAAGGCTTATTTTACCTCCTACTTATACATGCTGCTGAAAAAAAGGTACATTTATATTGACCTTTTGTGTGGGTTTTTACTTAACTTTATTTGAATTTTTCTTTTTAATTGTAAAAACTGAGTTTGGTCATTACAATGGTTGAATCAATGAATCCCAATAGAGATGACTTTCCTTTTCGCTTGTGTACTGTCTGCTCACCTTCTCGAGTGCCTCATTGTGCAAAGCGTGTATATTTCCTGCTTTCTCTCTATCCATATAAGCACAGGAAGCAAGCTCTTTGGAAGATCCTGATATGCTGGGTGCTTCTTCGTTATTACGTCACTACTTTGACGGTACCCTTAGACAGAGCCAAAATACTCTCAGTCGTAAATCGTGAACCCATTCTTGAATTCAGACCAGTATCATGGGGGTCTTTCTTGCTTTCTCATTCCAAATATTATCTCTTGCGACAGTCAGAGTAATAATTGTCACCGATGAAAATATATGCATTTTTTTGCTTTGTTCTATAATAACCTGCAACCTTTCCCCATTTACCATGCTATCACATTAAAACAATGATAGCATGTCATATACTTTCAACCACAGGCCTGCTGCCTCCTGATTCAAGCTCTGAGATAGGTTTTGCAATGATTTTTTTTTCAGCCAAGGGTATATATAATTGCATAATTTTGCATGCAAAATTTATTTGAATTAATCATTCTATCTATGGAGTTTTTCATTAGTTAACATGCAGTTAAACTCATTTGTTTATGTATGTCTGAAATTTTCAAGTTGGTATCCCCTTTCCTTCATTAGTACTTCTGTGAGAGGCCTGAATACGATGGCTAAATTACTCATGCTGTAGATTTAGCTCAAAGGATCTGTTTTGCCCATCACAAATGAATTGGCTCTTTTTTATCATTTCCTATTTACTATGTTTTTGAACATGTATATCATTCGCATATTTCAAAGGCTAAAATCATAAAAATATATACTGAAATATCTCAAAGCCAGTCTCTGTGTCCTTTTTTTTTTCTTGTAACTACCCACCCTCTTAATTTAAACCATTTTCAATTAAAATCTGAGTTGGCTTCTCTGTGTTTCTTCTTGCATATTTAGTTGCCAGGGTACACACCACACACACACACACACACACACACACACACACGTTTTCTATATTTTTAATTTCTCTTCCTTTTTACATAAAGTACACTGCAATGTGTATTTGTTTTTGTCCTTTATTATATTGCTTAATATATTTTAGAAAGTTCTTTTATATTAGTTCATAGCGTTTTTCCTCCTTTTTCTTTTTAACAGACCAAGTTACCATATGGAAGCATAGAATATGAGCATATGTTTATCTATATAGATGAGTTTACAATGAGGAAAGAGAAATGTTTAAGTGCTCAAATGTAAGAGAAAATTAAGTTCTAGAACTATCAGCAAGTGCAAATCCATCGCAGCTGCCTCTGGAATGTGTGTCCTGGCCGAAACCACAGATCTGTACTCTAGGGATGGGGAGGTTGTGCTTGGGTTTGCTCCTAATTATTTGGGAAAACAAAAGTTGAGGCAGCAGTTTGAAACTTAAGCATTCACATAGAGCTAAGCCCTCATAGCAACTGCATCCTTCATGAAGCAACAGACCAGAAAGCCGCTTCCTTCAGGTGCCCACAGCTAGACAACAAACACCTTAAAAAGGCATCACCGTTTCAGGAAGCACTAAAGACAGAGGCAATCAACCCATGATGTTAAAAATGTCCCCATTCATACTGACAACACAGGCTCAAAGTCATAAATGTGAAAACAGTACTGGAAGGAGAATTCAGTAGCTTCACATGGACAGTGGGAATTTTTTTTTTTACTTATTTCTCTTTTCTTCCTAAAATTAAATTTGTATTTTTACTTTATCTACTGTGTGTTTCTGCCCATGTATGTATGTATGTGTGTGTGTGTGTGTGTGTGTGTGTGTGCAGATGTGTGTTGTTTGTGTGTGTACATGCATGCATATGTGCGGGTATGTTCGTGCATGCATGTGCATGTGTGCATGTATGTGCTTATATAGGAGCACGCATGCTGTGGTGCCTACGTGCAAGCCACAGAACAACTTTCTGGAGTTGGTTCTCATTTTCCACCTTGTTTTGACACAGGGTCTCTTAAAGATGTGGGAAAGGAGGGAGTGTTTAGGAGCAGGAGGGAGAGTAAAGATGAAAAAGAACCATTATTTAGAAGGTAACATTTTCAGTATTTAGTACTGACTTGGCTTTGGGGGTATAGAAGAAGAAATGCTGAATTTATGGAGATAAAAAGATGCTAGAACCAACAAAAGACCCAACACCACCCTTCACACACAAACACACACACACACACACACACACACACACACACACACACAGACAACAAGTTGAATTCTTTTTATCTCTGCTCAAAATACTTAAATGTTTGCTTTTATTTTAGATGTACCATATGCATCCTGCCAGACCCAAAGGATGCCCGAATTTCTTCCCTTTTAAGATAATTTATATTCCTGCAGCAAAATCTGCCCTTTACAATTTCTCTTAATTATTTCAGGACTAGACCTATGCAAGCTCGAAGGGTTACTAGTGAAGCAGGGTATCCAGCAATGTGACCCTGGGAAATTGAGTTCCGATTCACTTAGACACCTAGGAATACAGCAAACATATCAGAGTGCTTCCTCGTGTTGTCAAACTCTTTTGAAATGGCAAACAGCTTCTCAAAGGACCTCCGAGTTCCTTTCCCTAGTGGCGAAGACAGCAGCTTCTGGACCCCTTCAATCGGAGGCTGCCGGGCCTTCCGCTCCACGTGGCAGCCAGCTGTGCTTATTCAATTAATTTCTTTACACATAGCAAAATAACTCATCTCCTTGGTGTGCCTTTTGACATTTTAGGGGTTCATCCCATGTTTTAAAGAAGAAAAAAAAAATACCCACGAGGGATTTGTTCATGTGCAGTCAAAACCTGGGAACTGCCTTCATCATAAAGCATTTGGGTAATTTTCTATTTATCAGTGGATCAGTGACCTTTATTACCCTTATAATCTATTCACTTTAATAATCTGTCACTAGTTTATGCAAGGGTTGCTACGCTGCGGTGCTGTGGTCTGTGGTGGTTTGAAGGAAAATGTCCTCTCTAGGCTCTCAGATATTTGAGTATTTGGTCCCCAGTTGGTTGCTTTGTTTGGGATGGTTTAGGAGATGTAGCCTTGCTGGAAGACATCTGTTACTAGGGGGCATTTTTTTCTAAAAATTAACTAATTAATTAAATTTTACATTCCATATTTTATTCCACACCCCACCGTCCACCCTTCAACTGTTCCACATCCCATACCTTCTCCACACCCCGTCTCCATGTGGATGTCCCCACCCCACCCCGCCTGACCTCTAAACTCCCTGGGGCCTCCAGTTTCTTGAGGGTTAGGTGCGTCATCTCTGAATGAACACAGACCACAGACCAGGCAGTCCTCTACTGTACATGTGTTGAGGTTTTAAAGCCTTGTCTCATTCCCAACGTGCTCCCTCTGCTTGGTGATTGTGGTTCAAGATGTGAACCCTTAGTTTCTGCTTCGTCAGCCATCTCTGCTACCTCTGCTCCATTGTCATGGCCTATGACCCTCTGGAACTGTAATTCCAAATAAATTCTTTCTTCTACATGCTGCCTTTGTCATGGTGTTTTATCAAAGCAAAGAAAAGTAATAAATACACCATCCTTTGTGACAATTCTTTTTTCTTTTTCTTTCTTTTTAAAGATTTATTTATTTATTATATGTAAGTAAGTACACTGTAGCTGTCTTCAGACACCCCAGAAGAGGGCATCAGATCTCATTATGGATGGTTGTGAGCCACCATGTGGTTGCTGGGAATTGAACTCAGGACCTCCAGAAGAACAGTCAGTGCCCTTAACCACTGAGTCATCTCTCCAGCCCCAATTCTTTTTTCTTATAAATAGAGATATTGCCTCTAGCTCAACATTCTCCCAGTGGTTTGGGGTCTGTAGTAGACACTTTTCTGTTATGATGATAAAAAGGCATGATCAAAAGCAACTTACAAAAAGAGTCAGTTTTGGCGGAAGCTTCTAGAAGGAGCATCTATAAGGGCAAAGAAGGCATGGCAGCAGGTAATGGAAGCAAGAAGCAGTGAGGTCTCATCTCATCCTTACACAGGAAGCAGAGTACCAACTGGAAATAGGGCAAGGCTATAAACTTTTAAAGCCCCTCCCCCCAGTGATGTGCTTTCTCTGTCAAGACTCCATCTCCTAAAAGCTTGATAAACTCCCCAAACAGAGCTATCAGATGGGGAAGAAGTGTTCAGATACACGAGCTTGTTGGGGGACATTTCTCATTCCACCTACAACACCATGATCGTCAGGATGGGTGTGATGGGCTACCATACTCCCCTTGATCACATACTTGGGTATCGCTTCTATTCCATCTTCCCTTCTCTTCTTAGTCTACAGCAATTCTGCCACCTTGTGTCCCTCTGGGAGGTGCAAGATGCTTACTCATAGCTCAAGGTTTTCATTGTTCTGTCTCCTTTACTTTCCTTCTATTGATGTGGTGATACTGTTTATGAAAAGCATCCCAAACAGTCACTAATACCTGGTTCCATTTTATACTAGATGTAGATTTTCTTACTGACTGATCAGTGAATAGAAGGAGCATATCAGGGTCGCCGTTGACTCTTCAACCCTCTGCTGTCTTATCTCTATGGTCAAGAGGGCACCAGCTAGAGGAGGATGGAACTACTACAGTAGGCAGGCATCACTGCATGATAGCCACTGCATGGTCATCATCCTATGCTGGACACTACCACAGGTGAGAAATAGATTAGAATTACTCTTTGTTGTTTTAAGACTCAGAGTATTTGTGCTTCTTAGTGGTCCCAGCATCGCCAAGAATCTTCCAAAGGACATCCTTTGGAATGATTTTGATATTTGCTCAAACTTTATCTTGTTAAATCTGTCTTTCCTGTCCTAGTCAAAGTAACAGCCCTCTCCCTATACCTCAGTGCTCAGCTTGGTTTAATTTTCTGTATTTGATTTACTTTCCTTAGTTAGAATGGAAACCTGTGAAGCAAGGGACTTTGATTTGTTCAGTAACATATTACCTAATATCAAGATGAGTATCTAGAACATAGTGGATAGACGGCACCTATTAGTTGAGTAAGTAAATATTTATAACAGTAAATTCAAACAGGATAGATACTCATGATTTAAAAAGCCAGTTCTCATTGCTTCTTGCAGTAATTATTGCTTCTATATTTTCTAAATTGTATTATGTTCATATATTAACTTGTGTATAAAAATGCCACTTAAAATAAAAGACATACTTTCCAAATAAATTATTTATAATTTTTATTCCCTGTCTTACTTAGGTTCTCTATTGCTGCAAAGAAACACCATGACCAAAACAAGAGTTGAGGAGGAAAGAGTTTATTCAGTTTTCACTTTGTTATCTTGGCCGTTCCTTGGGGGAAGTCAGGACAGGAACACAAACAGGGCTGGAACCGGAAGGCAGGAGATGATGCAGAGACCATGGAGGGATGCTGCTTACCAGCTTGGTTCCCATGGCTTGATCAGCCTGCTTTCTTAAAGAACCCAGGACCACCAGCCCAGAGATGGCACCACCCACCATGGACTGAGTCCTCCCTCATTGATCACTAATTGAGAAGGTGGCTTACAGCTATATCACATGGACACATTTCCTCAACCGACGCTCTTGCCTCTCTGATGACTCTAGCTTGTGTCAAGTTGACACAAAACCAGCAGTACCTTCTCATTGGTAGTTTTAATCATAGCATTTAAAGAATACTCACGGGCTGGAGAGATGGCTCAGCAGTTAAGAGCCCTGATTGCTCTTCCAAAGGTCTTGAGTTCAATTCCCAGCACCCACATGGTGGCTCACAACCATCTACGGATGCCCCCTTCTGGTGTGTCTGAAGACAGCTACAGTGTACTTACATATAATAAATAAATAAATCTTTGGGTCAGAGCAAGCAGGGCCAGACAGAGAAGAAAAAGTATCTGAAGACAGCTACAGTGTACTTACATATAAAAATAAATAAATAATAAATCTTTTAAAAAAATAAAGACTACTCAGTTTGACCACTAAGTCGTATTTACCTTTTAATCGTCATGAATTCTTCAAGGGTGAAACCTGTTATTTATTCATCTCTATCAATGTTTGTTGCATGCCTACCATGTAAAGGTCTATGGATTTTCCATTAAGAGATTTTTCATTAAGAGAAAATATAGAAATTCATGGAGACAAGCTGAGCATGGTGTTTCAACACTCAGGATACTAAGGCAGGAGATCATGTGTCCCAGGAAGCTCAGAAAATGTAAGGACATCCTGCCTCAAAATTAAATTAATTCTGAGAGACAGATAATAACTATGAATAAACAAAAATATCTTAGAGATGTAGCAAAAAAAACCCAAAACCAAAAACGCCCAAAAAGAACAAACAAGCCTTATCATGTAACAGAAGTGAGGCAGCTGTCCTTTTCTGCAGGCTTTTGAGATTGAGTGGAAGGCAAACAGAAAGGCGCTCTATGTTGCAGGAAGAATTCTGTGCAAACGGCGCTCACAGCTTGCCCCGAACTTGACTTATGACCAGCATAGCAAAACTACGGTTATTGAAGAAGAGTATGGTAATGAAGGGGAGACATGGTAGAAGTTAAGAGATTGTAAAAGGTTAATTCTGTTATTCAGTAAGCACAGTTTCATCAGCAAACCCCCAATCAAGGCAGTTTTCCCTATTTCAGTTTCTACTGAAATACAGCATTCCACATGATGTACTGAATCCAAGGCTGAGCCCCCAGAACATGTTCGCTCTTTTATTAGGCACCGATAGATGGCTATAAAATGTTTAGCTCTTAAAAAAGACTTTCTACAGCTCGGCAGCCTGTCTGACATGACTTTAAATGTTAATGAAATGTTTCAGACGTCCACTGTTTTTAAGGCTGTTTGGAGTTCAAGGACCTTCTTGAATACCATCTCATTAAAAAAAAAAAAAACTAACTTTCAGATTAACTTACACAGAGAAAAATATGTCACAGAACACCTGGCATTTGAGTTAAATTCAATCATTATTTTCTTCTGAGGAGGAAGTGGGATTGATTCCGTACTTGAGTAGTTTCTTGAAATACCTCTCTTTCCAAACGAAAATACAACCGTGGAAATAAAATTCTTTAAAGCCTGTAATTCAGAAGTGAACTTTTATGAAACACTTGGCACCGTGGCTGTGTGTGTAACTGAAGAACCCGTAGCTGGAGATTTGGCTTGGTGAGTGCCTGGTGACCTGTTCCGATTGTATTTCTTAACGCTCTCTGTTTTTTCAACTTGAGACAGATGGAAGGAAATCACATGTATGTTCTGTTCATTATTTTTGTTTTTGCCTGTGTGTGTGTGTGTGTGTGTGTGTGTATGTTTGCAGGTACATGTGGAAGTCAGAGGGCAAGGTTGGATTTTATTTCCCAGGTACCATCCACTTTAAAAAGTATTATTATTGTTATTGCATCTACTACTATTATTATTAATAATAATATCATTATCATTGTTGTGCTAGGGTCTCTCATTAATCTGGAGTTTACCACAGTAGCAAGACTGGCTGGCCAGTGAGCAGCAAGAATCCACATGCCTCTGCCTCCAGAATTGAGATAATAAATATATACTACCACATCTGGTTTTAAATCTATCTATCTATCTATCTATCTATCTATCTATCTACCTGTCTATCTATCTACCTATTATGTACCTATCCAAATAAATATATATAATAAATCTCTTTCTATATATATTGATGTTCATGATGTTTTGCCTACATGTATGTCTGCATACTATGTGTGTATAATGCCCAAAGAAACTAGACAAGGACATCGGATCCCTTGGGACTGGAGTTACAGATGGCTGTTAGCTACCACATGAGTGCTGGGAATAAAATCTAGATCTTCTGGAAGAGCAACCCGTGTTCTTAAGTGCTGAGACATCAGTAGTCCCGTGCCCCCCCCCTTTTTTTTAAGTACGATTTTTATGAACTGAACTTGAGTCTCTGTGCTTGCGATGTAAGCACTTTGGTGACTAAGCTTTCTCCCTAGGCCTTTTACATTTACTTTCCAGTGAGTCTTGGATTTCCATTGCTGCCAACCTTCTGCAATGACACTAGAGAAACAGCCAAGGCAGGAATTGCAGAAGTCAAAGCGAGGACACTCACAGAGCACAGCAGCTAAAGAACAGAAAACGAGGCTCACATTAACTATACAACCGTCCGTGCTCTGTGAGGCACTGTATATGCATTTGCCATATTTAGTTAACTTTTGACTTTTGAGACAGGGTTTTACTTTGCAGCCCTAGCTGGCCTCCTCTATAGACAAGGCTGGACTTGAACTCATAAGATCTGACAGCCCTTGCCTTCTGAGGGCTGGAACTGAAGGCAAGGGACTGGCGAGTTAACTTCTTTCAGTGTCTTTTCTATGTCCCTCAGTAGGAGATCAATGTGAGTTACATCAGAACACCGCAACAATGCTTTTGTCAATTTTTAGAAAAGTAGCTTGCTACTTCAGGCAACTGTATCTTTTCCTGTGGGAGCAATACCCAGAAGCAGTTATAGCCTCCCGGAGACTTAAGGTCATTCCTTTTGCCTCAGGGATTTGCTGACCGAGGACCTCTATTTCCCTGTGTAGCTTGGCTGGATTTTGCTTCTATGATGAAGGTACTGAATTGAAGGCCATGCTTTTTGTACCTTGCCATTGAGGGTAATAATTGCCAAGTGGCGTAGACCAGTATGCTAAAACTAAGCGAGGGCCTTTTCAATCATGGCCCCATGCATTTCGATGTGAGGCCCTGCTGTAGAACACTGGAGAACACAGTGTAAATCAGTTTAAGAACATAGTTCTGCATTTGAGGCATCGTAGTTTACAGCTCCCAAATGACCCCCATCTATCTTCCTCCACTGCAGAGGTGTATAATTGAGCTAAAGAGAGACTTGAGTAATGTGTGTTAGAATGGCGGTTCCATCACTGAGACTTAATAGTGTAACTGCTGCGTGCTTTTTTATCCTCTGAAATGTAACGAAATAGTTGAGTAGACCCAATTCTTCAGGGTGACACTTGCTGAGAGTCTATATTTTAAAATAGAAATAGGTTTTGATAAGCAAAGAAAAAAAAAGACCCAGATAAATCTCTCTCAACAAAAGAGTTCCCCAAATACAATTATACAAGCTGGAACAGAAACCAATATCATACAAACTGTAACCTGCACTACATTTTGTGGAAAATCGTTTTTTAAGCTTTTATGTTTATTGCACAATGAAGAGATGCCTTCTCAGGCTTCTAGGGGGTCCAGAAATGTTAAGTATCCCTCACACTTGGGGCTTCTGGAGAACTAGAGCCAGTAGACACACATAGTCATTTTTAATTCTTGTGGAGAGACTTTGGTTTAGTCAGTGACATTTAGGAAACTATTGCTAGCGGAGGCCGCCATCTTGCCTTGGAGCACTACAGACAGCCGGCAGCTGGGGCCAGGTACGTGGACAGAGTTTCTGAGTCAACATCGACTAACCCGTCAGGCTCTTGCCTGCACCCAGAGCCTGAACAGCTTGGCGGGATGTCTGTGCGCTGACCCACTCGGGCACCAACTCACTGTGTGTGTGTGTGTGTGTGTGTGTGTGTGTGTGTGTCTGTGCCCAGCTTACAGCAGAGGCCACCATCTTGCCTCAGGGCACTGTGGAGAGCTAGCAGCTGGGGCCAGGTACACGGACAGACTCCGAGTCTGGCGTCTACTATCCCATCCAGCTCTTGCTTGCACCCAGAGCCTGAACGGCTCAGGAGGCTGTCTGTGTGCTGACCCGCTAGGGCACCAGCTCACTTGGGGGTCTGTGCCCAGCTTGCAGTGGAGGCTGCCATCTTGCCTCTGGGCACCACAGATAGCTAACCAGACAGAGCCCTGTGGACTGAGAGCACCACCATCTAGGCTCCAGCAGTCCAAACAGGGAAGCTGTGGTCCTGCAGGGAATCCCACGGTTAGACAGAGCCCTGAGACCTACCACTATCTTGGAGCTGGTAGCCTAAGCAGGTCACCATAGTGAACCAACAGAGGAGCCCAGGTCATCATAGAAAAACAACAGACAAGCCCAGATTGGTGGAAATAAACAACTGATTCGTAAGAGCTGGCATCTAGGCAAACCAGGAGGAGACTATGGGAGGCCAGTTACATGCCCAGCAGCAAGCGGGGAGGAGACTTGAGTCTGGCCCAGCAGAGCTGAGGAGGTAATTCAGAGCCCAGTAGCAGAAACCTTCCGGTTTCCACCTTGGGAGCACTGACGCCCTCTGTGACAGCAGCGCCAAACACCAGGCTCACAGGAGCTTCAAACACCAACCAGTAACAAGACCAACTAATTCCAGAGATAAACAGATGGCAAAAGGCAAATGTAGGAACATTACTAACAGAAACCAAGGCAATATGGCAGCATCTGAACCCAATTCTCCAACCACAGCAAGTCCTGGATACACCAACACACCAGGAAAACAAGATTTGGATTTAAAAGCATTGGTCATGATGCTGCTAGAGGAACACAAAAAAGACATAAACAAATCTCTTAAAGAAATGCAGGGAAACATGAATAGGGTAGAAGCCCTTACAATGCAAACACAGAAATCACATAAAGAATTCCAGGAGAATATGCGTCAACAGACAGAAGCCAATAAAGAAGAAACGAAAAAAAAATCACTTAAAGAAATGCAGGAGAAATTGAGTCAATAGGCAGAAGTCATGAAAGAGGAAACTCAAAAATCTCTTAAAGAATTGCAGGAAAACACAAACAAACAAGTGAAGGAACTGAGCAAAACCATCCAGGATCTAAACACAAAGGTAGAAACAACTGAGAAATCACAAAGGGAGACAACTTTGGAGATAGGATACCTTGGGAAGAAATCAGGGGTCGTAGATGCAAATATCAACAACACAATACAAGAGATAGAAGTAAGAATCTCAGATGCTGAAGATACCATAGAAACCATTGACTCCACAGTCAAAGAAAATGCAAAATGCAAAAGGCTTGTAACCCAAAACATTCAGGAAATCGAGGACACAATAAGACCAAACCTAAGGATTATAGGGAAAGATGAGAGTGAAGATCTACAATTTAAAGGGCCAGCAAATATCTTCTACAAAATTATGGAAGAAACTTCCCTAACCTAAAGAGAGTGATGCCCATGAATATACAAGAAGCCTACAGAACTCCAAACAGACTGGACCAGAACAGAAATACCTCCCATCACATAATAATCAAAACCCCAAAACAAAGAAAGAATATTAAAGGCAGTAAGAGAAAAAGGCCAAGTAACATATAAAGGAAGACCTATCAGAATCACACCAGACTTCTCACCAGAGACCATGAAAGCTAAAAGATCCTGGGTGGATCTCATGCAGACTCTAAGAGAACACACATGTCAGCCAAGACTACTATACCCAGCAAAACTCTCAATCAACATAGATGGAGAAATCAAAATATTCCATGACAAGACCAAATTTACACAATATCTTTCCACAAACCCAGCCCTACAAATGATAATAGGAGGAAAACTCCAATACAAGGAGGGAAACTACACCCTGGAAAAAGCAAGATAGTAACCTTCTTCCACCAAACTCAAAAGAAGATAATCACTCAAAAACAAAAATAACATCAAAAATGACAGGAAGAAATAATCACTATTCCTTAATATCTCTTAACATCAATGGACTCATTTCCCCAATAAAAAGACATAGACTAACCAGACTGGATACAGAAACAGGACCCTGTATTTTGCTGCATACAGGAAACACACCTCAAGGTCAAAGACAAACACTACTTTAGAGTAAAAGGCTGGGAGACAATTTTACAAGCAAATGGTCTCAGGAAGCGAGCTGGAATAGCTATTCTAATATCAGATAAAATTGACTTTAAACCTAAAGTCATCAAAAGAGACACAGAAGGTCACTTCTTTATGGTCAAGGAAAAAATCCACCAAGAAGAACTCACAATTCCAAACATCTATGCTCCAAATGCAAGGGCACCCTCATCCATAAAAGAAACTTTACTAAAGCTTAAAGCACACATTGCACCTAACACAATAATTGTGAGGGACCTCAACAATCCACTATCCTCAATGGACCGATCAGGAAAACAGAAACTAAACAGGGACACAGGGAAATTTATTGAAGCTTTGGACCAATTGGATTTAATATATATATATATATATATATATATATATATATATATATATATATATATATATAAACATGTCATCCTAAAGCAAAAGAATATACCTTTTTCTCAGCACCTCATGTACTGTCTCCAAAATCGACCATATAATTGGTCACAAGACAGACCTCAACAAATATAAGAAGATCGAACTAATCCCATGCCTCCTATCAGATCACCATGGAGTAAGAGTGGTCTTCAATAGCAACAAAAACAACAGAAAGTCCACATACACATGGAGGCTGAACGATATTCTACTCAATGATATCTTAGTCAAGGAAGAAACAAAGAAAGAAATCAAAGACTTTTTAGAATTTAATGAAAATGAAGGCACAACATACCCAAATCTATGGGACACAATGAAAGCAGTACTAAGAGGAAAACTCATAGCCCTGAGTGCCTCCAAAAAGAAAATGGAGAGAGCATATACGAGCAACTTAATGGCACACCTGAAAGCCCTGGAACAAAAAGAAGCTAATTCACCCAGGAGGAGTAGAAGACAGAAAATCATCAAACTCAGGAGTGAAATCAATCAAGTTGAAAAAGAGAACCATACAAAGAATCAACAAAACCAGGAGCTGGTTCTTTGAGAAAATCAACAAGATAGATAAACCCTTAGCCAGACTAACCAAAGGGCACAGAGACAGTATCCAAATTAACAAAACTAGAAATGAAAAGGGAGATATAACAACAGCAACTGAGGAAATTCAAAAAATCATCAGATCCTACTACAAAAGCCTATATTCAACACAACTGGAGAATCTGGAGGAAATGGACAATTTCCTAGATAGATACCAAATACCAACATTAAATCAGGATCAAATAGGTCATCTAAACAGTCCCATAACCCCCAAAGAAATAGAAGGGGTCATAGAAAGTCTTCCAACCAAAAAAAGCACAGGACCAGATGGTTTTAGTGTAGATTTCTATCAGACCTTTAAAGAAGACCTAATACTAATACTCTTCAAACTATTCCACAAAATAGAAACAGAAGGAACACTACCCAACTCATTCTACGAAGCTACAATTACACTGATACCAAAACCACACAAAGATCCAACTAAGAAAGAGAACTTTAGACCAATTTCCCTTATGAATATCGATGCAAAAATACTCAATAAAATTCTTCCCAACCAAATCCAAGAACACATCAAAATGATCATACACCATGATCAAGTTGGCTTCATCCCAGGGATGCAGGGATGGTTTACTATCAATGTAATCCACTACATAAACAAACTCAAAGAAAAAAAACCACATGGTCATCTCATTGGATGCTGAAAAAGCATTTGACAAAATTCAGCATCCTTTCATGCTAAAAGTTTTAGAAAGAACAGGAATTTAAGGCCTGTACCTAAACATAGTAAAAGCAATTTACAGCAGACAGGTAGCCAACATCAAAGTAAATGGAGAGAAACTTGAAGCAACCCCACTAAAATCAGGGACTAGACAAGGCTGCCCCCTCTCACCATATCTTTTCAATATAGTACATGAGGTACTAGCTAGAGCAATTTGACAACATAAGGAAGTAAAAGGAATACAAATTGGAAAGGAAGAAGTCAAACTATCACTATTCGCAGATGATATGATAGTATGCTTAAGTGACCTAAAAAACTCCACCAGAGAATTCCTACAGGGAAATGACACCCTTCACAATAGCCACAAACAATATAAAGTATCTTGGCATGACTCTAACCAAACAAGTAAAAGATCTGCATGACAGGAACTTCAAGTCCTTGAAGAAAGAAATGGAAGAAGACCTCAGAAATTGGAAAAATCTTCCATGCTCATGGGTTGGCAGGATTAATATAGTTAAAATGGCCATCTTTCCAAAAGCAATATATAGATTCAACGCAATCCCCATCAAAATCCCAACTCAGTTCTTCATAGAGTTAGAAAGAGCAATTCTTAAATTCATCTGGAATAACAAAAAACCTAGGATAGCTAAAACTATTCTCAACAGTAAAAGAACTGGGGGAATCAGTATCTTGGACCTCAAGCAATACTACAGAGCAGTAGTGTTAAAAACTGCATGGTATTGGTACAGTGACAGGGAGGTAGATCAGTGGAATAGGATTGAAGACCCAGAATTGAACTCACACATCTATGGCCAATTGATTTTTGAAAAAGGAGCTGAAAACATCCAGTGGAAAAAAGATAGCCTTTTCAACAAATGGTGCTGACTCAACTGGAGGTCAACATGCAGAAGAATGAGAATTGATCCACTCTTATTTCCTTGTACTAAGCTCAACTCCAAGTGGATCAAGGATCTCCACATAAAACCAGACACACTGAAACTAATAGAAAAGAAACTGGAGAAGACCCTTGAGGACATTGGCTCAGGGGGGAAATTCCTGAACAGAACACCAATAGCTTATGCTCTAAGATCAAGAATAGACAAATGGAACCTCATAAAATTACAAAGTTTCTGTAAGGCAAAAGACACTGTCAAAAGGACAAATCGGAACCAACAAATTGGGAGATCTTCACCAACCCTACATCTGACAGAGGGCTAATATCCAATGTATACAAAGAACTCAAGAAGTTAGACCCCAGAAAACCAAATAACCCTATCAAAAAATGGGGTTCAGAGCTAAACAAAGACTTTTCACCTGAAGAAATTCTGATGGCTGAGAAACACCTTAAAAAATGTTCAACATCATTAGTCATTAGAGAAATGCAAATCAAAACATTAGTCAGAATGGCTAAGATTTAAAAACTCAGGAAACAGCAGGTGTTGGCGAGGATGCAGAGAAAGAGGAACACTCCTCCACTGCTGGTGGGACTGCAAGCTGGTACAACCACTCTGGAAATCAGTCTGGTGGTTCCTCAGAATACTGGACATTATACTTCTGGAGGACCCAGCCATACCACTCCTGGGAATATACCCAGAAGATTCCCCAGCATGCAATAAGGATACATGCTCCACTATGTTCATAGCAGCCTTATTTATAATAGCCAAAAGCTGGAAAGAACCCAGATGTCCCTCAATGGAGGAATGGATACAAAAAATATGGTATATATACACAATGGAGTACTATTCAGCCATTAGAAACAATGAATTCATGAAATTCTTAGAGAAATGGATGGAGCTGGAGAACATCATACTAAGCGAGGTAACCCAGTCTCAAAAGAATACCCATGGTATGCAGTCACTGATAATTGGATATTAGCCAAGAATCTTGGAACACCAAAGACACAATTCACATACCAAATGATTTCTGAGAAGAAGGAAGGAGTGGACCCTGGTCCTAGAAAGGCTCAAAGCATCAGTTTAGGAGAACACCAGAACAGGGAAGTGGTAAGGGGTGGATTGGTGAATAGGGGGAGGGAAAAGGGCATATGGAACCTTTGGGGGGGCAGGGAACTGTGAAAAGGGCAATGAAATGTAAATAAAGAATATATCCAATAAAAAATTAAAAAAAAAATAAAAAGGACACTTGCTAGTAAAACTTCTGTTTTCCAGGAAGTTGACTTGCAAACACACACACACACACACACACACACACACACACACACCATACTTAGCTCTATTTTTCAGACAGACTTCAATTGTAGGTTGATGTATATGGACATATAAGGCAAGTATATAAGTTGGAAAGGGAACATACCTGTCTTCTTTTGAGTTAGCTGGAATTAGAGCATTGACACCATTAAGAGGTAGTCTCTTATCACAGCCATTTAATATCAATAACCAAGGCCACATAAAGGATATTGGGGACTCTGAAGTCTCTATCTCATCCCTGAACAAGTTCTTAAAACTTTAAAACAAGGTGCCCACTGATTAAGAGTCTATTTTGGCTCATTCAATTCTACTGTATAAGATTTTCCTAGGCAATATCCAAGCTCCTCTATAAGAAGAAAATTATTAAATTATTAAATAATAGCAATAGCAATCACCACATGGAGTTTTTTTTAGTACCCAGAAGAGTTTTAAGCCCTTGATATTACTGAATTCTGTCTTCTTTTCTTTTCTTTTCTTTTCTTTTCTTTTCTTTTCTTTTCTTTTCTTTTCTTTTCTTTTCTTTCTTTCTTTCTTTTTTTTTTTTTGAGACAGGATTTCTCTTTGTACTCCTGGCTGTCCTGGAACTCACTCTGTAGACCAGGTTGGCCTTGAACTCAGAAATCTGCCTGCCTCTGCCTCCCAAGTGCTGGGATTAAAGGAGTGTGCCACCACCGCCTGGCGAATTCTGTCTTCTTAATAACCAACAAAAAATCCAAAATGGCAAGGATAAAGAAGTTAATGCCTAAGACTGGAGTTAACATGGCAAAGCCAAGACTATCTGAATTCTGCCAGTGTGGACTATGTATCAGACCCATGGACTGGAGCAGAAGAACCTGGGTTGGGCTGCGTGAAGGAGGTGTCTCAGAAGTCTCATCTGAGCTCGTCACTCAGCATGGGGACCCTCAGCATGGTGTGATGGTGAGTCCTGTCCATTGTTGAAAATTTGGTGTCGTCATCAAAAATCCCTTACAACCCTTCACTTATACCTCTGATATGACATAGGAGATCATCAAGGTCAGAGTTATCTTTATCTGTTATGGGTAGTCTTTGCGATGATTTTGTAAAAGCACAGGGTGGGTCAAACTCAACATCAGGAAAGGAGCAGCACCTGACACTGAGTTCTTCCCTGTCACAAACTTTTAGTGAAACTTAGTGAAGCAATAAAATTTAGAAATTTTGATAAATCTCAACCATATGCATATACATAAATGCATGCACATTATGTATATATGTACATATGTATATGTTAGGTAAGTACCATATCCTATACCATTTAACCCCGCTGATAATATTTGATCTTATTGATAAAATTCAAGAATATTGGACAGTATTGTTTGACTGCGTTGAGCATCAGAGATTCTTCAGACTCCAAGAATTTCTTGTTGAGAATAGTGTTGAGAATAGTTAAGACACAGGATGCATTTCTAACTTCACCATTTCTGTAAAAAAACGAAATGAAACCAAACCAAACCAACCAAACAACAACAACAACAATAACCCAATAAAACACCACCAGCAAGGCAAACATAGAGAAGAAAGAATTTCTTTTGGCTCCTGGTTTCAGAAGGATGAGAAACCATCATTGGTAGGAAAGTATGGCAGTAAGGGGCAGTCGGCACAGGAAGCTGACGGACAGCATCTCAGAACAGGAAACGGAGTTCAGTGAGAGTGAACCGGAAGTGAGGTGAGGTTATAAACTCTCAAAGCCCATACCCAGTGATTCACTTCCTACAGCAAAGCTGAATTATCTCTTCAGGCAATGGCCCTAACAAGGGACAAAGTGTTCAAGGACCTGAGCCTATGGGGGGGGTCATTTCTTATTAATATCATATTTAAAATAATCCATGAGGAGCCATATCAAGAGGGCAATCTGTGTAACACAGAAAACCAACGTTTTCCAAACAATTGCTATAAGGTGTGTAAAAGGTCCCTGGAAAGTGCTACATAGGCCAGAGGTTTTTAAAATAATTATAGAAAGTTTGTTAATGTGGTTTCAGATTCCACTTACTTTAGCTTATTGAGTCTATGACTATATAATGAATTCTGTAATATAGACATTTTCAATGAAAATGTCCTTATGTAACACCCCAAATACAAGACTGTGTTACAATTAATATTTATATTGAAATCAAGTAAGTAAATAAAAAAATCTTCAATCATTTGATGAGATTAAAATATTTTTTAAAGCAAGAAGTTGATTGTATTGGCTAATTTTGTGTGTCAACTTGACACAAGTTGGAGTTATCACAGAGGAAGGAGCCTCCCTTGAGGAAATGCCTCCATGAGATCCAGCTGTAAGGTATTTTCTCATTGGTGATCAAGGGGGGAGGGCCTATTGTGGGTGGTGCTATCCTGAGCTGGTAGTCCTGGGTTCTATAAGAAAGACAGCTGAGCAAGCCAGGGGAAATAAGCCAGTAAGGAACATCCATCCCTCCATGGCCTCTGCATCAGCTTCTGCCTCCATGTTCGTGCCCTGTGTGAGTTCCTGTCCTGACTTCCTTTGATGATGAACAGCAATATGCAAGTGTAAGCTGAATAAAACCTTGCCTCCCCAACTTGCTTCTTGGTAATGACGTTTTGTGCAGGAATAGAAACCCCGACTATGACACTGATATTGAATTTTCTTCATATTTATGTACTGTAACCCCAAATAAGATGTTATTATTACAAGAGAAATAGACATAAGATTCCAGTTATCTCCTATTGAGCCAGAAACTTCTCATAATTTTTAAAAATTATAAAACACTATTTTGTAAAGGTTTTATGGGGAGAGTAGAATTGAAAATTTTCTGTCAATATGGTTATAGGTATAAATATGCCAATATAGAATGCATTTATTTCTGTTATTTTCAAGTGACCTAATGTATAATTTTTAAAAATTAAATTTAATTCTCACACATAAATACCAATGACTGTGGTCTACATGAACACTTCTTGAAGTCACTAATTTTTAAGAACATGGTCATAAAAGAGGACACAAAGCCAGTTCTTTCACTAGTTTTATCTGTACCATGGATCTTTTGTTTTGAGTTTTGTGTTAGATAAGTACACAAAAGTATCATTTATGGTGAAAGTATAAACTCCAGTGTCATGCTCCAGAGCTTCAGAATGGCCATTCTAATTACAGAAGTTCATCAGGACACATAGACTTTGCGTCTGGTTAATCTTGTGGCATAGTATTTGTTATCTGCAAGTTCTTTATAAAGAGTTTTAATTATTAAAGTATAAATTAACTTGCTGAAAAAGAATGTGAAGGGATCTGGATACCAAAATCTTTAAAAACCCACACATACGCCCAAGGAAAGACAATAGAATGTCCAACTGAGAGCAAATTTGATGGTTTCAATATGTTACTCCATGCAGCTTGCCAATGGAGTGTTGGATAGCATAGTCTTCTGCACACGTCTTCCTTTGGAGAGCAGTGGTAAGTTCAGGGAATTCCCTAGACCACACTCAGGTTTTACAGTTCAAACACAGCTGCAGCTTGTCCCGGGAATAGAAAACAGATTAAAGTCAGCCAAGGGCTGAGAGCAGAAGTCCAAATGTATAGTTTCCAGTCTCCATTCCCTGTGGAGGGACAGACAGTGTTAACTCCTCCTGGTCACAATGTGTGTGTGTGTGTGTGTGTGTGTGTGTGTGTGTGTGTGTGTGTTTGTGTGTGTAACCCATATGAAATGTTTCAGGGAGAACCTCACTGAATCTCATCCACAGGTTCACTGCTGTTTGTATTCATCTCCAGCCTTCCAGGTGCCAGGCTGAAGCCTTTGGGATCCGTCCATAGCAAGGCAGACTAGAAACCATTGCTGCTCATCAGTTACTCTTGCAAACCAAAGCCCTACCACATGAGTAACAATGTTGGGCTGTCTGGTAGCCAGTACCCAGATAGAGTACTGCCACATGATTCCTGTCAATCATGTTCTGAGTGCCTACAGATCACCTCCCAGTATTCCAGGGCAAAGGTCAGGTCTTATGTAGATCAGGTTATCTTTCCACTCTAGACTCTCCTTAAGAAGAACCCTTTAAGTAGGTGCTGGCCTACCAGTTCAGCATCCCAGGACTATCCTCAAAGACCTAGATCATCTACAATGAGTTGTTCTGTCTTCATTCTTCTCTCTATGAGGAAGGGCAGGTCATGTTTGGGGATTAAACCTCTCAGAGCCTTCAAAGGGAAGCAAGAGTGTGAATGTGACAGGAGATGTGCAAACGTATTTCTAGAAGCATTCCAAGAATGCAAGAATGCTTCCCCATATGTCACTGATCAGAGGGACATTCAAAGCAACACTCCCAATTAGGAGGTGGCCTCATTGTAAAGTGCTTTCTGTTCAGGCATGAGGACATGAGTTTGATTCCTAGGACACATGCTCAAAAGTTAAATATCATGGTATGCCCTGAGGAGGTGGAGTTAGGCAGAGTCTGGGGATTCCTGGGCAATACTTGGTAAGCTCCGAGCCATTGAGAACGCTTGTCTCAGAAAATAAGGTGATGGAACCTGAGGAAGGAGACTCCAGGTTCACCTCTGCCGTCCATATGTACACACACACATGTACATGTACACCAGCTGGAAAAGCAATCTTCTCATGCTTTACAAAGAATTAAGGAGGCTGTGGCCGGCCCTTCATGGTCACAACTCACTCCTACCCGCAGCAAAAATCAATCACTAAGAGTGAGAAGGGAAATGAGAGGCGAGGAGAAAAGCCCTTCTCAAATATCAGTGTGTACACACAGTCCCAGGAGACCGGGTTAAAGCTCTCATTCAGTAGCTTTGGGATGAGGCCTGTGGATCTCTCTGCATATCACAGAGGTGTAGGCTAATTGTGATGCCTGCGTTTGAATAGCAAAGAGTCAGAAGTCAGTGTTTGAACCTCGAGCAGGAGTAGAGATTGTGTGTCTCTTGTACAAATGAGTTTGTCCCTGGTCTAACTACTGTATAGGATAGGCATGGTATACAATTATCCACGACAGGATTTTGGAATCCAACAATGCTAATAACTTTGACAGACAGAATTCATTGGGAAATTCTATGTGCAAGGACGTGCCATTACTTCATTTGGCTTTCTGGACAGTTTAATGAAGAAGGCAGTGGCTTTTCCATATATATATATTTTTTTTTCCACCCATTTATTTGGAAACAAAGATCAGAAAAAAATTTTAAGTAAATAGCCCTCTGTCTATTATTTTTCCAACAGTTTTGACACCAACTCTGTTGACCTCCAGAACCCAAACCCTGAAACACTAGGATATTGCTAAACGCTCTCATGATATAGATGAAAAAATTGACTTGAGACTGCATTAGAGGCAGGGATGTGGAATGCACTCCTTAGTGACAGAGGACTTACCCGGCATGGACAAGGTTCAGGATGCTACCTGGAAGCCCTACAAAACACACACACACACACACACACACACACACACACACACACACACACACACAGAGAGAGAGAGAGAGACAGACAGACAGACAGACAGACAGACAGACAGACAGACAGACACGAGAGGAGCAGTAGCACAGTAGGTTTGGAGCTACGCGTTTTACATTGCCAAACCCACCTCCATGGCCTTTTGTATAATAAATAAAGTATATATAAAGACATCCTCCCTCTTTTCTTTTTCCTGCCCCTCCTCTTCAAGTTTCACACAGTAGGGTGCTAGGAGAGTTTTATTCTCTTTGAAATAAAGCATCTATTTTCTAAACTGGGTATTGTGTTGTTTTTAAACACACCTTGACTTCTTTCTAAGCCTTCCCATCATGCTTCTGATCTTGACAGCACAGTGATTTCGTTGACGAATGCACATGGATGCGTTGCGTTTCCTACTTGATTTGACTGCAATTGTTCCCCTTTGTTTGCCTGTTCAACAGCTTGTCCATTGATTAAACAAACACACACCAAGCATCCTCTATTGTCAATATTATCCTAGACACAGACAGCTTGGAAGCAGACTGAAAATATTTGTTTGTTTGTTTTCACAGCGCTGGAGATCAAACCCAGGGCTTTGCACGTTCTAGGTAAATGCTACACCATTAAGCATCAGCCCAGCTCCTAACACTTTTGAATTCAGAAAGAATAAAATATAGCATGTTAAAAACATTGCCACTGTTTGGGGAGGTTTTGTAATCATTTATACACTGCAGGAGTTAAACAAAGAAAATAGGTTATCAGTGGTTCTCAACCTATGGGTCATGATGCTTTTGTGGGGATTACAGGTCAAATATCCCGCATATCAGGTATTTATGTTATAATTCACAACAGTAGCAAAATTACAGTTGTGAAGTAGTAATGAAGAATTTTATGGCTGGGCATCGCCACAACATGAAGAGCTGTATTAAAGGGTTGCAGCATTAGGAATGTTGAGAACCACTGATCCATGTCAACTACACTTGCACAGTCATTCTTCAGACTCCAGTCACTTTGAACGCCAAGCACAAAAGCCGGTAAAAGAAGACGAATAATCTTTCTCAAGGATGCCCTGAGCTTGAAACTGTTTATAACAATATTTTTCTCTAGGAACGAGATATGTCAAAAATGGAAAATAAACTATAAAATAAAGAAATGCTTAAGTAAACTACGGTCCCTTGTGTTGACCACCTTTTATGCTGTCAAGCTATTGCAAGCAATGATTGTATACTCTAACAGCAATCTGAATAGACTTTAAGATATAGTGCAGATATGAGAAGACATTATTAGCATGTGTTCCTCCCATCTGATAAGCATTCTATTGCTCCCTATATTGTAATAAGTATTTCACAATGATCTCAATTATCAACAGTGAAGATAAGGCTAATGAAAGTAAGGGAGATGCTATCTGACAAAATGCTACTCTTTGGGTAGCATTCCACAGTCTCTGCTGTCACTGTGGTATCCTTGAGCCCCATTTTCCTAATATTTTCCTAGATTTCTGTCTAGATAATTTGTTCACTCACATATTCAACGATATTGGTTAGAACTTGGAGACATAGAATTGAAAGTCTTAAGCTTGTCTTTGGATTGCCTTATGTAGAGTCAAGATATGTTTTCCTGAGTATCCTCCTGGCCTCTGGCCTTGATGCTACCTTACTAATGATGTTTCTGAATCATGACTTTGATACTGTTTAAAATACTTTAGAGGTTAGGCATTGTCTCTGGGGATGCCCCATCTTCTTGGGATGCTGTGTCACTCTTCTCTCGGGGCCCTGATTTGCTTTTCCAATTGTAACTCTTGCTTTTGTTCTCCATCTGACTAGATGCATGCACACCACTACTACCTTTGTATCACTGTTTGCACTGCTGGCTGCCCTCCCCCCTCCAATGCTTCTATGGTCCTTATTTGCCTAGCAACTGCAATTCAATCCCAGGACTCAGCTCTTTGATGGGCTTCAGGAAGCCTTCCTCCCTTCTAGACAAGGCTTGTGCCTTTCCTAGGAATTCTCATTAGTGCTGACCTATCTCATTATGTGTCTCGTTCTGTACTGAGCCTGTCTACAGTTAATGACTGCCCCCTTCTCTGGTGGAAGGGGAACAGAGAAAATGTATTTTATTTCTAACAGTCTAGTGACTACATGCAAAGATTGCAGAGTCAAAAAGCCTACTTTTTTCTCAACCATTTGCTCCTTCATAATAATGCTTTGCTGACTCCCTACATGTGATTTAGAGAACTTAGGTATCAGGCATAACAGGTAATATACAGTAATCATAACCAATTGAAGCTCTTATGATTTCCATTGTGCTTGAATCTCCCCTCATTGAGAAGGTATTTAGTGTTTGATAAGTGCTCCATTTGATGAATGAATGAAACTTTAATGCAAGAAATAGCCCCAAGGAGTTGAAGGGGTTTGCAGCTCCATAGGAAGAACAATATGAGCCACCCAGTACTCACAGAGCTCCCAGGGACAAAACCATCAACCAAAGAGTACACATGGAGTTACCCATGGCTCCAGACACATAGGATGCAGAGGATGGCCTTGTTAGACACCAAAGGAAGACGAGGCCCTTGGTCCTAGAAAGACTTGATGCCATAGTGTAGAGGAATACCAGGACAGGGAAGAGGGAGAGGGTTGATTGGGGAAGGGGAAGTGGCTTTTGGGATTTTCCGGGGGTGGGGTGGGGGGTGGGAAACCAGGTAAGGGGACAACATTTGAAATGTAAATAAAGAATATAGCTAATAAAAAAAGAAAAGAAATAGCAACATCCAAATGTAAGGCTATTGATTTGGCGGTTTTGTTTTCTTGTTTTTGTTTTTTTTAGATGCATCCCATGCATTACAAGTTGGCTTTGAGTTTGCTCTATAGTCAAGAATACTCCTGATTTTTCCCGATCCTCCTGCTTCTACTTCTCAATTGCTAGAATCACAGACATGTGCCACTGTTACTGGTTTTATGTGGTGCTGGGGATTGAACCCAGGGCCTACTGTGTGCTAGGTGAACACTTTCCTGACTGAGCACTATTCCAAGACACAGCTGATTTTTAATCTTAAGTACCTGAAAGAACATCTCAAGAGGCTCATCTACTGGTCATGAAAAGGACCTGAGAAGAAGACAAGATGATCTAGGAGTAGTGCTACTGGCTGGAGATTCATCGAAGATTAGGTATAAAAAGGACAGCATAATGAGGAATCAAATTAAGCTCTCTTAATGCGTTCATTCCATGGAGGTATTTCCTGTTTATAGTAATGATATATGAAATTATAAGATTTCTCTTTTTCTTCTTTTTAAAATTTTTTATTTATTTTTGTTTCCTGTGCATTGATGTTTTGCCTGTATATATGTCTGTGTGATCCTCTGGAACTGGTGTTACAGACAATTGGTAGCTTCCATGAAGTGAACCCAGGTCCGCTGGAATAACAGCCAGCACTCTTATTACGAAGGCCAACTCTGCATCCCCTCCCTCTTTCCTGTAGGAAAATATTGTTCTCTGCTTCTCACCAAGATGATTGGTTTGAAGTGAGTACTTTCCTAAACTGGGTCAGAGAGTGGAAACCCTGAACCATATAATACCATCAAATGATGTGAATCACACATTACCAGACTGAAGAAATATATATACCATTCAAATCCTACAGTCAAGAGAAAATGAAGCATCCAAGAAGTTCAAGGAATTACTTCTCATTAATTCTGAGGCTGAGCTGTCTCTACAAACTAACTCTCTGACATTTGGGCCGTCCATGACCAGAATAATCTTGTGTCCTTCCATGGATGTTTCTTTGCTTCTGGTAGCTTAATTTGGACTTTTATCACATGCACTGAAAAGAGTTATAACTACACTTTATCTATTTGGCTCCACTCCTCACCATATGCCTCTATGCACCTTCTGTCCTGCTTAGTCTAAACCACTCAACACGCCCTAAAAAAGCAGTCATACATTTTCACATGCCCTTGTCTTTTTTCTAAGTTGCCATTTCAGTGTGGAATTCTCTTGCTCCCGACAAAATCTTTCCCTTCTCAAGACTCAGACCCAATGGCTGCCACTCAAGTAAACATCCCTGGTTCGTCCATCCAACCACATGGTTCATGGAATATCAAAAATGTGTTGTCTGTTTTACCATGCACCTCTGTGTTGTGCAATGGCTGTTTTATTATCTGTCTCGGTAGACTTTATTTCACTGGAGAAAAGCCCATGTCCCATTCATCACTCATACCTTGTGTCTTAAGCCTCTGGCACGGTTCTTAGTTGGACTTTCTGAAGGTTTGGGGCAGGAATGATTTAAGTGAGCGGGCGTATTAAAAGGGGTGTTTCTGCAAAGGCGTTTATACTGAGTGTTTTACTACAGTTACAGGATGAATGTCCTTCTTGTGAGACCATTTCTTATAACTGTCAATGTTTGCATCATTGAATTAATGACCTATTTTCTGATTTGTCATCACTTTCCTCCTCTTATGGCTAAGTTTTCATTATGATGAGACTATTTCCTCTCAGAGCCAAATGCTCCATTTATTAAAGTTACATTTTATCTAAACATTGTGATTTACTCCCCATGTCTTACTTTATTAAAATCATTAGAACTTTTATTTCTGTTAATCAAGGTTTTTTGTTTCTTTTAAAGATGTCAATGATCTTGGGGACTATATTTATTTCAGGATAAATATACCCCAAATCAGGATATGATTGAAATGTGAAGTTCTACTCTTCTTACTTCATATTTTGTGCAACTAAAAGCAAGTATAGAGCTGATTGAAAAGGATGGATCAGCATGGTACATGTATCTTACTTTAATATAGCAATCTACAATCAACACAGCTATAATAATCTCATTGTGATAAAATCTCATTGAAGTTTAGCCATAAATTCCAAGTCAAAGGAACAAAAACATAATTCAGAAAGATTTGTTGGGATTTGGGAAGTGAAGAACATGCAGTTGTGGGAACTGAGTTCAAATCTGTTACTTCACTTACTAAGTACATGCCTATATACTAAGGGCTCATAAATAAACTTGTTTCTGAGGAAAGGCACTATAAAATGGTTCAGGTAGTATTTGGACCCAAGGCCAAGATCAGCCTCAATCTGTTACATGTCCAAACAGCTCCCACAGAAGGCTTGATCCATGTCAGGTGAGTCATAGTGCATCCCAACACATGAAAGTAAATAGGTAGCAATACCATTGGAAATAGCCTCTCCCTCTCTGCCTAGAGACCATCTCAGACTGGTTCTCTTTTCTTGCTCCCCCAGGGAATATGTGATTGCTCTGAGCCTATTAAAACAGATTCCAACTCCAAGAGATCAAGCATAAAAATTATTCATTATAGGCAACTAAAAATCAGCATTTTCAGTAAGCAGGGAAGGTTCCAATTTTTGCGTGATAAGGTATTATTATTAAAGTAAGTCATTGATTAATTGAAGAAAGAACTTTATCCAGGGGTTGTTTTAACATAACTTCTAAATGTAAAAAAAACACTAAATGCTAAGAAGCCCCCAGTGGATGTCAAATCCCATGAGAAGGGAAAATATATTAGATAAGGAGGTGGGATGAGTGGAGAGAGAGGACTGTATTGGGAAAGACAACTGGATTGGTGAGGGTACATCTATGGGGTGATATAGCAACCAGGGACAATGGAAACTCCCAATAATCCAGGGGAGTTGTAAAAATATCCAGATACAATTGTCATCTCAGATGTTACTGCTGAATAATCTCACCCTTTCTAGTTCTTTTTGAACTCTGGCTGATTTGCTCAACTCAGATATTCTGGCTCAAACTCCTCTCGGAGCTTACTGATTCAATCTGGCTTCTTTTAGCTTCTCACTGAATTGCTTTGCTTGGCCTCACTCTAACTCTGGCAGTTTGTTCTAATCTTCTGGCACCCTCTTATTCTCTGGTTTCAACTGCCTCTGCTGATCTGCACTGAATTTCATGAACTCACAAACAAACTTAACTCCATTGCACTGCACTTACTGTACTGACTCCCAATTGACTGAACTGAAGAGACAGTCGTCACTTTCCCTGCATGACTCTTGAATAGCTTCTCTCCTGAGAGTTAGGTGAATCTTACCTCTGACTCATTCTGCTAAATATTTCTCTGATTCATCACTTTGTCTGCCCCTCAATTAGACCTCATTGTTTGACATTAAAGGTGTGTACTAAAGGATTCCAGCCAGATGAAATAAAGGTAGGTACTAAGAGTGTGTCTGTATTCCAGCCATATTGCACAGAACTAGATGGTCTTTAGATATGACCAACAGCCATGTTCCTAAATTAAAATTCCTCTACAGAGGGTGAGCCTAGATAAGATTGCTTGCAATGGGGGAGATGGAGCCTGACAGTCATCCCCTGCACAACTGGGACATCAACCCAGCCACAAAACCTGAGACCCACAATTTGTCCTGCCTACAAGATGTTCAGGGGTAAAAGTGGAACAGATTTTGAGGAAAGGGAAAACCAATGACTGGCCCAGTTTGTGACTGCCCCATGCCATGAGAGAAAGCCCATCCCTAACACTATTAATGATATTCTGTAATGCTTGCAGACAGGAGCCTAGCATAACTGTCATCAGAGGGGTTTTACCTAGCACCTGAAGGAAACAGAGGTAGAGACCCACAGTCAAACATCAAGTGGAGCTTGGGAAATCTTGTGGAAGAGGAGGAAGAAGGATTGAAGGAGCTAAGGGATCAAGAACTTCACATACGTACAAAAAAATCTACAGAATCAACTAACCTGGGTCCATAATGGCTCAAGGGCTCAAGGGCTCATAGAGGCTGAATTACCAACCAGAAAGCATTCATGAGAACTAGGCTCTCTGCACATATGTAACAATTGTGTAGCTGGGTCTTCATATGGGACTCCTAAAGCTGGGGCAGGGGCTGTCTCTGACTACATTGCCTGCCTTTGGATCCCTCTTCCCTAGATGGACTGCCTTATCTAGCCTCAAAAGAAGAAGATACATCTAGTCTTACTGTAACTTAATATGCCAAGGCAGGCTGATATCCATGGGAGGTCTGCCCTTTTCTGAGGAGGAGAAGAGGAGTAGATTGGGGAGGGATATGAAGGGACTGAGAGGAGAGTAGGGAGGGGAAGTTGTGATTGGAATATAAAGTAAGTAAATAACTTAATTAATGAAAAACAGAATGCTTCAATGAGAAAACGAAGACCCTAGCCCTTAAGCTATAAAATAGTGGGTGAAAATGTATGTCCTTTTGACTAGAGAAAACTCTTCCTCTGTATAGAGATGAAAACAACTAAGAGAAACTGTGATAGATTAAACTACATAAAAGCATGAGGTGCTCAAAGGATTCAGAGAACCTAATACTGTTAGTCTGATACTGGACAGAATATCAAATTGCCATCTAAATCCAGATTTTTCTCCCTGTAGATTAGCGAAGCTCTCAGACCTCATCTGAGAAGTTTCTTTGAGTAGTGTGTGGTGGTTATTGTAGCACTCACAACTGGTCAAAGTGCAGAGAATGAGTCACTGTGGAGTGGTCAGTCACAAATAGGACATCTAGCTCACTTCTTCTCCCCAAGACCATTGGTGAAGATGGGGAGGAAATACTCTAAGACCCATAGGTCTGGGAGGATGGGAACAAAACAGTGTCTTTTGGACAGGACAGGCCCCCTACACTCATGAACTCACAGCAACTGTGGTTGTCAGAACAAATTCAAGCCAGTCACCATTCCAGCATGGAAGGAGAAGGAAGGGAACTGTAAGCCCCTACCCCTAACTGACTTCTACAGACAGTTGATCCTTCTTGAAGGTGTAGCCCCTGGCAGGCCAACAATGCTCCATTGGATGGCTTCATACTCAGATGTACATAGCTACCACAAATTGGATTCTATGCTAATTGTTAAAAACAAGAGGCCTACAAAGGTATGGGGAGTAGGGAGGAGGGGATGGATCTGAGAGGAGTTAGGGGTGAATATCATCAAAATGCATTGTGTGAAATTCTCAAGGAACCAATAAAAATAATGTATTAGGTTTAAAAGATTCAGTGCTTGAGGTGGGCTACTTCTCTATAAAAAGAAAACTTTCTTATTTAATAAACTAATTCTGTCACTTTATTTTAAAATGGTAAATTTGAATATCAAGGGGACCACTAAGTTAGTGAAAATTAAAATTTACATATTCACATATCTAGATATAGTGTGTTCATTTCAATGAAATGTATGCCCTTTTATTAATTATAGTGTATATGTGTGATGTGCGTATATGAGTGTAGATATGTGTATGCTTGGGCACCTGTGTAGAGTGGTGGAGTCAGCTCCTTCTACCTTCCTATGGATGGACTCAAGTTGGACTCAGGTCATTAGGCTTGTACAGTAAGTGCTTAGACCTGTTTAAAAATAATCTCCAAATTATTTTTAACTGATACATAAAATACAGTCATTGAGTAGTATGTGTTGTTTTAGCAGACATGTGCATCTTGCCGTGTTTAAATCGGGTTAGCTATTTCTCTATCCTCAAACACTTTGTATTTACTTGGGTACAAGGTCTTTTCCTTCAGTTTTCTGAAACACCCAGCCCCCCCAAAACAAACAAACAAACAAACAAAACAAAACAAAACAACAACAACAACAACAAAACGCTACCTCCTGTCACCTTGCAGCTCAATAATGCTCCAGGGAGCCTTACTTCAAGAGAATACAACTTGGTATCCATTGATCAGCCTCTTCCTATCCCACTCTCCTCTGTATTCCCACTCCACAGCCTCTGCTAATGACTATCCTGCCGCTGTCAGTGTCTCTGGAGGAGAATCTTTTAGACTCCATTTACGATTTAGATTGCATGTTACCTCTGCTTGGCTCCTCCTCCTCTTCCTCCTCTTCCTCTTTCTCCCCCTTCTCCTCCTCTTCCTATTCTTCCTCTTTCTCCTCTTCTTCTCCTTCTGCTCCTCCTAGTTTTATCCTTTAATCAGTTAACTAATTTTTTTATTCTTCTCTCATACAATACAGCTTGATTGCATTCCCCAACCCACTCTCCCTTCACATCTATTCCTCTATTTTACTACAGAAAAAAAGCAGGCCACCCAGGGATATCAATCAAACACAGGATATCCTAGGGATATCAGTCAAACATGGGATATCCCAGGGATATCAATCAAACAGAGAATATCCCAGGAATATCAATCAAACATGGGATATCCCAGGAATATCAATCAAACGTAGCATAACAAGATATAAAACTAGGCACAAACCCTTACATCAAGGCTGGACAAAGCAACTCAGATTTAGGAAGAGGGTCCCAAGAGCAGTGTTTAGCTTATTTCATATAACAAGATGGTTTCTAGTCCATATGTACCGTTGAAGGTGACAGGATTGCATTATGGCTAAATAAATATCTTATTATGCATACTGATAATAAAACTATGTCCATCTTTCAGCTGATCTTTAGACTGCTCCCATTTTGTGCGTGGTGCTACAATAAACTTAGGAGTGCATGTGTGCTTTCAGGTACACCGACATCATTCCCTTAGGACACAGCTAAGCTGTGGCATTGGCAAATCACAGAGTGGTTTATTTTTAATTGCATATCTAAGATATACTGTATGCTTTATCTTCAACTGCAATTATGTAATATGCTTAGTCTTAATTTTTTATATAAAAAGTTTATTTCAGCCAGGCGTGGTGGCACACGCCTGTAATTCCAGCACTTGGGAGGCAGAGGCAGGTGGATTTCTGAGTTTGAGACCAGCATGGTCTACAGAGTGAGTTCCAGGACAGCTGGAGCTATACAGAAAAACCCTGTCTCGAAAAACAAACAAACAAACAAAAGTTTATTTCATATTTATTTTGATCATACTTTGCCCCATTCCCCCAACTCTTAGATTATCCCCACCTCCTTACCCACCCAACTTTATGTTCTTTCTTTTGAATAGTTTTTATGATAATAGAAGACTAATTATAATTTATTATCAAGAAAGGGGAAACCTGTGCAAAAATGGTCAGAGAATATGATGAAATAATTCACAAAGGTACACAAGTCAGTAAAACTTTCAAAATTTTTTTACTTTCCCAGAAATAGATTAATGCAATAAAAATAAGAAAATACCAAACATTTTTACAATAGTTAATTATAAACGATGATTATGTACTGGATTACCAGAAGTCATGCCAAAGGATACCATTAAATGGGGGAAAGTACAGGAATCTCACACACTGATGGAGGATAGTTACACCTTCTCTAGGGCTTAATCAAGCACTAAAAGCCTTAAAAATGTATAGGCTCTGACCTGGGAATTTCACTTCTCTGAGTTAATGACACAAGAATAATTGAACAGCCACACAACAATTCAATCGCTTTTAAAAAATGCTAGAGAGGTAGGAACAGTCTAAGTGATCGGCTGTAAGTGATTAGAGATATTATTTAGCTCATTTGTATAATGGAACACTGTTTTACCTTTTTCAAAAAAGTTTCACAGAAGACTATTTATCAACACAAAAATATGCCAAAGATTCAAAAGGCATTTAGTTAAAAAAAAAAAAAAAAAAAGAAGCTGTGAAAGGTGATATAAAAAAAAAATCATAGAATGATCTTAGGATGCTGCCCGATGCATCTTTGTGTGGTGAGATAATGGGTAATTTACACTGAAAGGTAAATGTAGCTTTCACCCCTCGTCAAAAAAAGCTTCTCTTTGAAGCAAAAAGAGACCAGGACAGAAAGCCATAGCTGGCCAAAATGCAGACGAGAACTGACCTTGGGTTGCCTAGCCCCGGATATCACATCTACAACACAACTCCTGCATCTGCGGCTCTGGGGAAACTGAGGAAGACGGGGTGGGGTAGAAAGATTATAGGAGCCACAGGAACAGGACGTCTGCTCTGAGAGTATGCCTTCTGGCTGAGACAGGAAGCTATGCCCATGAAATCTGAACAACATGGCTGGCTGAACAAGACGCACACGATCCCAACAGCTGCTGTGCTTACGGAGATGGAGTAAATCCCACGGACTCTAACTCTAGGGGAAGAGGTACCAACAGTTATAAACCGCCAAGAGACGAGAGACGGAGAATCAGTCCTCCCCAGACTGAGGCCCCTGATTAATTCCCCAATACCAAGTAGGTAGCCTTGGAAACAGAAATGTCAACAACGCTGAACAGGCGCAGCAGGTTGTAGTTATATTCTTTATATTCTTATTCGTTCATATATATGGAATAACAATGGTTAAAAAAAAAGAGGCGGTCATGGATTTTGGGGGGTGGAGCAGGATATGTGAGAAGAGAAGGGGGAAAGATAGTTATATTTTAAAAAGAACTTTATTATTTTTTTTTGGCAACACCTTTTCATTCAGAGTAAGATGTGTTCACATCAGCATGACAAAGTTTGTACAAAGTTCACAATTTAAAATTGAATTATCACAGCAACTTGTGAGTCCACACATTTATAGCAAAATTTAAGTGTCAACAAATTCATGCCCTGTAGTACAAAAATAAATCAGACTTCAGTTCCACAGAGAGCACAATAGTTTATACAAAATTCTGTCTTCCTTTTTGTTTTGTTTTTTTGTTTGTTTGTTTTTTGTTTTTTTTCGAGACAGGGTTTTCTCTGTTTAGCCTTGGCTGGCCTGGAACTCACTCTGTAGACCTGGCTGGCCTTGAACTCAGAAATGTGCCTGCCTCTGGTTCCTGAGTGCTGGGATTAAAGGCCTGTGCTACCACTGCCCAGCCCAAAATTCTGTCTCAATAAATGATTCCTTAAATTTAACTTCTAATAAATATGCTCTGATGATTCACAATAACCCCATGTGGAAGGTCAGCATTCTAACATGTGACAAGATATGGTGGGGAAATGCATGTGCCAGAGGCGACCCCCAGGTGTGGGCCTGGGATCATGTGTATGGCATCAGGTAACAGTAAGCACCTAGCTTCAGCTCTCAAAAGGCAATTCTGAGCATGGCAGAACTTTATATCATAATACACAAAGAGATACACACACATACTCTAAACAACACACACACACACACACACACACACACACACACAAACACACACCTGTTGTAGAAATTTTTAATCCCAATCTGGGATTTCTATCCCACCTTTGACCATTTAGTTCCGGGATGAAAGACACACAACTAATATTAGTACAATAAGCCTTAAACAGCACAAGATATCGATCCTCTATGTTATTACAATCTTCTTTCTTTCTTTCTTTCTTTCTTTCTTTCTTTCTTTCTTTCTTTCTTTGTTTTTCGAGACAGGGTTTCTCTGTGTAGTCCTGGCTGTCCTGGAACTCACTTTGTAGACCAGGCTGGCCTCGAACTTAGAAATTTGCCTGCCTCTGCCTCCAAAGTGCTGGGATTACAGGCGCGCGCCACTACCGCCTGGCTCACAATCTTCTTTCTTATTGATAACCCTGAGTTATAACTTACTGTGTTTCATCTGGGTTGCTCTTAGTTCCAACTGGTCGGCCCTCAGGGCCATGGTTGTTTTTTTGTTTTGTTTTGTTTTGTTTTTTGTTTGTTTGTTTTTGTTTTTGAGACAGTTTTTCTGTAGTCCTGGTTGCCCTGGAACTCACTCTGTAGACTAGGCTGGCCTCGAACTCAGAAATCCACCTGCCTCTACCTCCCAAGTGCTGGGATTAAAGGCGTGCGCCACCACTGTCCGGCCTCAGGGCCATGTTTTTATGACTCACCTGACCCATGGCAGCCTCTCCTCCATTCATCTTCTTCTTGCCCTCGTGGTTCTCGTGTAACCCCAAGCCTGGAAATCTTAAACCCCACCTATGTCTCTTCTCCCCTGCTATTGGCTGCTGACCAATCAGAAATAACTTGGGGGCAAGGCCACACAGTCTCACTTGTGTCTCTGTGCAAACTCCAGATCTTAGGAGCCCACACTTAGCATTACAATATGCACAACAAGACCAGACCTCGACATACTCGGCACATAGCAACCCCACCCACCAAAAGTTAGAGCGGTCTCTTTTGTGTTTGTATCCCTGGCTTTCTCCTTTCAGCTCTGATGCTGATGCCTACTTGTGCCTGCTTTCTTTGACTCAGTCCTCCTGCTCTGGTAATCCTCTTTGCACAGGTAGAACCTGGCCAGGCCCTACCCTCCCTCTGCTTCACAATGTGCCTGCACTTCTCTGATAAGCCCATTTGAAACCAACAAGAATTAGGTCTGTAGGTTCTACAGTGCCCCTCCCCCTCCAATAGAGAGGCTTTTTTTTTTTTTTTTTTTTTTTTTTTTTTGCTAGAACTACTCCATAGATCCTAGCAACTGACCCTGTTTTGTCCCCAGTTTTGGGCACAACATTGTCACATCTACAACACCAAGGCCGCAATGGACTTTTACGGTGGCACTTTTCTTATCCCAGTGACCTTTCTCCATACAAAGAGCCCTTAGCTTAGGCTTTGCTACGGGGAGCACCTGACCTAAGCTATGCATATGCTAAAGTCATCACAATTTTATTAAGGCATAAAACACACAAAGGCTCGAAGCTCTGAAGCACATGAGTAGGAATGGCTACAGCAGATTTTACCCTCCTAAGTAAGGACCTCCATGTCTCGGAGCTCACAGGAGACTTTTCTGCTGCCCTTTAGGCAAACTCGATATTGTACTATGTTATCCTTAATCACTTTCACAGGGGTCCTCAGATCTTTCAGGAAACAGGTCTGCAACGATTCTAGAAGTGGGGAGGGTATCATTGAGAAAGTGGTACCTGAAATGTCTCCCCTGGAGGGAGTTCCAGGGCGTGGAGAACCAAGATGTTACTTAGTATCACTCACTGCCAGAAGCAGCAACCCCAGAGATGTCGGTGCATTGCATATGTCTCAGACATAAAGGTTACCAGGAAAGGTCCAACTTTTACAGGCCTATACGGAATAATACGGAATAATGTTTTACTTACATAGAGAAGAGCCAGAATGTACTGAAGTCGCCCCTCAAGCCCTCCCCCTCCCCCCCCAGGATGCCTTGCTCTGCAAAAATAATAGTCTGCACTCAGTCCTGTCTCCACTCATCCCCACTGGAAATATATCTTGAAGTGTAATTGACCAGGAATCATAAGACAAATATGTTTACATAGAGCAATGATTACATGTCATGTCTAGGACAGTTTACTGTCCCCAAACAAAAAATGCCCTCACACAGGCTGTATGGGCTCATTATCTCTCTGTAAGGAAGAGACCTATGCCTCATGGCTCATTCCTATACAAACCAACAGGGGGAGAAAGGCTATATACATGTGACTTCCGTCTTCAATTGAGATCCGCTGGTTTAAGATATGACTTTAATAAAAGGAAGTCCCATAAAGGACATGGATTAAAGCTTGTCTTCGTGCTGTGTATTCTGTCTAGGTAAGCCTTTTCATAAAGGCCAGTGGCGGTATTACTATTTATAAAAGAGGATCACCTCCCTTTCTGAGGTTAAAAAGTTCTCTTGTTTTCCTTAATTTCCTCCCAACATCCTGGCAAGTCTTGATAACCTAATTCAAAGGGGACACCAAAATCTACCATCAAAGTTGATCAATGGCAGTCATTTCCCACATCCCAGGGAAATTAATTTTATAGATATCATCTTTTCCATTTTAAGCATTTCTGCCACGACTTTGCTATAAATGGCTGATGCCCAGTGCTTCTCTGGCTTCTGATAGCACCCAGGCTATGGGGATACCTGACTCAGTACACTTACAGCTATTGGTAATAGAATCTTGATTAGCTTTTGGCGATCATCAAAGGAGCATTGGAGGTTATGCCACTGGAAACTGAAACACTGCCTTGGCGGAGGGGCTTCTCCCATTACACAAGCACCTGCCCCCCACCCAATATCTATGATGGTGTTTGAAAGAAGTCTCCCCAGTGCAAAACTCTGAAACAAAGTGCTAGAAACTGCAGAGTATGCTCAGGTTGACCTTGTCTGTCTTCTGACTTCAAACACTTCTCTTTCCTTTAATAGCTTGGGGGTGGTGAGGCTTGAGAAAGCACCAGAGAGGAGTGTAATGCAGCCCTCTGAGCCCTTCCCAACTGAGCTTCTGAAGAATATAGTCACACCAGCCATAGTCATGACCAGGTGGATAATGCAATGGAAAATGTTGTAATATGATGAAAATCAGGTGAACACCGTAGCCTAAGGTTGCTTAGGGTCTTTGGTGAGAAAGTAAATGTCTTCAGAAGCTTCAAATTAGGTAAAAATAATGAAGGCCCACAAAACACACTATAAGATGCCCCACCAAACTTGCTAAGCAAAGTGGATATTCTGTAAGACTGAAACAACACCAGGATATCCAGGTGTAATGGCTAATCCTGCTTGTCAGCTTGACACACTAAGGAAGAGGAAACTTCAATTGAGTTATTACCTCTATCACACTGACCTGGGGATATGTTTGTCGGGCATTTTTAAAAAATATTGCTGATTGATGTAGGAGGGTCTAGCCTACCATGGGTGGTGCTATTCCCTAGACATAAGACAGCAAACCTGAGTAGTTCCTGCCTATAGGTACCTATTGTGACTTCCCACAATGGTGGACTGTAACCTGTACACCAAATGAACTCTTTCTTCTCTGGGTTGCTTTTAGTCAGCAACAGAAAAGCAAAGTAGGACACCAGGGGATTGTCGAAATAAGCCTGGCTGGTGGACCTGTCTCAGCTAATAATGTAAGCTCTGCAGTGAGTTGAGCTCTTGAAGTGTCCTGATTTCATTATCCTTTTCATTATAACCAGAGGCCTCTCTTCAAGCCAAATCCCAGAAGAAGAGTCAAGGAGAGTTTCTTTATTTGCGCTGAGAAGGTGGCAGCCTGGGGGGCTCCCTTATCTCCCGTCTGCTCCCTACCTGACATAGCCTCGATAGGGGCTGGGCTAGCATGGGTATATTAGGCATATTTTGAAGTGAAGGCTTTAACCAGAGAAATGTGATATTTTCCAAAGAATATCCACCAGTCCTTCTATGTCAGAGCAGCCTCTGGCATGAGGATTACACTGCGATTTACTGAACTTGGCTCATCTATCTTCCGGGATTGCCTTTGACTGCCTGTCGACCCTGGAAATTATTTACCTCCCTGGAGTTTAAACTAATCCCTGGTTTTCTTCCTCTCTTTGCCACACTGCTCATTCACCTGTCAGATGGCAACTGTATTTCTTTTAGCCCTGAGAGGTCTATTTGCTTTGAGTCCATCAGGTAGATTATATGGTTTGAGTACTTTAACTTGGAGAATTCCATGGATTCCTGCAACCATGGTAGGAACATAGATGTTACTCCCCCTCCTTCTTTCTGTTAGTCTATGATAGTCGCACAAAGGAATTGGCTGCGTTGTAACCTTTTCACGAATGCATGCAACATATTTTAAGCATGTTTACATTTACCACCTTTTATTTCCCCCTTTCTACTTCTCACTGATTTCCACCCAAACAATCTCTATTTTTCTGTTGTCATTGTCTTTTTAAAATCTGGATTCTTTATGAAAGAAAAAAAATGTACAAATATTGCATTTGTAAGTTTGGCTTATTTTGCTTAATATGATGAACTCCAGTTCTATGCATTTTCCTGAAAGGGACACAATTCTATTTTATCTAGTGCTTCAGTGAACCTTATTTCAAATATACACATGGTTCCTCTTTGGCTACTTGTCTTTTGAGGGGCACTGAGGTGGACTTATGTTCTGGCCATAACCTGCTGTTATGAATAAACTGTCGTAAATGGATGTACAGGTATCTCCAGAGTGTGAAAACATAGGTTTCTTTGGATATTCAGGAGTGGTATATCTGGATTGAATGGTAAATCTATTTTTAGTTTTGTGAGGATCCTCCCGACGGATATCCATGGTGGTTGGACTAATGTGTATTCTCGGCTTACAAGGCTTTCTTTTCTCAAGCATTTTTTCTTTTTTTCTTTTAAACAATTACAGACATTCTGACTAGGATGAGAAGGCATCTCTGTGTAGGTTTGATCTGCATTTTGCTGACTAAGGAAGTAGAACATTCAACTTTGTTGTTTTACCTCTCTTTCACAGTTCTTCAAACTGTAGCCTAATATTGATCTCTTAGGCAAAATGTGCCCACTGCTATAATAGTGGTGATACTATTATGGGGGTAACCAACCACAATCTTGATTTGAGTCTTGCTCCAAAGGAGATAATCTATGCCTTGTATAATCTACATGTTCAAAACCCAAGGCTAGGAAAGACATGGGCCTAAGAAGGGAACTTATTGCTGTGACGTTACTTTGCTAATTGGTCAGGTTGTGAAATTGCCCTCTAAATATTTTTGTTTCTATCCACAGATTTGTGATGCTCTCTACTTGGTCAGAAAAGTTTCTCATTGCAGTGGATAAGGTTTAATAAAGAGGCTTGTAGTTGTTCAAAGTGCTGAGATTAAGGGACAGTGAGTGCTCAGCCACAGATGGGACATTTATATCAATCCTCACCCAACATTTAAGGACTATCAAGTAAGACGGGGTGGAAAGAATGTAAGAACCAGGAGGGAAAGAAGGCTATGAAATGCTGACCTCTAAACACAATGTGGCTGTTGTGCACATGAACCCATAGCAGCTGTGGCTATTAAAATTTTCAGCAAGGGGAGCTGGAAAGATGGCTCAGTGGTTAAGAGCACTGACTGTTCTTCCGAAGGTCCTGAGTTCAAATCCCAGCAATCACATGGTGACTCACAGCCATCTGTAATGATATCTGACACCCTCTTCTGGTATGTCTGAATATAGCTACAGTGTGCTTACATATAATAATAAATAAATCTTTGGGCCAAAGCAAGCAGGGTTGGAGTGGGCAGAGGTCCTGAGTTCAATTTCCAGCAACCACATGATGGCTCACAACCATCTGTACAGCTACAATGTACTCATGTACATAAAATAAATAATCTTTAAAAAAAAATTTTAGCATGGAATGGGGTTGGGCTCCCAAGGCCCCCACCACAGCTGTAGAGAGTTTTTTTATCATAGAAAATTTTATATTGATATAATAATCGTAAGTATAAAAGTATTCCTAAGTTGATTGAAAGTGGAATTATAAACATTTTCTGATAGACTTGAAGATTTCCATGGAAAATATTTCTGATAATTGAAGAAATATATAGAAAAACATGTTAAAATTAAAGATTATCATGGAAATTATATAGATAAAATGATAGGCATAAAGATATTTCTAAGTTGATTGAAGGTGGAATTATGAACATTTCAGATTACATTGAAGATTTACATGAAAAATATTTCTGGTAAAATTCAAGAAATAAATAGACAAACATGATAAAATTGACTATTTCATGGAAAATTTTACATATAAAATAATAGATATAAAAACTCTTTATAAATTAATTGAAGGTGGAATTAGAAACATTTGTTATAAAATCAGATTTACATTGAAAACATTTCTGATGTTTTCAATGTAAATAGAGGAAGTATATAGAAAGACATTAAAATTGAAGATTATCATGAAAAACAATGCAGATAAAATGGTAGACAAAAAACATTACTAAATTAATTAAAAGTGGAATTACAAACATTTTCTGATAAAATTGAAGATTTACATGAGAAATATTTTGTTAGTCTATGTCTTTTTATTGGCGATTTAAATCCATTGTTGTTAAGAGATATTAAGGAATAGTGATTGTTGCTTCCTGTTATTTTTGATGTTATTTTTATGTTTGTGTGGGTATCTTCTTTTGAGTTTGTTGGAAGAACATTACTTTCTTGCTTTTTCTAGGGTGTAGTTTCCCTTCTTGTGTTGGTATTTTCCATTAACTATCCTTTGTAGGGCTGGATTTGTGGACAGATATTGTGTAAATTTGTTTTCATCATGGAATATCTTGGTTTCTCCATCTATGATGATTGAGAGTTTTGCTGGGTATAGTGGCCTGGGCTGGCATTTGTGTTCTCTTAGTGTCTGTATGAGGTCTGCCCAGGATCTTCTAGCTTTCATCATCTCTGGTGAGAAGTCTGGTATCATTCTGATAGTTCTGCCTTTATGAGTTACTTGCCCTTTTCCCTTACTGCTTTTAATATTCTTTCTTTGTTTAGTGAATTTGGTGTTTTGATTATTATGTGCTGGGAGGACTTTCTGTTCTGGTCCAGTCTGTTTGGAGTTCTGAAGGCTTCTTGTATGTTCATGGGTATCTCTTTCTCTAGGTTAGGGACGTTTTCTTCTACAATTTTGTTGAAGATATTTACTGGGCCTTTAAGTCTATACCTATAATCCTTAGGTTTGGTCTTCTCATTATGTCCTGGCGTTCCTGGATGTTTTGAGTTACCGGATTAATGCATTTTGCATTTTCTTTGACTGTTGAGTCAATGTTTTCTATGGTATCTTCAGCACCTGAGGTTCTTATTCTATCTCTTGTATTCTGTTGTTGTTGATGCTTGCATCTATGACTCCTAAATTCTTTCCAAGGTTTTCTATCTCCAGAGATGTCTCATTTTGTGATTTCTTTATTGTTTCTACTTCTACTTTTAGATCCTGGATGGTTTTGTTCAGTTCCTTCACTTGATTGTTTGTGTTTTTCTCTAGTTCTTTAAGGGATTTTTGTGTTTCTTCTTTAAGGACTTCTGCCTGTTGACCCATGATCTTCTGTATTTTTTAAGGGATTTTTGTGTTTCCTCTTTAAGGGCTTTTACCTGTTGACCGATGTTCTCCTGTATTTCTTTAGGGGAATTATTTAAGTCTTTTTTGAAGCTCTCTATCATCATCATTAGATACGGTTTTAAATCCAACTTTTGCTTTTCTGGTGTGTTGGAGTATCTGGGACTTGTTGTCGTGGGCGAACTGGGTTCTGATGTTGCCATGTGGCCTTGGTTTCTGTTGGTAGTATTCTTATGCTTGCCTTTTGCCATCTGGTGCTAGTTGGTATTGTTGTCTCTGACTGGAGTTTATTCCTCCTGTGGGCCTGTAAGCCTGTGTCCTTCTCTGAGCTCAAAAGTGAAAGCACAGCTGGGAGATCTCTCTCTTCTGGCAGGCTATGCACAAAAGGATATGGAGTTTCCTGGCTCCCTGGTGCAAATGGTGGCCGGAAAACTTCTCTCCCAGCAGCTCCACTGATCTTAGGCACTGTGTGCTTCTAGCTGGTCCCCTCCAGAGAGAAGGTGGAGATCTCACCTCTGTGCTGAGAAGTGAAAGCGCTGCTGGGAGATCACTCTCTCCTGGAGGGCTATGCACAGAAGTCTGTGGCATCTCCTAGTTCCCTGGTGCTGTAGAGAGATTTATAGTCGATGACTACTAGAGCAGGGGTAGTCACTCACTTCTGGAGGACGTTGGGTGATAGCAACTGCTAGGTACCCTATATTTCTGTGGACAACCTATGGGTTGTACATGTCCATGCAGCTAGCCCTAATTGGACTCAGTGGGCTGTTCAAAGAGAAGAGAGTGTGTTGGAGTGATAGTCCAGAAATCGAGACCACATGCTGCTGGAGATGCTAATGTGTAATCACCAAACTCTACCCATAGCCAAAGCACTACAGGCAATGGAAAGACACTGAGGACAGGAGTAGTTGTCTCCTAAGTCACACTGTCTAACTGTCTATTTAACACCAACTTGTTAACCCTGAAATTAAATATATCGTAAGACTGAAGAGACTCACAAGTTGTATGTATATATTTATGCACGTTTATATATGAAACAAGAATAATTAGGGAGGAGGAGGCCAGGAGATAGGGAGAGGGTAAGGGTGAGGATGTGGGATGATTTAGAGGAAGAAAAGAGAATGGAGGGAAAGGATGCAATTATATTATGAATAAAATGCTAATTAAAATATCACAGCAGCAGATGATGAGGCAGCTGGCCACACTGCATCTGCATTCAGGAAGCTGAGAGAGAAATTTACTTTTTCTCTCTATACAATATGAGATCTCAAACAATTGAACTACACCATGCACAGTCAGGATAGACTCTGTGACTTCAGTTAAACCTTTCTCTAAATACCCTCATAGGCGCACCCAAAGATGTGATGCCATTGTGATTTCAAACTGTTCAAGTTGACCAACAGGACCAATCATCTTATTCCTCACTTGTGATATTGCATAGTGGCTGCATAGAGTGCATGGGGACAGTGTTTTTACCACCCCTAGGAATATGATAAGAAGGGGCCTGGTGGTGACTGACAGAATGCTCAGTAATTCCATCACAGGCAGTATTCTCTATAGCATTGGGGAAACCTGCTATATTTTTCAATTGAGCACTGGGGGAGAGGTTGCTATATACTTCAGGACTGTGATGGATGATGAGTGTACATTTCAACCCTAGCCTGACAAAATATAGAACATAGTAAGGTAGCTCTATCATGAGAAGCACAGAACAGAAATGGAAGGACTTAGGGGGCCCTGTCTCTCTTTGGAGGTTTCTCTGGAGCTTCCCATCCACCCAATGGTAAACAGGAATGGCTGGCCCGATACTCCCCCTCCAAATTCCCTGCTTTGCTTTGTTACCTTGAGCACACAGCTGAAGATAAGTAAACATAGGATAAAGCTTCACTGTGTAGATCATTAGGTCTACCCTCTTGTCTAAATTACAAGGAAGGTCCTCTAAACAGACTACTGCATGCTGATATTAACATCCTCTGTCTCATTCACCATTGGTAGCCTGATGACAGCCCAAAGTCTTCAAGATGATATAGAGGCCTTCATAATCATCTCTCAGGTGTTTGCTTTGCTTATCTCTCTTTGCAGGGCCATTATCCTCCTCCCTGATAATTCTAACAAAGTTGAACTGTTTGCATTCTCTAAAAGGGTACACACCCCGTCACTCTTATCTTTCAATGACTGCCTCCTCACTCTTGAGATTTCAATCCTGCCTTTTTTTTTTCTCCTCTAGGACCTCTCTGAATGTCCTTACAATTGTCATATATGTTGGAGAGAGACTGAGCTACCAGGCCGGTTTTGAGAACACACATGCATTGCTTCCCAGTGAAACTGACACAGCCTATTTTTTCCTTTGAGTACTGGGAAAATGCAGGAAAAAAAAAAAAAGAAAAACAAGAACCAAGTCCAGGGAGCCTGATTCAAAGTGCCTGTTGAAACAGTGACTTATCTCGTTTCACTAAACTAACTTCTACAGACTTCAGTGTGCCATTTTGTCCAGCTAATGGTTACATGAACAGAGAGGATGTTAATATCGTTGTGCTGGCTGCTCACTGGCTGCTCATGCCACCTTGAACAGACATGTTTTTTAAAAGCTCAGTCTTGGAAGATATTTCTTTTGTACAGATATGAATGCCCTGTGGTTCTCATTTTCCCCTGCCTTTAGTGTTCATCCCCTACTAGGACCCCCTTCCTCAACACAATGTCTCCTTTATTGTGCTGATTACTCCCCAGAACCACATACCAGTGCAACAGTCCCCTGGATTGCCCCAGTCCTGGTATTATGTTCTTTGCATTCACCAAGATGTGTTAGAGAGTTATTTGCATAGATCACCATCCTGACATTCAGAACTAAGGCCTACTCTGCTGTCCACGGGATGGTTGGTCTCCTTTGGGAGTTTTCAACTTAGTTTTTAGTGAAAAATCTAAGCACACAGATGAATGCCAACAACCAGAAATCCCTATTTAGTATACAGGCTCTCTCAAGATGAAAGAGGTTTTATTTTGTAATGAAACAATTAGATGATACTGAATTAAACCTATATTGTCCTCATCACAGGCCTTTGCTGGGCTTGTGTACACTGTTCATGCACTTGGTCTAATTCAATTATGTCTCAAGCCCCTGATTGCTAAAGCTAATTAGACAATAAAAGTATAATTTATCAGTTGTAGTTACAAAAAAAATTGGGTTTAACCCTGGAAGGAACATCTAACCTCTAATTGTGCTTTATGGACAGTGAGACCCTTAAAAATCCTGAAAATACAACCATTAAAATAAGATTGTGAGCTCAGTGAAAGGTGGGGCTCTAAACAAAGTTATATTAATATGAAGCATGCCTATGAAGACAAGCTATGATATCTTCTACTGACAATATGGTCCTAGCCCCAGGTTCCTGACTGTGACCACTGAATACCCGCAGTCCTTTGTTCAGCTCAATGGCCTCACTGCTCCCTTTGGGAATTTTCTTGTAAAAGTCATATGTTGTGATCTTAAGAAAGTTATGATATGTATACACTCACAGCCTCTTTGCTTCACACCTCTGCAACCTGCCCACGTTGGCTGCAAAGACCGGATGTTCGCCTGGAGTTTGCGAAGCGTCTCCCATTTGCCAGGACACACAGCTGCTGGCTGGAAGAATGTGTGACTGGCTATCTCTCTGCAGCAGTCTGCCACCAAAGCATGCCTCAAGGAGAAGTGAAATCTGGCAGTAAACTGTCACCTTCTGGTGTCTGGATCTGTGCAGAAAGAGTCGGGCACTTTCCAGCATTCCTCAGTAGCCCCACCTGCCTTTGGCTTGTGCTTCCCCTGTGGGCACTTTCTTCCCTCTGATTCTTCCTAAGAATTGTAGACTCAAAGAGAACAAGGTTCTGTAATTGGGAATGACACTTCCTTCCCAGTTTTCAGATTCAATTGAAATCCCAAGTCTCTATTCTCCAAGTATCAAGCATCTCACTTTCATAAACTCTCATTAACCAGTTTATTGTGCGTTCTGCGAAACCCTTACTCATGTGTGTAGCTTATCTTTCTTCATAAAGCATGAGCTCCTTGACAAGAAACTACTATCTTAACCCATTATGAAGTCTTATGTTCCATAATCTCAGTGCTTTGCTCGGAACAGGCATCCAAAACAGCTCTTCAGTGAATGAATTCATTAGCAGGATTCACTGGCTGACAACACATCTAGGCTCCATAAGACCACTGCATACTTCTTTCCCACCCAGGAATGTGTGCCCTGTTTGTCCTCAGTCCTAGGCCTGGGGCAGGGCCTGGGGTTCTGCATTTCACCCTCCCAGGTAATCCCAACGCTGTTGGCTCAAGGCTTTTACTTCATCATCAAGACTTTAGACAGAAAGAAAATGAGACATGAATAGATCTTTGCTTTTTGTTCTTTTTACAGAGACGTACCTAGATTACAATTCCGACTGATGCAAATCTCAATATTTTAGAGACTTTGGGAAATATTCAATAGCTAATTAAATGTCTACTATACAATAATAATACCTCACACCAGAGAGTAATTCATGGAGGTGTTAATTTGCATGTGCCCTTCCTTAGTTCTCATTCACTTGTTGGAAGCAGAGTCAAGCCCATTCAAACTCTGCATCTCAGATTTCAAGAGGTGGGGGTGGGGAGGAAAAGCTATTGGAAGGGAACCAACCTTCCATCACTTTGAAAAGCTGAGTGATTGAAAAGATCACATTAGGTATTCTTTGAGGATTGGGGGAAGAAGGAAGGAAGAAAAAAAGGAAAGAAGGAAGGAAAGAAGGAATCAAGGCAGAGTGGAAGAGAGAGAAAGGAGAGAGAGAAAGATGTATATCCTTGGAAGTGAGAGCAAAAGAAAATTCTACTGTGCTATGTGTGATATGGGCGTGGAAGGCACACATTTTTAGAGTTATGTGAACCATAGTATACAGGGTAGATTAGTACTTAGGAGGTGTTCCGTTGCTTTAATACTCCACAACTGCCTACCGCATCTATACAACCAATCCAATCGCTAGTCAAGGATCCAAAAGGACATTAAAAGGGAGGAGAAACAATAGTAGTGCTTGAGAAAACATCCATCTAAGCAGGTGAGTCCGGATGTTTACTGTCTAGCTAAGTGTGTGAGGCAAGATTCATACTTGATAAGAACTCTGAGTGATGAGTTAAAGATAAAATCAAACCAGGGACACACACACACACACACACACACACACACACACACACACACACGTCATTTGCTGGTCCCAAGAGTGTCAGTGGCTTTCATTTCAACACAGAATTCAATCTAAATCATTTCCAGGAACTAAAACCATCTGTGTTGTGTGTCTGAATTGTTTGTTAATGGTAGGGACAAGGTACACTTGAATGTGGCTGGGCTGAATTTGGATGCCCTGGAGGGGAGAAGGTATAGTAGATTCCAGATTACAAGATATGAGGCAAGAAGGAGAAAACTACAGAAGCAGCCAAGACAATATAAATACCTGGGTGATATGTTGTATAATAATTATGCATACTAAGATGTTTAAGCTATACTGGGTTAAGCAATTTTCACCAAGTCTCATATTTTCAATAGTGTTGCTATTAGAAACTGTAACATGACATTTACAGCTTACATTTAACTTCCAGTGGATAACTCCACTCCCCAAAAACTTTATTTACTGAACCTCACATCTCACCTCTTCCTTTTTTTCTATTAGTCTCAGTGTCCCAGCAGTGGGCTCTTCCATGCGATGAAATTTACACCCATGGGATTAGCAATGGTGCCTAGAAGCTTTTACCCAGAGATCATTGGGTGAGTCTCTCTCTTCCTTACTTCAAGCAAGAAGATTCACTTTGACAAGGCATTGTCTCTCTTCCTCTCTGAGCCCTCATCCTCCATTTCATCTGCTTTATTTAAAAAAATACCTTTAAGATTTATTCATATTACTTTAAATTGTGTGTGTATGTATATCTGTGTGTGTGTGTGTGTGTGTGTGTGTGTGTGTGTGTGTGTGTATGTACATGTGAGTTTAGGATCCTGTAGAGGTCAGAGGAATCAAACCCTCTGGGGCTGAAGTTACAGGAGATTTGGAGCCAACTGGTGTGGACACTGTGTATTAACTTGGGTCCCCTGCAAGGATAGAATTGCGTTCTTACCTTCTGGGCTATTTCTCCAGTCCCCACATTACTACCATACAGCATCAGATTAGCAGCAGGGCCCAAGAGCCTTGTCTGTTTCCTTCACCAACACTTTCAAATATGCAGAAAGGGCATGGTGCAGAATAGACACATATTAATATATATGGAGTTATCTATTCCAAGTAGCTCTTACTATAGACTATTTATTTCACTGAGAGCTTTGTAAAACTTTTTTGCATTTAACTACTATTATCCATTTATAAATAAATCCTATTATCTCAGTTGTACACACAAGAAAAACAAGGCTTAGAACTCTTCATGAAAATAACATAATATGTTCTAAATGCTTTTCACTTGTTTACTGGTTTCTAGGATGCAGACAATATTATGAAATATTTTTGCAGGATTGGAAACCGAGGCCCAATTGCTTATTTGTCTAAGGTCATATAACCAGGAAGGGATGGGGCTGGAAAACCAAGAGTTTGGTTCTGGAACCCTCATTCTCCTGCTTCTGCTTCTGGGTAGGTCCCCAAGATTTTTGCATGCAGAGTGGGCTCTAGTCAGGATCTGACTTCAGCACAAGGCTCTCAACCCCAGATAATGCCATGACCAGAACATCTCTTCTCCACATAATACCAATGTCTCCTGGTACTACTAGCAATACTTCCCTCTCCTGAAATCTGCGTCCCCTCACTTCATTCATTATCTAAAAAGCTAAAGAACTCCTCCGACATGCTTGTCTTCCTGGCCTTTCTCTGAGAACTGGTAGTTTCCTTCATTTTCCAGAATGGAAGCCCAAGAAGACTTGTCTCTCGTTCTTGATCCATAGTCCCACCTAGGAATTCCCCCTTCTCAGCATTTTGTCTCCTGCTTCCTATTCTTTAAATTCCTATTTGTCACAGACCTGGTCCAGGGTTTAATTTAATTATAAAAAAAGTGGACTATAGGGTTATTATACTAATTTTTCTATTTGTTGATTGCTCCTATGTCCTCTTCTATGAAGTCTGAGAAATCTTAGAAATTGATGCTTAATAAAATAATTTATTTTCTTGTTTAAAAGTTTGGAAGGATTCAGTTTTCTTTAAGGAGCTGGCCATTGAAGGTTTAACCATGTTCAAGAGAGTGTATGGGCAACACAAATTGGATTTTCTTCTTTTGGGGGGAGGGTGGAGATCAAAAGGGCAGGGGCAACTTGGGAGGACGGGCAAGAGGATGTGATCATGGTCATGAAGTGAAATTCACAAATGACCAACAAAAATCTTATGGTGGAAAAAAATAAATCCACTCAAGCTAACAATAAAAAGAAGAAAAGTTTGAATGTGTAGCCTCTTGCATAAAAATAGGAAGTCCTTTCAAGTTTGTCCAGTGCCATTGTTAGCTGGGCTAACCTGTTTTCAAGTCATGTTTGCTCCACTTCCATATCAGACCTGCACTCCGTCCTTTTCCTCATGGCCAGACATCTGTCTGTTCCCAGTGCAGCTCTTGGCATCTTTTGCTGAACATCTCTGCCACACCCCTTCCTACAGTCCAACTCGTGTCAAACCTTTCTGCAATGCCTTCTTTGAGCACCAAGTCTGTCATCATACTGCCAAGTCTCAGTGCCAAGTGGTGTTTATCTGATTTTCCTCATGAAATCTCTTTCATGAAATCTCTTTGTGCCTTCCTCTGGGATTCCTGGCAAAATCCTTTCAATTTCTGTCTATTGCCATCTTCTTTGGTGGCGTGTGTTCACTAAGGGCTCCCTCCCACTAAAAGGGGACCTGAATTAGATTCACCATAACCTATATAAAAAGTATGCTTGTGATCACAATCCTGGGTATATTCTTAGGTCTTTTTGTGGAGTTCTAGGCCAGTGAAAGGCTGACTCAAACAGTGAAGGGGAAAACACCTGAATAATAACAACTGAGGTTATCCACTGATCTCCATATACACATGCATATATTTACATATAAACTTACACTTGTTCCTGAACATGTTAACAGTCACATAAGTATAATTTTAGAGTTCTTCTTATTTATATGAATCCAGAATAAGGAGAATTTGGAAGTCAAAGATCAGATGTTAAGTTGGAGAAAAATTAATTTTGCAGGTTTTTCATAGTTTATTCTTATTTGTTGTGCTTCATATTTTATGCAAACAAATAATACTAAGAGGTAAGCTTACTTTCGGATACAGAAGAGAGCTTGGAAATGCTCCTATATAACTGTTCAATTTTACAGACTGTCAGAGTGAAGCTCAGATTACAAGGAAGCTAATGGGAAATCTAGAATTTGCGATGAACATTTTCTAACTCCCAGGTTCTACCGTAATCTACCATACTGAATTTAGTCTGGAGAAGAGAAAAAAAAAAACCTCCAGTTGCTTGATGGTGCATCTGAGATTGACTCATTTGATATTCTGTCTGGGACTTTTGACTGTAACTCTGCAGCATTAATCACTTGTAGTCAGCATGAAGTTTACAGCTTGTGATGGTTCTTAACATACATTATCCAGTGGGATGATGCTCACAGCTACCTTGGGATGCCGGTGTTGGCAAATGGAAAATCAGAAGTGAGATGGACTGGGACAACACAGGTGCGAACAAGGTTGCTGGGTAGGCATTTCTTGTCTGACACGTTTGTCTCTTCATGATAGAACAATAAAGACATCAGGTACCTACTTCCTGGGGTTACATAGCCTTTGCCCAGAAAGGCTGACGAGAAAACAACCAGGCCACATGACAGTTCCTGTACATAAAATGGAAAATCACATCTTATGCCAGTTCCTGGTTCTTAGGGGAGGAGAAGAGAGAGATGAGAGGTGGGATTTGCAGGAGATTTGAGCAGGACCAGGCGCTCAGGCAGGATTTACATAACAATGAGGTCCAAATCACACAGGTGCACCCATCCTTTTCTTTTCCTGTATAATCCACACTTTATAAAACACTTTAATATTCACTTTTCCACTTAATCCTTTTGAGATCCCCAACCTTTAAATGGACAGTCCTCCTGGGGTGGAGAGAGCCAGTAGAACCTCTCAGTGAGTATTACCCATTCTAGAGAAAATTACGTGGAATCTAAATTCCTTCTATTAGGCTGAAAATTAAATTCTCAAAAAGTAGGGCATAGATGAGCAGGGGGTGGGGATAGCACTGAATAATGTCGTTCAGAGTCTCTTGTCTGTAATCCGTCACTCTGAGGCAGCCATCTCCTACAGATTCCAGCTCTAAGGAACGAAGCTGAACCTAAGTGTACTAATTGTGTGTGAACCGGTGTCAGATCACAAAGTATCGAGTTGATATGCAGAAACGGCTCCTGTATTTTTTTTTATTGTCATGGACTTCCCTTGTGCTTTACCATAGCTATGACAAGATATCCTAAAGAGCATCATAGCATTGGGGATGTGAGACAAAGGTCATTCTTGAACTCATGCCAAGGAATGAGAGAGAGAGAGAGAGAGAGAGAGAGAGAGAGAGAGAGAGAGAGAGCATAAGGTGAATGGGGATTGGCAGATATAACCTTCAAAGACATGTCCTCTTTGATTTTTTTCTTCAGCTAGAGTCCATTGCCTAAAGTTTCAAGAACCTTCCAAAAAAGAGTTTTACTACCTGAAGAAGACCAACACTCATCTTCCGAGTTTATGGAAGAAACAATGAATATTCAAAGCACAATGTTACTGGATAGAAATATCAGGAAAGGTGAGATGTCATGAGTCAATTTCATGACGGGTATTTAAAAAAGACTTCAAAAAGATTATTACCAAAGTTAAATATCCTTTCTAAAACTAGAGGAAGTTTAGACTCATCTGGTAATGGTTATAACCCATTTTTTTTTACAGTGTTTAAAATGCTTGGCACAGATTTTCAGACTCATTATTATATTTTAAATTCTCACAGACCAGGCATGGCATTTTGTCTTTGACCTTTACTGACTCATAGGCTATGTGTACTCTCCCCTTCTACATTTCTGGGACTGCTCTTGTTGACACAGTTATTAGATGGCCAGCATTAGGACTGGTTTCTATGGTTGCAGAGTCAAATTAGAGTTTGCCGTTCATTTTCTAATATAACACAAACAAGAAAGAGACGCAAGTCTACTGAGGGGAGTACACATGCAGATACAGAGCCAGGTACGTAGGAACAGATAGGACAGGAAACCAGAAACACAGACCTGGATAGGAAGGAGCAGAGATGAGGTACGTGGAACCTTGAAGCATATTTCACTCCATTCCACCATTTGCTCAGGCACTTACATTAGTGGTGGTCTTAGTTAGGTTCACAGGTGATGCCTTCAGTTCCAAAAGAGCACTTCTAGGTAGGACAATCTTTGGAGAACTGTCCTTTTAAAAGATGATTCTTGGTCAGAGGAAATGAGAGAAAGAAAAGAGGAATGTGAGAGAGAGAGAGAGAGAGAGAGAGAGACAGACAGACAGACAGACACAGAGGCAGACAGAGACAGACAGAGACAGAGAGACTGAATGAGACTCCACTGTTTATTAAGGATAAGGCATAACAGATAATTATGAATTGAAAGAAGCATTCTTGATCTTGTCTGCAGCATCCCATCCAGCCGGTAGCAGGTCAGCCATACGTAGCCAGCCTGCCAGGTGCTGAGACCCTGCCAGCGGAACCAGGTACCAGAAACAGCCCGAGTTTAAGACCTCCGGGGACTCAGGTCTGGGGCAGGAACTGCGCACAGCCTAGCGGTTTGGAGTTCAGCGGCCGTGCCTGAGCTCTGCGCTCGCAGGCCAGACCCCCGAACCCCCTGCAGGCAGCGCCATCTTGTCTGCAGCATCCCATCCAGCCGGTAGCAGGTCAGCCATAAGTAGCCAGCCTGCCAGGTGCTGAGACCCTGCCAGCGGAACCAGGTACCAGAGACAGCCCGAGTTTAAGACCTCCGGGGACTCAGGTCGGGGGCAGGAACTGCGCACAGCCTAGCGGTTTGGAATACAGCGGCCGTGCCTGCGCTCTGTGCTCGCAGGCCAGACCCCAAACCCCCTGCAGGCAGCGCCATCTTGCCTGCAGCATCCCATCCAGCTGGTAGCAGGTCAGCCAGACCTAGCCAGCTTGCCAGGTGCTCAGACCCTGCCCACAGAACCAGGATAAGCAACAATTCTTGTTTATTAAGAAGAGTGAGGACCAGCTATAGCGGCAGGCCTCCATATTGCAACCAGGACACAGCTGGAAAGGTGCAGATAGGGACTCCGCCTGGGGCTAGAGCAGGGAGAGCTGCTAAGCTCTCGCCCACAGGCGGGCCCAGGCGCCTAGGATCTGCAGCACGTCCCTGCGAGCTTAGGCCGTGCACCGAGGCAACCGGCACCACCCAGCTCCCCAGGAGCCCGGACCAGCGATAGCGGCAGGCCTCCATACTGCAACCAGAACACAGCTGGAAAGGAACAGGTAGACAGATTCCATCAGGGGCTACCACGTGGGGGGATCTGCTAGGCTCTCATTACTAGGCAGGCCCAGCAGCACCTGCCGAGGCTCTGCTGCACTCCCCCACACTTCCCGGAGACCTCAGGCCGTGCACAAAGTCAGTGGGTGGCAGCCAGCTCGTGATCCCGTTGAGCAGCAATCACGCATAACCACCAGTTGAGAAACAACAGGTAAGCCCAGCCTCATAGGAGATTCAAACACCAGCCAGTGACAACAAGGTCAACTAACACCAGAAATAACCAGATGGCAAAAGGTAAACGAAGGAATGTCACTAACAGAAATCAAGACAACATGACAGCATCTGAACCCAGTTCGCCAACAACAGGAAGCCCTGGATACCCCAAAACACCAGAAAAACAAGACTTGGATATAAAATCACTGGTCAGGATGCTGGTAGCTGAACACATAGAAAAATCTCGTAAAGAAATAGAAGAGAAATTGGATCAAAAGTTAGAAGCCTTTACAAGGCAAATACAAAAATCACTTCAAGAAATGCAGAAGATGGATCAAAAAGAAGAAGACAATAAGGAGGAAAGACAAAAATCACTTAAAGAAATACAGAAGAACGTGGGCCAACAAGTAGAAGCTATGAAAGAGGAAACACAAAAATCTATCAAAGAAATACATGAAAACACAATCAAGCAAGCAAAAGATCTGAGCACATCCATCCAGGCACTAAAAACAGAAGTAGAAACAACTAAGAAATCGCAGAGGGAGACAACATTGGAGATAGAAAACCTTGGGAAGAAATCAGGAGCCATAGATGCAAATATCAACAATAGAATACAAGAGATAGAAGACAGAATATCAGAAGCCGAAGATACCATAGGAACCATTGATTCAACAGTCAAAGAAAATACTAAATGCAAAAAGGCTGTAACCCAAAACATCCAGGAAATCCAGGACACAATGAGAAGACCAAACCTAAGGATTATAGGTATAGACGAGAATGAAGATGTACAAGTTAAAGGGCCAGCAAATATCTTCTACAAAATTATGGAAGAAAACTTCCCCAACCTAAAGAGAGAGATGCCCATGAATATACAAGAAGCATACAGAACCCCAAACAGACTGGATCAGAACAGAAATACATCCCGTCACATAATAATCAAAACTCCAAATGTACTAAACAAAGAAAGAATATTAAAGGCAGCAAGAGAAAAAGGCCAAGTAACTTATAAAGGAAGACCTATCAGAATAACACCAGACTTCTCACCTGAGACCATGAAAGCTAGAAGATCCTGGGCAGATATCATGCAAACTCTAAGAGAACACAAACTTCAGCCAAAACTACTTTACCCAGCAAAGCTCTCAATCACCATAGATGGAGACATCAAGGTATTCCATGACAAAACCAAATTTGCACGATATCTTTCCACAAATCCAGCCCTACAAAGGATAATAGGGGGAAAACACCAAGACAAGGACGGAAACTACACCCGGGAAGAAGCAAGATAGAAACCTCCTCTCATCAAACCCAAAAGAAGGTAACCTCTCGAATATAAAAAATAAATAAAATAAATAAATACAATTTCAAAAATGTCTGGAGGAAATAATTACTATTCCTTAATATCTCTTAACATCAATGGACTCAATTCCCCAATAAAAAGACATAGATTAACAGACTGGATACGGAAACAGGACCCTACATTTTGCTGCATACAGGAAACACATCTCAGTGTCAAAGACAAACACTGCCTTAGAGTAAAAGGCTGGAAGACAATTTTACAAGCAAACGGTCTCAGGAAACAAGCTGGAGTAGCCATTCTAATATCAGATAAAATTGACTTCCAACCTAAAATCATCAAAAGCAAGGGCAGCCTCATTCGTAAAAGAAACCTTACTAAAGCTTAAAGCACACATTACACCTAACACAATAATTGTGGGTGACTTCAACACTCCACTCTCCTCAATGGACCGATCAGGAAAGCAGAAACTAAACAGGGACACAGTGAAACTAATTGAAACTCTGGACCAATTGGATTTAACAGATATATATAGGACATTTCATCCTAAAGCTAAAGAATATACCTTTTTCTCAGCTCCACATGGGACCTTCTCCAAAATAGACCATATAATTGGTCACAAGACAGATGTCAACAAATACAAGAATATCGAGCTAATCCCATGCCTTCTATCAGATCACCATGGAGTAAGAGTGGTCTTCAATAACAACAAAAACAACAGAAAGCCCACATACACATGGAAACTGAACAATACTCTACTCAATGACACCTTGGTCAAGGAAGAAATAAAAAAAGAAATCAAAGACTTTTTAGAATTCAATGAAAATGAAGGTACAACCTACCCAAATCTATGGGACACAATGAAAGCAGTGCTAAGAGGAAAACTCATAGCTCTAAGTGCATCCAAAAAGAAACTGGAGAGAGCATATACTAGCAGCTTAATGGCACACCTTAAAGCCCTGGAAGAAAAACAAGTTAATTCACCCAGGAGGAGTAGAAGACAAGAAATCATCAAACTCAGGGCTGAAATCAATCAAATAGAAACAAAGAGAACCATACAAAGAATCAACAAGACCAGGAGCTGGTTCTTTGAGAAAATCAACAAGATAGATAAACCCTTAGCCAGACTAACCAAAGGACACAGAGACAGTATACAAATTAACAAAATTAGAAATGAAAAGGGAGACATAACAACAGAAACTGAGGAAATTCAAAACATCATCAGATCCTACTACAAAGGTCTATACTCAAAACAACTGGAGAACCTGGAGGAAATGGACAATTTCCTAGACAGATATCAAATACCAAAATTAAATCAGCATCAAGTAGATCAGCTAAATAGTCCCATAACCCCTAAAGAAATAGAAGGGGTTATAGAAAGCCTCCCAACCAAAAAAAGTACGGGACCAGATGGTTTTAGTGCAGAATTCTACCAGACCTTCAAAGAAGACTTAACACCAATACTCTCCAAACTATTCCACAAAATAGAGACAGAAGGGACACTGCCCAACTCATTCTTTGAAGCCACAATTACGCTAATACCTAAACCACAAAAAGATCCAACAAAGAAAGAGAACTACAGGCCAATTTCTCTTATGAATATAGATGCAAAAATACTAAATAAAATTCTTGCTAACCGAATCCAAGAGCACATCAAAACGATCATCCACCATGATCAAGTAGGCTTCATCCCAGGGATGCAGGGATGGTTCAATATACGGAAATCCATCAATGTAATCCACTACATAAACAAACTGAAAGAAAAAAACCACATGGTCATCTCATTAGATGCTGAAAAAGCATTCGACAAAATTCAGCATCCTTTCATGCTAAAAGTCTTGGAAAGAGCAGGAATTCAAGGACCATACCTAAACATAGTAAAAGCAATCTACAGCAAACCAGTAGCCAACATCAAAATAAATGGAGAGAAACTTGAAGCATTCCCACTAAAATCAGGGACTAGACAAGGCTGCCCTCTCTCTCCATATCTTTTCAATATAGTACTTGAAGTTCTAGCAAGAGCAATTAGACAACATAAGGAAGTCAAAGGGATACAAATTGGAAAGGAAGAAGTGAAACTATCATTATTTGCAGACGATATGATAGTTTACCTAAGCGACCCAAAAAACTCCACCAGAGAACTTCTACAGCTGATAAACAACTTCAGCAAAGTGGCAGGTTATAAAATTAACTCAAGCAAGTCAGTGGCCTTCTTGTACTCAAAGGACAAGCAGGCTGAGAAAGAAATTAGGGAAATAACACCCTTCACAATAGCCACAAACAACATAAAGTATCTTGGCATAACTCTAACCAAACAAGTGAAAGATCTGTACAACAGGAACTTCAAGTCCTTGAAGAAAGAAATCGAAGAAGACCTCAGAAGATGGAAAAATATTTCTTGCTCCTGGATTGGCAGGATCAATATAGTAAAAATGGCCATCTTGCCAAAAGCAATATACAGATTCAATGCGATCCCCATCAAAATCCCAACTCAATTCTTCATAGATCTAGAAAGAGCAATTCTCAAATTCATCTGGAGCAACAAAAAACCCAGGATAGCTAAAACTATTCTCAACAATAAAAGGACTTCTGGGGGAATCAATATCCCTGACCTCAAGCAGTACTACAGAGCAATTGTGTTAAAAACTGCATGGTATTGGTATAGCAACAGGCAAGCAGATCAATGGAACAGGATTGAAGACCCAGAGGTTAACCCACAGACTTATGGTCACTTGATCTTTGATAAAGGAGCCACAACCATCCGGTGGAATAAAGATAGCCTTTTTAACAAATGGTGCTGGTTCAACTGGAAGTCAACATGGAGAAGAATGCGAATTGATCCAATCTTATCTCTTTGCACTAAGATCAACTCCAAGTGGATCAAGGACCTCCACATAAAACCAGACACACTGAAACTATTAGAAAAGAAACTTGGGAAGACCCTGGAGGACTTGGGCACAGGGGAAAAGTTCCTGAACAGAACACCAATAGCTTATGCTCTAAGATCAAGAATCGACAAATGGGACCTCATAAAATTACAAAGTTTCTGCAAAGCAAAGGACACTGTCAGAAGGACAAAACGGCAACCAACAAAGTGGGAAAAGATCTTCACCAACTCCACATCCGACAGAGGGCTAATATCCAATATATACAAAGAACTCAAGAAGTTAGACCGCAAAGAACCAAATAACCCTATCAAAAAATGGGGCACAGAGCTAAACAAAGAATTTTCACCAGAAGAAATTCGGATGGCCGAGAAACACCTTAAAAGATGTTCAACATCATTAGTCATCAGGGAAATGCAAATCAAAACAACCCTGAGATTCCACCTCACACCAGTCAGAATGGCTAAGATTAAAAACTCAAGAGACAACAAGTGCTGGCGAGGATGTGGAGAAAGAGGAACACTCCTCCACTGTTGGTGGGATTGCAAAATGGTAAAACCGCTCTGGAAATCAGTTTGGCGGTTCCTCAGAAAATTGGGCATGTTACTTCCAGAGGACCCTGGCATACCACTCCTGGGCATATACCCAGAGGATTCCCCTGCATGCAATAAGGACACATGCTCCACTATGTTTATAGCAGCCTTGTTTATAATCTCCAGAAATTGGAAGGAGCCCAAATATCCCTCAAAGGAGGAATGGATACAGAAAATGTGGTATATTTATACAATGGAATACTACTCAGCAATTAAAAATAATGAATTTATGCAATTTGTAGGTAAATGGTTAGACCTGGAAAATATCATCCTGAGTGAATTAACCCAATCACAAAAGAATGCACCTGAAATGCAATCACTGATAAGTGGATATTAATGAGCCCAGAAGCCCTAAATACTCAAGACACAAATAGCAAGTCAAATGATTCCCAAGAAGAAGAAAGGAGAGGACCCTGGGCCTGTAAAGATTGCTTCCAGTTTAGTAAAGAAACCGGGGGGGGGGAGGGGGAATTATTGGGGAACAGATGGGGGGGAGAGGAACTATGGGAACTATGGTGGGTGGGAACTGGGAAAGGGGAAAGCCTTTGGAATGTAAACATAGAATATAGAAAATAAAATTAAAAAAAAAAAGAAAAGAAAAAAAAGAAAGAAGCATTCTTTATACATAACTCACCATGGAGTGGTTTCGCTTCTAGCATGAACCTTTTGATGAGTATGGGCTTATCTCACTAAGAGAACACACCAGGTTACCATTTCTAGACCTCAGCTAAGACTTTGGTTCCAAAGGGGCTACACTACTAAAATACTGAGCTGCTGCTATTTACCAAATAGGACATCAGTGCCTTGTAAGAATTAATGAAGCTTCTCAAGTGCCTTTCCCCACTACACCAGAGTAGTAAGAGTGCCTATCCTTTCTTATAAATGCTCTGCTCAGACAAGATCTAAAATTTCTCCTAATATTGTCCTGATAACACTCATACTACATTATTACCATGTTAAATTAAATGGAAGAGGATGGAATTTTAGATAAACACCATAGGGTATTCTTAAGATTAAAGTAGTCAAGAAATTTCTACTAAACAATATTAGAATTTTAATTACAAAACCCCCAAATTATTTAGAAACATTTATATATGTTAGGGAATTTTCTTTGTATCATTTAAATTCACATGCTATGAATATATGCTAATTATCCAGTACAGGGAAATTATTGGTTTAAATTACACTTTTGTATCCTATGACTCCAGGGAATTGTCTTTCAGACAGAAAAGTGACAATGATTTTCATTTCCTTTCTTAGTTCATTAGACAAACGTGCTGGACACATACTATGTGCAAAGGCTCGTGATCAAAAGTTCCTTTTTCTAGTCTGAAAGCAAAGAAACAACCATATACAACAAGTGCATAGAATTTGTGGTAATAGAAAACCTATGTCATGCTTAAGTCATTGTTAGTTTAGGGACCAGGGGCATGGGAAGACTGTGGTGGAATGTCTTCACCATCCTATGATCATTGTTAGCACAAGAAACATAGCTCTTCTCTTAACAGGAATGATAGATAGTTTATTCTGGACAAATATAAGTGACCATGGTCAGGGAATACAGATTTATGTTACCCCATATTGTAACATAGTAGTAGTTTTATGATGCTTTTGCCACCACGGAACAAAAAAAGTCATAAATCAATACACTTTTCAAATACATTGAGGGAAACATCAGAGGCATAGGTGACAGCATAGCAGGACAGTTTTGCTCTAGGTCTCAGGTGCCATCTGAAGGCATCCTTAGCCTTTCAGATGATGGGAACTAGGGTAGGCTCTTGCATTCCAAAAGGATCTACCTGATAGGCGCAAGATGTTGGGTCACATACAGAGTTTGGCAACAAAGTGGCCTAAAGTTGACTCTAGATGCCCTGGCTCTGGACCTATAACATTGCAACTTCTCTACATCATCGAGGTTCTAATGAGTCAATCAGCCTTTTTTTTTCCTGCTCTGAACCACAGAAATGCCAAGGATAAACGGAAGATAAGCTGTCCTAAGGGATGAGCGGCTTACCCTAAGCAAAATATCATGTTCTGGTTAGGTCTACCCTCATTGAAAGCCCCAATTGTCTGTTCTTGTCTACCTTTCTGAGGAAGGCATACATTTATTGTGCCCTCAAGATGTCCAATGATTCTGGCCGTATCCTGCACTTCTGCAACAGTGTGGGTGGCCCTCATCACAGTCTAACTGTATAAGAAAGGGCTGTTATTTACTGAGCCCATCCAGGGACACACCAACAAGGAGACAAGAGTAAAAAGCCCAAAGTCATTAATATGATGAAAAGTTTTCTCTATTTTCAGTCTTAGGGACAATGGGCAAGTTGCTTGGTCTCTCTGGGGCCCAATGTTCCTGTTACCACCTACAGAATTGATCACGAACAGCATTTGCTTCACAAGATCCCTGAGACTTCCATCTGAGTAAGTGGGTCTAACAGGTTTAGCCTGAACTATAGTGACTGGTTATTAAAAACCTGCTATTCTTCATTGATACTTTGAGAATAGGCGCTTAGCTTAAAAATGAACCCAGAGAAGATATCTTGCTTTCAAGAAATCTGTCAACATTCAGGAGACCGACAACCAAAAAGATAGAGGCCAGATTACCTATAAAAAGAGAACTCTGGCCTAGAACCTTCCATGAGTCAAGAAAACCAATAGTAACCAGTGGAAGAGACAAACTATTGTGCCTTAAACACTCCAGGAAGCCACAGCTGCCTCAACAGCCTGATTTGATTAATAACTAACAGCCTTCTCTACATTCACCATCTTCTAACTTAGCAACAGTTTCATGTGGGATACCCTACATCTCCTCAACATGAACTGTGGAATCAGCTCAGTGGACTATATCAGTACACATTTGAGCACTTCTCTTTTCTCTACTCAAGCCCTTCCCATTCCAATGTCCACCAGTCCATCTTTACCAAAACTTATTCTGGTTGTTTTAGCCCTTGTAATCATAAGCTCCATTGACAGTCTCTTCTTAGACCACTTAGGTGGTCTCAATTTATTACCCTCTCCCAGAACACAATAGGGAGAAGCTGGATCCAGTCTTGGTTCAGCAGCCCAGGCCCAGCACCTCCCATAATGTCTGCTTCTCAGACACACAAATGATAGACATCCTTATCTTCAACGCCTGTCAGAGTCTCACTTCTGAACTAGCGAGTCATTGGGAACTGTGACAAAAGGACTTTTCCCATCATAAAAGACCAACTGAGTGAGTGGAGATATGTAACCTTCTGATTTCTCTGCTGTTTGTGCAGACTTCTTGAATCTCAAAGTTCTGAGAGCCAGTAGACGCTTCCCTACAGCATGAAGAAAGAGGAGATCATACTCACAAGCTATTTGGATTTAATGAGATCCTGTGAGTGACGGAATTCAGAAAGGGTGTGGGAATGGAAGAGAATCTCTTCCTTGTATGTCTCTTCTTTGTATGCTTCCTGGCCTTGTTTATGTTCTCTCTACTGTGTGCACCTGTGAAAAAAGATAGCACAGAAAAAAATTATCAACTTTGCAAAGCTATCTTTCCATCAGCTATTTCTGCTTAAGGGAAATAACCTTTCAGTTTTTCACATTTGATTTGAATATTTCTTATTGGGTTTATTTTTATCCATTCAACAATAGATAACATTGACATTAATGAAATGAACTTTTGATACATAAAGGGCATGGTTGTCTAATTTGAATTTGAACACGGTTTCTTTATTTGAAAAGTACATAGTTGAATCTTTATTTGCAAGACATTACACTATGTATGGCATGGGGGTGGTTATAAGGACTATGAGATAGATCCTGCTCTCGGGGATTTGCCCGTGTAAAGCAACTCACAAAATCCTTCAGATATAGGCAGCCAATCCACCAGACTTTGGGTGTCATCATTCCTTGCGTGGATGTGAATGTAAATTTCTGCCTGTCAGAAGGTACCCAGACTTCTTAGTTTCAGCCATTAGACATTTGCCTGCCGTTCTCTGATCTGAATCCATATCAATTTCTGATGCTGTTGGGCTTCGCACAGGGGTTTGCATATACAGTGATAACGGGAGGCTTCTTGTGGCTAATCAATAAGGAGAATTCTGTTTATGGTACGACTTACCAAAAAATAAAAATTACAAGAGAGGGAAGGCCAGAGGCAAACATCTCATTTCCTTTACCTTTTCCTAGCTTGTCATTCTGGTTATTCCCTGAAATTCAAGAGGTTGAGGGAAGCTTCTGTTAGTGTTTTTGGATTTTTTTTTCCGTTTTTTTCGAGACAGAGTTTCTCTGTGTAGCCCTGGCTGTCCTGGAACTCACTCTGTTGACCAGGCTGGCCTCGAACTCAGAAATCCGCCTGCCTCTGCCTCCCAAGTGCTGGGATTACAGGCGTGCGCCACCACCGCCCGGCGCGTTTTTGGATCTTATGTTCACTGGATCGCTCCCGATGTTCTAATGGTTAAATAGCTTTCTAGGTAGGACATTAGACTTTGGGACATAGGGACCTATTTCAGAAGTCCTGCCTCCCGGCCGATGGCCAGCCACTATGTCCACATTTCTTTCCTTCACACATTTTCTTCATTTGAAATGAGTGACATGTGGGCAAACAGATTATTAAGTAATCGACCGAAGAACGAAGCTGTTCCTCTCTGTACTAAGAAAGTGAGGCAGTTTAACTACTTTATAAGGCTGGGGGTGTCCCTAGAATGCCAGGTTGCTGATTGAGTACAGAGCGATTTTTATCACCCTGAATATGGTTACCTCCTTCCCTTTCCTCATTGGCTGAGTAATCAGGACGGTTACCGTCTTCCCTTTCCTCATTGGCTGAGCAATTATGTTTGTCCGTTTCTCCACAATGACCATGCATAGGTTCATTTTTATGTTTTTACATCACTTCTATTTTAAAGCTAATCAGGTATACTGCCTTATTATACCTGGTGGCCATTAGGCAAGTTCGAATGTTAGTAATTTACCATTCTAAACTTCTAGTCCGGGAGTAGAAGTAGTTAGACTGGCAGAGTTTGGGTAGAGGTAGCTAACTTAGGTTGCCAACAGCCCATAGCTGGACCTATGTTGACTCAAGATACTTTTATTTAAAAGAATGAACCATCGGATTTTGTTTCTTAATTACTTAACAATGTGCATGCTTTTAAGCTGAAATTTGTTGGTGACTCATATCACATGTTGGGAGGCTCAAGGTTGTTCTTATAGGGCTGAAGGTCATTTGTGCTTGTTTTTATGAATGGACTAAGGTCATTTCTGCTTGTTTTCATGAATGGAGAGATGGACAGTTGGGTGGGTGAATACATGGGTAGAGGGATGAATAGAACTGAATAATAATGTATTTTTGCTAAACTAATGATTTTTCTCCCCCTCTAATGTCTGAGGTGACCAAGTTTCGATTTACTGATTTCTTACACCCACACCCTCTGGATGAATTCTTCATGGAAACACACTTCAAGTGGAATCATTTTACCATGGATCTTCCAGAAATGGCCAGACATATTCAGGTCCTAGCAGGGATTACAGCTTGAGTACAAACTGCCCCAAACAGTAGGCCCCAGGGTTGAGGCTAAAGTGAGAAGCCCTAAACTGAGAATAATGATCTGTGTAGAAGACATAAAGCTGGACCACAGGGCCAAGGTAGAAGGATGCTGAGAGTTTAGCTGAAGACGAGTACTCCTGTAGAAAAGCAAAAATGGGTGGTAGTGGCACACACCTTTAATCCCCCACACATGGAAGGCAAAGGCAGGTGGATCTCTGTGCTTTTAGGGCCAGCCTGGTCAACAGAGCAAATTCCAGGGCAGCAAGGACTACACAGTGAAATCCTGTCTAGGAAAAACAAAAACAAAAACAAAAACAAAACCAACAATACCAACAACAAAGCTGAGTGGATGGTATTTAGTATCCGATAAAAGGAGCAGGCATTGAGATGGGAAACCTCAATCCTCTTACTGGAACTGAGGGCTGCTGTTGGGGCAGACCCAAAATATGCATTCCTCAAGTGGAATTCCTATAGCTTGGCTGCATTATATCAACTCCATGACCGCCTCAGTAAGTGACAGGTTTATTACTGAAAGTGCTCCTTCTTACAACATATAAATGGTCAAACAGTATGCATAACGCAAAGAGATGGGCACAATCTCTTACAGCATAGGAAAAAAGAAAAGGATGCCAACAAAAACCACTCTGTGAGACTATGCTTTGCTACCCTTGGAATCAATGGCATGGATGTTGTTACAGGTGAAACTGTGCAGTAATGGCTTCCTTCTGGGCTTGTCGCTAAGTCTTCTTGGATGAGGTCCCGTCATCCTGCATTGACACTGAATTCTACATGAGAAAGTAGTTATGTTTGAAGATAGTATATTGCAATAATGTCCATTTTCCCTCCATTCAAATAAGTAAATATATAGCTATGCACGATTCTCTTTTTTTCTAGTACATGGTCAAACTTGTCCTATGAAAAATTTAAACAACATCAGTATCCTTCTATTGTCTGGAGTAAGTTTGCATAGGTGAGATGAGAAGTTGCCTACAGGTTAGTGAACACTACAGTGTGTACAGTGATTTGGGCTGTGTGGGTAGCAATGGGTATGTGTATCACATAAGGCAGCCTTTTAAGTATTTTGTGTGTGTTTCTTACTTCTTTATTCCAAAAAAATGACTAGTGACTTCAAAGAAGATTATATTTACTTGTTTACTTTATGTATATCTGTGTTTTGTCTGCACACCAGAAGAGAGGATCAGATTCCATGGGACTAAAGCAACAGATGGTTGTTAACTGTCCTGTGAGAAATGAACCCAGGACCCCCGGAAGAGTGACTACTGTTCTTAACCCCTGAGCCATCTCTCTAGCTCCATGATAGGTACTTTTAAAATTTCATGACTAATTGAACCTTCACTTTCCCAACGATGTACAACTACTAAGTGTTAGGATAAAAATTTGAGTCCATGATATTTTCCAGAACTGGAAAATATCATCCTAAGTGAGGTAACCCAATCACAAAAGAATACATATGAAATGCAACCATTGATAGGTGGATATTAATTAGCCCAGAAGCTCTGAACACTCAAGACACAATTAGCATATCAAATTATTCCCAAGAAGAAGGAAGGCGAGGGCTCTGGTCCTGAAAAGGCTTGATCCAGTATTGTAGGGGAGTACCAGGACAGAGAAATGGGAGGAGGGTGATTGGGGAATGGGAAGAGGGAAGAGCACTTATGGGACATATGGTGAGGGGAGAACTGGGAAAGGGGAAAGCATTTGGAATGTAAACAAAGAATATAGAAAAAAAAAAGAATTTGAGTCCAAGGCTATCAGACTTTGTGTCTAAGGTCTTGACTGCTTCTCAATGCTGCAATGTTTCCATATCTGAACTTGAATGACATCTCTGATATCATCTGCATCAGGTCTCAATACTAAGAAAAGAAAATACTACAGCCAGAATCTACTAAGCTAATATTTCCTGAACATGTTGAATATTGTCAAAAAGCCAATGAAATGCATGCCATTTTGCCTTGAGGCTTTTAAAATAAAGAATTGAAAAGAAGCAACATAAAACATCAGCAAACAAAAGAGTTAATAGAATTAATGGGGTAAGAGATGTCTGTGCTATAGAATTAAAAGGCTTGAGGCCAGCTGTCACTGCGGCGCGAAGTGACAAGCAGACTTAGATTTGAAGATATTTGATATAAGAGAATGTCTTTGTGGGGCTGGAGAGATGGCTCAGCGGGTAAGAGCACTGACTGCTCTTCCGAAGGTCCTGAGTTCAAATCCCAGCAACCACATGGTGGCTCAGAAACATCCATAAAGAGATCTGATATCCTCTTCTGGTGTGTCTGAAGACAGCTACAGTGAGGGGGGCAGGAGCGAGAGCTGGAGAGTGGGGCTGACCTGAGTGGGGTCGACCAGAGTGAGTAGAAGTCCTGAATTCAAAATTCCCAGCAACCATGGTTCACAACTATCAGTACAGCTACAGTGTACTCATACATATTAAACAAACAAACAAACAAACACAAACAAACAAATAAATAAAGAGAATTTATATAGGTGAATTTACCATATGGGTACATTGGATGTCTGCTCATTCAATCAATCAATATTCTTCCTTCCTTCCTTCCTTCCTTCCTTCCTTCCTTCCTTCCTTCCTTCCTTCCTTCCTCTCTCTCTGTTTCTTTCTTTCTTCCTTCCTTCCTTCCTTCCTTCCTTCCTTCCCTTCTTTCTTTCTTTCTTTCTTTCTTTCTTGACTAGGACTTTCACAAAATCTAAAGCTCATTATGAATCTGAGATCTACCACCTGTCTCCTGTACAGATGTGCCTGACCTTGCATGGATGTCCAAACTCAGGTCTTTACCACCTTTAAGCCATCTCCCCAGCCCCCAACCAATGTCTTGAGTCCTTTGATGTCCATGTTGAGACATCCTTCTGTTGTCATGACAAATAGGTAAGAATTTAGTGGGTAGGAGTCACACACCACAAAGGGAGCCAGGCCCATTCTGACATAAGCCTCTCTCTTTCAGCACTCCCAGCCTCAAGATTGAATGCTCTGGTTGAACACCACTGAACAAAAGTTAGAGGCTTTCCATTCTAAGCCAGCTCCTGGCTGGGGCTCATTAGGTTGAGGGAATTCGACAGTCATATTTCCTGCTCTACACAGTAACAAAGCCTAATTAGAGAGCAAAGGGTAGACGTCTAGCAGCTTTAATAAATATGGTGTGCCGAATGCATTATCTCTTTGGCAGAAAACAAATTATGGAGTAATCTCCAGTATTCAGACAGTCTAACTCATGGCAGCTCATTTAAAGAAACCCTTTAACCCAGCAGTTTGAGACTGTAAAGCACATTCTAACAAATACAACTGTGTTTCTTCCCACAATGTAGAGAGACCTCTGGGAGATGCGATTTTTTTTTTAATATAATGAGAACATTGGAATGTGTTTTGAAGATACATTTGTAAGTAGTATTCTAGATGTTTGATGTTACTGACATGGAGAAGACAACTATCCAAATTATTTATTTCTGAAACAAGTGGACAAACTTCCAAAAGCCTTTATTTTAGAAACTCACTTGATCTCCAGCTATCCCCCAGTCAAAACCCTTCAGCTAGCTAGTATTGTGATCAGACACTCAGACTCTAGTCTTCTCTCCTAGACACAGTTCCTCCATATCTACCTAGCCAAGGCTGCCAATGTGAGTATGACAATCAAGGGTGGTATCCCTGTGACTGCCTCTGCCCAGTGCTCTTCCAGGATCCTTTCTCCATAATTCCACTTCAGTGATGCTTCTCGATACTCTTCTCTGGCTACCCTCTAGTCAAGGATGGTCTAATGCATTTCCTTTTACACCACCCCCTTCTCTCCACAACACTTTTAAACATATGGATCTAACTCAGTCACTCATTTGTGACCTGTCCGTCCAGTTACAATGGGAATTCCATCCAGCCTTTTCTGGCTTCGTCCCGTTCTATCTCCATTCATGAACAAAATCCAACAAATAGCAGGTAAGCAACATGCTAATATAAATGAGGGAAATGTGTATAATATAAATGCGAGAACTTGGGTAAATTTCAATCACAGAGCCATGATAATTTTGAAAATAATTTAGCTTTATAGTATGCATTTCAGAAGTTACATGTTCTTCATTTATTTAGGAAAAAGAAGTTACCAAGCCCATGCTATAGTGGTACATTTTTGGTGTTGTATAATTACTAATTTCTTCTGGAACACTAAAAATGACAAGAGTATACTGGCCTTTTTCTGCTAGTGAGAAAGCTAACGCCAAGAATGCCCCACATACTTGCTCAAGTCAGGGTGTAACAGAAAAAAAGGTAAAACCCAAATTAGAATGCAAAGATTTATTTGTTTTCTAGGCCCTGGATTTATTGCCCCTCAATTTTATTCTAGCTAGAAATACACAAGATAAATGATAAACGCATAGTCCCCACATATCTCAATGACTTGGTAATAATTATTAGATTTTCTTTGAATTATTAGCTTTCCAAAGTATGCATTCCCATTCTTATAAGCAAAATGAACATTCTCGTGCCCTTCATTATAATATATGCAAATTAAAAGTGAATCCAATTTGAACAATTTTTGCCAAGTTGCATTATTAAAGTGACCTTCAACGACTGAAAGACAGTCAACTGTCCACATTAAAGAGTAGTTACTATGCAGTTCATTATTTATATCGCTGTTATAAACTGAAACCCTGCACTAATAGTGTGCTTGATATGCAGAGCACATTTGTCTGTGTTATATAAAATACAATGTTTCCCATTATGTTATTATGCCACACTAATGTTCCCGAGAAAAGTGAAGAACGACTTCTGAAGTGATGGAGCCCAACTCCAGGTGCTTTGTCTCCATGTTAGGGCATTGCTTTCCTCAGACCTCCCACCATATTGCTACCTCGGAAGTGTCGTGGTTCAGGAATCATGAACACCATTGGCTCTTCGAGTTATTCAAGAAAGTTTTACTGAGTTCTGCCTTTTCACTAGATCCTAAGGGTAAATGTTGGTAAGAAAGTGAAATTTCCACCTTTATCTCTGAAAAGTGCCTGGGCTCTAGAAGTGAAGGCACATAAGCAAGTCACGCTAAGCAAATTCGACTCTTGTGGAATAAAATGATATTCACCCTGGGCACAACAGCAGAAAGGGTTGAGATAGTTATAACTTGTGTGTCCACCCAGCCTGGGAAGAGTGGCATGAGATGTTATCTGGATGAAATTTTAGACATGGTAACATATCTGAGAGTATCTACAACCTAAGTAGTGGGAACTTGCCAGTTGAAGAGGTGACTATCAGCCGCAAATAAGAACATTAAGAACTGAGTTAACACAATCAGCAAACACAGGGAAACATTGAGACCTAAAGAAATGGTAACTCTCTAGAGATTTGACATAGAAACAAATGAGGACCCCATGCTTCAGACTGTGGACCATGCCCATTTTCCTCACACGCTGGGCTCACCTACTTAGACTGGGTCCTATGAGGTCTGAATATCATGAGTGGAGTCGTCTATCTAGTGATGATAATGTTTCCATAGATTAGTGGCTTTGGCTGAGTGGCCATCACTCTTGCACTGTTGGATTGTTCCCACCACCAACTGGTGGACCTGGTCTGAATCTATTATAAATCTTAGTAAAATGTTTAGAAATTAGTGGCTCTACCTTAAAATCTGCAAATGCTCTGCTCTTTCTCCACAGGCTAGGTGCTGCCAAAGGTTCTTTTTATAACTCCAGATGCTAAAGGCCTTTTGGGGTGATGGTTCCTGCTCATGATTCCTGGTGCATTTTCAGATTGGATCTTTCCAGCCTTGCTTTTTGAAGAGACAGCCCCTGAAATACTCACCTTTTCTTCCTTTCTTCTTCCTCATGACACATACTCATTACATGCTCACATTACTCCAACACTCCGAAGCACTCACCTTTAAGGAAATGAATATTAATAACAACTGAACTGCATGTGAAATAAAACTTATTTTGTCATCTCATAGCTGTCTGAATCCTGAGGATTCAAAATCTAGAAGGATGCTGAATGCTGAGATATGACTTGCTGACTGCTGGTCCAAACTTTAAATATGGTGGCTTATGGAACTTATCCCAACTTAGGACAAATATAACAGCGAAAGGGATGACTATAAATAGCTATACTAGATAGCTGAGAGGCAAATTTTAGAAGTTATAATTGGTTTATCCTTAGACACAACACCTACCTCCAGACAAAATGAAAACCAAAAGCTAGAAAGTGAGTTGCTAGCCCCCTCAAGCTAGATGAGGTGTGTGTGGAGGGGTGGACACAAGAGTGATCAGAATATTTTTTTTCCTCAACACTTGGGTTATTGTTGAGAGAAAAGAACCGTCATTGGAAAAAACCCAAAGATGACCGCATCCTAATTACCAGAATGCATGACATGGTTTCATTTAGAAAAATGTTCTTCATTGCTATAATTCAAGATCTAACGATGGCAATCTAGGTTACCCAGGTAGGACTAAGTCTAATAGTCTGTGTCATGATCAGAGATGGTAGAAGAGTTGTGGAAAAGTCTGGGAAGATACAGGCAAAGACTGGAGTCATAAGGCATAGGAGGCCTAGGGCCACTAGGAAGCCTAAGAGAAGAGCAAACACTCTCCCCTCGGTTCCCTGAATCTCACCTACACCTCAGCAAATTAAGGATGTGTTTCTTTGCCTTAAGTTACCACGTTTATGTGGTCTATGGCTGGCCTCGGCAACCAATACACAGCTTATCCCCTACCAGGGTACATAGAAATTCTTGGGATACTATTGTTCTCCTGTGTGGTAAGGGGAAGAGAGAAGGCCATGGGCAGATGAATGGAACAGGCCAAAGGTGCATGTTTTCTTTGGATTAATTGTATACTTCTGGAGAATGATTGGCTAGACTTCTCAGGAGATAACCATTGCTATCAGGCATGAAGCAATCCCTGGTATTTGTGCTAAGGACCAGACTTGAAGTATATTAGTTGTCTATTATCAGGTGACTAATTATCTTAAAATTTAGGAGCATGGAATAAATAGCAAATGTTTACCATCTTCTATAACTCTCTCTCTCTCTCTCTCTCTCTCTCTCTCTCTCTCTCTCTCTCTTTGGTTTTTCAAGACATGGTTTCTCTGTGTAGCCCTGGCTGTCCTGGAACTCACTCTGTAGACCAGGCTGGCTTTGAACTCTGCCTCCTGAACTCAGAAATCTGCCTGCCTCTGCCTCCCAGAGTGCTGGGATTAAAGGCGTGCACCACCACTGCCCCTTATATAACTCTTAATGGTAGAAATCAGGGATCAGTTCAGGGCTGAGTAATTCTGGTCCAGAATCTTAGGAGGCTGCAATGGATAAGTGTGTTGTGCTATAGTCATCTGAAGGCACGGTTAGAACTGTAGCGGCTGGATCCCGGCTCACTCATAGGTTCACAGAGAGAGTTTGAGCTCTCAGCTCCAACTATGTGCTCCCTTAATAGGGTTGCTTACAACATAGCAGCTGGCTTCCCCTGGAACAAGGTGAGAAGGAGAATAAGAAAAAGGATGCAATATGTTTTATAAGCCAACCTCAGAAGCCACCATTTCTTCAGCTCTGATACCATGTGAGACTACATCAAAGTGCACACCAGGCCATGGAAATTATCAGATGTGTTCTTCCTGGATATCTAGCATGGTGGAGAGAACAAAGAAGAGAAAAGGAGAGGAGGAGAGGGGAAAGGAGGGGGATGGGAGGGGATAGGATGGGAGGGAATAGGATGGGAGGGGATAGGATGGGAGGGGAAGGGAGGGGAAAGGGGAGGGGAGAGAGGAAAGGAGGGAAGGGGAGGGGAAAAGAGAGGGAGGGGAGGAGAAAGGGGAAGGGATGGGATAGGAGAGGAGAGGAGAGGAGAGGAGAGGAGAGGAGAGGAGAGGAGAGGGAAGGGGAGGGGAGGGGAAGGGAGGGGACAGGAGGGGATGGGAGGAGAGGACCTTAGTTTGTAAGGGACAAGAGTTTCCAGAACACTTTAAAGATATTGCAAAAGAAGTCATTTGGGTCTGATATGACAAAGGACATTTACTAACCCAGAGAGATTCACAGATGGCACCTGTTAAGTAAATAAACTTGCTGCTTCTCAACTTTCTTTCCTCATTGTTGCTCCTTGCTGAAGAAACAGAAGTAACAAAGTTAGGTGAAATGGAAGTCTAGAGGAAGGTATAAAGACATCCATCCAGATATCAACAGAACATCCCCAGCCAGAGATCCTCCCCATCACTCAGAAGGCCGAGACAGGAAGATTATTGGAGTTCAGGAGTTTTTTTTAAAGCCAATCCAGGAAGCAACGAAAGATGCAATCTTATTTAAAAACAAGTAAATGTACAGAAGACTGGTACTGCGCCTTGTCTCACCGTTAGTCAGCAGACCTTTCGAGGAGGTGTGAGCTGAGGGGAGGGAGAACCAGGGCTTCTGTGAGGATCTAAAGCTCCATTGCTCAGGCATCTCTTGAAGAGTCCTACTTGTGTGCATGCTAACTTTCCAGTCACTGTGACCAACACCCGAGCAAAGCAACTGAGTGAGGATGGCTTTATCCCTCTTAGCTCATGGTCTCAGTGGATGCAATTCATCATGATGGTTAGGGCATGAGAGAGTAGAGCTGCTCAAAACACGGTTGCCAGGAAGGCGGGGTGGGAGGGGTGGGGGGTGGGGGGCAGGGAGGGAGGGAGAGAGAGACAGAAACTCAGACAGAGAGACAGAGACACAGACAGAGACAGAGACAGGGAAGGGGATAGCAAGAGAAGAAACTGTGCTATCAGGCGTTTTCTTCCTCCTTTCCCCACTATGTGGGCCCCTAGCCTGTATGAAAGGTCTTCCTCACTTAATCCCCTCGGGAACCACCTTCACAGACACTAGAATTATTGCAATACAACCAAATAGTCAGGCCGAGCATCACACCACAGAAGTGTAGAGAAGCCATATTGCTCAGGTCTGCCTCAGCAGTCCCCCCCCACACACACACATTTTACCCCATCCTTCCCCATCCTTCCTTCATTAGCAGTGATACTCTTTACTCACCTGTGGCCTTAATTCTCTTCCTCCCCTTTCCTAAGCAACAGATCCCAGAGGACTTTCGTTCCCCTCAGTCCAGTTCCTCAGCACTCTCCTTTCACCCCGCCAGGCCTCAGTCAGCACCACTATCAGCTATTCAGGGTCTGAACATAAAAAGGAGGTTGGGAAAGGAAGAGCTAGGCCCCTGGCAGACAGATTCAGAAATGGTTTTCCATGACTCAGTAGGGTGACGAGCAGCCTATGCTCAGAGCTGTCTAATGTGCCAACTCTGCTCAAAGACTGGGGGGGGGGGTTAATATCCAAGGGGCCAACATTGATCAGAATCAGCAGTACAATGGCAAGAATCTAGAACTGAAAGTCAAGAGTGGGCGTCCCACCTGGATCTGCTCCGAATTTGCATTGTAACCTAGGTCAAATCACATCATTGCTCTGGTATCCGGGGACTTCTTTTGCAAAAAATAAGAAGTTAAGAACTGACAAGCTAATTCCACAGTTCATCTAGAACAATGTCTTCCCACCCCTTTTTAAAAAATCATCATCTTCATCATTATTAATATTAATATCATTATACCCAGGAGCTAGGTAATAATTTCTCTGATTGTTCCCCTAAAAAAAAAAACAATAATACTGCAGGCATACCTGTTAATGCCTGCACATAAAATGCAAGGTTTTCATACCCCTAGAATTAGTTTTTACTCTCTTTGTGGCAATGTCACTCTTGTGGTGGTTAATCTTTTGCTGTCAGTTTGGATCAGAAAGTGGTAGGCCTCGGGGGACAGCTAAGTCAGTAAAATACTTGCCTGGCAAGCCCAAGAACCTGAGTTCTATTCCCAGGATCGGTATACAAAACAGACATGACTGTGGTCACTTGTAATCCTGGCACTACAGAGGCAGACACAGGTGGATTCCCAAGGCCCTCTGAGCATCCAAAATAGCATACATAGCAAGTTCTAGGCTAATGAGAAATCCTGTCTCTAAAGAGATAGATGGTACCTGAGTAATGAAGACCTGGCCCTCCACTTATATACATATGAACACACACACACACACACACACACACACACACACACACACACACACACACACGACAGGGTGTATAGTAAATATGCCTAAGGCTTTAATGAGGCATAAATTTGAACATGTCTTTGAAAGGATTTCTAGACAGAATGAACTAAAGAGAAAGCCATCCCTGATGATGGATGTTACTATTTCATGGGCTGAAGAGAAAGGTAAACAGGAGAAGGTAAACAGCTGATGGCCAGCACCTCCATCTTTCTGTTTCCACTCTACTGAAATGTGAACAAGCAGTCTCCTAGTCTTGCTGTCACAGCTGAGTGCTGTTCCTGCTGCCATGCCCGTCTACCTTTACAGAGCTTAAACTATGAGTCAGAAGAAATCCTGGCTCCCTCACATCTCAGCAATCGATACACCCCAGTTAGTAAAAAACACAGGACCTGGAATTTAAAAGGGAGAATATAACTTTTTAAAAACACGCAATATGGGTGTGGGAGAGAGGCTCAGAAAGGATACATGCTCCACTATGTTCATAGCAGCCTTATATATAATAGCCAGAAGCTGGAAAGAACCCAGATGTCCCTCAACAGAGGAATGGATACAGAAAATGTGGTATATATAGACAATGGAGTACTATTCAGCCATTAGAAACAATGAATTCATGAAATTCTTAGAGAAATGGATGGAGCTGGAGAACATCATACTAAGTGAGGTAGCCCAGTCTCAAAAGAACACTCATGGTATGCAGTCACTGATAAGTGGATATTAGCCTAGAATCTTGGGACACCAAAGACACAATTCACATACGAAATGATGTCTGACAAGAAGAAAGGAGTGGACACTGGTGCTGGAAAGGATCAAAGCATCAGTGTAGGGGAATACTTGAATAGGGAAGTGGGAAGAGGTGGATGAGGGAGCAGGGGGAGGGAAAATGGCATGTGGGACCTTTGGGGGATGGGGAACCAGAAAAAGGGAAATGAATTGTAAATATAGAATATATCCAATAAAAAAATTAAAAAAAAAGAATATTGGCTGCTTAGCTAGAAGACCCAAGTCCTATTCCCAGCACCCACACCTGAAACCTCACAACTGCCTATAACTCCAGGTGCAGGTCATCTGACACCCTCTTCTAGCCTCTGCAGATACATAGATACACATAAGTAAAAATTAAAAACATTAAATACTTAAAAACTGCAGAATATGAAACATTATGAGATAATTTTCCTAACTGGGATGGTTAATCTTGACGGTCAACTTGTTGAGGGTTAGCATCACCATGGAAACGAATCCCTGAGCATGTCTGCAAGGGAATTTCTAGATTATATTATAAGATGGAAAGACCCACCTTAAATGTGGAATGGTACAATTCTACTGGCTGGTATCCTATCTTGATCCTATATAGAAAGGAGACTAGGAACTAAGTAATTATATCCACCATCTTCTACTCCCTGACTGCAGGCATGATTGTTTGACTACTTACTTACCCTGTTATCATATTTTCCCCATCCTAATGGACTGTGTCTCCTGGATGTTTAAGGCAGGATAGAGCCCTTTTTCTTCAATGGGATTTTTATCAGGTATTTTTTTTTTACCACAATAACAGAACAGCTAACTAACAAACCATCCTAACACCAAAACAAGCTCAAAAGTAAATTAATTAAAATAGTGTATTGGTGCAACAGTAAACTTTGGAGCAGAGAGCATCTTGCAGTGGACTGACATATATATGGGCTATTTAGGAATTTATTATGATCGTGTTGGCATTTCAAAGTTAGTGAACAAAAGAGCTAGTCACAAAGCAACTTAGGCAACAGAAAAAAAAAAGAACTAAATCCTTTCACCATCTGCATAAAGAAATTGTAGGGTAAAGAATAGAATCTATAAAGACTCCATGAATGACTTAGAAAAACACATCAAACAAGTCTTTTATGTTTATTTCCCCTCTTCTTTGAGCATCTTAGTTTTTATTTTACAGTAGCTCTTGAAAACTTTATCTTATTTTCTCATATTGTTCTATTATTTTGAATTCTCTGTGCGTTTTGGCTTCTGTTTGTTTGCCCTTCTGCGTTGCCTATGCAAACCTTCTATTTCCCTTTTAAGGTGGTTTCTTTGTTCTGGTGGTATATAATGGTTTACTGAAAACTTATTTTTGCTAGGATCCTGACTGGTTTATGGAAGCCCATATGTGGAATTTTTTTTAACTTTGTCTCAAACTCCAGGGGTTCTGAACTTTATATATGTTAACTAATTTTTGGTTGGGAATCTCTCATACCATATGCAGTGTGTTTTCATATCCAGTAATCAAAGGAGGTCTTTGGTTTCTCCCCAAAGATCTTTTCCTGTCCACTACGACGTTGGAATTTTCACACTGCTACACTGGAAGGTCATCAAAGATCCCTGCTTCACAAAAAGCTCTCAACTACAGTCAGCTAATTTTCACCTACATCCTGAAGGCATAGGACAACTGTGTATGTCCCCTATGTGATCAGTATATGGGTACCTGCTATGTGGGAGACTTCACCAGCTTCTGCTGGCTACCAAGAAATGCTGCTTCCTTGTAGGTCAAGACATATTTGCTTTTGGACTCATTGTCACCACATCCCTACTTTATGTCCCAACCAGGAAAGAAGTAAGGCTCTCCCTGCAAGTAGGCCTATGACAGAAGTGGTGAGGAGAGATGGGAGCTTGATATTAGCCTGTGGTACATTGGTTATTTTTCTTAAATTGTGGCTCAATCCAGAACTAGAAGTCATTAAGAGACTTGAAAGGGATTACATAGGCTGATGTAGTTTGAACGCTCATGTCATTAACTTTTTAAGCTGAAATCATTACTTCCAAGGTGGCAGTTTTAGGAGGAGGGCCCCTTGCAAGTTCATTACAGGATGAGGGTGGAGCACTCATGGTTGGGATTACTACTCCCTTAAAGGAGACACCAGAGGGCTAGCTTGGATCTTCTACTTCCTGTAAGAACATAGCAAGAGGTTTTTGTCTAGTGTCCAGACGCTAGCCCTTCACTAGACACCAAGCTTGTGATATCCTTGGACTTCCTAGCTTCAGGACTAAGTATGAGAAAAAATATTTTATTTATAAGCTTGGGCAGATCAGGGGGTGAAAGAGTGTCTGAGAGCATGGAGAGGCCTTCTGTGGGAGACTTGGGTGGTGGCTCTGTAGGGTGATGGCTTTCCTCACTGAGATTCTTGATTAGAGAGACAGTCCTTGCTGGTCTATACTGTTGATTTATTGTTCATTGTGGAAAATGGGTACATACAACTTCCTCGGGGAGGACAAGAGATTAAATACCTTTTTCAGGAAGGAATGTCCAGGAAGGGAATCTCATTGGCTAAACCCTTGGGGCCCATCTAGATACATCATTAGCATGGAGAACTCTGTGTTCTGTGCTACATCACCAGTGGTCATGTTCTTTTTTGTTTTTTTGTTTTTGTTTTTTTGAGACAGGGTTTCTCCGTGTAGCCCTGGCAGTCCTGGAACTCACTTTGTAGACCAGGCTGGTGTCGAACTCAGAAATCTGCCTGCCTCTGCCTCCCAAGTGCTGGGATTAAAGGCGTGTGCCACCACCGCCCAGCGGTGATGTTCTTTTTATGTTGGGAGTTGTGGTCACATGTTCCACGCCAGGAGTAGGTAAAACACCAGCTGCAAGAATTTCTAAACCCAGTCAACCTTACCAAGTTTCCTGGCAGGGTCCACTGCCCCACACAGGTTTGATGTTTTATTTATCAATATGAGTGGACTAAAACACATGGTATGGACACAGAGACTGAAATATTGTCATGCATGCTTCATAGGAGTCCCAAGGTGATCATAGTTAAGTGATATCATAGTTAAGAAGATCAAGGCACTGTCAAATGAAGTGAGCAACCATTGGCCACTGAAAAGTAAGGCAGCAACATCTACAAATAATTTACTTACATTAAAACACTATAAACTGTGTTTCCTTACATCATCCCCCATGTATGTCTGCCCAGCTTTCTATTTATCCAAGTAAAGCACAGCACATGACTCACTAACTAACTCTATTACCTCAGGCAAGCTACCTAGTATCTCTAGATCCCAGGTTTCCCTATCCAGCTAGTAAAAGAAAAAAAATAATGGTTCATTTGCTTTATGGAATTTTGGGGTGATTATGAGTAGCCTAGATGAAAGTTTTAAAATGATGAGTGGTATTTGGTAAGGGCCATGAGTTTTGACATTATTCCATTTAATCGAAAGAAAAAGACATGTAGAGAAACTTATCCAAATTGTTCCTGGCAATTATCTTGGCCTAGATGAACATGATTTGATAAGGAAATAAGGACATTGTTTTTACCTTTGACCAAAAATAAAAGCAAAAACCCCTTAAGATTTTAGGATTACTAGGATGCTGCACAGAAAATGTATTCATAAGTTCCTTGATTAATTGTGGCATAAAATAGAAGGGTTCTGCTGAAAGATAACCACATGTGCTTTCAATAATAATCTTCTATAACTCCTCTGGTGAAGTTGTTTTCCCTCTTGTCATCTGTAGGCTGGTGCCAACCTTTGTAATTCTATCCTAAGGGCTATCTTTCCTACGTGATGATTTTGCTTCTTTAAACTCCTTCAATCCCAACTCTGATCACACCTCTATTTGTGAGTTCCCCATGATAAATACAATTCCGTAAACACAATCCATGTCTAGGTTAACTTATCACCAATTTTGGATACAGGAGATGCACAATATATCATCGCTTCTAAAACTGGGCATAGGCAGTAAATCCTTCTTTGGCACACTGGCTTCCCTGAGTAATCAACAGAGCTCCCATCACTGACAATTGAGCTTTTAGGTCTGACAGCAGCTATAGCAATAACAGTTAACATGTAGTTCTCCGTATGCATATCAAGCTCCTTCCTCCTAGCTATTCTCCAACACTTTGCTCTTTGTCTTTTTCCCATTCTTTCTTGAGGACACCCAAGAGCTTTTTTATGAGAGCCATGTTTAGATATGAGAAATTAAAGATGAGAGAATTTCAAGATATTTATTTATTCACTAGTCGAGTAATGATAACAATAACTCAACACAAAAATGTAAAGTTTTGAGATACATGTTATAATAAATATTTTTAATAAAATATATGTATTTTTAAAAATAGAAATATTAAATTGTGATTTGGTTTGGCTCTTGCAACTACCCTTAATATCCTGCTTAATGGAAGACATCGGGAGTCTTTGATCTTCTGAGTTTGCAGCGATGAGATGTTGCATGCTATGCTACTTCTGAACACTCCACTGTACACCCAAAGGAGAGGGAGAAGGCATATAAATTTGACATCAGTGTGGGAATAAAAGTAAGGGGATAGAAAATTTATAAACATTGATCCAGCAAAATCAGGAACCTCCAGAGTCCCCCAGCACACATTTTGAGAACTATTTTAAATTTCTCCTCAGAAAGATACTCTAAAGTAAGCAATATTATTTCCCCTTTAAAAGTTATGAAAGTAACACCCAGAGTGCTCAGGGAAACTGTCAAATCAGAATTTGAACTTAAATCCAGATCTTTAATACTTATACGTGTTACCTTATAGTGGTAAGTACACATCTCCAAGTCCTCTACCCTGGCTGTCTAGAGGGCAATGACTGTCCTTGTCATATCATCCCCTGCATAGTTTTTTTTCTTTCATCTATGTATCTATGTATCTATGTATCTATGTATCTATGTATCTATGTATCTATGTATCTATGTATCTATCTATCTATCTATCTATCTATCTATCTATCTATCTATCCATCCATCTGCCTATCTATCTATCTATCTGTCTGTCTGTCTGTCCATCCGTCTGTCCGTCTGTCCATCCATCTATCTATCTATCTATCCATCTGTCTATCTATCTATCTATCTATCTATCTATCTATCTATCTATCTATCCTCTGTTTATCTACCTACCTCCTACCTATCATATCTTTATTAGAAATGATGGCAGATCTATCATCATTTGAAATGATCACTTGTAATCTCTCTGTCTCTTTTCCTTTGACAGTGCCTTGTAATGCAATTTGAGTAAATGAATGAGTAGAAGCATGTTTTTTATACAAGTAGCATTAGGGCTGAAAAGAAATAAGTTCAACAGTTTCTTTACTTCCCACTGCCTCTCCAATAATGTGTTATGTGGTTCTTGTCTTAAAGCTAGGAATAGATTCAGATAAGGCATAAGTGCAGCAGATTCTATAGCAAGCAGTGCTGGGAATGCAGTCAGAAAAAGCATAGAATAGGCCTACGAGTATTTCAATATTGTACAAGTGATTTAGAAGAACTTGAAGTTTACATTCTCAACAAAACATTGTCAGCTGTCCCACTATTATGTTCCACTCCAACAGATAAATCCAAGTTATACTTTGATGGGTGCTTAGAAGGTAACCTTTCAATTAGATCATATAACTACCCACAGGTCTCTTATGCACACAGATCTGAACCTCAGTTATGCAACAAGCCCAGACTGTGAGTTAAGGGAAAGAAAATCTCTGACATCATATATTCACTATCACGTCATCATGGCCAGACTCACTGAAATGTTGACAAGAAGCAGCAAATACTCAATGTATAACCATATAAGTGGGTTATTGAGGAAAAACTTTGCACATTCCCACCTGTGCTTCCCAGAGTGAGTTGCAACTTTGTGAGCAGTGGCTTGAACCAAGAGAGCCATCAGAAAGCTAGACTGCTATTTACCAAGGGCACTCAAAAGCTTTGTAAAGAAGCATGAGGCTGATGGCACGAATCAGAAGACAGGACAAACAAGAGAAGGAAGAGAAAAGGGACTACATCTGAGCTTGTCTTAACTTAGACACTCTCTGTCCTGATTCAATATTACTGAATATTCTCCAAAAATGACTCTGTTCTCCAACTGCCATCACTGCCTACATTTCAGTTTTGATTCATGGGAACAATAGAGTCAGAGGGAGATTTATTGTTCTTTACAGCCAGGAAGAATACAAGAAGGACCAGAGACTGAAGTAAACCAGCCTTGCATAAACCAGGCAGTGTCAGCTACATGGAAGATATAACATATCCAGAAGGTGCGGGAGCTCACTCATTGCTTAATCTTTCCAGCCCTTATCCTTTTGGGGATCTGAAATAGAAGCAAATAGAAAAGTAGCCACTCCCATCCCAGGAGAAAATACATCTTTATCTGAAAACCTTACCTCCTGCGGCACTGAAGCCACCTCACTACCACCATGTAGGTGTCTTCCTCAACTCCCATTCCACAAACACAAAACAATGATCATAGTTCATTAACCAGAGGCAGAGCAGTGGCCCCACAGGATGCTGCCTTGGGAAATATGCAATTTATAATAATAATAAGAGATGAAGTGTGTAATCAGATGACAGTATGTGGTGAGCTAAAATAGTTAATTAAAAACAAATAGCTGAAGCAAGCTTGTCTGATAAGGAAGTGCTATTAAATGCACAATACTAATAAGAAAAAAATTGGGTAAATTATTTTTCAACTAATTTATGATAGCAATTCACTCAAATTTAGATAACTCAAGGAAAGATGATAATGAGTAGGTGTTACCCCAGGAAATGTGCATTTAACAAAAATGCAAATTATTTATGTTTTACCTTCTAAGATAAGAGCCGTGCAGAAATGTCTTCCAGCACAGTTTTGCTGTAAGCAGTGATCTTGGGAACAGAGATTGTATATGATGAATAACTTGACCTTTTACACTCTATTATCTTCCTCATTTGAAGTTCAACAGATGTATTACCACAATTAAATATTTCCAGCTAAAATACCAATTCTGGGAAAAATTACCATATTCATTGTAAAACCTTCCCATTCTCTGATCTCTATTGTCTGGAAAGAAAGGTTGGGGCACCTTGGGTTTCCAGCATGAGCTCTGAGATCCTCACCCCGAGCCCCAAGTGCACACACACACACATCCCACCCTGCCTTCTGGTGATTCATTTTTCTTGTTCACCCTCAATTGTCACTTTGGAGTTGATCCCTGATTTCCAAAGACATGGTCTTAGTGCTTCACTGTCCTGGTGAGTAGGACCAAGACAGTTAGGTACATGCCAAAGAAATGTGTTGAGCTAGTTTTAGTAAAAATACATACATACATACATACATACATACATACATACATACAAGAACTGAGGAGGTAGCTGACTCTGTAAAGTAATTCAGTGCTTGCTATACAAGTCTTGCTTGAGCTTGACCTTAAATACACATTTAAAAACAACAACAACAACAACAACAACAACAACAAAAACAACAATAGCCAGGCATGAGGATAGACACTCAATCCACACGCTGGGTAGATGGAGACAGATCCCTTGGATGTACTAACCAGACACCTTAGCCTACCTGCTGAACTCCAGGCCAGGGAGAAGCACAGTTTCACAAAACAAAGGAGGGACAGGAAAGATGACTGGGAAATAAATCATTTGCTATGCAAACATGAGGAGCCAAGTAAATATAAACACTGCAAACCCACATAAGGCTGGATATGGTAGCACACATCTGTGACCTCAGTGCTCCTACAAAGAGGTAGGAGAATCCCCCAAAGCTCTAGACTGGGTATCAGAGTACGCACTGTAGTAAACCAGAGAACCTGTCTTAGAGATGAAGCAAGGCATGGTCTGACACCAGAGGTTGTCCTGTGACCTCCTCAGCTCTACCATGTCAAGTACATTCCTATATTTATACACATATATAGATACACACACACACACACACACACACACACACATGAAGAGATGAATGAATGAATGAATGAATGAATGAATAAATAAATAAATAATAAATAAATAGAAGTATATTGACAAGTCACAGAATATCTGGAAAATCTACAGCCCTTGAGGTTATACGTAAAGTATAAAAAAAACAAAGTCATAGCATTCAATTAGCCTTGGTAAGACAACTGACTGTATTAGACAGCAGGTGCCATGACATTGGATAGCAGAGCCACTGGTAATGGACATAGAATGTTTTTCTATAAGTCTATATGGGAAAGCTTGTCCATAATTTTCATCACAAAGCCACGCCAAACTACTTTTTTTTTTGAATAACTAAGGTGTCAGTTCAGAGCTTTCTGACAATTATAAGATGGGACACTGTGATGGTGTTGTTGTCAACTTAATACAATTAGAATTACCTGAAAGGTGAGTTTCAGTAAGGACTTGCTGAGATTAGGCTGCCCTATGAGTATGTTTACAGGAGATTATCTTAATTACATTAATCAAAGTAGAGTGACCCATCCACTGTGAGGGGAAGCATTTCCTAGGCAAGGGATTACGAATTGTTTAAGAGTTAAAATAGGTATCTGAGCATCAGCAGGCATGCATTAATTCATTGCTTTCTACTCTTGACTGTGGATATAATGTAATAAGCTGCTACAAGCTCCTCCCACTGGGCTCCCTCACAGTACGAACTGCTAATTGGAATTCTGAGCTACAAAACCCATTCTCCCTTAAGTTGCCTTTGGGATTGTTTTGTTTTGTTTTGTTTTGATACAAAAGCAAGAGTTTTATTTTCCATTGTGTCAGGGTCAACCCTCAATCAGTCCCTCTATGTGACCCCGAATGGCTATTTCAAGCAGTTTTAATACATTTTAGGGGTACAGCTTATATCAATACAGTTACTGTTCAAACTTATTGGCTAAGCATATTGACCTTTAAATCTATTGGCTAGCAAGTATGACCTGCATCTGAACTCTATGTGGGACTTTCTAAAGGGTCAGGTAACTATCAGTCAGTACATTCTGAGAATTTTTTTTACTCAAGAATGTTCCTGTGTGTGGAGAATGGAACTTGGGTTAGCCTTGACCCCAGGCAGGAGGGGGAAGCTGTAAGGAGGGTACAGGACTCATTCCCTCCCCCCTTTTCTTGTACAAGCTCCAATCCTGCAGCTATGCTCAGGGGTCTTGGGTACTAACTCATATTCTTCAGGTCCCGTCCTCAGGGTCTCATTGTTGGTGCAGGACCATCAGCTGTACTGCTCCTGTTCTCTCTTTAATGCAGGCTATAATCTTGTTCAATATGCAGGGTCCAAAGATCAACAGTAGCAGAGGAACACTTAGGGGTCCTAACAAGGTGAATATGAGGTTGGTTAACCAAGGGGAAGAGCTAAACCAAGGGTATTTTATCATAGCAACAAGAACCAAAACTAAGTAATCTTGACAATGTAATCATTGGACTTTACTTAGGCTTAGCCACACCCACTTCTACGTAAGTGTTCAGTCTCCTATTTGGAAAAGCCATCACTATGCCAGTAGATTCTATTCATTGACGAGGGACAGTTGGCTTACTATTGATTTTTTAAAAAATTAAGTCCATTTTATCAATGAAAGGGGCAGCTAATACACATTCTAAGTGTTATTTATATCTTCCATACCCATGGAATTTCTAATATTCTTATGATTTGATAACTGTTTGAGTGTCTTATCAATCGTCTTGGCATTAAACACAGTATTAGAAGACACATTTTATCATAAAAGAAACACAAACCTGACCAATGTTATAAAATTCCCTGGTATTACCATTTGTCCTAGTATTTATAAATAACTGGCTTGAAAGAATAGAGGAAAAGATTCTGTTTATGATTCAGATGTGCTCCACGCCATCAGGCAATGTCTGAGTTTGGGTTGTTAGCTTTCAGTCTGGATAACACCTTAGCTAATGAATGGAAGTATGAAAAAGCCTTTCCTATGGGCAGAGGATACAAGCCTAAAGGATGAAGGCAGGACCTGCATTAAAATACTGAACTGCTCTTGTAAGGGTCAGTAGTTTGGTTCCTCAAGCCCACAGTGAGCAACTCACAATCATTAGTAATTTTAGCTCGGAATTTTTCACCTTTTTTGGTTTTCATAGGGAACTATACTCGTGTATATATATATATATATATATATATATATATATATATATATATATATATACACGTATATATATACGTATATATATACGTATATATATATATATATATATATATATATATATATATCCATGCACAGATATACAGGCCCACGTAAAATTATAAGTAATCCTTAAAAAATAAATGGAGTATTGGGACAAGAAGTCTTTGTCTATGACTCCTATCAGCTCACTTGAAAAAAAATGTTTCCTATTCCCCAGTACTTGGGTTTGGTGGGCTTATACAGCTTTTTGCTCAAAGAAAGAATGAATCTGCCGGGCAATGGTGGAGCACACCTTTAATTCCAGCACTTGGGAGGCAGAGGCAAGTGGATTTCTGAGTTCAAGGCCAGCCTGGTCTACAGAGTGAGTTCCAGGATAGCCAGGGCTACACAGAGAAACCCTGTCTTGAGAAACCAAACCAAACCAAACCAAAAACAAAAACAAAAAAAGAATGCCAACAAACATACTTATAGTTTAGACTCAAAGGCATTTTTTACTGCTATGATGTTAAACTAGCAAGCAAAGAAGAGGGTCACAAGGAGGAAAATAGGCATCTTAGTTAGAATTCCTGTTGATTCAACAAAACACCATGACCGAAAGCAACTTGGGGCAGAAAGGGTTTGTTTGGTTTCCACTTTCATAAGCTGTTCATTTTCAAAGAAAATCAGAACAGGAACTCAAACAGAGCAAGAACCTGGACTGACGCAGGGACTGATGCAGAAGCCAAGGAGGGGTGCGGCTTACCAGCTTACTCCTGGTGACTTATTCAGCTTGCTTTCTTACAGAGCCCAGTATTACCAGTCCAATGATGTCCTCACCCACAATGAGCTACAACCTCCCCCATCAATCACTAATTAAAAATTTCCTCAGTCTTTCTACCGTTGTCTTAAAGAGACATTTTCTTAATTGTGGCTCCCTCCTCTCAGATGACTCTAACCTATGTCAAGATGACATAAAATTAGCCAGGACAATAGGTTTCTGTAATAGATTGAGGTGGGCATGAAAGGACAGAAGACTATGTTTAAAAGCAGATGATTCTCCAGAATGATTCTAAATACTTCCTTACCCAATAGTCATGGTTATGAGAACTTGCTACCAACCAATGAAGAAAAGACTGTCAAGAATTGTAATCATCCAAGTATACCAAGAATTCTTTTCTACCTCATCTATTGGTAAAGGTAAGACTATCACAGAGAGAGTGGCTTAGGAAAGACATGGCGATGTCTGACCTCAGTAATAAGCTATAGAAGAATTCTAGAGGCTGTGTAGGTACTTACACTAACACAAGTGATCTCAAATGTCCTAGGTTCAGGTGAGATCAGCCTAAGATCACATGGTTACTTACTGGGTTTTCTATATTACCTTGTCAAGAAGAAAGAGGGATAGTGTGAATTCACTGTCTACTTCATTTGGATCTACTCTTTACATTTTTCATGGTATTCTGCACCCTGCAGAGACTATATCAGTGAGCGTCTGCTCTTGAGCTTCAGGCTGATTTTAGTTAATTCCTAGCACTTGTTACAAAACAGAGAAGGATCGGGCTGTTTGTTTCACCATCTTCTCTCCTGTAGCATTGCCATGGGTTGGCTATGCCTAACCTCTAAATACCATCCCTCTTCCTTACAACTTCTACTTTCTGGGAACCTTCTTCTGCTGCTCCTTCAGTTCCAGGAATGGCCTCCTCTCCACCCCTTTACCAGTTCCAGAATAGTTTATGACCTCTTGCGGCTGACCTTGACTCTGTACTAGTTCCCTTAAACTCTCCTGTAGTAAACGATGTGTGCCATTTACTTCCTTGTGGAACACAGAAGGAGGTAAGAGACAAAATGGACTTCACTCCTAAAATGGTCCAGGATCACTTTAAGAGCTTGATAAATGTTGACCTTTGTGGATACTCTACAATATTATTAGCATCCACATTAGATGTGGAAACTGAGATGCAGGCATCAAGAAATGAAATTTGTAGTCTTTTGTTCATTTTTATTTTCCTTCCGATTCTTGTGCCAATTCTACATTCCAATGATAAATGATTTAGCCACAATTGCCTTCCATAACTCAATCAAATGGGGAAACCAACTGGACCATCGATTACAATTTCATTTTGGAGTATTCCTCTCTTCTTTTGACTGATCTGTCAGAGTAATGCTAATTACAGTTTTGAAATCATGCTTTTTCCTAGTAGGTTCCTGTGCCTTTTTTAAAAATCAATCATCATGATGGAATAGAAACCCTGGAAGTTCTAGCTAAGAAAACCCGAATTTCTTAAATGATTACATTTGGTTGTCTAGTAATTCTTTCCTCTGAATTTTAAAATCTCAACATACTGTTCACACACACATATATAATTTATGAACCAAGGGAAGTGGAGAAAATTACGAAGATGGGAATAATCTTGAATTAACTGCCTTAACCAGGAATCTTAGCTGCAAGTGATAGAAACCCAACTCAAAAATAGCTTAAGAAAATCTGGAGTCTGTTCATCAACATAATGGAGATCCACAGAAAGCAGGCATGTCTGTGTCAAGGGACTCACATGATGATGCCTCCAGATTTTCCTGGCTCATGCTTGTGCTGCCAGCTCTGGCTGGTGCACACTCTCATAATGGCAAGCTTTGCTTTGTGTGCCATTCAGATACTAGGGTAAGTATTGCAGAGTCAATTCTATTCCCACATTGTTGGAGCCTAGCTACCTGAGAGGTAGCTGCTCTAGAAAAGTCTTAAGGTTCCGGGATTCTGATCGGCTTGGTATGGCTCATATGCTCATCCCTGGACATTCTAGGATTGACAAAACCACCATCATATTTCTAAATTTAAATCAAGCGATAGAGTAGGAAACTTGGAAGCTGTTTTATTTAAACAATTTGAAGAAGAGAAGAGAGGAAGATCTAAAATGTGTTGAACAACCCCAGAAGAGAGGGAATATGGATACTGACTCAAAAAAAAAATTGTACTTTAGAGCCAAAGTCATAAAGACAGCCTGGTATAAAAACAGCCAGGAAGATCAGTGGAATAGAATGAGATGGAGGAGCAAGAAATGAATTTAAAGATACCATCTACTGAATTTTTGACAAAGAAGGCAAAAAACATACATTGGCAATACACACACACACACACACACACACACATACATTTGTATATATGTATATGTGTATATATACATATATATGTGTATATATATGTATATGTGTATGTATATATCTATATCTATATCTATATCTATATCTATATCTATATCTATATCTATATCCATATCCATATCCATATCCATATCCATATCCATATCCATATCCATATCTATATCTATATCTATATCTATATCTATATCTATATCTATATCCTAGTCAACAAACGGGACTTAGTGAAACTGTGTTTGTAGCTGCAGAAAAATAAAGTTAGATTCTTATTTTTTATCTTATCCAAACATGAATTCAAAATGGTTCAAAGACCTTAGTGTAAAACATAAAACATTAAAATTTCTAGAAGAAAATAGGTTATCCTTCAAGACATGGCAGTAGGCAAGAACTTCTTGATGAGGTGCTAAGCGCACAGGCGCTAGCACCAAGTCTCAACAGACTACATGGAAAAAGGCACTTCTGTACAGCAGAGGAAACTATCACTGCAGCAAACAGACCACAGGATGCGAGAACATTTTTATCAGCTACATGTCAGATAAGGAGCTAAAGTCCAGAATTTACAAAGAACTGTAGAAATTAAATATCATGGAATTTAAGCCATCAATCAAAAGAAAATGGGCCAATAAACACAAAAAATAGCTATCAAAAAATAAAAAAAAATGACCAATAACTATTATTAAAAAGTTCAATATCCCTAGACATCAGGGAAATGCAAGTTAAAACTACTTTGATATACAATTTTACCTCAGTCAGAATAACTATCATTAAGAACTCTGTCAGCAAATATAGAAAAGGATCTGGAGAGAAAGGGACCCAACCTCACTTCCTGTCAGTGGGGTATAACAACTCCAGTTGTTATGGAAGTCAGTTTGCAGATTTGTCAAAAAATTAAAAACAGACCACCATATGACCCTGCTATTTTACTCCTGGGCATATAACCAGAGAATTTGATACCCCACTATAGAGATATTTGCACCTCCAGGCTTATTGCTGCTTTATTCACTATTGCAAAAATTGGGAATTAACCTAGTTGTCCATCAACAGCTGAATGGATAATAAAAACCTGCTATATATAAAAATAGAATATCGCTCAACTCCAAAAACCTATAATCACAAAATAAGCAAGAAATGGAAGGATGTGGAATGTGTATTATTAAGGTCATGCAATCTCAGAAAGAAACAAAATCCATATGTTCTCCCTCATATGTGGATTCCAGCCAGTAATATATGTATATACATAAATAAATGTACATATGGGTAAAGTGTCACATGTATAAAAGAGAACAGGAAAGGCTCCTGGACAAGCATCAGGAAGAACCGGCTGTGGGCAAAGAATATGAGTTATGAAGGAGAATATAAAGCTAATAGTTTTCCTGGTTCTAACTCTGTTGTGGATTTTTCATTTTTAGAGTGAATAAAAGTGCAAAGAGATTGATACTAAAAGTATAAACTCCAATCTACAGTTGTTCCAAATAGTGATTCTAACTGTATAGACGTTCATGGAATTGCATAGTCTTCAGGTCTGGTTCATTTTGGTGTGTTAATTATTTTTTATTTGCTTTTTGCCCCATCTACTGCGAGAATGAAGACCATTTTCAGCAATCAGACTGTCGACATCACTCTGAAGGGGCACATAGTCATTGTGAAGGCCCCAGGGGAACCCTGCGGAGGGACTTCAACCACATCAATGTAGAGCTGAGTCTTCTTGGAAAGAAGAAGAAAAGGCTCCGGGTTGACAAATGGTGGGGTGACAGAAAGGACCTGGCCAATGTCCGAACCATCTGCAGTCACGTTCAGAACATGGCCAGGGTGGTACACTGGGCTTCCGTCACAAGGTGAGGCCCGTGTGTGCTCCCTTCCCCATCAACATCGTTATTCAGGAGAATGGGTCTTTGGTTGAAATCTGAAATTTCTTGGGTGAGAAATACATCTGTGGGGTTCAGATGGGGACGGGTGCTGCTTATTCTGTCTCTCAAGCCCAGAAGGATGAATTAATCCTTGAAGGAAAAGATATTGAACTTGTTTCAAATTCAGCGGCTCTGACTCAGCAAGCCACAACAGTTAAAAACAAGGATATCAGGAAGTTTTTGGACAGCATCTATGTGTCTGAGAAGGGAACCGTGCAGCAGGCTGATGAGTGAGGCCTCAGTTTCCCAGCTCCAGAAACAAGATCCTGATCACGAGTACAATTTGGCCTCTTTGAGGACAATAAAGGACTTAGATATCGAAAAAAATTATTTTGTAGTTGCAATGTTTTTGTATGCTAATGTTTAAAACAAATGAAACAAGAGGGCAAAAGGCATGTTCTTCCCAGTGTGCTGGTGACAGTTTGGCCGTCCCTTTACAGAAAGGAAGTCCAAACTTTGTCACATTCCCCAGCTCTGGCAGAGTGAAGACTCCTAATTTTGGGCCAACTTTAAACAACCCTTATGAAATTGCTGCATGCAAAGTTGAGGAGACATTTCCCAGTTGCACCCCAGTTTATAGTTTCTCTCACATGGATACCAAAGAAATAACCAAGTTCAAGGAAACATGATACTAAAGTGCATTAAAGTATTCGCTACAAATGCATTTGAGGATGGCCTATATTTGTGTTTAATTTCAATGTGTTTAATGGCCAGTTCATAGCATTCAATGTTTAGCCATAGATGTGTCTCACAAATAAATTCAATAAGCGGTCATCCAATCTGGCTTGAGCTTAATGCAGGGGGCTAAAACACAGCTTGTTGAAGCAGGATGGAAAACCATTCAAAATTATACCACGAGGCAGCCGTGGGGAGGGGAAAAATACAGGACAGCTTTCCTCAATGAGTTCAGGACCTGGTTCTGGCCATGCCCACTCTAGACAGCTCTGGATCTACTGCTTTATCTGTACCTATGTTTGTCCTATGTAAATATTCCTGCCTATATAAACACCATAGAGACCTGTAGTAGAAGGAAGTAAATACTCAGTTATAGCTGGGCGGTAGTGGCACACGCACGCCTTTAATCCCAGCACTTGGGAGGCAGAGGCAGGTGGATTTCTGAGTTCGAGGCCAGCCTGGTCTACAGAGTGAGTTCCAGGACAGCCGGAGCTACACAGAGAAACCCTGTCTCGAAAAACCAAACCAAACCAAACCAAAACAAAACAAAACCAAAACAAAAGAAAAAAAATCAAAACCAAACAAACAAACAAAAAAACCTCAGCTCTAGAAATGTACCTTTACTCACTCTCATTCATTCTGTTTCAAATGGTACTTGGCTTCAAGTCAGCTCAGTCAGATAGTCTATTATGTTATTAATCTACTGTCGAACTATCAATCTATGATCAATACACAAATTCACTCATCCTGAGACACTTTCCTAAACTCATTCTTTCATCTTTCTTCCTCCCAGTCCTACTGATGGCCTACTCTTGGTCTAGCACCATGTCAGAGACAGAATTTGATAGCAGGATCCAAGCATAAAATTCCACCCCAGACCCGTGAGCACATATACATATGTGGTCATACAGTATATCTCAAAACGATGCTATTATTAACCATATTACAGGTCCTATAATTCTTACCATCTGTAGGATGTATATTTCTTATTGCACAGATGGCTTATCTTGAATTATCCATAAATTTCACTTAAAGTCAGAAAACTGGTTTCCTATTTTGAGTGGTATGGGCTGAATTTTTTAATTCCTTCCCCAGAAGTCATTAAATGCTGGCAAAGACATCTGGTCACTTACCTGGTAAATATAGGACTCCCCATGAAGTCCACCCTGACGCATGGCCACATATGGCATTTTGCTGAAATAGGGCCTGCAGAGACTCAGAACATAGGCCCGAATCCTCCCACTTCCTTTATGTTCCAGCTCTCTTCATTCTGCCTATGTAGACAAAAGTTACTTGACTCCCTGGCCTCACAGGAGCCCAAACGCCTGCCTGCTTGCTTTATTTATTTCCAAATACCGCTAATTTTTTTTTGTTTCCTTTGCGTGATTTTTTGAAATGCTTTCCCATCCTCCAGTTTATTCCATCTTCAATAGCAATTTCTCTGCCACACATTCCCGTGACTGATTTGCAAAAAAAGATCAAGAAAGACACAATTTGTTTCTGTTTCTAGGTTTACTTGATAGTATAGACACATAAAGATCTTAGCCTAAGAGAAAAACCTATTACAGGCAAGTTTTGGTCTTCTGTGTTATTTGTTTTACCTTTCATTTCTCACAAGGTAAAAGAATTGCAAAGATATCGTAAGAAAACTTTCCCAAACAATTATTTCTATATCTACTATGTAGATAGGCAGCTTGTAATCTTAAAAGCTGGTCCCAAATCCCCAACTTTTGTAAGTATCTTAGACCAGTCTGTTATAGAAAAAAAGAACTGGGTGACTATAAGCAACAGACATTTTTTTCCTCTTGGTGTTCTAGAAGCTGAGAAGTCCATTGTCATCAGGTTTCATCTCGTTCACTTGCACACTGTTGTGGCTTGGAACATGTAATGTCTCTCCCGCAAGGGCCACATGTTGAATAATTGGTCTTCATTTGGTAGTACTATTGAGAGGCAACTGGATTATATTACAACTAACTTCATACGTGGGCTAGTAGGAGTTGGGGCTCGCCTGTCTCAAGTAGGCCACTTGAGGTGTGCCTTTGGAGGTTGTACATTGTTCCAAACCCTTGCCTTTCTAATCCGTTACTTGGTGGCCATGTGGTAAGAAGGTCTTCATCATGCATACTTGCTGCCAGCGTGCTCTGCCTTACTGCAGGTCCCTGGTGATGAGGCCAGCTGATCTTGGACCACAAACTCAGGGAAGACCTATCACAGTTGGAGTATGTGATGAAGTGCTTTCCAGAGAGCAAGGAAAAGGAGGAGATGCGGAAGATCATTGGGAGATATGGCCTCACTATTTGACTATGTAAATTTGGGACAAGGGGTGGAAACCTTCAGACCAGAGAAGTATAGGATCCTGATATACCCAAACTTCAAAAAATCCTGAGCCAGGCCCTAGATACCCTCATGTCTCCATAATGAGGAAAACCATTGCCTGACCACTATAACAGGGAAGGACTCACAGCTTTTTATAAGTAGATGCAGAATTTTTGGTAAATACATTTTTGTTTTATATTAATCTCCACAAAAAAAGTTTAATAGAAGAAAACAAGTTTAATTGGATAATTATCAAAAGGCACTCATGTCTGAGGAATTAAACTGGGAGATATGAAACTGAGCCTCTATGGACCATCACACAGTCAATGCATCTCTATGTTTTCTTCCCATTATATTTTCAGTCTACAATAGCTATAAATACCCTGGGGCATGAATTTCCTGGAGGCCAATATCCAGCTGGTGTTTCGGACCAGAAAAGGAACCACGGACCTGTATCCCTTCCCCACCCTTATCCCCTCAGATAACATCGCAAACCTCAGTCACTAGTTCTACTTGAAGGTCTCAAGGCTCTTTTTCTAAACTGAGGTGTCCTCCACGAAGCCTCTAAAATTAGTGAAGGTAAGCCAGATCCACAAAGTGGTTGGAGAGTCACCTACTCATGCTGAATGATCGTGTCCAGCAATGAGGAGCCTGATTTAGATCAGAGTAAAAACCCACCTTTGCTAAGAGGTGTTTTATATAAACACAGTCAAGAACACACCGGACATGAGCACACCCACAAAGTTGTGGGGTTCCTGATCCTGTGCTGGAGTCTGTCCAGTGGCGAGAGCTAAGATTCTGATGAACGGTTCTTAAGAAGATACAAAGAATGTTTGTATAATATGCACCCGTCAGTGATCTTCTTGCTGTAGCTTACTGTCCTTCCTGTGGTTTTTCACTCAAAAATGTCCTCTGATGAGGTAATTTCTGGGAAACTACTTTAAATAACTCTTAGTTGGCACTTTTGTGTGTGTGTGTGTGGGGGGGATGTACATGTATGTGTGTACATGTATATGTATGATAAGTATGCATGCCTATAGGAGTGTGTGGGTGGGCGTGGGTGTGTATATATGTTGTGGCTGTATATGATGTGTGCATGGTACACACATGGAGAGGTCAGAACAAGATGACCTCTCTTCCTATTGTTCTCAACCTTTCTTCTTCTTCTTCTTCTTCTTCTTCTTCTTCTTCTTCTTCTTCTTCTTCTTCCTCTTCTTCTTCTTTTCTTTTGAGTAAAGGTCTCTTCCTGAACAGGAAACTCACCATTTTAGGGTTTCTGGGCAGAGAAATCCCAGGATCCATTGTCCTAGTCTCCCAGTGTTGAGGTTACAGGCATGTGCATTCCTGGCTTTTTCTGTGTAGGTATGTGGATTAGAACTTAGGTCCTCGGGCTAGCACAGCAGCTCTTTTTACCCCGATCATCTCCTTTGGTCCAGTTAGTGCTCTTTAAAAAGAGTGCTTATAATTTCATTTCACATTTTAGTAGCATCAAATCATTCATATATAGTTTATATAATAGTCTATGTACACGAGAGAGAGGGGAAGAGGCAGAGGCAGGGACAGGGGGAGGGGGAGGGGAACGGGGATGGGGGAGGGGAAAGAGAGTTACCATACAGGCCCAGCTGGCCTCAAATTCAGTCCTCCTGCCTCAGCCTCTTGAGTGTAGGGTTTGAGGCATGCATTGCCATGCTGCATATTCTTTCTATAATGGAGTATTTTCTAACAGTCATTTTACTATCAGATCCGTGAAAGGGAGCATTTGTCTTTTTCACCGTTAACTCTCTTCATCTGAATTGGGGCTGGACCCTAGTGCCCACCCAAGCACTTGCTTGGCGTTCTCTGAAGGGATACTCTCCTGATTCCTCATACCACCTTGACCCGTCACTCGTGTATGACTTACAGCAGTCGGATATGATCAGTAGTACTTCAGATCATTTGTATTTATACATTGCATTTGTTTCAGCTGACTGTATTAAGACAAAAGAAGGCTAATGTAGCTAATAAAATGATTGCGCCTAAAATATTGTGAAAATTTAAAAAGTGCTTTCCTTGATGGATAGTTGACACTTAATAAATGAGTCATCATGTTAAATAAATGTTATACATGCAAATTATCTTTGTGTGTGTGTGTGTGTGTGTGTGTGTATGTGCACATGAGCACACACACTATTTCAAATGGTTTTTTACTATGCGTCTTGCTGGGGGGAGGGCAAGGCTCAGTTCTCCATGTGAAATGTAGAATTGACAACGAATCCTAACCCTCTGAGGTTTTTGGCAAGATCAATGACATCAGGTACTGACGACTCTGGGCCTGAGCCAGGCTCCTAATAAGGGCTTCCCAACAAAACAGCTACTATGTTGCTGTCTCCTGCTCCCTGCCACTCACACCCACACCTCTCTGACATGGAGTGATCCACTATTGTAGCAGATAATGCTGTCCCCAGGGCGGCGGAAGGGCTCCCCTGTATCTCTGATTAGAGATAAGCGCAGCAGATGGCCCACTGCAAAGCAGAAAGCTAATGGTCTCAAATCAAGAGAGAAAGGTTTTGTGTTTCTGGCAGCCATATCCGGGCAATCACAGGTACCTTGAAATTCTGCCGTTTCTAATGGAATCTCTAAGCGCCTGTTTTCTTCGCTGTTGTGAAAGAATTGGAAAGCCTAATTAGCCCCAGGATTCAGGAACGTGACAGTGAGTGACACAGTTCGTTCCTGTTTGCATTGAGCTGGCAGCAGCCAGGGCCTTCTCCCAGACCCGATGTGAACAGCACCTGCCCGGAGACTACGGGGTCTACCTACCCTCCCACCTGACAGCTTGGCTGACAGCCTACGAAGCCAAACAGCTCAGAGGAGCGCCACAGAGAAGACTGTTTGAAATCTGCCTCTGTGACTAGTAGAGACTTCACCGGGGAAGGGCGACTTGTCCTTTTCTAGACGCACATAAACATTCAAGCAGGGACTCAAGAGAGGGACGGTAATTGCCTGTGGCCTTGTCAGATCCCCCGACTCTCTGCTTCTAAACGCTGTGCTCTTAGCTTACAGAAAATGAGGCTTAATGCTTTCCTTGTAAGTAAGGAAAGCAGTAGGTTGTTTTGTTTTTTGTTTTTTTGTTTTTTTTTTCAGGGCTAAGCAAAGGTGAGATTAAATTGTAACCAAGAGGTTTTTATGGAATAAAACAGAAAGAGTAATTTGTAAGGACAATGTGGGAAGATCTTAGGAGAATTGTTTTCCCTTGCCCCGCAAGAAGCTTCACGTGTTGATTAAATTATAATTTCCTTTTTGGCAAATTAGCAATTAAAATACACGATGGTTATTCTCCTCTTGTTCCTGATTGTTAAATCGACCATTGGTCATTTATTTATTTCATTTCTTTCTAGTCTTAGAGACCTGGTTAGATTTGGGGCTTCAGAAGAGTAGATTTCATTTCTTCGTTAACAGCTGCCATTTTCGGTGGGTGGGGATTTTTCTGAGTTCACCCTCATCTCCTTATAGTAGGTTAAGCTAATTTGACTGCTCTTGCAGACATTGGGATTTGACCAAATGTGCCTGGACTTAAGATCCACAAGTTCTTAAAAACGTATGGTTAGAAGATGCGATATTTTGTACATTAAGGTACATTTGGTACATTAAGGTCCCTGGTCTCTGGCTCTCCATTTAAAGATGAGGGCTCTCACAAATCCCTTCCACCAACATTTGAGATTATCATAAAGATAAAATCACACAGACCCTGGATTTGAAAGTAGCAAGCTATGAACCGTTACTATTTTAATATAACTGAGCAGTTCTTTCTTCAAATAAAACAACTATTTTGGAGAAACTTTTAAGGGACATTTTAATTTTTATTAGCATCTGTGAATTATATAAACTTAGGGGCTTCATTATGATATTTTTATATATACATTTAATATACTTTTATGGTAGTCAGCCCCTTTATTCACAAAACTTGCAATTATGGGCAGCTTTCCAATTCTGATATATATATATATATATATATATATATACACATACATATACACACATACATACACACATACATGTATGTGTATATGTATACATATATACGTATATATGTATACATATATACGTATATATGTATACACACACACACACACACACACACACACATATATATATATCCGAGCATGATCTCCATCATTGGTTAGCTAAGGGTAAGCTAGGATCTCAGAAACTTAGTTTTCTTATGTGTCCAGTGGGGTTGTACACTGATTTTTTTTTCTTTTTGGAGGGCTATGGGGTGTCGTGCAGCAATGATGCTAAACAAATCAAACACGATGGCCTCAGGTCATTCCCTGTGCCTGTTAAAGGACCCACACTGGTGTGGGCACATAGGAAAAGGTAAATAACATTAAAAACAGCTCTCTCCCCTACTCTCCTGTCCCCCAATGTCATAGTCTTCCTTCACATTTTTACCTCAGCCCTCAACAGCCACTGGCCGAATCTCGTCTGGGCCACCGCACCAGATCAAAGTCTAAATTGGCCTGAAGGGTGGTGTCTAGAATAGTTAGGGTGGTTCAAAGGGTACACGATGTTCCATAAATGCTAACAACATCAAGTCTAAGCACTGCTCACTTACAGAATGTGGGGCTGTACTCAACACCGTGAAGATGGCTCTGTTTTCTCCAGGGGGTTGGGGGGATGTGACAAGCTCTCTGTTCTGAGACGGCTTGGTATGAGCTCAGACTCTTTGCATTTGCACATCATTCCTACTTCGTTTATAGTTTTATAGTTTTCAGGATTTGGCAAGTTTAAAAAAAAGTCGTTTTTCCTTGGCTTTTCTCTCGGAGGTGTTGACGAGGGCTCGCTCGGATGCCGGTCTCCAAATTCAATTTCTGAGTTCACTCACATTTACTCCTCATGAGTGCTGTTAATTAGATTTACTTGTGCTGTCTTTAAATGGCAGGCTAAAGCAATTTACTTAATTCTAAATTTGATTATTTTTCTTTTTATTTAGAGGCAAACTGTGAAAAACGTATCATGTCTGTGCTTAGGGGGATCCAGCATGAATAAAAACAGGGCAGTTGACTTTTAGTGACTTCCCTCATTGGCGTGGTGCTGTGGCTTCAGCCTCACTGGTCACAGAAGGCCTGGCCCCAGTCACCAGCCTTCATGTTCATGGAGTTCTGCTGATCTTCGATGTTCCCATTCGGTTGTACTGGTGTTTAACGAAGCACTTTGAATTCTGCGTCACCCTTTTTAAAATCCCATAAATACCCAGGGCTAGTTCCTTTCCCCTACAGTGACACGTTGAAATCGGAGGGATGGTTGTGACCCTTGAAGAAGGGAAACTAGCAACCAGCTCTGGGAGACAGGATCGGAAGAGGAAAAACTGACGATCCTTTCGTCCCAAGTCCAGTGATTAAAAAAAAAAAAAAAGTTCCCACGGAAATGTGCCGACTTTTGGATGACCTCAAGTGTGACAGGGAGGCTGAAGCTTCGTTCCTTCTGGCCGACGGCACTTTTTATCCTCTTAGGACACTGTGGCTTGGAACTTCGGCTTGCAGCCCTTCCCAAGGAAACTTCCAGAAGGAAGAAATAGGAGGGCTTCTCCCTGCAAAAGCGGGGATGGTTCTCCAGTCCCGGTGCATTCAAGGAATGGCGGGCTGGAGGCGCGGATAGTCTCAAAGAGCCCATTGAAAGGTACGAACATCTATACAGATGAAGGACAAAGTCAGAGACTCGTGCGCTGTGATGGCCGGACCAGGGTGATCTGAGTGGGCCTGGGAGACTTGCTCTTTTCTCCTGAGGCACTCCCACAGGGAAAGCTGTTCTGCTGGCTGCTCCCACAAGTTTCGTTTTTTCTGTGCTTCGAGTGGACTATAAGAGGTCACTTGGGATCACTTTGTCCTTGAAAAGGACCCAGTATCTGGGCAGGATGGTGATGGCGGCAATGATGGTAGGAAGAAGGGAAGTTTCGATGGGGAACAACACAGACTGTCCTGACAGGCAGCCGCTGAGCAGCAGGGCCCTGCTTAAGGAGCTGCTCTGAGGACTCCTCACCCTGGCTCCAGTGGGCTGCTGGGTCTGTCCTTCCGGGTTTGGAGCAGAGAAGGGGGGCAGGGCAGTAAGAAACCAGCAGGACCAAAATGGTGGCAAGAGAGGTACAGTCTAAGTTCTGTCAGTTGTGGTTGAATCTACATGTGAGTTGAGAGTACACAAGCAAAGACTTAAGTGCTTGTTCTAACTGCTTCGTAGGCATGGCCACAATTTGTCTTCCCGATACCGTTAAAAGGCTAACATCTCAGGATGGGGAGACTGGCTGGTTGGTGGAGGGTCCACTGTGAAAGCATGAGGATCTAAGTTGGAGTTACAGAACCCGTATGAAAAGGCCAGGCTCAGCACTGTGCTCCCGAAATCCCAGCACTGGAAGGGCAGAGGCAGGAGGATCTCTGGGGTTCACCAGCTAGTCTAGCTGAATCTGCAGGTTCCAGGTTCCAGGTTCAGGGACAGCCTGTGTCAAGAAACAAAGCAGAGTCGTGTTGACCTCTGACTCCTGACCTCCACACTTTGCACTCAGGCAAACAGAAACATGCTAACAGTAGCTGACATAGGCCACAGTCTCCAGCCAGAATTCTCCATCAAACGAACAGGATGGTTTTACTCAGGCCCGTGACACACTCAGCTAATAAAACCCAGGCTGAATTGATGTCAGTTCTAGTTGTAGTCTCCAATCATCTCCGTCCGCGTCACTCTCCAGATACGTTTCTGCAGATATGATATAATTTCAAGGTATTTCCACGAACTTCGGTTCAGATTATATAAGCCACATCACCTATTTGAAAATCTGAAAATTCTGAAATCTGAAATAGTTAGGGGTCAAAAGTTTCAAAGAGATGGCTGAAGCCCTCTCCCAGCCCTATCAGTGGCTTCTTGCAAATTGATGACTTAAAGGACAGAGAAACTATTAGAAGTAGCTTCCAAGAAAAGGCGGGAGAGGCAGGGGTTAACAGCGATGCAGAGACATCTCAGCTAACAGCTCCAAATCTTCAGAATGTGGAATGCCATCAGATATTTTTTTTCCTTCTTTCCCATCGGGCTTTCCCAGTCTCTTATCTCGTCTCCCTGAACATCTGTTTCAGCCCTGCTTTGACAGAGTTTGTCTGACAGGCTCCGGTAACTCACCATCAGGCCATCTCCGAGCTTGTAGCCAGCTCCACACTCCAACCCCAGCCATCTGATTACAGCTTCTTTCTTTGTGTTTCTGAGAATGGAAATCTTAGACATTTGGTCCCTGGTATGATTATTCTGGGCCAAGAAAGCAAGGTCACCTAATACAGTCGTGGCTTCCAAAGGCACATCACTCAGCGAGCATGTGTCTGCCTGGGTGTCTGCAGACGGGTGGAGACACCTCTAAGATAATATACTGTTACAGGAATTCTTCTAAAGACATCACATTCTTCTTTCCCTCCATTTTTTCCCCTGTAGCCATACAAGATGAACTTGAGTTTTAGCCATCAATTATACAGCTTATAGGTTTGTCAGATCTATGAACTTCAAGTACCTGCAGACAACATAGCTGTCAGTAACGACTCTCCAAAATTTCAGAGCTGCAGAAAGAATTAATTCTGAACTATAAATATCTAGCATGAAGCCGGGTGTGGTAGCACATGCCTTTAATCCCTGCACACATGGGGTTGTGGGTAGAAGCAGGCAGATCTCAAGGCTAGCCTGGTCTACATAACGAGGTCTAGGTTAGCCAGGGTTACACAATGAGACTCTGTCTAGAAACAGAAACACCAAATTAGTTTAAATCCTAACTGGAGCATCTGCAGATGTGACAAAATATATCAATATTTTCTGGTTATATAAACCTTCAGTTCTGCAAGTGGCTGCTGGTGGGTATTTACTCCATTCACAGACATTGACAGATGTTTCATTTCTGTTTTATTGTCATATTTTTGTCAAAATGAATCAGAGGCACAAAAATATGAACAAACTCTTTTATGATTAGAAAAAACAAAACTCTCTTTGTGTTCTCTCTTGCTTAAATCACCTCTGTATAAACACCTAGGGATTTCAAGACCCAGACTCCAGACATGCCGTTTGCAGGTAGATGCGCACGTTGTTTAGAGGCGTGTGGCATTGGGGCTGTGTAGCAAACCTTATGTGAAATAAAACCAAAAAAGAAATCCAATTGTTTTGGTGTTATCTTACCATAGCTCAGCCTAGAGGTAAATGAGCCTTCGGAAGAGAAAGGGATAAAAAAAAAAAAGAAAGAAGAAAAAGAAAAAAAAATATAAATTGCTTAAATGGCCTTGAAAATCTACCTGGAAAATTCCTGCAATTTGTTACCAGGCTTTTCTTAGCCTGTTGTTAAGATTCCTTCATTCATCCCCGTGTTTATTCCCCCAAAGCTTAGTTTGTCATTTAAACCAAAATGATTTAGATGAAGAACTTGATCGGCGAGAGTAAATCCACAAGGTTTTTCTCCTGCACGGGATATCTTTTTTTTTTTTAAGGTGATAAAACTTAAAAATATGTTCGGTTCAATACTCACACTTCTCATTTCTTTCTAAATGATAGTGCGATGCTGTGCTGTCTGCTGGTAAATCACTGCAGCTTCTCACTCCAGAGCTGACAGCATTTTTAATGGTCCAGAAAATGACACCACGTATATCAATATAAGCACCTCGCTGGCATGCAGCTACAGGCAGGGTGGGCTCTGGTTTCTTCTCCTAAGGAGTTGCAAGGTAACCTCTTGTGTTAGGTTTCTGTGTTAGGTTTCCCACTGGCTCATATTGGGAAGGAAAAGAGAGTCAGAAGATCTAACTTGCAATAGTCATATGATCATGTCTATGTGAGATCTGGTAGATTGTCCATGACGTAAGCTAAGAAATAATAGCATGTGACTCTCAGGACTATAGGACCACACAGGTGTTTGTGGAGAAGCATGTGTCAACTGATTTCTCGTGAAGTATGAAGTTTTTAATTTCCTGTGTATAAGTCAGCACATGTACATGTCAGGGTATTCAGAGTGGCAGAAGTTGGTGAGACTGTTTGATTCAGAAACACATGTTGCAAATCAAAGCATCTACCAAATTGAAATTATGGTGAAAGTAGTTATTATTTGCATAATAAATAGCAAAGATCTACCAGGAGTGAGTGTCCTGGTTCTGTGGAAAGCTCTTTGAGAAGCAAGATGCAATGGGAGATGATTTTTGTCCTACTGCAATGCCAAAAAGATTTTATGAAACTGTCAAGAAGCAAGAGAAGATTCTATGATGAGTCAATGTTCTGGTAATATTATTAGTGAGAGACTTGCTTCAGTTACTGAACACCCAAGAATTCCATGAATGACGGAAAATACTTTACGTCGGGCTTGGTACATGTCTGTCATCCTGGCACTAGGGAAGCTAAGATAAGGGAGCCCAAAGTAAAGCCATCCTGGGCTACAAAATGAGTTCCAGGCTAGCCCCATTACATAGCAAGATTATCTAAAAACTTAAAAAGGAAAAGAAAGGAAAAAGATTTTTCTTGAATGTATAATAACTTTAAAATTAAAAAGGCAAACAATAGACATTTTCAGCTCTGGGGGGCTGAAAAGTCACGTCTGAAGCAGTCATGATGCTACATTTGTACGATCTCATCGTTCAGGAAGCAGAGGCAGGAAAATCATCACCAACCATGCTTGAGCTCAGCCTGATGTACATAGTACCAAGCCCACTAAAGCTACACAGTGTTACCTTTTCTCATATAAATCAAAACAAAATAATGGCTATGAAAAAAAAACCCAAACAAGCCATACCCAGAAGCAATCAAATAAAATAAATATGTTGATATATCTATGCAATGAGATAATACATAAAGTTTAAATGTTATAAAGACATGAAAACATTTAATGATATGACTTATTCAATGATGAAAGTAGCCTTACATACAGTACTATAGCATTTTGAAAGAATATATAATATAACATATATTATATATACATGCAACCGAAGCATTCCACTTGTGAGTGTGTGCTTGGGCACACTGGAGGGTAACGGCTAACCAGACCTTGGAGTGGCAACCGTTACACGGAAGACCAAGAGACATTTATGACTTTCCTTTTCTTCTTTTGTTGTCAAGCTTTCCATGGTAACACACGTAGTCTGCATTCCTGTGTTCTGCAACCTGTGAGAGTTTAAAGGATAATGAGGAATTCCTTCAGATTTTAGAGGGGCTGGGCTAAGAGGATATCAGTGATCTTCTTCTACTTGTCTTAGCATTGAGCCTCCCTTTCTGTCCTTTTCATGTGATTTTATCTGCTGACACACCCATGACTCATTGAACGTAATATTGGAAAAAGGACCCACGGAGTGGGGATGTATCCGTGAATGTTAAAAGACAAAACTAGCAACTGCTTTTCACTGTCGTGGACTGAAAGGTGCCGAGCCGTGCTTCAAGTACAAAATCATTTGTGTATCTGTTTGGCGTATGGAAATCAGTTATATTTGGAGTTCACAATTAGCATTCACAAATAAATAAACAAGAATATACAAGTTAATTACAATGGTCAGAAATGATGCCGGGGGTGGGGTCGGGTGGGGGAGTATTGTTAAAGTCAAATGCTATCTCAAGGAAGTTCACCATACCACTAAGTTAATTAAAAGTAGGTCAGTGACTTGGGCAGATCACATCACTCGGAAGAGGAGAAGATAGACTGTGGTTGGGACCAAAATGATGCCCACAATGATGCCACTAATATGAATGTAACTCTTTTACAAAGCAAAGGCTCCCTTGGACATCTGCTGTGACGACTTTCAGTCTGGAGATTTGAGGTAATGTCTAAACTGACATTAAGACACGTCCCCTTAAAACATCCACTTTAATTTAAGCATCAGACATTTCTAAAACAGTATGAAGTAAATTTCAGGATTTATTTCAGTTCTAGCGTTTAATGCTCAAACATAGCGCTTTATTTTCTGAGTACCGTACAATCACAGGTTTCCAGGTACCTGCCATTGTGGAACTCACATCCTGGTTGATATATGGCGAGAAATATATAAAATGAAATATGTTTCTGTGGCATTTTCTGGCTAGCTTAGGTGCAATGGAAGACCCGGTTGGTTTAAGGGCCTGTGGTGCTGGGAATGTGACTGTGTGAAAGGTGATTGTATAAAGAAAGCAAGAGAGGAGGAGCATGGTCATGTGCCTTGAGCCTTCTCCTGGGAAGAGGAACATGAAGAAAGACTTCAGTGGAATGAAGATGTGCTTTGTGACTTTAAGGAACAACCAACAGGACAGTGAAGCCATTAGGGGAAACGGTAAGAGCTGACATGTGTGAGGGAGTCCAGGGCTAGGCTTTCTCATTGACCTTCCTGGAAAGTCATTGGTATCTATTAAGGAGAAGACTCCATCTGCCAACTTGAATTTCAGGAGGCTCGCACAGGCTCTTTTGCTGCGGACAGATAGTAAGAGGTAAAAGAATGGGGGGGGTGAGGGTGAAAGTGGGAACCCAGGCAGGGTACTCCTGTAAAATTCAGGACAAGAGATGATGGTACCACATTCTGTAGCAGTTGAGTATGTGAGACAAATGGTTAGAGTACTTGTCAGTGTTTTTTCCATCAGTGTGGGCATTAAAGACTCAGGCATGGCTGTAGGGTTTGCGTGCATATGATTTCAGGTTGGGATCTGCCATATATTAGAATGGGCTTGGGAGAAACAAATTTTGCATGGGCTCTGACACCAAAGGAAGCATCTTCAAACTTATTTCCAGCCTGCTAATGACTTGAGTTTGATTGGCAGTACTATTTATTGACACTAGCAGGATGGTCTCTTCTGGGGCTCCCTTCCTGTCCTCTCTCCATCCAGTTCATAGGCTGGTAATTCCAAGACACCAAATAGGCGTGTCCTCTCAGAATCCACCACTTTCTCAGTTTTTTTTTCAACTTTCCTAATGCTGCGACCCTTTTACATAGTTCCTCATCTTGGGGTGACCCCCAACCATAAAATTATCTTCGTTGCTACTTCATAACTGTAATTTTGCTACTGATATGAATCATAATGTAAATATCTGATCGGAAGGATATCTGGTATGTGACCCTTATGAAAGGATCAGTCAACCCCTAAAGGGATTGCAACCCACAGGTGGAGAACCACTGTTCTAGAACATGCTCCCAGTAGTCAAAGCTAAGGTTCTCTACTTCCTTTCCTCACCCTTGAAGGGCTCCTCCCAAGCTCCAGCATTCCGAGGCTGACCATGGCCTAACCACTGTCCCTAATCTTCAAGAGAGCTGCTTTGAGGGGTTTCGGGTAGAACTTGTACAATCTGCAAGCTGGATGTGCAAGGCTTTTGGGGGAACAGTCAGAGCCTGAGAGGAAAAGAACAAAGAAAGGAAGTTAAGTGTCCCAGGCCAAGAGATGGTCTCATTGTCCCCACTGCCATGGACAACCTAGAGAAGTTGGGCTTTAACTCCAGACCCACCTTCCAGGCCACTGTAAAAGGAAATTTGCTGAGGAACAACACATGACTCCTTTTCCAGACTGATTTACAATATAAATGTTCATCTTATACCATATATGCATGTTGCTATCTGGGTGTGGGAAGCCTACAGGCCACTTCTCTTTAAGAGTACCCCTGGACCAGTCTTCTGCACGTCTCTCCTTCCTTCCTTGGAAAGTCGTTGAGTGTCTGAAATCTCACATTGGTGATCGTCTGCTTGCTTCACCGAGGAGTCATTCAGGCATCTTTGATTCCCTGGACTCTAAAAGGGCAAGCTGGTAATTACATCCACAAAAGCAAGAAACCACACCTTGATCTTATTATCTGAGACTTAGTAGCAAGGATGAAGTGGCGTAGTAGTAGTACCCACAGCTGGAGGTAGGAAGCAATCCAGACTCCTGCTGACACATGTTAATTTCTACTTTCATTCAACATGAAAATGTCACTGCAATGCTTCCCACTGGGGAGCCGCGGTGGCTAAGTAACACGGTTGACCCATGACAAGCTCGGTACCCTACCTGCCCAGGTCTCCCTATCTGTAAAATGGGGTTAATAATACCACACGGGGTAGTGAGAGGATACATGGGATAATATATGCAAAGCCTCTTTTGCTTTTTCCAGAAGAAAGACACTATCTAAACCCAAGGTATTATTATCATTCATTTTAACTTTGGAATAGCATCATCTTGTCATTTTTGATCCCGTAATTACAATACATCAGGTAAGCACAGATTTTAAAATCAAGGGAGCACCGTACAACACATGGAGATGTGAAAACTTTGTCACACGAGAACAGCCTTGACAACTTCCAAAGTGCCTGGAGCCGCATCCATTTCCATATTAATGCATGCCGCATGCATCGGAGAGCAGGAGGCGCCTGGTGTTTGCTTAGCCTGCGCCTCCTATTTGACAACCACTCAGAAATGGCATGGGCTGGCTTTGTCAGTGGTGCCTACTGCCAAGGAATACTCTCTCTTATTAAGACAGGGAGTGATTGCGAGTTTGGTCTGAAGTCACAGACCCCCAACCCACTTGTGACAATCAGAAAGAAATCTCTGGCTTTAAAGCAAGACTAGAAATTGAAGGAAACATAATCTCCGCATGTTGCTCATCACATAACTTATCTCAGAGCTTTTGAATATGGCCTTTTTCAGAAATTCTTTGTATTGCAACCCCAGTACCTTACGTGTCTGGCTATTTATTTATTTATTTATTTATTAACTTGTCATGTTTTCATTTAACCATTTATTTGTCTGCCTTTGTCCTTCTAAGGCCCCTCAAAATCACACCGAATTAGGAGCAATCAGAAGACCATGACTTTAATCTCATACAATGTGACCTTTGTTTCTCTGATCAATGAAATGCAGGGGTAGGACAGAAACCCTGTACTCCTCCGCTTTGGTCAAGAATTGGCTCTGACATATGGGTTAAGAACGGCAGGGATGAGAGGAAATGTCCTTCCCCGACTTCCTTCGCTCAGCAGTACATTTTGAGTGCCCAGGATTAGTTTTGGAGTCACCATCCATGTAAGGAATGATACTGGAAAAGGCTTTGGTTATTTTTCTCCCTGAGGGAAACCCCGGAGTGTTGTGCACCTTTAATTAGCAGTGAGATGCTGTTGCTTTGGATAGAGACCGAGGTAAAGCCCTTTGGGTATCTTTTTGGCACTCGCTACAGAGATTGTATGGCATGGCAGAGATGCTGAGCTGAAGGAGGTGTCGGAGCAGTGGTGGCGATCTTTACAGAAGTGAGTATCTTAACAAGAGGACCTGACATGTTCTATTAATTGAGCCCATCATGGTACCAGGTGTCCCTTTCATCTCCCCACACTCTCAAGTCTATGGGTCAGAGGCCACCCACTCTTCAATATAACTACTGGGTGGATAATGTCCACTCAGCACTTTTCTCTTGTTAGTTTCAGTTGTCTAGAGTGTAAATGTTGCTGTTGGCCTGATTAATGGGGAAAAAAGGTTACTGAATAGTGGGCATTCTGTGTGTGTGTATGTGTGTGTGTGTGTGTGTGTGTGTGTGTGTGTGTGTGTGTGTCAGAAATCATGGGGATTTTATGCCGTAATTTTACCATTCACTTTCCTATTGGTTTAAAAATCTAACAATTTTATATTTTTTTAAAAAGAGGGAAATAATGAGTCTGTTGATACTAATTTAAAAATTTTATTGATAATCCCTGAGGTATCTCTTGATTAGAAAATTATCCCAGTAATAGAAATGACTCTTTGCTTTTACCCCATATGGGCAGATCAGGGTAAAAATAGTCCAGTGGTATAATTTAGCTATTCTCTGCTGATTCAGGTGCAAGATCCATTAAACTCATTATGGGCCAGACACTGTGGAAGGACCGTTTACAGACATTTCAGTTAATTCTCTCAACCCTGTGCTATAGCATTAAGAGAGACAAGGAAGATGGAATGGGTTACTAGCATGGCTCGGCTGGGACTGGAAACCAGGCTTTTGGGAATCCACGTTCAAGACTCTATTGCACACATCGTCCAGGGCAAACAGTAATTCCCTGGGGGTATTTTCCACCTTAAAGAAACATTTGAACAGAAAGGAAGAAATAGGCACAGAGGAAAGAGGATTGAATCTAAAGTGTACCAAATACATCCCCACAACTTTAAGGCTGGTCTCTGGCAATTGATGCCTTTTCTGGAACACATAGCTAAACTCATACATTGTAGTGAAGACTGTAATCCTTTTATTAAAAATGACTTCTTTACTTTATTGATTTTTAATAAATGTATGCAGTCACCTGGCATCTCAACAACAAGGATTTAGCCAGTGATGGTGGAGCCCCTCACTTCTCTCTCTAAATCCTATTTCCTAGGTTCTTAGTAACAGTTTATGCTTATGATTATTGAAAGAGTATTCCCTGCTTTTTTCATCATTTGAACCACTGTGCATATAGATAATATGTTTAATTTTTAATTGTCTTTTTAACCCTTCCTGAACAAATACTTGAAAAGTTTACTCTGTACACAATTTTCTTGTAACTTGGAAGATAAATGCATAACCTCATTTATATGGAGATACCTTTTAAAATGTCAAATACGTAGGGACAGCATGGTAGTGGTGTCTAGCAGAATCCAGTGCCAGAAGAAACGAGGGGATGGCAAAGGACACAAATTTGAGTGACACAGGATGAGCCAGTCTAGAGACCTCGTGTCCAACAGGAATACTATAATTAATACTACACTCTACATTGGGAATCCTTGTTTTTGTTTGCTTAGGAAAGCTGTGCCCAAATTTAACAGCAGATAGCATTTCACCCAGTGAAATGCCCCAGAAGTTCCTAGTAACACAGCCTCATGCTCAAAGGCTCCACAAAATCTGTTCTGTTTTTTTCCCACTCTTCTCTTTTGTGTTTCCCCTCTCAGTTTCTCGCTGCATATTTCTCCCTTGCCTTTCTGATCCACTGTGCCATCCGTCCCTCCTTCTCTCCCCGACTGCCATTCTACTCACGTACTCCACTCCCAATCCGTGATCCTGCGCTTCACACAGACCCCCAGGGAAGTTTGGTGACTGCCATTAATCTCATAGGGAACAGGCCCTGGAATGTTAGTGAATAAAATTCTTCATCTCATTATATAGGTTAATAAGCTCCTAGAGCATGTTCAGATGCTATGAAATATTAACGGTGTGACCCAGAAGTTGGAGGCTGAGGGTGTCTTCCGCTGAGCATATTAGGAGCCCTTGCTGACTGAACATCAATCAGATATTAAAACAAAGAATTTGCAAGTGAATAATAAAAGCCAGCAAAAGAATATCTGATTTCAAAATGTCGGCTATATGAATCGGGTTCTTGGGGGGAACATCCGTTACTACATAAAGGAATGCATATTCAAAGCTAAATATGTACCTTAGTGTCCAATGAGGAAGTAAATAGCAGAAATCACTTTAGAAATGAAGAAATGAATCATGAGGTTCTTTCTTGGTGGGAGAGTCTCTCTTTACTCACCAGTATCTGTTGGATAGTGGGTAAGAGGAATATCACATAGATTCACTTCATTTATTTTATTAAATTTATTCCTGTGTATGTGTGTGTGTGTGTGTGTGTGTGTGTGTGTGCATGTACATGATGTCATGATGCGTGAAGGATAACACACACACACACACACACACACACACACACACACTCACAATGGTATGCATGTAGAAATCAGAGATCCACCCTGTGGAGTCTCTTCTCTCCTTCCACATTTACATGAGTTCTGAGGATTGAACTTAGTTCACCAAGTGTGTATGCCAATAGCCTTTACATGCCAAACCATCTTACCAGCCCAGTTTTCAGTTTGAGCTGAATGGTGTCTTGCATCTGCCCTTGAACTCATGTGAAGCAAGAAACTGCTGTACCTTCTGGAACAACAAAGGTAAAGAAGTAAAACCAAATCCTTTATGATAAAGATTTTATGTGTTTCTCAGATACAAACATAGAGTTATCCTTTCCATCCAACTGTTCTGATTGACCTCAGCTGGTAAGAATGGAAACTAAAGTAAGGAAAACATGGAAGGGTTCATTTATTGGCTTGTCTGGGTCATTTCTTTATTCTCTTTTGGGTGTGATAAGACACTTCATTGGTGCGAAGTTGCTATTTTAGGAGGGATAGCTCACTGGCTCAACTAAGGCAAGACAGAGGCAGACGTTTCAGGAAATTTCAAAACTGTTCACTTGTATGTGTGTAGCCACAAGCATCACCTTGCCCAAATATTTCCTCTGTGACTAGATGTCTTTTCTACCTACACATTCGAGTTCCTTCTACAAATGTGGAGGTAGACTAGGCAAGGTTTGCCAGCAAAGGCTTAGTCAGAACCCACAAGTCTTTCCCTTTTTGTTGACTCTCACTTTGACGTTTGAGGAGAGAGTCTGGAGATTTTTATGCCCACATAGAAAAATCCAGAATTGTCACCTGCTACCAAAACTGGTTTCCCATGCAGATTTTGGTAAAAGACCAGGTGAGCGCAAATGGTACAGAGAATATTTCATTAAAGAAAGAAGATCTGTGACAGGTCCTACTTGTTAAATGCCAACAGCTAGGTCGGATCTTGTGTTCCTGACTAAGAGAATCATGGGTGTGGTACTTGAAACTTCAAACAGTAGACATGTTCCTGGACTGACTCAACATCTCTTTCCATTCACTTTCTTTCCCAGCATTACTAGTGGCCATAGATAGCCATTTGACATCACACAATGTTACATGGAACTCTGATGAGTAGAGGGAAAGGTCTTTTTTACTAGTGGCAACCAATAAAACTTGCACCTACCCTTTGGCTATTCCTTAAATGTAAATTCCATGATCAGAGATGCAAGAACTACTCAGGAACCAAGGTGGAAATTCTAAAGATCTAGCATCACTGAGCCATGAAAACAGTCAGTAGCCTCCTTCAAGGGGCATGATGATAATGAGAAGAATCCCTGACTAGCAGACCACTGTGGTATAGATTGAACATGAAATATTCCCCCATGGGTTCGAGACTTGAATGCTTAGTCTCCAGATGGTAGTCTGTTTTGGAAAGTTCTAGAAATATAGGAGGTGGAGCTATACTGGAAAAAGCAGATCATTGGTGGGCAGGTCTTTGGGGTATACTATTTTTGAATGTATCCTGTGATGTTCTCATGTTACTGTCTACTATTCTATGAACAGTTGTCCTCAACCAAATCCTGTTTTATATGCATACACATTGTCTTAGTCAGGGTTTTACTGTTGTGAACAGATACCGTGACCAAGGCAAGTCTTATAAATGACATTTATTTGGGGGCTAGCTTACAGGTTCAGAGGTTCAGTCCATAATCACCAAGGCAGAAAGCATGGCAGCATCCAGGCAAGTGGGCAAAGCAAATGTGGACCAGACTCATTGAAACCACAAGCCAGGATACATATTTCCTCTCTTAAGGTTTTCTGCTGCTGTTTTGTCATGAGGACTTAAAATCACCCAACACATACTTAACGATAGGTTGTCCATTACTGATGTTGAACAGACTCAGTACTCTGCCTGGTACTCAGTAAAAGGACTTTGAGGTAGTAAGGTGAAGAGAGCCTTGGATGACAAGACTTCAGGAGTTATTATCTTAATAACAATCATTTTAAAACCTGCTGTTCCAACCAGCTTAATGAGATTCAGAGCTATGTACCAATTGCTTAAAAGGTAGCACCAGACCAGGCTGGGCTGGCTCAAGGATAGCCAGGGCTAAACTATCATCAAAAGGTACCCTGAGATAGATAACTTGAGACATGGCATCTCCAATTCTTTTACTAACTAATTTTTTCACTAAGTCTATTTGTTTCATATAGCAGGACTTATTCAGACCCACCAGTGATATACATAACAACATAGCTGCTTTTTTAATATTTTATGTCTTAGGCCTTTTTAGCCAGGGCTGTCTCCTAGCTACTTTAAACTTAACCTTGCTAACTAGCCTATATCCTGCCACATGGTTAGTTCTACCTCTCTGCTCTGTTCTGGTCCATCCATTTACCTTTGGATCCACTGGCTGAATCTCTCACACTTCATTTCTTCTCCCAGCATCCCTCTCTCTCTTTGAAGATACGACCTCCACTTCCTGCTCAGCTATTGGCCCTCAGATGTTTATTACAGCCAGCAACATACAATTCTAGATTGCCTTAGTCAGGTGAAAGAGAACGAATATCTACAAAATAGAAAGCCTGGTAATGGACCATAGAGATGGCAATACCAGAATCCTGCCATCATTTAACTCTCTACCAGTTCATAGTTAACCATTGAATATGCAGAGACTCACCTGCACCGGAGGTACTCAGTTTCAGTCCTTCATATTTCTTATTTTGCTCTATGTCACTGGGGGCTAGAAGCCAGAGTCTTCTATACACTAAGTAAATGTTCTCCCCTTGAGCTATATCCTCAACTCAACTTCCGAATGTTAATTGATAATTGCATAGGTTTTTAGCCGTTAAAGCTAGAGCATTATCATTTAGTAGTAGTCTGTTGAGCCTAAATGATGTCAAAGTTCAAGACCCATAATCTCCTCTATCCTAAAGAAGTTTTGTTTCCCCTTCTCTAGGAGTCTGGAGCACAGTCACACAATGAGCTAAAGGTACAAAATGTATAAACATATGCAGTTATCTCTACCCCCATTTATCCCTCCTCCTCCCATATCTTTAGACTAAAAACCAAGGAGAGGGGGAATGAGAAGGGTGTAAGCCCTGCCCTTTAGGGCTCTGCTCAGCTTCTTGACCTCGGGAAAGAATGGTATTCCTGCAAGGGCAGGAAGAGCCAAGCATCTGGGTGTATTCAGAAAACAAGACGAACGTAGGGTCACATGTCTCAGGGGGAGCTATGTGAGGACCAAATCACTAGAGATGTTTGTTTCAGTTTTCAGCTAATATAGCCTAACCCTATCCACCTGGAGCTATCCGCATGCAGCTCCTAATCTGTGGTCACAGCTAAAGTGTCAACACTAGTCAGAAATAGCCAAGATACAACTCTATCAGCTAGAGGAAACACACACGCTGGTAAGTGACTAGGAAATGTTAACCAAAGTTCATTGCAGAAGGCCTGGTCTCTAGCTGGTGTTGCTATTTTAGAAAATCCTGGAAACTAGGAGGAGGGTTTTAGACAAGAAAAAGAGGTGACTAGGGATGTGTGTATTCGGGAGCTGGATCTTGTCTCAGGCTGCTTTCTGTCTCTCTGCTTCTTGTGTGATGTGAGTTGAATTGCACAGCACAGAGGCAGATGTAGATACATACATCCGGATGGCTTTTAATCCAACCTCTGAAACTATGTGACCAAATGAACTTTCCTCCTTTTTCCTCCAGTATTTGATCACAGCAAAGAAGGCTATGACCAACACAAGAGGGATAGAAGACCCATTCCTAAAAGCAGGATTGGAGTAAACCATAAGGCTGACTAGATACAGGGTTCAGAGTACGTTCAGACTACTCTCTGCCTGTCACCTTCCTTCTCGGGACTGCCAGCCTGCTTCTCGAAGTGGCTCAGCAGCCACTTCTCAGCTCAGACCCACGGATAAAGTCAGAGCAAAGCAGATCCCAGTGAAAAACACTAAGAGTTTGCTGGAGCCACCGAGGCCGGCCTTTGTATACATATTAACAATAGCTGTTCGCAGCCACTGGGTTTCTAAGACGACAGTCCATATACTGAAGTAATGAAGTAGGGTCTTTTTTTTCCTCTTCAAGCTTTTAAGTTCAAACTACAGATCTTATTATTTTACCCATAAATCTAATAAATTTTTAAGAGGCACTTTACAATTTTGGCAATTAAATTCCCTTAAACCGCATTTATAAATGTACTACATACGATTTTCTTTTTAAGCACTTCAAATACTTGACTAACAAGCACAACTTTCCCAAGTACTGAGCAGTTCTTATAAATCTAATAAACTAAGCCTGGTGACTTTTCAATTCTCTTAAACCTTTCAATGCTGTTTACAAACGTAGCCGGCTGTTCTTAGAACCTTGGACTCTGAAGATTTAACCTGAAATCAACTCCTTAATTAGACACGAAAACTAGAATCACATTGGCTAATTACTAAGTTGACTGTGCCAGAACCTCTTAAATAGTAGAGATCCTTTATAGACATTACAAACGGTTCAATTGCCAGACATACAAGGATAGTCTCATGTTTAACATGAAAACGTTAGAGGTGTGGACTTTGTCTACTTCAGTCTCTTTCTGGTTAATTCTACAACCTTCCCATGTTAGAAACAGCAGAGAAGTCCCTGGGTTTTTAAATTCAAGAACACTGAAACTTTGTTCTCCATTACTACCATTTCTCATTAATCCTGGATTTAGACATAGACCCTAGAGCTCTGGAGCTAAAGACATCAATTCTCTCTGCTCAGAGTTGCATGCCTCTGTAAACCTCCTGCAGTCAACATAGCTGGCCTGAGCCTTACCAGTGAACTACGTTACAGTTGGAATTAGTCTCCTGAGCTGAAATTAAACTATTAATTTACTTCACCCTATTTCTTTCACTGATTTTTTTTTTTGTCCAACCTGAATCATGAATTTAGTAACCTCTCTTCTACAAATGGCTTCACTGCTTGACTAAATGCACCTATCTACTTAACTGTTTTTCATGCTTGCTAGATGGTGGTCTGTAGCTATGACAGGGATGTTAGCAACAAGAACTCTGGCAATTTGAGTTAAATGACTACCTACTAGGCTAGATGAGTTAAACATCAGGTTATAAGTCCTTTGTCCCTGAGTCCTCAGTCAGGGTAAGAAGAGGATAGAGAAACAGTACTACTGGGAATGGAAAACAATATGCAGCTGCCTGTGAAGATTGTCCCTCAGCGCGCCGCCCGCACACACCCCCACACCCACACATTTTCACCAGTTTGCAGCCCATGACATCTCTGATGTGTTCCTCCTGAAAATCCTCTGGCAGAGAGCTATCATTTACACTTATGGGACTATGACCCAAATCTTTAATGGATCATAAGTTTTCTTATAACAGCACCATTAGGCCTAATAAGTCTCATCTCTTACCATTTCTCAGGTTTTGGTGCCTCTGTTGGCAATAATCAATGATTTACTATTCTTTCTCTACTGTACTGTAAGTTTCCATTTATCCCTTTCTTCATACACATCCAGATGTTTATCTACAACATCCTTTCCTGCCTCATTGTCTATGAAGTTCCCATTATCACGGCAGGAATCTGTTCCACAATCCACCCCCTTACCACTACTCTGCTCCTTAGCTGGACTGTCTTCCGGGGCTCCCTAGCATCTTTGTAAGTTTACTTAACACACATCTCAATGTTGGGCTGCTGTATGTCTTGTCCTCATGTCATTTATCATTAAACTGTCAGATGTGGTGACCCTACCAACCTCCCAGGGGCCAATTCATTAAAGACCTCCACCATGAGGCCTCTAAAACAAATTTGAAGGCAATATAGGCATGACTAAAATGAGTCCTAGTACACAATGAAAACTGGTAGCTTGTGTTTCAAAGGGAAAAAGCTTAAGAACAGTAGTTAAGTTAATGACTATCTTATCCAGTCAGTGTTCTGTGAAGAGACACAATGGCCACCTTAACTCCCAAAGAAGGAAAACATTTCATTGGGGCTGGCTTGGGATTTCAGAGATTTAATCCATCATTGTCATTGAGGGAAGTACGGCAGCATGAAGGTAGACATGATTATAGAGAAAGAACTAAGAGTTCTACACTTGTATCTGCAGGCTACATGAAGGAGATAGATGCTGGGGCTGCTTTGAGCATTTGAAACCCCAAATCATGCCACCGCCCCTCCCGAGATATACTTCCTTCAACAAGGCAGCAGTCACTCCAACAAGGCCACACCTCCTAATCCTTGTCAAGTATTGCCACTCAGTAATGACCAAGTGTTCAAATATAAGAGCCTATGAAGGCAATTCTTATTCAAACCACCACAATGACAGGTCTCAGATCAAGTTGAAATGACATAATTAAAGGTACCCATGAATCTAGGGACTAAGTCACCTCTAAATAATATCTATCAACTGACACTTGAACAATTGTATTATGTATCAAAGATCAGTCACTTTAGATTGTACACTTTAGTAACCATGTTTCTTTTACAAAATTCCTTTGACATAGATACCGCTTTTCTCATGTTTTTATCAAGGAAGAAGTCAAGACACAGAGGTTATGCAAGTTGCCTCCAAATTCACTCCACTTACCTGTTAGAAACATGTAGTACTCTACCTGGGGCCAGGTAACAAGTCAATGAATGATAAAGCTAACAAGGAAGATAGAAAGGAAAGAAGGAAGAAAAGAAGGAGGGATGGAAGGAAGGCAAGAAAGAGGGTGTGAGAGAGAGGGAAATCCAGAAACAAAAGACGCCAAGACCTGAAACCCTGTTTTCATTTACAAGTAGGTGATCACCTCTGCATGGAGGTATTTATTAATATTATTGCTGTCTCTTCATATATCTGAATGAATGTGTTACTTCCAGTTCAAGAATATACCCAGTTGCTTAATGAATAAAGTATGTTAATTGATCATATCCATGTGCGTGGTACGTGTGGGTCATCAGTCCTCTAAGGGACTTGCCAGAAATATAGTTAGCAATTCCAAAAGTCCCCCTTAGAGGTCCCAGCTACTTTTCACTGGAATTAACTGTTTAAGCTAGAATATCACCAGATCAGCAAACATCACATTCTATCTGTAGAGTCACTGGCCAATCATCCTGGTTTCTAAGCTTTTTCTTTGTGTCCTCTTTGGGGGTCTTTCCACCAGCATTAAACTATGACATTAAGTTAGGCCAAAGATTGAACAAGTCCCAATTTCCTGACTCTAGGGTTCATTGCTACTTTCTTTGAGTCACTTTCATAAAGACAAAGGCTGTCCCTCCAGCTGATCATCCTGTCAGTGCTCAGCCCAACAATATGACAAAGTTGCTAGCTAGCCAGTCAAAAGCAATCCAATCACTGATGGCCTGACTTGACCCTCCAGACACTCTGTGGGATGAGTTTCTCTATTTGATGGCACCACTTGGCACCAGGAACAACTCTGAGAAGCTGGAATTAAGATGATAGAAAATAGAGCTTGGGAAACAATTCCTTTCTGTTTAATCATATGCTTGCACGAGTCCCTCTGGTCTCTTTAGTCTCTGAAACAAGACTATTTCCCTGGCTACAAATGTAGGATGAATGTGCTTCTGTGGTTGTTAGGTTGATGAATGCCAAGTGGTGAGTGTGTGTGTGTGTGTGTGTGTGTGTGTGTGTGTGTTGCTTGGAAACTATGAAGATGCTCATAGTTAATGTTTAAATTAATTTGATTTAAATTTGTAGTGGGGCTAGTATATTAAAATGTCTTTCCTTTCTTGAGGCTGGCCAGATTCCTTCATATTAGGAACTGTGTGTCCATTTTTAATGCTTTGTTGTTGACAAAGCCTACTGAGTGGTCTTGGGTAAGCATCCTTTTCTCTTTACTTCTTTGGTTTCCACCTTTGAAACAAGGGGCTTGGAGCAAAGTACATATTCCTCTTTATTAATCTGTACAGTTCTAGAATGTGAGGTGATCTACAAGTCCTTAATGGTTATAAATACCTTTCAAGCCAAGCACTGTTAGAGGTCAAAGGACAAGGACAGCGATGAATTCTTTGGTTTATGTTACATGGTAAGATTGAGGCCAGGTAGTTCTTCATAGAGTCACTGTCTCAAGCAAAACATCTTTCCATTCATAATACCTTTAGCCATCAAGGACTAATTTGTTTAGAAAGAATTGTCTCCAGGTACAGAATGAAAGGATGTGTCATTTTATTTATTGGTTGCTCTTGCTTTTCTGGCTGAGATTTAACACCGAGATTGCAAATCAAACATATAGGAGAAGGAAATTCATGAAAACAGCTACAGGAATGGACAGAGGTATCACAGGCTACCTCCCCTCTGTGTATCTTCCTCTATCTGTTGAAGAGTATGTCATTGGAGCCCTTCTGAAGGCTTTTCCAGGAGGAGCCCTAACCTTCTAGAGTTTAATCCTCTTCTGTCGTTCTCTGATGAATTAAGGTTCAAAGCAGACCCTATGACCACTGCAGGCCTTTAATAAGATCCGCAATGGCTTATGAAATGGTTCCGTAAGGCACCAGCCTCTTTCGTGGGTGTTGTGATGAGATGACTTAGTCTTGTTAGGGAAGTGTTTCTGATTCTCGCTGAGGCTGAACCCCACAGGCAGAAAGCAAGTGCACAGCATTCTCCCCGAGCGCCCGGGCACGGCCTTCGTTAACTTGGCAGCTCTGTCTGGTCTGGATTCTGCTTTATACACTTCTCACAGCTCTGACACCTCTGTTCAATATGTCTTGTCATTCGTGGCTAATAAAATTGGCTTTGTGCCACGTCAACCTTTCTCTCAAATCCTGGGTGTCCCCTCTCATCATGCCTTCCTTTTATCATCAAGCAAAGTGCCCTGCTGTTCGACCGCTCCACTAGGTATTTCTTTGTTCAGTCATACAAACATAAACTTCTTCCAACATACATCAGGGCCATTTCCCAGCTGTGACTCTGTTCCTTCCAGTTCTGTAAAGCTAATGTAGATTCTAAAAAAAAGTGATTTCTTTCTGGAGCTATGTGGTACCTTGTTCTCTTTGCACATAATAATCATACAAAGATTTCCCATTTTCTAGAAGTCCAACCATATGCTTAAGGAACTCGTGTTCTACTGGGGGTTATCATTGGGGATTATTTTGGTGTACACTGAAGATCTGAATGTCTAACAACCTATTCAACTTCCCAATAACTGCCATTTGGGAAATCTGTATGACATAGTCCTTTTACCATATCACTCACTAAGTTTTTAAATCAAATTATATAATGTTAAATGTGATATGCATTTATAACATCACACTTATATATTTATAGCATATTTATAACATTTATGCTTATAAAATTTTTGGTCTAGGCTAATTTAGTGCAGATTTTAATTTTTCTCCTTTCTGGCCTGTTTTTAATCTTTCATTATTCCCACCTTCCTTTCATGCAATTTCTGTATCATTTTGATCATATCTCTCTCTTTCTCTCTCCCCCACTCCTCTGTATGTGTGTGCATATGTGTGTGTGTTTGTGTATGCATGCACTTACTTATAAAAGTGCATAAAGAGCACACAAAATTAAAAGAATAAGCCTCTAGGGCTCTTAAGATCCTCAAGTCTGAAGGAAGGAAGGGAGGAAGGAAGGAAGGAAGGAAAGGAGGAAGTGGCCACTGGAGTATACGTGCCACTAACTTGTGATGCGCAGGTTAATATAGGGAGAAGGCATATCACAGAGAGTTCAGTACAATAAACAGCATATAAGCAGTTGAAGGGGGCCAATAGAGAGGGTCTCAGTCCATCGTCTGCTGCTGCAACAGAATACCTGAAAGTTACATGCTTCATAAAGAAAAGAAGCTTACTTGCCTCATAATTATGAATGTCTGAGAAGATGGCTATATCATCTGCTTGTGATGACAGCCTGTATGCTCTATCATCCCATGGGTGCCCTCCCTGAAGGAATTTGGCTTGATGTGGAAGAGAGAACACCAGGGGCAAACTTGCTTTGTAACAATCTCCCTCAACATAATTAAACCAGCTCTATAACACCAAGAAGTCACTCTCTAGAGATGGGCACTGATCAACTGGTTAAGAGATTAGCCAGTTAACTAGTCAACTTAAACAGTTGATCAGTGACCATCTCTAGTGACCCAAACACCTTACCTAGACTCCATGTCCTTACAGTGTGGTTCTATGAACAAAGTTTCCCCGCACATATTTGGCAGGGGGGGGATACGGGGTCATGGGGGGGTATAGGTGCACACAGCAAAGCAGAGAGTGTGGTCAATCTTTCTGGTACTGGTGGAAATGATTTATCTTTGCTTCATCAGATTCTGAGAGCTTCTAGAACACAAAACTGTCTAGTTCATCTCCCTATCTCCAACTAGGTACACAAAGGTTTGCTAAATGCCATGTGTGAGACTTGTGCAGGACTGCCCATCTTCACACTTAGCTGCACAACCCCGAAACCACAAGAAAGACGCCTCCTGCACCTGAGCCCAAAGCAGAGAATGTCCATGATGCCACCATCCCAGTCATTGGGTACTCCTCCTAACTGCCATCCATCTTAGTCGCTGAGGAATGGAGCTCATGAAACTAGGCATTACAATGGACCAGAGGCAGGAGCAAAGCCTGCGGAACGAGAGGGCAAGGCCACAGGGGTGGGGGAGGGAAGACTGTGTGGAAGAGCATCAGCTGGGCCGATGAGGACTCAAGGACCATATTAATTATTTTTATATCCACTAGATTATAATTATGAGTTTCAGTGTACTCTTTGCCTAAAGCATGTTCTCCCACTACGCCTGGACCTCTTTTTTTTTCTCCCTCATTTAAAAGTAAAATTAAGTATCTCATGATGGTTCTACTTATGCTCAAAAGGTGAAGAAGAAATGAAGTGAACATCTCAGGTCTCTGATCATTGTTTTCCCCCGAGGGAAACTTCCTGCTGTCTGCTGATTTACATGTTTGGTTGCCTTGTTGAACCAATGTGAGAGGCTATAGTTAGAGCAGATCACCCCTTTATGAAGGGTGGAGGCCATACCTCTGTGAATGCGTGTGAGAACAGCCTGGGAATATTTGAGAAACAATTGGTGATGATTTAACACTTGATGAATAGGGGAAGAAACAGTGCTCACTGGACATGAAGAATGGAAAGTAGGAACTTTCTCACCATCACTAATGAACACTTTCATTCTACCCCAAGAAGTCCCTGTTCTAAATGAGCAACCCTTTCCTGCTTTTCTGGCCACATAGGTTACAAGAAATGATGAACCATTAGCTTCTGTTGGCACAAAGTTTAAACTAACTGGAAGCCCTACCCAGTTACCAAATAGAACTGTATGAGAATAAGACACTGTGGCTGAGTCCTGTTGGGTGATGAAGGGGAAGGTGTTTAGGGGCAATTTTTGCCTTCTGAACCATCATGACCACTCCAGAGATAGCTGAAACCCAGGCACAGAAGCAGGTCAAACGTACCCTGCTAGTGTTCTTCCTTTAGCTTATTTTGGTATAGCTGAGTAGCCACTGTGATGAGAGCCCTGTAGGGAAGAACGGACCCAGATGAGTGTTATTGTGTTCTGACACTGTGTTCTAAAAGTTTTAAAAGTATGCAATATAGTTGGAAACTATAGTGGGTTTGTCTGATGCTTAATACTGGCCTTCACGATCTGGTTGTCCTCAATGAGCAGATACTCACATACACCAAGTGATACTATATAAACCTTGCTCCCTACTTAACTGGTCAATAAAAGGCTAGAGTCTGTGACTGGGCAGCGGAGGGAGAAAGGAGGGGCTTGAGGATCAAGTGGGTGTGTTTTATGTAGAGAGAAGACAGGAAGAAAGGAGACAGAGGCGGAGGAGGCCACTATGAAAGGAGACGGACCATGAGCATATGACCAGAAAAAACAGCAAGTAACAAGGAACAACGTGGCTGAGAAATGTGTTAGAATAGCCCCAAACATGCACAATGTAGGCTTATAGCTTGTAAATAAAATACCTACCGTGAGTCTTTTACACAGGGTAGCTAGAATTATAAATTCATTTTTACAGGAAGCATCGAGGCAGTACAGGCTGCACTGAGAGCCCATGGGCAAGCATGGTAACAGTGGAGGACAAAGAAATGCCAGTGACGTATGAAGAGGCAGCCACCTGTCCAGGAATCTGTCCAGAGATTGTTCTCTGCCTGGGAGAACAATCTGATTGCAAAGTCACCATAAACACTTTCCATTTAGACCTTATTTAAGGAAATGATTTTAATGAGCTGTGACTATCTCATGCAATCATCTTAAAATAGGATGGGCATTAAAAATGTTGATAAAAACAATCTCATAGAACAATAGTGGGTGGGTTTGTTCATCTCAAGTATATTGTTTAAAATAAACACAGGTAAATATGAAGAGGGCAGAAATTATTTTTAAACACTGACACAGTCATCCCTGAGTCTTGATTGAAATTAGGAGGTAAAATCCATGGTTAATCTGAGCTACATAGTGAGTTTTGGAGCAGCCTGGTCTAAATATAAAGTTTCAGACTTTTCTCTTTTTTTTTATTGTGGCATAAACCACCAACCAACCAAGCAAGCAAGATCCTTAATTAAAGGGATTTTATGTGCCCTTTATATATTTAACAACTGCTTCTCCTCTGTTTCTAGATTCATATTTTATATTAGCCACTAATCTATTAGTCTGACAAATATTTATTGAGTATCTATACAGAGCAAGTTATGTCCAATAAGATCCAATTATAGATTGTGATCATGTCTCCCCTTAAGGCGATTATACTCTATTAAGTGTTGCAATTAACCATACATAAGGTACTTTGGTGATTATGGGCTCAATTTTAACTTTGGCTTTGTGCATTGTGAATTTTACCTTTGATGCCCACCAAGACTTGAAACATTCCTCAGCTGCAAAAACTCCTTATGTTTCTGAGAATATGCAGATGTTAAATAGGACTTGATCTTTCATTTAGAAATGAAGGCAAGATTAAGCTGCAAAAAGAACATCCAGTATTGCTGGTAAACCTAACAAAGTTAACTTTAGCTGGATTAAACAGGAGGGTATGGTTCCAGAAGGCTTATGTGAGACAGGAGATACTGTGTTCTGGAGCCATCTGTAAGCCAGCACAGTGCCTGTAACAGGCTGACACGGGTGGATACTTGTTATGAATGAAGCCTCCCAAGCTAAGCAGAGCTAGTGATAAATACTCAAATAATTTCACTGTAACTCTGGTGGGAGGAAAACAAAGGAGCACTGGGTGCGGCCATAAGTACCCTGGGAGAGACACACAGAGAAATGGGATTCCCGTGTGTGAGTTATGACATCTTTTCAATCTTCTGGATTAAATTTCATTACTGGATGATAAAATTAATCTGTTGGTTCAGAACCAGAATCTTTTAAAAGAGGAAGAAAAAGAAGGGGGAATGTATGCATTCAAGGTAAAAGGGGTCCATTTTCTTCAGCAAGCTCATTTCTCATTATATTATGCATATATGAGTATATATGTATGCATATCATCTATTAATCTATCAGATAGATGACACATAGATTTATTTATCTTTGGACATGTGTCATAATGTTACAGATACTCAGAAGTTATTGATCAGAATTTCCCTACAAGGAGAGAGAAACAGTTCACATAAAGGCATGGAGTGGGAGATGCCCAACCTGGTAGAGAGCTGCAAAGAAGTTGGTCTGGCTGCAGAAGAGGTTCTTGGAAGAGAATCAACTGTGTAAATCTTTTAACACAAAGGAAAACATTACCCCCTTTAAAAAAATCCTTGAATGCATACATCCGCCTTCCTCTCTTTCTCTTTTAAAAGATGCTGATTTGGATGGCTGAGAAACACCTTAAAAAATGTTCAACATCACTAGTCATTAGGGAAATGCAAATTAAAACAACCCTGAGATTTCACCTCACACCAGTCAGAATGGCTAAGATTAAAAACTCAGAAGACATCAGGTGTTGGCGAGGATGTGGAGAAAGAGGAACACTCCTCCACTGCTGGTGGGAATGCAAGCTGGTACAACCACTCTGGAAATCAGTATGGCGGTTCCTCAGAAAACTAGGCATGATACTTCCGGAGGACCCAGCCATACCACTCCTGGGAATATACCCAGAAGATTCACCAGCATGCAATAAGGATACATGCTCCACTATGTTCATAGCAGCCTTATATATAATAGCCAGAAGCTGGAAAGAACCCAGATGTCCCTCAACAGAGGAATGGATACAAAAAATGTGGTATATATACACAATGGAGTACTATTCAGCCATTAGAAACAATGAATTCATGAAATTCTTAGAGAAATGGATGGAGCTGGAGAACGTCATACTAAGTGAGGTGACCCAGTCTCAAAAGAATACCCATGGTATACAGTCACTGATAAGTGGATATTAGCCTAGAAGCTTGGAACACCAAGGACACAAATCACATATCAAGTGATGCCTCACAAGAAGAAAGGAGTGGACACTGGTGGTAGAATGGACCAAAACATCATTGTGGGAGAGTACAAGAACAGTAAAGTGGGAGGGGGTGGATGCGGGAGCAGGGGGAGGGAAAAGGACATGTGGGACCTTTGGGGGTGGGGAACCAGAAAAAGGGAAATGAATTGTAAATATAGAATATATACAATAAAAAAAAGAAAAAAAAAAGATGCTGATTCTGAACCAACAGATTAGCTGGATGCTATGAATAAGAGAGTAGGCAAATGGTCCCTACAAAAGGTATCCTGATCAGCTAGAAAATTTGTGCTTGGGTAAGGACAAGCTAATGTAGAAGATCAGAAGAGTAAAAGACTAGGGAAGAAGCCCAGTTTAGAGGGAAATATTTATTTTGGGTCATAACTAGTTTCCATTCATAGCTACGTAGTTGGTTGGCCCACAATTTCTGGGCCCATGGCAATACAAAATATCATAATGTTTAGCAGCAGAAGCTAAGAAAGACAGGAGGAAGAGAACCGGGTCCCTAGCACGCCTCCAGAGACCATCGTACGTGGCCCTACCACCTAAAGGTCCATCCAACTCTCGATAGCACCTCTAATTGGACACTGAACCTTTTTAGCACATGGACCTTTGGGGACCACTTAAGACTATATTCAACTTAATTCATTGGTTCTTTGTTTTCTGTTATTTGTTTTCTCCTATTTCTAGCCTTTTGAACAACAAAATTCTACACTAAGAAATGCATTACAGGGCTGGAGATATGGGGTTTGATAGTCTTTAAGAGGTCCTGAGATAGGTTCTCAGCAACACAGAACAATCTGAATCTTTAGCTATAAGGGGTCCAACACTCTATTGGCCTTGATGAGCACAAGTACAACTCTACTCGTGTTTATATACATAAAGAAATATTTTTAAAAAGCAAAAAAAAATGATGTAAAGAAATACATTGCACATAGCCATCCCATGTGAATATCACATACAAATCAAATGAAACATTTTATAGAACAATAAATAATGTTCCTCTGTACAAGCCCCTCTGTCATTTTCCTCTCTTTTCTATTTATTTAGTTTTTAAATACCTGGAGCACACTAAATTGATTTCACATCCAAGTACTGGCTGGTGACTAATGGCTTGAAAAGCAGTATTAGATCATATGCAACTCTACTGAGATGAATAATAGGGTGAACAGTACAGCTTCTTTTACAGCTAAAAGGAGTAATATCCTTCATTGCAGTATAGATCTACTTTCATACACCCTGTACACCAGATTTGACTTTGCAAAGCCAAGATAACATCTGTATGTGTAAGAAAGTAAGTTGCAGAGGGAGTATTTTGTATTCTGATCTCCACTTCGGCTCCTCAAACCTTTCTTAGAAATATGCTTTTAATATCATTCAGGCTGGTAGTTGTAAAGCTACTTTATAACTTTGTCTCCTGACTTACAGGTTTCTCCAGTCACAATATTTTGTAAAATTGTGGTGATGGAGAGAAGTGGAAGAAAATGAGACGGGATGGGGATTGGCTCTGAACTGGAGGACTTCTACCTGACAAAGAAGATTGAGAGGGATCTCCTGCCTTTCTTGGAAACAGAGAGAGTTCAATGAACATTCCCAACAGCCTCACCTAGGGTAAGAATGAGAACACATTTCCTAAGTTTTTATGACGCATGTGCACACTTTCTGTCTTGGGGGTTGAAATGTTTAAAAGTAAGAATGACATTTTTGAATAATTGAATAATTACTTTGTTCTCTTTTGAGAACTTTGCAAGTAAAGACAATTAGATCTTATTAAAGTAGTCTCAACCCCAGGTCATATTTAAAGCCTTGCGAGTGGTCGACATTAAGAAAAGCACTTTAAGCAAATATCTATGTTATAAAGTTTAACTTAGATAAATTTTTGGCAAAGATTTTTTTTTGAGAAGTCAACATAATCCTGAATTTCTTTAATTGTTGTGAAGGATACCAGCCTTTATCCAGCTGAAGAATTGCCCTGACTTATATAAACTTTATATGAATAGCTTTGCACTTCTATTACCAATAATTTCAAAATATAAAAATATCATTGTGGTGTCATAAAGTAATATGAATATTCTACAGTTTTTTAGAGGAGAAGCTTTTCAGTTTTGCCTGTAGGGAGGGTATTTCCCAATATCCATGAAAACGCAGTGACATATGAAAATCACATTTTGAAATAAAGCTAGACAAAATGAAGAAGATGAAACATTTCTAGTGTTTAACTTCTTATAGGCAGGATAAGGCTTGTTTGTGTATAACGGATATTACTGACTATAAAACTCTCCTAAGTGGCTTCTATGAGAGAAGGATTAAGCGGCTCTCGTCATCACCTCTGGAAAGCATGCTGACTGAACATACTCACCTAGGATGCCATTCTCCAGTAGATCCATTTGCTTCTGTCACCTCTTAGTCATGTGCCAACCCAAGCCAGGCAGGTTTACTCCTAAACCCAGGGAAACCGTTTGCCCTTGTTACAGTTAGAGGGAAATTCCTTTTCCCGTGATTCTACACTATGGGGCTTTCCCAAAAGCATAGTCCAAATCCTTTCTTCCCTTCACTCATCCCTGGGGCAAGGGAATAATTGATGGATGGTTAAGTTAGAAATAACAACCAGAAAGACTGACTCAGCTTGGCTTCTCTTCCTAGGATGACTGTGCTGTGCTCTCCCTCAAACTTCTGGTCCCTGCAAAGGAGCATAAGGCCAGGTCTCTTGAGATGAAGTGGTCAACTCCAGGTCTCACTTCTAGCTGCACATGATGTTGAATAAGGTACTAAAGCCAAAATCTACATCTCTCCTATGTAAGGGGCGCTGTGGCCTCGTCGTTTGCCATTCTTTCATTGTCACTAGTGCAGAAGCTGGGCGGGGAAGGGTGTGATGGATGGCAGGCTCCTTTGTGGGTTCCAATAATATTAATGACATTATGTAATTCAACTTAACTTAAAGTGGTAAAATATGACTGGAATTGTTGATTTAACTAAACTGAACACATCCTGAAGATAAGACAAAGGTAAGCATTTCAATCAGTGTTATTAAGTGTGAGCCTGAAAATTATAAATGCTCACTAAAAAATTATAAAAATGTAGGATTCTGCATTCTTATTGCTGTGTCTTTGAATTCTTTTATTTGAAAATATTTGACTATGGAGCTATTTTTTTGTGGGTTTTGGGAGTGCTGTGGATTGAACCCAGGGTCTTGTACATGCCAAGCAAATGTTCTACCACTGAACTGAATCACCACCCCCTTCTACTTTTTACTTAGAGATCTTGTCTCCCTAAGAAGCTATGGAACTTCTTGTATTCACTATATAGCCCAGGCAGGTATTGAACCTGTGATCCTCCTGCCTCTGTCTCAGCCTATTAAGTAGTCACGACTATAGCCCACACCCCAGGTCCAGCTTGAATCTGGAATTAGTAGTGGATTCTATTAACAGTATATTTGTTATGCTTGAAGCACAAGCTATCAATTAGCTTATAGAAATAGGTGGGTCTTCCTGTCCTTGTGGACTGTCAGCTGAGACAGTTCACAAGGGCAGTGGGAACAGAGATGTCGAGCAGGTGGTTCGGAAGCCCTGTGAGTACATACTGTGAGCGATCACACCAGGACTGCTTGTCAGTAGGCTGATCGACTTTATTTAGGGGGAGTGAAGGCTTATAAAGTTTTGGGGGGACTAAGGGCAGGGACATCCAGGATGGGCAAAGGTCACTGACTTGGGGCTTAGGGTACCTGGCCTGCCTTATTAGCCTAGGGAAACATTTCAGGAATCCCAGGCGCTGGCTGAATGAGTTTTGTCAAGAGAAAGGAAATTGATCCTATAAACGAACTGAGGCTATGTGACATTCCTCAGGTAGAGGCAAGTGTGGGGCTTAGAATACTCCAGACAAGGCCAGCAAAGGAGAAACGCTGCTAATGGGGGAGTCCCCCATGTCGTGCTGAGCCCACGAAGGCTATCAGGTCAGTCGTAGACTTTGACCTTAATTAGCAATTTCCCATAGAAACATACAGAGGGAAAAGTCTTACACCTTTATCAAAAAAGACACAATTTTGATTCTATAAAATATGTGTAACATTGATGCCATTTAAAGGATGCTGTGCGTTGGGCTAAGGGAGGTAAAGCCTGAAGGTGGGGAGAGCAGACAGGTGATGTCACAGTGCTCACAACTTGTCAGATTTAGAGTAAGTGCTAGCAGAATGCTCTCGTAAGTTCTGCACACACACTACCAAGATTCCCAGGAGTGATTATTTTCTTCCATTGTAAAGATTCATAAACCAAGCAGATCAATAGTTCCTGATCCTGGCTCAGAATGATGTATAGACATTGTGCGCAGACTGAAGAAAACAAGAATAAAATTTATGCTCTTTATTAATACATGTTAGAGTAATCAAAAAAAAAATACCATCGTCATGGTTTGGATATGGCTTGGCCCACAATAAAACATCACTTGGGGGTGGGGGCTTGTCCTTTAAGAAGTGATAATGATATTTTCACATTAGTTGTTGCATATAGTTTGAAGATCATGCTACCAGCCTGAGCTTGGGAGCTGACGCCCGAGCTCTGTCCCTTCTTGGCCCCTTTTTGTTTCACCTGGCTTTGCAGAATGTTCTCACAACCAACCCACTCCTGGCTGCCTTTTCTACATGCCTTTGTTCCTGGACAAGTCTAGTTACCAGCCCACTCCTGAGACCCTTGAATCTAAGGTTAAAAAACATACAGACAGCTCCATTGCCTTCAGAACTTGCCGCTGGGCACAATTGCTGGGCAAAGATACCTCATGCTTGGAAATGCGTACCCTTATCAATTTATTATCTCCATCTCTCCCTCTACCCTAAATTTAGTGGCTTGCATCAGCTAGCCCCCAACCATTGTGAAGGCTGCAGGCCCCAGCTGCCCTGCAACCTTATATGACTCCTATTTTCTTCTCATTCCAAAGCTTTGAGGAAAAGTCCCTCTCTCTTTCCCTGCATCTCCTTTTCCTCTTGGGACCCTGAAGTCCCATATGTACCTTCTGTCTAACAATTGGCCCCTGGCCTTATTTATTGACAAGTCACGAGCCAATTGGGGAACAAGACCTTAGTGACAGAACCTCCCCTTATATTAGTATGGCTTGAAAGAACTGGATTATTTACCATAAGTATAGATTTTTAAAAATTGAGCCTTTGGTCTCTTAAGCATATTCTCACCCCTCACACCTTCTCTTATGCACACCATGAGTTGTTGCATCATAAGACCTTCTTTAGAAGTCAGGAAGATGCTAATTCTCTGGCCTGGACCACCAGGACTGTGAGGTCCATTTGGTTTTTTAATTCCTTACTGAATTCCAGACACTTTATTATAGCCATGCAAAACAGGCGGAGCCACCTGCAAATATTCCAAGTGCTTATGAAGTAGTATGCCGATAACAATAGGACCCATCCCATAATGAAATCATAAGGAGTAGGACACCTGCAGGGGTGGAACAATGCCAGACTTTCAGTGAGGATCCCGGAAGTCTTAGATGTTACTGTAATTACTATTATTATAACCATTACAACCAGTAAAAATTCCAAAGCCAATCAGTTATAGAAATAATTGAAACCTGAATTCTATACTAAGTTTGGCAGGAGATAACTTCTGGATTAATTATAAGCACAGATTAAACAGACAGAGATTTATAGGGATAGTGCAGACATATAAGTACTTGGTCCAATTGACTATGAAATAAATAGCCCAGCAGTCAGAACCTTACACACACACACACACACACACACACACACACACACACACACACACGGGATGGGTTGTATCAGGTTGTAGAGGTGGGGAGTAGGAGCAAGTGAGGGGTATGGTGTGCTTCTTACCATATTTTCCCTTCATCCAATCCCCCACAAAGAACCCAAATAGCAAAGAGGAAAGAGAACTATAGTCTTTTAGGAGCAAAAGAGATATTATTTCTTTGTATCCAAAGGATGCTTGGATTGCATCTGGAACAGGAAGACAACACTGGAACCATTAATTCCCTCTGAGTGTCTGGATGAGAACCAAAGGAAAGTGCTTTTAAGGCAGCACAAAGAGCTCTGGTTCGTTATGTGACCCCACATGCACAAGTCTAAAACACAAAGCTGGATATGGTGAGCACAAGGTTTTGCTAGCTGCCAGAAACAAGCTGAGTGTGGGGAACTATCACATGCCTTATCACTGTCCCCCACCACTCAAGTGAAGTCTGCACATTAGTATTGTAGGCATCAACTATGAGTTTGAGAGAAATATAGTCTTGGGCTCCACCAAAACCTCCTGAATTGCAATCTTCATTTTGATACGGTCCTCAGATAGATTATTCATACAAGTTGTTATTTTGGTCTGAGAAATACTGCTTTAGACCATTAAGAATTAAGCCAAAGCTGGGAAGTGCTGGCTCATGTCTTTAATCCCAGCACTTGGGAGGCAGAGGCAGGAAGACCTCTGTGAGTTCAAGGCCAGCCTGGTTCAAGACAGCTAGGGCTACACAAAGAAACCATACCTTGAGAATAAACAACCAAACAAAATAAAGCAAAACAACCCCCCCCTCACAAAAGGAAATAAGCTCGGTGAAGAAAAGTTATAAAAATTCTTGCCAACTATCTGTAGTCTATAAGGGGCAGAGACAAACAATGGGATTCCACCTACATCAATAATGTGGTAAAACAAAGTGATTGGCCAGTGATACATAATATGGTCCCTTAATCAAGTAACAGTGGTGTAAGTGAACAGAATTACAGACTTGGACAAGTTGATACTCTAGAATGACCTTGAGCTATTGCTACCAGCAGGAGCATAATATACCCAGTAGTATTGGACAGCATTGCTTTCCTCTTTCCCAGAAGTCAGGGGAATGGTTTCACACAGCACATCTGGCCAAGCATCCCACATGGTTCTGAAAAATGTCTATCTTTATTGCATAATAAACAAAGGCCCAGAAAACAAGAAGCAGGGTGTGACTCTGCAGCTTACCCACACTAGTCTCTGTTGCACGATAAGGCAGAGTGGAGATGGGAAAGCCTTTACCAGGCATGGATGATGGAGGGGAGGGTACACTGGGAGGCCAAGGTCCTGCTCTGTATACAAAGGTGTAATGGCATCCGTCTTAGCAAGCTTTCTGTGGTTTTAAGTATTTCCCCACAGGTAGTTTTTCTGACCTATACAGAAACCTTCCTGCATATATTTTTATTGCTTGTACCAATTTACAGTCACAGAAAATATAACTTTGAGAAATAAATCATAAATCAAGTCGCTTTAGATGTCCAACTGTAAAGCCAGTTCTCAGTCAGGTAGATAATTGAGGAGATAGTGGTTTTAGTAGAACAGCAAAAATAAATAAATAAATAAATAAATAAATAAATGCATAAATAAATACATAAACACATACATAAATAAATAAAAATAAAAAACATAAAAAAATGAGGAAAGGAGAACAGTAAGAAGAGAGATGTTTAAAAAAACTGCCAGGAAAGAAGAATAAAAGAATAGAACAAGAAAGATCAAAAGAGAAAAAGATGCTAATTTTTAATTGTGATTTTGACTAACACTTAACCATATTGCATTAAAAAGCTTTATTTACTTTATATATGGGTGCTTTGCTTGTATTTATGTACGCATACTGTGTGTTTGTATGGTGCCTTACAGAAGCCAGAAGAGGCTGTCATGTCCCCTGGAAATAGAGTTACAGACTGCGGTGTGGGAACAAGAAACTAAACCCAGGTCCTCTGCAAGAGCATCCAGAATTCTTAACCTCTGAGGCATCTCTCCAGCCCCTACTTCTTCTATTTTTAAATGGACCTTTTGCAATGTGGTCCCACTTCATGTTACTGTTTACCTGACATTTTAAAACGCCTTAGTAGAATTTCAAAAACTTTGACTGTCCCTCCTACCTAAAACGACATAAACGGAATCAAAGCATGTTTTCCAAAAATCTCTTTCTATGACAGTTTGCAATGTACGTCCGTGTGAAGCTGCTAAATCCAAAACTTTGATGGCATTGAATGTCAACTGGATGGTGGATAGTGGTTTTACAGTGATTACTCGGGGTCTGACCTGCAGAGAAGGGACCATTACTTAGTGAGGATACATTTAAATGGAGGGGCAGCCATGGTGACAGCTTCCATTCATAAAGAATCACAATCTTAAATTGTTAATGTTTTCTCATTCATATATGTCTTGCATGGGGGAGGTGTGCACATCAGAGGTCAGAAAACAAGCGGCGAGAGTTGATTCTACTTCCACTCTGTGGGCCTTTGGGACTGAACTCCAGTCATCAAGCTTGGAAACAAGCACTTGTACCTGCTTAGCCATCCTCCTGGTACCAAGTCCTAAATGTATAGATTGGCAACTAGGAAGGAATTAGAGATGACCTGGTCCAACCACAAAGGTTTGTTTGAAGACATGAAGACTGACAGAGAGATTTGCTCAAAGTCCCCCAAAATTAAGGCTTTATTAGAACACGACCCCAGATGTTCAGTTTACAGAATGAAATGATATTTCAAGCAAGATGAAGAGTTCCCTTGGTTGTTGGAACCTTAATTATTCCCCCCTGCCCTCTCATGATCGAACCTGCTGTTCTATTTTTAGCCTAGAGGATCAAAATAAACCATATCATGTCGCTGATATATTTCTTCCCTCATGGAACAGCCACGGGGCCCCAATAGTTTCCATGTCTTTTGTTTATTCTCATCTATTTAAATGAGAAGACTCTCATCACTTCTTCAACCTCATCACAGTCTTTATCCCTGACTTCAGCAGTGGACTCAGAGGCTTTTGCCTGGGACCTTTTGACACCCTCTTCTGCCAGGTATTGAGTAGAATCTGATGGTGTCCGAGTAGTCTCAGAACCTGACACAAAGGCAAAGTTTTATGGCCCTTACTTGATTGACAGTCTTCGCTCAGGACAAATACCACTGGGATGATAAGAGCTTTTTGCAGAGAGTATTAACTAAGTGAAGGAGGACCCTCCCTCACAGTGAGTGTCCCTGTCCTCTTCAATGGAGAGTCCAGACATAGAGATCAGGGCACAGAGCAGCACGCACCTGCCTTGTCTTCTCCCTAAGGGAATAAGGAGGTACTGCTGTTGCTATCTGCGTCTGAAACCAGGCTCCAGCTTCTTTAGCATCCTCCCAACCCCCCCATGAACTCAGTACTCACAGTTGTCGAGGGAACTCCAGGCCTTCAGCATCATGGACTAAGGATCCACTTTATTCTCATTCTCTGGCAGGCAGAGGGCCATTGTTGAGAAACCCAGCCCCAGTCATGGAAGCCGAGCTATTAGATGTCCTTTTGTAATATTATTGCACATTTTACTATTTCTGTTCCTCTATAGAACTCCTCTGAACATATATTCAAAGCCGACTATTAGCATTTTATCAGATTATAAGTGGTAGAATCTGCATCTTCAGGGGATAAAATGGAGGGTCTTTGAGGTAGACCCACTTGCTTAAAGGAACCCCATTAGAACACTGCAGAACCCTCTCTGAAACCCTGCCTGTTGCACCTATACCTTTGTAGTTTCCCTGCCGGGAGGAGCCAGGAACACTGACTGAGCCTTGATGAAGACGGCTAATGTAGCATACAGAAGGATCCAGTGGAAGATATGTCACCAACCTTTTAAAACTCTATACCAGTTTGATAGCTCAATTGCTTGCTAGAATCACCTTGAAAGAGAGAAAACTGCTGGAGGGGATTGACGAAGAGATGCTGACTAGGACTGACAAGAAGAACATTGCTTTCCTAACCCCCACTGCCTCCAAGTCCCCATCAAACCATGCAAGGCCCCCATCTCTTACACAAGGCCACCAGGCCAAGTGGCTGGCTGCCAGCCTGCTGTAAATCTGCTTTTGAATTTAACCTTCTCTCTGGCCTCCCCATTAGGATCGCTGCACAAGCAAAGAAAACAAGGGGCATCCCTCTGTGACTGTTACCACCGGAAGAAATTCAGAGGATGAGACAGAAAAGGAAAATCACAGCAGAGAGGCAGGGACGTGCATTTCAGGAACCAGCGAGGGGCTTTCTAAATAATGAAGAGACAGAAACAGGTTAAAATGGAAATAACCATGGCCTGCAAAATTATCAGTGTTGCTTTACAAAGGAAATGTTTAAATACAGCCAGAATCTCTGGAACGTAACCAAAAGACTCCTGTTGTCTCTGAAGCTATTCACAATAAATGGCCCCAGTGACTGCAATGTGCCAATTAAAGAGATCTTTCTGCCTCAGCCTTAATTTGGCAGACAGCTCTGTTGTAAATCTGCAGGCAGGGACCAGGGGAGAGTTGTTTCTTAGTGGCACCCCCCAGAGTTGACTCTTTGCTTAACACCAAATGTAAATATGTCACTGTGTTGACTGGGAGTCAAGTAAAAAAAAAAAAAGCCAGTTGAAAAAAATTAGCCAAGTCTCAAATTAAGAATGCTTGAAATGTTCTAATCTACTATGATTTAAGTGCCAGAGAAGGTACCAGGACCAAAAGGGCTCTGATGATATGGAACAACTTCAGGACTTACTTTTTTTTTTCAACGTGTGTGTGTGTGCGTGCGTGCGTGCGTGCGTGCGTGTGTGTGTGTGTGTGTGTGTGTGTGTGTGTGTGTGTAGTGGGGGATGCGCTGTTAAGCTGTGGTGGTCAAAGGACAACTTGGAGGTCAGTATTCTGCATCCACTACTTGGGTTCCCAGATTTAGTTGAAAAAAAAAACCTTTTCCTACTGGGCCATCTCACTAAAACAACTTAAGGACATCTTTAATTAATTAATTCTCTTAGATATTGCATTCCAACTGCAGTTCCTTTCCCTTTTCTCTTCCCAGTCCTGTCTCTTTTCCCCAGATCCCACTCCTCCCTTCTTTCCTTTCAAAAAAAAAGAGCAGGTCTCCCAGGGATATCAACCAAACATGGTATAAAACATTACAATAAGACTAGGTACATCCCCTAATATCAAGACGGGATGAGGCAAACCAGTAGGAGGAAGGGTTCTAAAAGTATGCAGAAGAGTCAGAGACAGCCTCCACTCCCACTGATAGAAGTCCCACAAGAACACCATGCCACACAACTAAAACATATATACAGAGGGCAAAGGGCAGACTCAAATAGGCTCTCTGATAGTCATTCAGTGAGCTCCTATGAGCCCTAGTTAGTTGATTCTGTGGGAGGTGTTCTTGTGGTGTCCTTGAAAGGGGGGAGGGAGGACTGTAGAAGCCAGAGGGGTCAACAACTTCAAGACTTTTAAGGTGAGATCTAGCAACTCAGCATAGCTACCTCGTCACCAAAGTACAGACTTACATCTGAAGACCAGATGATGCCCGTCAAGATGTAAGACACCATCAGGGACACGAGGAGCTACTTGACATAATTCAACCTTGCAAAGTAATCATATTTAATTCTTTTTGCATATTGTTCATTTCTATTACTGATTTTTGGGTTTAGCTATGTGAATCACAAACAGCTCTCAGCTGGTTGGAATGTTGTCGGCAGCCCTTATGGAGAGAGTCCTAATTTCACTACAAAGCACTCTGAAATAATCCTCTAGAACTCTCTAGAACACAGAGATCTTTGTTGTAAGCTGTAAATGATTTTTTTATTTGAAAAGAAGAGAACCGAGTACCTTTCACCATGTTTCCATGAGCAGGTACAGCAAATGTCATTTTACACTAGGAGGGTGGCATCTCCACCAGCCAGTGACCATGTTAGACTAAATCACAAGCAGTCAGGAAAATCTGGTTCCCATTTATCAATTAAAGACCTGACATGGGACAGAAATGAGAATGGGGTAGTTCAGCCTGGACCCACATTCTAACTTCACACCAGTCTAAAACCACTCCTAAGACACAGTCCCCTCTGCTTGGTCTGTGAGTGAAAAATATCAGTGGGCAACTGCAAGAAAACTATTACTTTATTTTTGAAATGTTGAGCATTTGCAGGAAAGCTGCAAAAGGAATACAGATTTCCTATACAGTCTAGTTTACATAACCAAGGTATCTTTGTCCAGCATAACAAATTTTCTATAAGGAAAATTTGTCCTTCTTTTCTGATTTGTTCAATTATTTACTTATGACACTTTGGACTCATGCATATGTATTTTACATATTAGTTTATAGTTTGATTAATATATGCATATATAAATACACATACATATACATTATCAAACTATGGGCTATAACTCAATACTATTATGGTTATTAGTATTGCCATTATTCTGGTTGTTCAAATTTTAGCTTTGGCCATTTAGAGATCTTTAAGTTAACTCCTTTATCTCTTTCACATGTCCTATTCCTTTAAGATTTTGAGCCCTTTTTTGCTGTCTGTTACTGTAACACAACCAAGGCTCATATTCTCCATGCCAAAGTCCCAGAATCATGCATTTCTCCAAAGAGCCTTGCTTCTAATTACTTGGAGAAAAGTATTTTAAAAATCAAGATCTTCTTGTTGAATGCACTTTTAGCTATTGGGTGTCATTAGCTAACAGAATGAAGTACTACATAATTGTATTGTGTGTTACACAACTGTGCAACCACACAATGAGAGGTAAGTATGTGTACATCTATCTATCTATGCTTATATGAACTTAAACATGAGTTCATACTTATGTCTCAGACTAATCCAGTAAAACATGGTCCTCCTGACCCTCCCTCCTTGTTTATCTTCCTTTCCCATTCCAATAGCAAGAAACCTGGCTTTCATCCATTATCCATTTACTTACACATCTAATACCAATATACATATCATGCCCTTTCAGAATTTAGCCCGCATTCTCAGAGGCAAAATGACCAGCTAGAACCCAATGTCAAGCCTAATAATTTCCAGTGCAAACATTGCCTTCTCAAGTCATTTAGGGCCACCTCCTTTACCACCCAGCCCCATAAATTCATCATATACCATTTGTGATACAGTTTGATTTGTGTGATGTAATCTCTACTGCATCCTGGTTATTGTTTGAGCTTGCATATATTAAAGTTCGCTTTTCAAGATATATTCTTCCGTTGCTTTGAGACAATATTTTATTTGTACTTTTGTTTTCTAAACACATGTAAATTTCAAATTGGCTAGTAGAAAAAGGTGAAGTTCGAAGGAAATCCTTTGTGGTTGGACGTCTGCCACCATCATCCATCTGACTCAGAGTATTTGTAATAATCCCACCTACAGTCCAGGAGTAAAGTATGATCCGAGCTGGAATACCACCTATGTTAGTCAGGGCTCTCCAAGAAGACTTTAACTGAGAGAAATCATTTATACAGATGTGTGTGTGTGTGTGTGTGTGTGTGTGTGTGTGTGTGTGTATTCAAATGGTCTTGGTGATATTCTAATAATGGCTCTCATCATTCACATTGGATAAACTGAAATCTGGCAGCTCTTCAGTCCATGAGACTGTTTGTCTCAACAGTCCCAATCAGGAGTTAAAGGCCTAGAGAATCCCCGAAGAACCATTGGTCTTCAGTTCAAGCCAAAATGCCAAAGAATCTGGGCTTTGATATGAGTAAAGACTAGCAGCAGCAGCAGCAGCAGCAGCAGCAGCAGCAGCAGCAGCAACAACAACAACAACAACAACAACAGCAACAGCAACAGTGTAAACAAAACTCACTAGCAAAATGAGGAGGCATACAGGAAAAGAAGCAAATGTTTTTGCTTTGGTTCTTCTTCTGTGAGGGTTGATACCAGAAGGTCCTCATATATTTAAGGAGGGTCTTCTACTTCAATTAGCCTAATAAGAAAATCCCTCACAGGGATGACCAGAGGCTAACAGTTAACCACTAAACTAATATACATAATTCCCCATGGGTAATTCTAGATCATGTCAAGTAGACAATTAATATTAACCATCACACAACCCAGGGGGAAAATAAACAGCATCAGTTAAAAATACTAAATGAGGTCTGGGGAGATGACTCCGTAGATAAAGAGGTCTCTTAGCCATCATGAGAATGCAAAGTATGAATCTTCAGGACATGCTTCAAGCTGGATGTGGTCCGTTTGTCTGTAATCATCTTAGTGTTCCTATGGCTAGATGGGAGGTGGAGACAGAAAATTGCCAGAAGGTTCCAGGTCAGCTAGCTTGGCACATATTGAGAAAATAAGAGAGCCTGTCTCAAACTATGTGGAAGTGAAGGCCATGCCACAAAGACATCTCTGCCCCACTGAACCAATGCTGACTTTCAGATCCTGCGTGGATCGCATTCTGAGGCTCCTCTCTCTGGGGGTGAAAGATCCCAAAGTGAAGGTATGTGCAGTAGGAAACATGGCAGGAAGAAGCTAAAGGAACACTGGGCTCAGTATATGGCATTCCATTCCCACTCTTGCCCTGAGCTACTCAAAGATTTTAGGAATGGGTTGTGTGCTGGCAAATCTTGATTGTCAACTTGACTACATCTGGAGTTAACCAAAACCCAAGTTGCTGGGCATTCCTGTGAGGGATATTCTTAATCAGATTACTAAACCCACCCTAAATCTAGCCTGTACCTTCTCTTATAGGTCTAGATATAAGGTGAAGGAAACTTTGCTTTTGGCTTTCTTGAATTCACTCTTCCTGGCAAGTCTATCTATCCTGTTGCTGTCAACCGTTTTAGAATTCTGACATAAACTAGAGACTGTCAGCTCTCTCTGAATTCCCCAGGACTCCAGGGCCAGATTGGGACTGCTGAGACATGCAGTCTTGTGGACTGAAGAACTATCAGATTCACAAATTCACCACCTTTCCATCAGAGATTGTTTGTTTATATATAAACAAACTATATATATATATATATATATATATTCATTCTTAGCTATAGTTCTCTAAGTTTAGAGAACCCTGACTAATACAGTTCACATGCTATGCATTTGCATTACCTTATTTGACCCTTAAAACAAGCTTGCACAGTTTACACAAAATATTGAAGAGCAACAAGATTTAGAGTTTGTGTCCATCATCTAAGAGACACAGTACGCACACAGTGGAAGATGGGGTATTTTGAGGGAAAATTCTGTTAATTAAGGTTGAAGTCTACCATGACTGGATAGCCTTAACACAATAGTAGAGACTCCCTTTCATTGGCAGAGCTTCTCCCTCTCTGACCTTGTCTGGGGAATTCTAAGCCCCACATTAGCCTCTACCTGAGGAATGTCATGTAGGCTCAATTAGTTTATAGGGTCAATTTCCTTTCTCCTGACAAAACCTGTTCAGCCAGCACTGGAGATTCCTAAAAATGCTTCCCAGTGCTAATGAGCCATTCCAGGTTCCCTAAACCCCCAGCCAATGGCCTTTGCTTATCCTGGATATGCCTGCCCTCAGTACCCCAAAGCATCATAAGCCTTGAGTCACCCTAAGTAAAGTTGATCTGCCTACTGTGGCTGGCTCTGGTATCTTCTTTCACCATAAGTACTCACAGGGCTTCCAAACACCCTACCCCTTACCTTAGCCATCTCAGCTCCCCTTGTGAATTGCATCAGCTGACTATCCAATAGAGTAGGGAGACCCACAGTATTTATTTAACTGTGCACTTAATCCTGTGGCTATACCCTTAGTTTATGTGTCAGGACCAATAGGTTGCATGACTCCACTATTATAGGCCTGTGTGTTCCAGACTTGGGACCACACTGCCACTGTACCTACACCAGGTATCCTTGGCTATCAAAGAAACAAGCGCATATTCACACAACAACTGCATGGTCACTGTGCCTCATGCCTTACTTTCTGCCTTGACCCTCCTTCTTCTGCTATTTGAAATTGTCAATAGCCAGCTGTGTGGGCTCTTGACCTTACAGCATCAATGGCCCATGTGTATGCTTACGCTTTAGAATCCATGTGTCTTTCAACCTGGAGGTTTAAACTGGGTACGTTCATTCTTAGGGAAATGGCAGGTAAGCCCTTCCAGGTGGGAGGGCATGACATTTCTGCCGAGTGCCACCTCAGCCCCTCTTGCCTCCTCCACAGAGAAGTATTTTAATAGAAGGTTAATGGAGGGCACACAGAACAAAAGGAAAACCAGACCATCGTTATTCCATGTTTTACTGTAATAGAGGTCAGCCCTCCTGGTTCCTTCCTCATATCCATCTTCAAAATGAATTGTTTAGCCTATGAAAACAAAACTAGTTTATTTATGATGCCAGAGAAGCTGTAAATGTGCTTCTGATCTATGCATTGACTAATTAGATTAATTAAGTCTGCATGCATTTTGGAGCAGGCAGGCAGGTGGCAAATAACTTCTGAGATGATTTATATGATATATTCCATCAAGCTTGCAGTTGATGAATAATATTGCATTCATTCCATTAAGAATGCAATATCTAAGTGGAGGAAGGAAACAGTGCATTCTTGGCTCTGTGTTCTTACCATCGGAGCAACTGTTGAGGTTACTATAAGAGACATAATTCATGCTATTTAAAACAACAAGGAGAAACGACACAGGCCAAGTATCAGGCTCAACTTAGTCTTGGGAATCTTTTATCTTAGTACAGGCATGATTGTTTGCTGTAGATTTTGGGAAGAGAGATGGATCCTAAATCTTAGCAAGTTATAACCATTTTGCTATCAAATTTTACTAGAAATTTTTATATCAGGTTCTTTACTAATAACCTTACTTTCTCTGGCTAGCTCTAGGACATGAGGGTGATATTGGGCAGGTACCAGCTCTCTTTCTCTGTGGTCCTAAGATGCCAACATACCTAAAAGTGACTATCAATGCTTATACAAGTGCACAATCCTGAACCCTGCTCCCAGGAGGTCTGTATGAAGCCCATTCCAGTATTCTTTTTGTTCTTATTTTTAACCAACACCTAAGATGCCGATATTACTTCATACTATTTGAATCTTGTCATTTGGTCTTGGCTTGCTGGATTCTCTAGTGTGTTGGATATTTCAGCCTTATTTCACTCCACGAGTACTGATGATTTATTAATGACTATAAAAATAAATGCAAATAAAAATTCAGAGGTTCAGTCTTCACTTGAAAACTCTGAATCAAAAATCCATACCGGAAATAAGGTCCTCTCTAGTAAAACAAAGCATACAGGTGATACTTATGTGTACTAAACTTCAATATCCACAGTCTTGGGGCAAAGAACACTATATATGGTTGTCACAGAACCTGGAAGAATGTGTCCTGCTTCCTTCCTATAGGTACCATCCTACTTAGAAGGCAAAGATACATGTCTCACCCAGCCTAGACCATCATGTCTCAAAAAATAAACTCGAGCCTGGATAGACATTAGTGCTGGAGTAGCCTGATCTCTAGGTCTTTTGCCTTCCTGCCATTTTTGGTTCAAGTCCAAGAGGCCTGCACAATTGCTTCCATCCTGTTGAGGGCTGCTCCCAGCTTGCCTCTAGGACAGACAATAGGGAGGAAGTGATTCAAGAGGGAATCCCACCAACTACTGCTGTGGGCATATAATATTGTAACATTTACATGCTGTTATAGAGACTGAGAGCAGAAACTAATACTTGAAATGGACCCCAATGCAAACCTGATATTTTACCCAGCCCAACTAACCTTCCTCCCCACCCCCACCCCCAGAGGGTTAACAGGGAAAGTGGAAAAGAAAAGCCTTCACTGAGGAAGCTGGAATGGGGCAGAACCAGCTAACAGAGGAAAGAGTAGAGCCCGTCTTCTATAGACAGTAGCAGCTAAAGTCAGCTATCCACCAAAGTCATTTAATAATGTCTGTAGTAAAGCTTTGTACCACTGAAACAGGAAGAGAGGATAATCCAAAAGCTATAATGAGGAATCTAATTATAAGATGCTATCTTATCATTCCAGACTGCACCAGACAGGTACAAGCTGGATGGAAAAAGAGACCTTTCAAGACAGAGAGGGAATGTTAGGTGACCTAAGCAAATGGTAATTCTTCATCCTTCTGGTTAAATGGTTACTCTCCCTACAGCATGAAGAAACAATTGCCTGACTGGAGATCTATATATCCTGCATCACTGGGGCATTAACTTTTTCTGCTTGTGACTGCCATCCATAGTGGAAATTAACAGCATTCATAATTATCCACGTAGCTACTTCTATCAGCTTCCTAAAGAGGAAGTAGCAATGCTTCTGGGGACCTGAGGTAAGTATAGGATCTTCCTCAATAGAAGCAGAGAAGATTCTATCACTCAACCCTATAAAAATATACCCTAGGGATAGGGAATAGAAAGAGCCCATGGTGTAGAGAAATCCCACCCAGATTTCTTTGAAAAGTGAGAAGCCCATATCCCTAAAAACCAAGGGAGCCAAAGGAGAAACAGAAACTGGGCTGCATGAGGGCTCCAGCTTGTGAGAGCTAGAGTTAGGGTTGATAGGCCAGAAAGCAACAGACCATGATCTACAAAAACAGCCTTAGCAAAGAGTGATGATGGGAACTTTTGACAGCTCTTTCCTGATTGGCTGGATGTGGTTTGAGATCAAGCCATCAGGGTCCACCCTGGTCTTTCTTCCCATTGGCCATCTTCCACCTTCCATACTTTCTCTCAAAGTGGAGGAAGAAACAAGGACTTCAGGACTTGGCTGCAGCCACAAAAATATCAAAAGACAGACTTGTAGGCTCCCTGAGCCTGAGGCAGAGTTCCCTGGAAACAAGGATGGCTCTCCTGCATCAGAGTGTTCTGCTAGGGCAGGGAGCTCCTCTGTGACAACCTCCAGAAATCCATCAACAGCTGCATACAGAGGGACTTATGGCTTCAGCCCCCAGAGTCCTGAGACCTTAGTCTTCAAGACCTGCCTGAGACAGGTGACCTACACCTTTCATTCCTGAGTGACCTACAAACTTTCCATGCAAAGTGCTATACTGGTACCCTGGAGCCCTCCAAGTGTTTCCAAGCTATAACCAGCCTCTCATTCAGCACCTCAAAGCTCCTGGGAGCACAGGGCTGTTTAATATCTCAACTAGTCACCCCAAAGCCAACTTTGGATTTGAGCTGAACTAGCTCTCGGCTGGCATTCTCTTGCCAAGAGGGTTTAAGAGCACCTTCTTCCCATGTGGCAAATAAGTTACTTTTATTTTCCCTTTCCTGTCTGCCCACTCCATTCTTGGAGGGGAAGGCAGACAAGAACCCAGTGGGAGACAGGAGACAGTCTCCACCCACCACCTGGTTCACTAGCACATTTTAAATGCCTACCCTATGAAGCATTGTCATGGAGATATTCTGTATTCAGCTATAATTTCAGGATTATTCACAGTTAAACTGCTTTCCTTCATAAACAAGTATCTGCTGGAAAATGGATTCTTGAAAAAAATCTACCTATCTGGATGTAGCCTTTTCATAATGGGGGGGGGGGTCTCACTTGACCTTGGACCTTGGACCTGGCAGTGGAAAACCAAACAATCAGCCACAAACCCAGTGTTGTACAGATGGTACTTTCTACTGGAATCACTCTCTCCTGGAAAGAAGAGGAATGCTTGATAGGTCTCAGGAAGTATATAACAATTACAAAACTCAGAAAGTAAACAAAACTTCACAAGTCTCAAGTGCTTGGAACTTAGAAGAGTCTCAAGGCCCCTTCCCAAGGTTATATAGAAGTAGTAACAATTGGTGGGAAGATGAGACTTTTTGACCAGTGGAGTTGTCTGCAAATGGTCCAGGGACACCAAGGATGTCACTGTCATGAGCCATCACTATGCTGAGGTTGGCTTTTCAGTGGCCTGTGCACCTGCAAACAATGGCAATAATCTCACTAGTTCACTAAGCTGCATTTGAGCAGAACCATTCCTTTGGTTTGCCTGTGCCTTTTCTGAGATGGATAGATGTTTGCTCACATCTCCCCCAGGAAAAGGCATGCAACACCCAGGCAGTTAAAACATAAATAAAACTAACTCAGGAGTACCTGCTTTGATTTTGTTCTGTTCTTTTAATTGGTAATCTCAAGTAGGCTCTTGTCTCCTTATAACTTTATGTTCTGACAGTTCACAAAATGTTAAATATCCTAATAAAAGATATGCAAAAGGTAAGTTTAGAAAAGATCAAATGGAGAGTTTCATCTGCACCTATATAAAGTGCACTCACTTCTTTGTTACTATGATTGAGCACTAAATTTAAACATAAAATGTTTCCAAGTAAGGCCTAACAGAGATAAGACACATGTCATAATTCTTAGCATTTAGAGGGGGAAAAAATCTATCAAATCTTTAAAGCACAAACTGTAAATTTGTTGGTTAAAGTCTGAGCCCTGACAAATAAATGTATTAAAATTTATGACTATTACCACAGCCCGTACAGTGGTCCATCACTTCTCAAAGTCCCTTATCCCACAAAGTCTCAACAATTTCCTCCCGTGAACCCCAGTCCTGAAAGGATTTCTGCTTTAGATTATGCATTTTCCATAATTTCATCAATGTGTAGTCATACTTGTTTAAATGACTAGTTTTTTCACTTTGCTTATTTCTAAAGATTAAATGTAAACAAAGAATATAGAATAAATAAGTTAAAAAAGATTCGGGCATGTTGTTTCATGTGTCAATAGCTCATTTGTTTTTAATTGATGAGTAATGTTTCTTTATAGAATTGGATCAGGGGGTGCTTCCCATTTACTAGTTGAATTATTTTGCCACTTTTTGTCTCCTCAGCACAACCAACAACTCCGAGTATTTATGTGAACAAATGTTTGCATTTCTTTTGGGGAAATACTCAGGGGTTGCTTGCATCCTTGTGCCCTTTGGCTTAGCAATCACAGATACTAGGCAGTGCTGTCACCTTGAATTTTTATTGTTCATTTGTATGGGGTGCTAAGAGTTGAATCCAGGGCTGCTAGGCCATGCAAGGGCATCTTTTTAATTTTAATTTTGAGATGCAGGCCTCTTGAACTCTTTCTTGTGGTTTTAATTTGCAGGTTCCTAATGACCAACAGTATTAGATATTTTCCTACACACCTTGTCATGCATCCCAGGTACCTACTCTGATTCTTTTCCTCTTTGCAAATCGAGTTGTTTGCAACACCAGAAAGGGACCAAGAAAGTCACAGATTATAAGTAAAGTAAATATTCCAACTAACTATAAATATTACTGAGAGTCTCAGGAAAAAAATGATTGACTAGAATTGAAAATATATCTAGGTTCAAGGATCAAGGTGGACAGTGAGGGCCTTGGCTGTGGGTTCTGAGATGAACACAGGGGAGTAAACTAAAACCCCCAGCAGGGACCTCAGACATGTGGTTACTTACAGAGCACTCAAAGGCAAACACAGAAATACATTCATGCATCCTTGCCATTGTTTTCCCAGAGGCCAATCCTGGTATCATCTGATGACAACCTTCCCTCTGCATTGTTCCTTTATAGCTGTTGGGGAAAGCAACATCAAACCAGTGGCTGACTTCCAAGAGGAACAGCACAGCTTACCAGCCAAATCAGAAGTGATACCTGGTATAGAGAGTATACCATCCAAAAAGGGTGTTTTCATTCTTTTTCTTCATATGTTCCTTAATCTGTGGGGTTGGAAAGAAGATGTAGGACTATGGGCTATCAAACTGGATATCTGAGGGCATGTCCGAGTGAGCATAGAGTGGAAAAAAAAAAGATCTTAAGGAAATTCTGAGACTGGAGAAGGGAAATGTACTCTGCATCTCCATAGTAACTGGAAGCCGGGTGGGTTAGTGGTGTTCTTTCACCATGCTGTTTCTGTTTCTCTTGATGGGTAGATGTGAATTCAGCTGGAGGGAAAAGATGTTTCTCTGTTTCAGTAAACACGTCTTAATGAATTACTTTGATGATTTCAAGCAGAATTTTGAATAGGAGAAAACGAGAGCCCTCCCAATGGAGCCACAACAAAAAGCCAATGACAAAAGATCCCCATATAGTGTACTGGGGGAAAGATCCATGTGTGGAGTTCAGTCACCATATCCAATTCAACTTCGTGATCAATCTTAGAGTATGACATCTTTTATATATATACATATATGTATATATATGTGTGTGTATATATTTATATATACATATATGTATATGTGTGTATATATTTATACATATACATCATATATACATAATATACATATACATACATATACATATATACATAAGTGTATGTGCATGTATATGTATATATACATTTACATTTTAAATTCTCCTTTTAACTTTATTTTAAATTTATTTTTTTCATGTATGTGTAATGTGGTACACACTTGAAGCACACACATGTGTGTAGGTGTGTGTGTCTGTGGGTACATGTACATGGAGGCCAGAGGTTGACCAGGGTTATCTTTTTCCATTGCTCTCCACCCTATTTCCTGAAGCAGTCTCTTCCTGAACCTGGAGCTTGTCAATTCCAGCTCCTCTGTTAGCCAGTTTGCCTTGGGATCTCTTCCCCTGTACCTCCTTCCCCAGGAATCGGCAGGGTGAGGGGTGGAGTAACAGGCTTCCATGCCTGCCATGCTTTTTTCCAGATTCTGGCTATAAATTCTGATCCTTATGCTTGCAGGACAATCAGTTTATCTACTGAGCCATCTCCCAAACACATATAATGTCTCTATTTGTATAAAAAATGGAACAAAGTTAAAACTAAGGAAAGATGAATTAAGTATGGACTTACATGAATTAATTACATTAATTACAATGATCACCTGTTTTAAAAGAATATGCTGTTATTCCTTTTCCTGTAACCATTAAATCATTCTCAAAATAGAACCTTGTTTTTAAGGAACAGTGTCTTCTAAAGACTGGGCTTGTCTAGGACACTGGGCTGCACAAACATTGCTTCCTTGGGTACTCTTCGCTGGTTAGTTTTACCTTCACCTGTCTGAAGAAAAAGAGAAAGAGTTGGGTTTACTCTTGTTGGTCATCCTGCAAGGACTCAGGTTGGCAAGAAGAATGTGGCAGGTGCCATGATGCATGCCAGGAGCCTGCACATAACTTATGATGGCTTCCCTGCCATCTTTCATTCTTTAAAGCAGCTGATTTGTTCATAAAGAAGCCAAAATCATATTGTTTTGATTCTTCTAAGAGCACATTGATTCTTTGATTATAACCAATGCCTTCTCATTTTTTTAGTAGCACAGAATAGCCTGTACTAGGTATGTCCTTGCTAAACAGATTAATTTGAACATTATAAGGCCACTGATGAACACAAAGCAGTAATGTGCGTAGTATAAGAAAATAGAGTCAGCTAATAGTCTCGTCAATTAGTTATAACAAATGTTTGTGACATCTTTTAAAATGAACTGCCATTAAAATTACTAAAGCAATTAAGTAGACATCCCAGACTCCTCCCGTTGAGAGCTTCTCCACCCAGGCAAAAATATTAAAAGGTTTTCAGTTCAACAAGCAAAAACCATATTTTGAAAGATAGATTTCCATCTTTTTGACATCCTTGTCACTCAAAGATAGAAAACTTGATTTAGGGGTTTCAAACTCTGTCATTTAGAACAAATTTCAAGCTGTGGCTGTCTGTGTGAAATTTCAGCAATAGTGTTTTCCTGGCCAAGTCATTATGGCCTTTAAGATAGAATTTGTAGCAGAGACTCTGGTGGCTTCTAAATGGAGCAGATTGAATATTGATGCAATGTTAAAAGTTCCATAATTAAAGGTGCTCCTTTATTGTGTCTCCTTTATTCCATTCAGGAAATGTTTATTGAGCACCACCTATTTGCCAGATGCTGCTTTAGCAATTCCTCTCTGCTTCTTGAATGAGAAGTTACCTGAATGAATTAGCAAATGTATGAATGGGGAAACCAGGGAATGGAAGGATGGATGGGTGGATGGATGGATGGATGGATGGATGGATGGATGGATGGGTAGACAACTCAGCAGGTAGATGGACAAATAGATGGGTAAAGGGTGGATAGGTAGATAGATGGATGAGTGGACAGGTTGACAGGCAGATGGGCAGATAGATAGCTGGAAGGGTGGATGGGTGGATGGGTGGATGGATGGATGGATGGATGGATGGATGGATGGATGGATGGAAAGAAGGAAGGATAGATGGATGGATGGATAGGTAGATGGATGAAAGCAACAAATGAATATGATTGGTAGACAGATGAAAGCAACAAATGAATGCCTAGATGGATGAATAAATGAATGCCTGGATGAATGAATAAGCAAAGAGATGCCTTCACAGTCCAGTCACTGTAGTGAAAGAAATGGGAAAACTTCCAAACACAAATTCTTCTAATTAAGATCCCAGCCAGGAAGTGATTTCCCTGTGGATCTTTCTGTTGGGGATGTGATCTCTTACAATAACCTTCTCCTGTGAATCTGCCATATGGGTATTGATCTTACCCCTTCCCACCCTTACCGTGGGTCTACCCAGAGAGCCAATTGAGTATCTTCACCTAGTCCTTGAGTTTCCATTCTTTATTTTTCTTTTTTTGTTGTTATCTTGTTTTGTTTCTTGTTTGTTTGTTTGTTTCTTCCTGGAACCAACAAAAGGTTTGCTACTCTTTTCTACCTACTAGGGTTTGCTCCATACTAGTCTTAGATGTGTGAGACCTGGTATCTTGGTATCATGGGCTGGTCTATAACTTTTTATGGCTGTTGCTTCTGTTTATTTAGTTAAACCTTTTATTATGGAGAATTTAAAAAATTAAACAACAATCAAAATAGAATAGTTCATATAAGTATCATATAGGATCATATGTGTTCTTATACATATTATATATGTATCATATCTGCAAATGCTGTCAAGCCAGGGCTGACCCTAGCCAATAGGTTCCTTCATCCCCTAACCCTAGGCTGATCTTATCCCAACCTTCCTCTCATCCTATACTTCTGAAATGATACTGCTTCAGCCATCCTTTTGGCTTCTAACCAAGACAGACCCTGCTCCATCTGTTTCCCCAGCCTCCTACTCAGAGCTGACCACTCCCATCCATCCCTTATCTTCTAACCTAAGCCTGACCACAGCCCACTCATCCCTTCAGCCTCTAACTCAGAACGGACCCTGCCCTGTCCAGCCCTTCAGGTTCTGTCCACACTTAAATAATATTATTTTGAAGCAATTCACCCAGCATTATGCATTTTCCATTTAACCCACCTCATAATGACACAAAATGTTTTGGTAAGACTTCGAGCTTTTCAAAGTAGCAAAAATAATACTGTTTGTATTAGTGTGTATTAGTGTTTTAGTGTATTAAGTGTGGTAGGTAAAAAGTGAATGAAATCACCCCAAAACGAGAGGGAAATGCAGGAGGATGTTCTTAGTGGTGGCCAGAAACTTGAGACCAGAAACTACACACTTTCTTTCTGCTTCTTGTCTCTGTCTCTATCTCTTTCCTGGCCTAGTGGATCCTGAAACATGGTGATGCATGAGACAAGCCCTTACTTCCTAAAATTCATGATTCTGGAGGAAAGAGATACTTAAGGCCTCATCTAATGTGCCCTGATTCCTAGGGAACACTGTGATTAGTCCAGTACCTTGCATGAAACAATTGCTAAAATAAGGGGGCTGGACTACTCCCTGTCTGATGCCAAAAGGCTCATGCCCGGGGCTGGTCCACTGTGACTCACTGAAAGGAGACACAATCATTATGGGAAGTAAAAAGACGAACTGTTTATTGAGATCCTCCTTTGACACCAGAAAAGTGATTTGCATGAATGAAACTAGCCTGAACAATAAGTATGGTTACCTGCCGTGCTAATGAAGAAAGTGAAATTCAAAGAAATTAGGAAGTTCACCCACCAACCAGCTCCTTCAATACACCTCCTTTTATATCTTTACTCCTAGGTCAGATGTTCTGAAGTACAGGATGGGTAGACAGTAAGTAAAGAAGACATCTCAAGGCACAACCTACAAGTGATTTTGATGGTTGTGAATCTTAGATACAGCAATATGAAATTCTAGCCTGAACTCCCTTGCGTCTCAGTTTCCTGATATGGTAAGTCCTGGTCATAATATCTATCTACCTGGCCAGGCTGCTTGTAAAGGTTGCAAAGAAGAATGTATGTGATGTGATGTGTCTCAGACAGTGTCCAACTCAGAGCAGAAAACAAGTGAGTGGTTGTGATTGTTATTATTAGTAGTATAATACACTGCTCCTGGTGAGCACGGAGAGATGAATGTTGAAAATAAAAATAAATCTGGGGTCACCGACTGGGATAAAAGGCCATGATTGTGAAATGAAAACACTTTTGCCTTTATTAGTTCTTAAAAAGAGAGACCCAAAGAGCCATAAGCGCTTATTACTTTCCAAATCAATTGAACCTACTTTGCCCCACTGTAGGAGTTCAGGAAAGTCAGACTGAGGAAGGGAAGGGAGTTACTAAAAAGGGAAAACGTGAAAAGGAAAAGAAATTAATTGAAAAGGTGAAGTGTTTGAGTGGTTTCATCCAGTTAGGGTTGATATTACATCTCTGCTTCCAATTCTAAAGAGAAGCCAATAAAATTGCTTTAAAGAGGAAAATTGTCCCAGTGAATGGTTGTAGTTTTCTAACTCTACCTGACACTCAGTGTCTGTATTTGATGTATTTGCACTTCTGCTTGCATAGCTGGAAAGAATTGGCCATGCAAGGAAAAAGACAATTCTGGAGAAATACCACACTGGGAATATACACTTTGGACTCTAGATAAAGTTGTCTGTCTCAATTTTTAACTTTCCAGTCATGTTTCTTGTTATAAAGGCATAGACCACCAAGGTCTCTCTCTCTCTCTCTCTCTCTCTCTCTCTCTCTCTCTCTCTCTCTCTCTCCCTCTCTCTCTCTCTCCCCCCCATGTGTGTGTGTGTGTGTGTGTGTGTGTGTGTGTGTGATATGAAGCAATCTAAGTGGGAAGTTTCTACAATCAGGGGATTCTAATTAAAGGAAGATCTAAATAGATCTGTGAGGCCCTTTTCCAACCGAAAAGTTTCTATCATCTTCTGCCACAATCAAAAAAATCTACCGGTCTATTTTCAAACAATTGAAGAAGCACAGATTCTTCCTGCTTTTAAAGAAACCTATGTCGGGCTAGAGGGGTGGATCTATAGCTAAAAGTATAGGGTGCTCTTCCAAAGGATCTGAGTTCAGTTCCCAGAATCTACATATAGGAGCTCACAACAGCTATTACTCTGGGTCCAGTGGTTCCAATATCATATCCTGGCCTCTGAAGACACCTGGATACATATGACACACACCAACACACATATACACACTCATGTGCATATACACACACATTATATATATGTGTGTGTGTATATATATATATATATATATATATATATATATATATATATATATATAGTCTAACTGACTAATCTCATGTAGATAGGACACTGGGAGATAAGATAACAAGGTTTTATAAACTTAAGAATAGAAAAACTAGAAGAATGCAAATCGATCCACTCTTATCTCCTTGTACAAAGCTCAAGTCCAAGGGGATCAAGAACTTCCACACAAAACCAAATACACTGAATCTAATAGAAGAGAAAGTGGGGAAGAGCATAGAACACATGGGCACAGGGGTAAATTTCCTGAACTGAACACCAGTGGTGTATGCTCTAGGATCAACAATATACAAATGGAACCTCATAAAATTGGAAAGCCCTGTAAGGCAAATGACACTGTCAATAGAACAAAACGGCAACCAACAGATTGGGAAAAGAGCTTTACCAAGCCTACATCCAATAGAGGGCTAATATCCAATATATACAAAGAACTCAAGAAGGCAGACTCCAGAGAACAAAAAAACACTATTAAAAATGGGATTTTGAGCTAAATAAAGAATTCTCAACTGAGAAATATCAAATGGCCAAGAAGCACATAAAGAAATGTTCAACATCCTTAATCATCAGGGAAATGGAAATTAAAAATGACCCTGAGATTCCACCTCACACCTGTCAGAATGGCTAAGATCAAAAACTCAGGTGAGGCATCCATGCTGGCAAGGATGTGGAGAAAGAGGAACACTTTTCCATTGTTGGTGGGATTGCAAGTTGATACAACCACTTTGGAAAATCAGTCCAGTGGTTCCTCAGAAAATCGGACATAGTACCACCTGAGAACCCAGCTATACCACTCCTGGACATATACTCAAAAGATGCTCCAACATATAACAAGGAAACATGTTCTACTATGTTCATAGCAGCCTTATTTATAATAGCTAGAAGCTGGAAACACCCTAGATGTCTCTCAACAGAGGAATGGATATAGAAAACCTGGTACATTTATAAATGGAATACTATTCAGCTATTAAAAACAATGACTTCATGAAATTCTTAGGCAAATGGATGGAACTTGAAAATATCATCCTGAGTGAGGTAACCCAGTCCCAAAAGAATACATACAGTATGTACTTGCTGATAAGTGGATTTTAGGCAAAAAGCTCAGAATACTTACAATGCAACTCACAGACCATATGAAGTTCAAAAAAGTAGGAAGACCAAAATGTGGATTCTTCAGTCCTTTTTAGAAGGGGGAACAAAATACTCTCAGGAGATAGAGGGTGGGAAGGACTTAGGAGGAAGAGAAGAAAGGGAGGGGAAGGGGGGATAAGGAATGGGAGGAGATGGGGATGATATACAGAGGGTCAGGAAAATGAACAGAAGTGTGTAGCAATGGGGAATGAGGAATTTGGGGTAGCCACCAGAAGGTCCCAGATGCCAGGAAAGCAAGAGGCTATAAGAACACAACAGGGATGACATTAGCTGAAATACCCCACAAAGGGGAGAAAGAACCTGTAGAAACCATATCTAGAGGTTAGGCAAGCCTCCCCCCCCCCGCCAGTTGAGAGATGGGGCCACCCACTCATCTCCAAATTTCTATCCCAAATTCTCCTATCTAAAGGAAATGTGGAGACAAAGTGTGGAGCAGAGACTGAAGGAAAGGCCATAACAAGACTGCCCCACCTGGGGATCCATCCTATATACAGACACCAAAACCAGACACTGGACTTGTGGATGCCAAGACTAAACTGCCTATGCATCTACGGAGCCATTTTCATTTAAACCACAACATCCAAAAAGAGATTATTACACGTGCTCAAGTACTTAGGCAGTGGGGAAAGATAGGGAAGAACATGCATTAGAACTACAAGAATGATTGATTGACACTCAAATGCAGGGCTGCCATTTCGTCTTGGTTAGTACCCCACCCACAGGTTCAAAAATAAACCGCTTTGCTATTGCTACCCAGAATCTGTTGAATTCTTTGTCAAGAGGAAAGCATCTCGGTTCCTATCCTCTCAGCCACACAAGTTCAGAAAATGTACTCAGACATCAGGAAAGAAAAATCAAATATCTGTTAGAGGTAGCCAAGGATGGCAGTGTGTGTGTTCTGTGTGTGTGTGTGTGCGTGTGCGTGTGCATGTGCGTGTGCGTGTGTGAAGAGTCATATGTTGAACGGCCTTTGGAATGCTTCCAGCTCAGTCATTTTTCTTATTACATCCAGCCACAGTCTCAAATAAATGCTTTCTATGACAGAGAGACAAAATTTGGACTGATGGAAATGAGTAAGGTGAAAGCCAGCCTTCTGAACTTTAGCCGTCTTGGACTTTAGCTGAGCTTTGAGAATAACTGGGAGCATTTTCCTTACTTTCCTGTCCTGGTGAAATCCCTAATGATATTCAGAATGGAAGAACTGTAGAGAAATAACACCTATCCAAAATCTGTGATTCCAAAGGGAGCAGGTTCCTTTAAGAGTCAAAGGGTGGCCAAATTTAAAAGTAGGGCAGGGAAGTAATGAGAGCATTGTCAAGTGATGAAAATAAATAAATTAAAAAACATTTAAAATGCTTATTATTTTTAGCCATTATGTAAATGGAAACATAAACTACTTTGAGATTTCATCTTACCCCAGTCAAAATCTTCAGGATTAATCAAACAAATGAAAGCATATGCTGGTGAGGATGAGGGAAAGAAAAACACTTTTCACTGCTGGTGAGAATGCAACCCTGTACAGCTAGTATCAAAATCGGTGTATAAGTTTCTTAGGAAGCTGAAAATAGATACTTCTATACCACTCTTGGGCATATACCCCAAGGACCCTATATCTCACCACAGAGATACTTGCTTATTCAAACTCATTTTCTACTCTTATTCATAATCCCACCAAACTGGAAACAACCTAAATGTCCATCCGCTGATGAATGAGTAATGAAAATATAGTATATTGCCAGCATGGAATATTATTCATCTGTTTAGAAAAATAAAGTTATGCAATTTGGAGATAAATGGATTGAGCCAGAAGCAATCATCCTGAGTGAGGTAACTGAGACCCAGATGACAAATACTGCATGTTTTCTCTTAGATGTGGATGTTAGGTTTTAAGCTGTAGATAGGTGTATTTCACTCAAAATAGATATTAGGCAGCTGGTAAAGGACCAGGGAAGAGGAAGGGGTTTTCCAAGGAAAGGAAATAGAATATAATGCGATAAAAAGACAAAACAGAAACTGGAGCAAGAGGATCAAGTGGGGAGGAAGATGGAACTAGAGCAGAGATGGGGATACAGAGAAGGATAATGGTAAAGGTCATTTGAGAAGGTACAAGGAAGCCTACCACTGTAGAAACTGCCTAAAGCACATACACATATAAAGGGATTTAAATGAACTCACACCACAATTTTGAAGAAAATGCCCTGGCTAGATATTACATGCTACCGAATCAAACCCACGAATAGTTTACATATTTTTTGAGTCATTGGCCAAAGACCTCTGATAGACCCCACCAAATACCACAGGCTTAATGCCCATGCTAGTGGTTCCTCTCCACAACCTTATGACATGGTGCTATTGCTGAAGACACAACATACTTATGTCAGAGAAGATGTAGAAATTGAGCCCGTGCCCAATTAGAAGCTTCACACCTATTGGCTTCTTTCACGGCACTGGAAGGTGCTGTGCACATGACTGGAAAGGAAAAGGGATCATCAATCAAATTCAAATACAAACCCTGTTAGCTACAATATTTAGCTGCCTGCAAGGTATAAACCATAGTGCTATAGTGGTATAAATGTTATGGATGTTACTAGCCACTTTAGTAACCATTAACTAATTAGATTCGTGGTCTTCAAAAACCTGAGGCTAGGCAGGCCATGGGCCCTAGAGCAAAATGCACTGTGATTACTTTGCTAAATAAATTTAGCAATAAGCTTGATAACATATGGCTATGCACCTAGATTAATGCATCCCCTATACTTTTCAGAAGGTCTTCTTCTTACAGTAGGTGTTAGTTAACACAGAGACATACAACTGGACAATGTGTAGACAGTGAGAGACTCTGGAATACTCAGCCTCAAATGGGATGACTCTATTGAACCCCTTTCTCTGAGGCTCAGGAATCTCTGAAGGGGAGGGTGAAATCTTATAAGAGCTGGAGGAGGTGGATTACTCCAAAAAAAGTATCTTCCAGATACAAAAGGGATCATGTACGTATTATTCACAGGGACTCTGGCAGCACACATAAGACCTTCACAGATTCAAACCAGACAAAAGTCCTGCATTGAGAATAGAAGAGCAGACACAAAGTCCAATCACTATCTAAGAAGCTTTTTGCATTTGGCACCTGCTGGGAGAGGGGAAAGCAATTTTCTCCAGTGGAGCGTCCCAGGGTATATCAGCTGCACTTGAGGGCAGTGCCCGTGCTCAAGAGTAGTCTGGCCAAGACAAGAGAAACTCCATGCTTTTCATGTTTATTTTGCGTCTCCTTTTATTTTACTTTGTAAAGATAAAGAATATGAAGGGTGAGAGGGTAATTGGGAGAATTTGGGGGAGGGAAAATGATATAATTAGGATATATTGTTGATTTGAAGGGTGGCAGTGCCTCCTATATGAGAAGAACAATTCCAGCACAGAGTACCAAACTCTGGTATGGAAAGACATTTCAGGCACTGGCCTTGAATCTGCTGACTTTTGCCTTCCAGCTGTTCTCCGTCTCTTCTCTTTTGCTCTATGCTAACCAGGCTTCCCAATGTCTGTCCTGATATGACTGTACCCATACTGGATGGCCAGAGAATGCCTCTTGCCCTCAAGTTTCTCATGATCTTGGCAGTAACCCACCTATGTCGCCTGAGCAAGCACTCTAGATCACCCCCACGTGGCCAGCCCATAGCAACACTGGAAATTGTGATTTCTGCATTTGAAATCTAAGTTGACACTTGCCCCAGTGTATGGTCATGTGTTAAATAGGACTTAATGACACTGGGTCTAGCTATAGTATATAACTACTGTTGTCAATTGTCCTCAATAACGCTGTTACTAACAACCATTTTAAACTTTTCATTATGGAAAATATCAACTTTTCATGTAAATGGGAAGGGATCATGCACTGGCTTGCACCCACAGACAGCTTTCTGATTAATTTTAAGTGTGCAACCATAAAAAAAAAATAGTTGCATAGTTAGCAAATCGCTGTGATATTGCACAGTTACATTTTCAACTAAAGCCGTATTTGCAACTTGGCAGTTTTGGCAGCCCCAGACTTTTAAGACCACATCCTGCCTGACTTAGCAGGGATGGATCCTTCCATCATGACTGAGCTGATCTGGTCTAAACTGCTGAAGTGAATCTACTCAAGATATTATGCATATGCCCCTTTCCTTTAAGATAGAATGTGATTTAGAAAGGTCATAAACATGTTCCTTCTTCAGGTTGCTCCATGAAGACCTCCTTTCTGTCTCTGATAGCAGCTTGGCAGGAGAACACATTTATTGCTTCTGATCTCACCCACAAAAAAAAAAAAAAAAGTCAATGAGGTAACCCAGACCATGCCAGACTCCCTCAGTAATTAATTACACTGCCCATGTGTAAGTTTATCCAAACATTTTGTGAAGCTGTTTCTATTTCTAGCTTGTACCAGTTCTACATAAGCCTGCTGGAGGCCAAGAGATAATCTAAGAAAATCATGAGGTTGTGGTTAAATAATAGAGCCCACGGGCACCTGTAGCTCTCCAATAGGCACAGCGTTGCTTAAATGGACTTGAGAGGCAAACAGCAAAATCAGTAGCCATATCAGCTAATTTTTTTTTATTACTAAAGGACTTATCCTCTAAACCAATAAATCCTCACATAGTTGAAAGTGAGTGCATTTTTTAAATACTCCAGATGCTTTGTGGCATTTTATACATCCAAGTGCAATCTATACTAGTGGCATTAGGTTTTGTTGAAGAGCTCTTACAAGCCTTGTCTTCAATAACCACTATCTGGACATTTATCTTTATTAAGGTGAAGGTGGATGTTATGTACGTATGTGTGTGTGCATGTATGTGTGTATGTGCGTGTGTGTTCTGCTGTTTTTTCTTTAGGTTAAACATAATAATGTAATCACGAAGAAGATGACTTTGTACTTCCAAACACACTTCCTACTAGCACAAGCAAATCAATGTTAACAGTGCTGTAAGGTCAATCTATATAGTTATTACCTATACTTTCTTTTTCAGAAGCATTGTATACTCAACCTTGATAGGGGGGCGGTGATGAGGGGACCCTCTTGGAGATAAAACTAGGTGACAACTAGCACAGGGTAGAAAATCTATACCAAACAAAAGCCAACCAAACGATGAAGCTTAAGTCCTCAAGAATTGTACCGTGCCAGCAGTAAATGCTAAAATATGTAAAAAAAAAAAATGACAGACACTTGTGTATTCTGTATAATCAGATCTAAACCAACTTGAATTGCATTAGTTATGAGAGTCTGTAAAATACTAATTGAGTCTTGTTTCATGGATAAATTTGCTGCGATACAAATAGCTTTGAATTAAAATTCATTGGTGATAGCCTGTGTTTGTGCTTTTACCACTTAATGATACTGTTTTTTACAAATATATCAAAATAGTTGTCACCCATCACGAGGCTAAATTTTGAACCCAGTGAATTCAAATGGGATATAATAGCATCCGTAGCACCAAATGCAAAGCTCAGTATTGCTAAGAAAGATGTTTTCTATCCAGGAACTCCAGGACACAATGAGAAGACCAAACCTAAGGATTATAGGTATAGGCAAGAGCCAAGATTTCCAACTTAAAGGACCAGTGAATATCTTCAAAAAAATTATAGAAGAAAACTTCCTTAACCTAGAGAAAGAGATGCCCATGAACATAAAAGAAGCCTTCAGAACTCCAGACTGGACCAGAACAGAAAATCCTCCCGGCACATAACAATCAAAACATCAAATTCACTAAACAAAGAAAGAATATTAAAAGCAGTAAGGGGAAAAGGACAAGTAACTTATAAAGGCAGACCTATCAGAATCAAACTTCTCACCAGAGACGATGAAAGCTAGAAGATCCTGGGCAGATTTCATACAGACCCTAAGAGAATACAAATGCCAACCCAGGCTACAATACCCAGCAAAACTCTCAGTCATCATAGATGGAGAAACCAAGATATTCCATGATAAAACCAAATTTGCACAATATCTGTCCACAAACCCAGCCCTACAAAGGATAATTGATGGAAAATGCCAACACAAGGAGGGAAACTACACCCTAGAAAAAGCAAGAAAGTAATCTTCCAACAAACCCAAAAGAAGATACCCACACAAACATAAAAATAACATAAAAAATAACAGGAAGCAACAATCACTATTCCTTAATCATAACAACAATGGACTCAACTCTCCAGTAAAAAGACATAGACTAACAAAATATTTCTCATGTAAATCTTCAATTTTATCAGAAAATATCTGTAATTCCCCTTTTAATTAATTTAGTAATTCCTTTTATGTCTACCATTTTATCTGTATTATTTTTCATAATAATCTTCAATTTTAATATGTCTTTCTATATACCTCGTCCATTTTATCAGAAATGTTTCCAATGTAAATCTTTGATTTTATCACAAATGTTTCTAATTTCCACCTTCAATTAATTTAGAGATTTTACATCAACCATTTTTATGTAAATTTTTCCACGAAATAGTCAATTTTAATGTGTTTGTCTATTTCCTGAATTTTTCCAGAAATATTTTCCATGTAAATCTTCAATGTTATCTGAAAATGTTTATAATTCCATCTTCAATCAACTTAGAATTATCTTTATGCCTATCATTTTATCTATATAATTTCCATGATAATCTTTAATTTAACGTTTTTCTATATATTTCTACAATTTTATCAGAAATGTTTTCCATGTAAATCTTCAAGTTTATCATAAAATGTTTATAATTCCACTTTTAAATAACTTAGGAATACTTTTATGCCTACCATTATTATATCTATATAAAATTTTCCATGATAATCTTCAATTCTAACATGTTTTTCTATATTTTTCTACAATTTTATTAGATTTTCCACGTAAATCTTTGATTCTATCATAAAATGTTTCTATCCCATATTTCAATTCATTTACCAATGTTTTTCATGTCTACCACTTTACTCCTTAATTTTCTATGAAAATTGTCAATTTTAATGCGTTTATCTGAAATATTTTCCATGCAAATCTTTAATTTTATCATAAAGTGTTTTTACTTCCCTTTTCAATAAATTAAAAAAAAAGATGTTTTCCTCAATAGCACTGGCTTTTCATAGGTGGCATCTTGAGTTTCTGTAGTAGAAACTGCAGGTGTTTCCCTAGTAGACAGAAAAACACTGAGTCTATCTGTCCAGGTACTAACTGGGACACCATCAGTCAGGCAAAAGACTAAACAGAATCATTGAAGGAAGTCAGGATTTTTAGTTAAATCTCAGAAGGCACTTGACCTGCAAGTCCTGAGTATATTTCAGGGCTAAAGCTCTTATGCCCAAGAAAAAGAACCGAGAAGGTTGTTCAATTTTTATCATAGTAGAAGACTTGCCTATTTGGACTGTACACGTGCACCTTGCTCTGCAAGGCACTGGTTCTGCTCTGTCTCAGGGCAGGTGCTGCACACCATGTTTGCTTTGCCTGTGCTTCTGTCCCTCCAAGGCCATCTCTTCATTATGTGTATTTCAGCTTCCCCAGGGCAGTTACCTTCTTAGCCTGGGCCACATAGTACATAATCTACACATGAACAGAACTGTAGATAATCAATGTAGTCTATGAATTATTTGTAAATGTAGCATCTGTCCACATTGGGAGATCTAATGTGCACATCCAAACCGTGATACTTAGCACTGAAAGATGAGTTCAAAGATCAAATCCTCTCTCCAGACACAAGTACACAGAGGCTTCATCCATCTCTCCCTCTCTAATCCACTACAGACGCTGCACTTTAAAAATGCTGCTTCATTAGCTTAATGAGTTGTGGTTTTAAAACTATAGGATGAGGGCTGGGAAAGTAACTTGCTGATAGAATGCCTATCTTGATGAGTGAAACACTACCACACAATTAATTAATTCATAATTAATTAGTTAACTATTAATTAGTGTCAAGGAGAGGTTTCAGTTGATACAGTGGTTGCCTTGAAAGCATAAGAACTTGAACTCAATCCCCAGAACCTATGTTTGTTTTTTAAAAAGGAAACTCGGGCTTGGTGGTGTATGTCTACAAATCCCAGCATCAGAGAGTCAGAGGGCAGGCAGATCCTTGAGGCTCACCAGCCAGCCAGAATAGTCTGTTTGGAGAACTGAAGGCCAGTGGGAGACCTGTCTCAGAAAACAAACAAACAAAAATTAACCAACAAAATAAAAACAAAGTGTATGGCCCCAAAGGAATAAAAGCCAAGATTGTCTTCTGATATTTACACCTAAATGTACACATGTACACATGAATACACACACACACACACACACACACACACACACGACTAAGATGGAGAAAGGCATCTACACTCTGAAACGTTCAGTGGGAGGTAACCTGCTTTGGGCAAGAATGAGGTCAGGGAAGGCTGATGGACAGAATCATCCTGGTGGAATCCTGTCTCACTGATCCTAAGGGTCTGATTCCCACAACATACCTTGTCACCACATCTAAAAGCCAGATTAATGTGAGTGTGGTGTGGAGACAGCAGCATCTACCATGGTCTCAGACCATCCCCCCCCCCCCAGCTGGACCACATCTTTGCATGACCTCCATGATCTCTGTGTGCAAGGTTCAAGAAGCGCTGCCTGTCTTCAGCAACCGGAGCTTAGACTTCCTTAAGCATATGGACCAGGCTTTATGAGTTAGACTTCCTTAAGCATATGGACCAGGCTTTATGAGGGCAAGGTCTTCTTTTTCCATTTGAATGTTAGTGTACCAGCCATCACTTGTGTGAAGTGATGACTCTCATTATAACTGACATCAAGTAAAAGAAAGGTAAATGAAGAGAACCACAGATCTCCAAACGTGTGTGTGTGTGTGTGTTCATCTGTCATAAATAACCCAATCACTGGGACCTGTCAAATGCATTTCTGTGGGGTTGCAACTCCTCTCAGTCTTCCTTTGGTTCTTTGTCCATTCACATGAAATTGCATGGTCAACACATCTTTGTTGCTGAACCATCAGTTCTTCGTAATATACTCCGTCAAATTCAAATATTTTCCACTCTCCTATATCTACCAGGATAGTAGAGCACAGGGTGTGAGGAATTAATCACAAAAGTCCATCTGTTCTTCCTTGCTTCCCGCCCTCCCTCTCCCTCCCTTCTTCCTTCCTTCCTTCCTTCCTTCCTTCCTTCCTTCCTTCCTTCTTTCCTTCCTTCCCTTCCTCCTTTTCTTCTTTCCTTCCTTCCTTCTCCCCACTCTTTCCTTTCTTCCTTCCCTTCTCATTTCTTTGGTTGGCACATGCTAATCGGGCAAGCACACGCTTAACAAGCATAGGACGCACGAAGTCCAAGACGACACTGATGGGTTATCTCCACCCATTTTGGTACTTTTCTCTCTGGGCTGGGGTGACCAGGGAATGACACCAGCCAGTGAGGACAAGTGTGCCTTCTCCCAACCCAAGTCTTGTAAAGTAGAAAATCTTACCAGAAATATGTAATCAATTTAAGCTTATTTTATGCAAATTACACCCTATTAAGGAAGCTTGTGAACAATCTCTCTGAAAACAAGTTTCTGTGGGCTTTTTTGGCACAGCTGTGATCGACAGTACTAAATGCCAGCAGACTTTGCATATTTAAAATATTTAATGATGGGGAGAAAATATAAAATTAATTATCTTCGTGAGGAAAAAAAAACCTGTCAGACAGCTAATTTATTAAAAACTAGTTTAGAAAATTACTACATAAAACATTTCTAAATAAGAGAAATTGATCTACCTAATAATAGCTACTGGAACTACACCAGTCACGCTGAATTCAAATTTATGTTGAGCTCTAGTCCAAATAATAGATGACATAAATTATACTTATAATATACAATCAGTTGCCCATGGCAATCTTACATAGAAGGGAGGCCCTTCAAACCGTAGTCACAAGTCCTAAGGTTTTATGCCAGAGGTATTTCAGGGAAGTCAGGAAACTTTAATACTTCAACTATGCCTGTAAAGTATATTTTTTTTCTCGTGTGCACTGTGGTTTCTATGGTTTATTTCAAGACAGCTTGTTTCCCACTGTATTCATCATTTTCTCCTTTTGGTATTGGAGCTCTCTTCCTGTTTTCAAAACTATGTGCATTAAATATAGAAATGTGTACACCATCGTAATACGCGGGTGAGGCAGAGGAGATGGTTAAGCAATGCTACGTTATTAAAGCGCCACATTTGTCTGAGACTTTCAGCTTCACATAAGGAGCGGACTGTTTGAAAAGAATGAAACTACATGATTTTATTGCTTGAAGATATTTATGCACATAGCTCCCTGAAATGGAAAGGCACACACTTTTATCGCCCTGCTCCCATAACTCAAAACTGTTGAAGAGATTTAGTATTTTTAAAATGAATTAAAACCAGACCTGGGCGATTTAAACTCCAAAGCTGGCGGTTTCCATGAAGTGTAAGAAGAAAATGGACGGAGAAGCCCCCACCAGTGCAAGACTATGGGCTCCGAGAAACCAGACCATGGAGAGCCAAAGTAAGACCTACGTTCATAGTGGAGAATGCAAGCCAAGTTAAATGACAGAGAGCAGAGGGGTAGGAGTAAGCTTTCTAGACTCCAGAACATTCTCTCTTTAAAATAGAGGCAGTCTATGGCATAGATTTCTTCTGGGGACCCTAAGGTGGAAAAAGTTCACTTTAACTTGTGATCACTTCAGTAGTACGCTAGAATTGCTATTTCTGGGCTGCTAGAAAAAGAGTAACCCAAATGGACCACTCTAGTCTCTATTTTGCTAATAGTTTGTCTACAGCTCCAGAGCTGATCTCACTCTCCTGGCCCACCTCAGCTGCCACACTGAGTTCCAGTCCTGATTCCTCAGGAGGATGGCATTGCTCATTTGGACTCCCGAGGACTACTGAATGGTCCAGAATCTTCCTAGGGAATCCCCACACTGCGCCTTAACACTGACCTCTCGTTCTGCCTTTAAAGATGCCTTCGAAAGAGAAGGTTTGAATTATCATCTCCTCAAACTCATTTGATAGGTATTTGGTCCGTGCCTTCTCTGAGAAGACAGGGAAGGAAATGGAAAGCGGAGTGAAATCATAACAAAATGGCAAAATCCTAGTGGGCCAATGTGTGTGCAGCACAATGAGAATCTTGTAGCTACATAGTGCGTGACTGTTAGTAAGCAGGCAACAATCACCTTTTGTGGGATTGAAAAGGAAAGGTTTTGCTGCAGAAGCTGCCACCAGCTGAGCAGGGCTATTAGCAAACTGTTGGACTGTTCCAGACTAGGACCTCTTGGGGGAACATTTGCTCTTCTAGCCCTCTGGCTTTTCTACATCTTTTTCTGTTCTAGTTTTGCTCTACAGTCGTCTGATCCTGATCCAGATCCTGCATTCATTTCCTGTTTCAGATCCGAGCTGTATGCCCTCTTGTTAACACTTGGGGAAGCAGCATGCTATCAGATTGGCTCGCGCTCATTCACATTTGCACCAATTCCACAGCTACTTCTTATTGACACCTTTTGCTGCACCCACAGAATGGCAGAGATAGTGCATGTCTATATTGCTTTATCTCAATGTGCTCAGTTTTTTAAATATAAAATTGGAACATGGGTGCTTCTCTATATTGTAACCTTATACTCACAGAATATTCTCCCAGTTTATTAGTAAGAATCCTGCCTCATTTTTATTCTGTTGCGAATGTGTGGTGTGTGCATCTGTACAGAGAGGGAGTGTGCTGGCAGTGTGTATGTAGGGGTCAGAGGGGGTGTCTGCTCTGCCATTTTCCATCTTAAATCTTTGAGACAAGGTCATCATGGTACCTAAATCTTGGCTAAACTGGTTGGTCACTGAGTTCCCAGGATGCACATATCTCTACCTCCCACAACACTGGCTGGAGTTACAGGCATGTACTTCCATGCCAAGCTTTCATGCGGCTGCTTGGAATTTGAATTCATGCCTCCATTTGCACCTCAAGGACTCTTACCCACTGAGACATCTCCTTAGCCTCCTTATCATTCTTTTAATAGCAATATAATATTTCATGGTGGAGACACACTGAATTTGCCATTCATTGCTACCAAAAGCTAGACTAGGCCTTCAGATTATTCTTTTTCTTTGCTGCAGTTAAATAATAATGTATTTATATCCTTAGATATTTTCATTTCTCTATTGTTGACTTTCAGGAATAGAATTGCTAGGATAGAAAACACACACACACACACACATACACACACACACACACACACACACACACACACACAATTTTAATAGAAATTTCCAGGCAGGTTGCTTTCAAAACTGTTTTAATTCACACTACCAATGTGTGAGAAAATATTCTTTCTGTATTCCTGTCAGTAACAGATGTTTATACTTTTTTTCCCAATTTTTAGGAATTGCTTTCTTGTTTTGAATCTATTTAAATGCTTAACTCTATAAGACATTTGAATGATTCCAGATTGATCTTCCTGCAATGAACTATATTCAAAGGAGCCCGATTCTTTCCAGTGTCCCATGCTTTCTTTTCCCATATTCAATAACCTTTATGACCTTTGTGTTTATTCTTTCATAATGGTGTGTGTGTGTGTGTGTGTGTGTGTGTGTGTGTGTATGAGTAAAGGTGCTCTCAGAGACTAGATGCATTGGACTGCTTTGGAGCTGTAATTAGAGGTATTTGTGAGCTATCCAGCATAGGTGCCAGGAACCAAACTTGGGTCCACTGAAAGAGCAGGGAATGTTCTTAACCACCAAGACATCTCTCCACTCCGGCATTTATTTTTTTAATCCTTTGCCTTTCACAAAAGCTACCATTTGATATTGCTTTTTTTAACCCCTTTTTACTTAAGATATATCTTGTTTCTCATCTGTGTGGCTATGGATGGCAGCCTTCCGTGACGGTCCTATAGGTACCAAGCATTCTGCGGCAGGAAGGCCCCTATGCCACCCAACAAGTTCTCAATGAATGAACACCAAGGTCACCTTCCATTTTCAACTATTCTAAAAGATATTCCTGTGAATAACCATGAGCATAAATCATCTCATATTTATGGCATATTTTAGGCTAGATTCCTAGAAATTGATTGCTGTGCAAAGGGGATTTTTACATGAAAGTATAATTGTCTATAGATATTACCAGTACTCCTCTATTGGAGTTATACAACATTTCATTTCTACCAGAAATAAGAGGAGCTGCTTTTGCAATATTTCCAAAATTCTGCACTTCTAAAGCCTTAGATTTTCATCAAGCCAACACATGAAAAATGATAGTTTCATCTAATTTGTCTTTCACTGTTAGTGAGATTGTGAATTCTCTCATGTGTTTAAATGCCATTTGTTACAAGTCTTGGGTTGTTTTTCTTTTTTTAAGAATTATTTTTTCAGCCAGGCAGTGATGGTGCATGCCTCTAATCCCAGCACTTGGGAGGCAGAGGCAGCTGGATCTCTGAGTTCAAAGCCAGATTGGTATACAGAGTGAGTTCCAGGACAGCCAGGGCTACAGAGAAACCCTAACTCAAAAAACCAAAAGAAGAAGTAGAAGAAGAAGAAGAAGAAGAAGAAGAAGAGGAGGAGGAGGAGGAGGAGGAGGAGGAGGAGGAGGAGGAGGAGGAGGAGGAGGAAGAAGAAGAAGAAGAAGAAGAAGAAGAAGAAGAAGAAGAAGAATAAGAAGAAGAATTGTGTGTGTGTGTGTGTGTGTGTGTGTGTGTGTGTGTGTGTGTATTTTATCTACTTTTTTGTTGGATGGTTGGTCTTTTCTCCCTTCAATCTTTTTAGCTTTATGCAATTCAGTGATCAATCTTTTATGATTAGAATTTTGCCATTTTTAAATACTTTTAAATTTTGCCATTTTTCAGTCGAGAGTTGCCTGGCATCAAGACAGAACACCCTAGTGCCTCTTTCTAGGCCAGAATTGGAATTCAAACTCTGAAAAACTTTTCCTACTAGCTGTGTGATGCTTTTGCCCTACCACAAATCCCAAATGCTTCAACTCAAACGGTACATGAAAGACCCCTATCCACAATGCCTCTCTGTTGATGGAACTAAATGCCCAAGTTATCTGCTCCAGGCATACGTTGATGGGGCAGGTGTGGGATAATAATTACATGCAGTTATATTCAAATAGGGATCAAAATGGGAGGTAAAACATCCCCTGTGCAATGTAAGCTGAAATTCTGGCTGGACAAACTACCCTGTGTGTCACGTGTTCTGTGCTTTCAGCCGGACTCTCTGCCCCATGCTTTACTGTGTATGTTCTTGGCTTTCCTTCTGGTGAATTCTCCCTGCTGCATGAAAATGTGACCTGGCATCTCCACTGAGCAGTTTTATGACCTCTTTCCTGTCAGGAGAGTATGGTACCTAAAAGCCTTGTTAATCTCTTTGAATTCTCAGCCCAACCTGTAGTATTCCTGCTAATGCAAAAACTCTCCAAGCTTTTCGTGCCTGTGCTTGTTGGCTGCTCAATCCATTCGATCCTGTGTAGACTATATCATCTCTGTCTCTGGCTTCTGCTGAAATGCCCGAGAGACATGGTATAGAAGTTTCTAGGGCCCTCTAGTCTGATAGAATAATCTATGGTCCTTAAATTCATTACTGAGTACTGATCTCGTTCTTCAAAATTAGAGCAAGAGGATTCTGTAAAATATTTCAGTCCCTGTCCTTTTCTTTACATGATGCCTTCAGAAGTATTTTCTTAATTTCTGCATCATCTACCATCCAGAAAAATTGAAGAAATATGAATTACACTCTAGTTCCTAATATCACAAACTATAAAAAAGAGTTCATGAGGTTTTAAGAAATTTACAGCTAGAGAGGTGTGGGTAAAGTACTTGTCATGAAAACAGAAGGGCCTGGGTTTGTTCCCTAGAAGTCACATAAAAGCCACGTATGGCCACATCTCTATTACTCCGGCTCTAGAGATCTAGAGATCTAGACAGGTGAATCCCTGGAGTTCATTAGCCAGCCACTGCATCAATAAGCTGCAGGGGATGATCGAGGAAGACATCCAACATGGACTGATTGACCGTGGGTGTCTTCATATATATGCATTCAAACTCTCTTTCTATCTCTATCTCTGTCTCTGTCTCTCTCTTTCTCTCCTCTCTCTCTCTCTCTCTCTCTCTCTCTCTCTCTCTCTCTCTCACACACACACATACACACACACACACACACACACACACACACACACACACACACACACCTCTTGGGACTTTAAAGCGTCTTTGGTCTACTTTGGAAAACATCGAAGTCAATGATCCTCAGTTAGTACATTTGTTCTCTGGGAGCTTAATGCTTAAGTATTTCTGAGGTCTTCACACTGGGGAAAGAGCCACCATAGGCAATACAAATTTCTGGACGGTGGAGGCCACAGATCTGCTAGACATCCGATGATGTCCAGATAGCCCCTGTGTCCCAACAAGGAGTTGTTTGCCCTCCAGTCTCGGATCTGCTGATATTGAGAAATTCTAACTTAGACAAACCTTTGTATTTTGAGACTGAAAACTCAGCCCTGGTGAACCGAAGGGGCCTCTTTAGCGTCTCTGAGGTCAGAGTTAACACCCAGCAACCATTACTCCATACTTGCCAGCCACTCGCCAGCCACAGCTCACGTACTCAGCACTTGACAGGCCACGCGTTTTAAGCATATTGTAAACATTTTCACCATTCTGTCAACTGCCATATTTCAACATCAAAAATAATGGTAGAAATCACTCCTCCTTGGTCTATGGTGAACACTGGGAATTCCCAGTGTTATCACCAGCTCCCTTGTCGGCGTACTGAGAGCAATCGACAGTCTTTGATCTGCTTCTACACTCTTGACAATTCAGGACACTTTCTTCCTTTGCATATTATTTTTGCCAATACAGGCAATCCAGGTCCACAATATCAGGTCTGTTTGAAATGTCAAACAGGCCTAAAACTTCTGATAAAGGATGGATCTAAAAGTTACACTTATATTTTTTTACCATGGGCTATTTTTACTCCCAAGAAAAATTTCCTATTAAAAAAAGTGAATGTTTGGCCTGGGAAACCGCTCATGGGCAAAGCACTTGCTGTATAGAACCCTTGTAAAGCTGTACACAGAGCCCGGGCTCTGTAACCTTCATGCTCCTGTAGTGAGATAGGAGCAGAGACACAACGCTCCCCAGAAGATTACAGACCAGTTAGCCCGGCAACCGTGGCAGCAAACGACAGGACACACTGTCTCAACTGAAGCAGAAGACAAGGACCAGTAACCAGGGGGAGACCCCAGTCTAGTTATAGAAACTGTGGGACTAATTAAATGACACCAAATGCCTTTAGTAGCGATAGCAAAGGTGGTTCTCACGAGGCGTTTGCTCTGTTTTCTCGTAGCTCTTGCTTGGTTGGTAATAGTGAATTCACACCCTCTGCACATGAGTGTTCTCAAATAAATACAGAGCTAAATAGTTATCGTACCTTTACAACCAATAGCTTTGTTAGACAGAAAAGATTTTTCCAGTAGCTAATAGTGTTGCCTCTCCAAGCATAATATTGACTATTCGGCTTTCTGTGCTTGTCAACTGAAACATCTGACAGAAGCGGGGCTTTGATGTCTGTTTTGTCTTGCTTTTTTCCCCTCCTACAAAGAGGAGGGGAAACCCTAAATGGTCTTTTCTGGAACTTCAGAAGGAAAATGTACCCTTTGAATGCCTGAGGACATCATATCATTGTTGTTCTGAGGGGGAAAATTGGATTAACTTTCCACTGTCACAATTATACTTCAGAATGATTTGAAAAGGGGTGGGTTCAGGCCGCTGTCTGACAAAGTTTTATATCAAAAGACTGAAACCTTAAGGGACATGGGAGTTCGATCCAACAGTATCAGATTGTTCTTCCGGCATCTCTTGTTACTTATCTTCTCAGCTTAGGAAATTTTGGGAACTCCGTTATCTGGGCAGGCGCAGTGCGATGCTCAAGCCCCGCTCACTGTTTACATTTTCAGGGCTATTCCAGGTTGGGGCTTTAGCCTAGCTGTTTTCCCCACTTCCCTCATGCTATCCTTAACAACTGTGGAACCACTGATTCTTCTTTCTTTTTTTAAAAAAAAAATTTAAATATTTTTATTATCATTTTTTAATCGTTTTTCACAATCCAGTCGCCAGCTCCCTCCAGGTTCACCCTCGGACCTTTCCTGATCCCACTCTCCCCCCCCACAATCCCCTCACTCCCAGTCTCCAAGAGGACATCCCTGCCCCCACCTCTACCCTACCCAACCTCCCCACTCCCTGAGGCCTCGAGTCTTTCAAGGGTTACACATGTCTTCTCTCATTGAGGCCAGACCAGTCAGTCCTCTGCTGTATATGTGTGTGAGGGGCTTGCTGGAGGTGGGGCTCATATCAGCTAGTGTATGCTGCCTGGTTGGTGGCACATTGTCCGCGAGATCTCGGGCGTCTAGGTTAGTTGAGACTGCTGGTCCTCCCATGGGGTCGTCCTCCTCCTCAGCTTCTTCCAGCCCTTTCCCAATTCAACCACAGGGGCCATTAGTTTCTATTTGGTTGGATGTAAGTATCTGCATCTGACTCTTTCAGCTGCTTGTTGGGCCTCTGGTAGGGGAGCCATGCCAGGCTCTAGCTGGGATCTCATTTTGAGCCAGAGAATCTAGCTCCTTAGGGAAGTAACAGTGGACAGTGGGAATCTTAGAAATTTAAATGAATATATGCGAATGAGATAGTCAAGATGACTGCATCTCATTGGTTCAATGCACCGCCAGGGATACCAGGACTGCACTGTCCCTTGTGGAGTGAGCAAAGACCTCTAACATGTAATCATTTGTCATAGCTTTCAAACTCAGGGATGCTGAGAATAAAACATTTCTTTGAATTGTTCTTAAAAACCATCAAACTGCCTGCAGAGAGTGTGAAAGATGGATAGACTGACAGACACCAGCAGATGACTCTTGAAGCTATCTGTTCTACTTAATGTTGCTTTCATGGCACGCCCCAAGTGATGCTGACACAGGTACCCATCTCGCTCCCGGACAAGTATCCAAGCACGGGCTTCTGAACTTGCCCTTTGATGCTGGAGGTCAGCTGAACTTGGTTACCTGTCTTAGTGATGTTCAGGTTTGCTGAAGACAGATTTGTAGGGTACCCACTACTCCACATCACTTAGTCGGGCTTATTAAGTGGGTCAAGGACTTTCTCTCATATTCTTGGACTGCTCACAGAATAGATGCCATGAGAATTAGCATGAAATTCAGCTGCACTTGAAGGGATCTGTCTGAAATTAGGGTTGTTCAGGCTAATGCCTTGAGCACACCAGGGATTCCGAATTCTAACCCCGATTCTGAAAACCACTTATAAGAATTTCACTAATGGCGCCACTTCTTTTAACTCTGTCCTGTCTCCCTTCTGAGTGAAGGAAATGATGCAGAATCCCAAAGGTAGCTGTGAGAAGTCTAAATAGGGCTGGGGAGACAGTGCCGTTGGGCAAAGCACTTGCTGTGCAAAACTACTAACCTGAGTTCAATTCCTGGAGAAAGAGAACTGACTTTTGAAAGTAAGTTGTCTTCCAACCTCCACATACTCAGTGTGACATAGCAGGAGCGCATGCGCACATACACACCCACACCCACACACACACACACACACACACACACACACACACACACCATGCACTATACAGGCACATACGCATACCATGTGCAACACATACACACACACAAACATACATCATGTACAACACACGCATATGCAAATATACAGCATGCAACATACTACACACAAACATGCATACACGCATACATACACACATAAACACACCCCATGCACAGGCTAACGCACACATATCAGACATTCACATAATAATAAATAAGATAACTTTAAGGACAAAAATAAAAATATCCTTTATATAAAACAAAGATTTGAATGGTGCTTGATATGACCAGGCCGTGTGTGTGTGTGTGTGTGTGTGTGTGTGTGTGTGTGTGTTGGCCTGCATCTATCATCTCAGCACTCTGGGTATCAAAGCAGGAAGTCTAGCCTACATCCCAGTCCAAAAGAAAAAAAAAGGATGCTTTCTGGGTTTGAATATATTTTTTTCTTCTCTGAAGTGTGTGTGTCAGCATTTGATTGGCATGTGATAATGTTATAAGTTAGGACCTTCAAGATATGACCAGGTTGTGAGGAGGCTAATGTTTCTTTCAAGTGACCAGGTCAGGTCTCAGAATAGTGAATGGGTTCTCAGTCTCAGGACACTAGATTAGCCACCATGTTGATGACTTTGTCATAAGGCAAGGCTTTTCCTTCTCTTCTGCATCTTCTCCACTGACACACGTGTCCTCTGCTTCTCCATTAGTCAAAGCAACAAGAAGCTCTCATCAGATGTGGCCTCACAGTTTTGCACTTCCCAACTCAGAAAGTCTAAGCCTAATTAACCTCTTTTCTTTATTGTTTACACAATTCAACTCAATATATTTGATTATAGCAGCAGAAAACAAATTAAGATGATGCCCAAATAGTTTGATTATAATGACTTTTAATGTTAAGAACAACAGCTGAAATCGCTACTGAAATAAGAATCAATGCTCAAAATGACAGTACATTTCCTCTCCTTCCTGATCCCTTTCTGTTCCCACACTGAGTGGGAAGGAGAGTCTTGAACACCTAATTTACACCTAGTGATGGTATAGGTCTAGGGAAAGGTGTCTGACCAGTTTTGTGGTTGCTAGGTGCCATTGATGATGGTCCTTCCCACTTTGGGGGAGAGACAGTGCAAAGTTTTCATTGGCTCTAATTTCAGGAAGGTTTGGTCAAAAATAATGGTAGGGGTATAGTTGAGAGATAGGGCATGGAGGTGTGAAGGAGGCCAAGACAGAGCATATGTCATGATATTCCTGTGAGAAAGTTAAGTCTGATTGGTGTGAAAAAGTTAAGATGTGAGAGGTTGAAGGAAGGGTATTCTTTTGTACATGGTATGCAGCCTGGCATGAACTGATAAAATAGACTTTGTGCCTAAGAAAGTGTCATCTTGGGGAGCTCACTCCCTGCCTCCTCGCTCTACCTGCCTGGGTCTGAATCTCAGTTCTAATCCTCTCCTTCTGTTCCCAGCCCTAAGGCTCTGACTGTTCCCAACTCTGGTCCACAGTAAGCCCTTTGTGACAGAAGGCAGCTCTTAACTTCTCAAGGCTCACGGGTCAGAGTTGTATTTCCCAAACAGATTCTCGTAGAGACCTTCAATGCACCTTTTTAATAGCTTGAATATTTCTATATCAACACTGGAGACACTGAGGGAAAAAAATAATGTTTATAGAATAAGATGTAATTGCCTAGCAGCTCAAAGAAAGCATGACATGCCTAAACAGCATTTAAGTGGTTTTTATTTGGAAGGCAAAAGAAATAACTTTCCTTTTGGTAGAAGTTTAAGGGGTGAGATACTTTTTAGTCATATGAACTTATCCTTTGAGCTTTGATTTCTAAATTTGGAATAGAAATAACCATCTCTCTGTCATATACACCAGAACATTTTTTAAGGTGAGGAATAGGAAAAAAGAAGAGAGAAAATGACTTCTATCTCTATTTGTGTGGGTGTTTAAAAACAGTCATCACTTTAGTATGAAAGTGTCATTGTATCTGCAGCAGATGACAAATTTCATTTTAATTTCCTTATCTAGTCACATATTTGAATAGTGTTAACAAGTCATTTCTACTCTGACCTGATTAGAGACAAGCACAAAACTCATAAGAAAAACAAGGAACTGCATTTTTACAATACCCACACCCCGGTCCACGACCAGTACCCTGCTTCTGGGAAGCAGTGTACACTCTGCATGCCTCTAGATGCATCTGGTGCTCACAGCACATGAACCAAACTGTCAACTCGTACCTTCCACGTTGAGTTGCATGTTGTACTTGCCCAGTGGCAGCAGGCTCCCATCCTTCAGCCATGCATTCCCGATCACCAGAACAGCCTAAACCAGACATATGGAACATACCTGAGAGCAGGAGGATCAGGAGTTCAAGGTTAGCCTCAACTACAGAGTGAATTTAAGGCTAGCCTGGTTTACATGAGATTATATCAGAAAGGGGTGTGGGTGGTGGTGGTGGTGGTGGTGGTGGTGGTGAGTACAGTGAGGAATAGAAAAGAGAGTCAAGTCTAAACTATAGATACTCCTAAAACTTCCTCTCAATAAAGCCATCACAAACTGAAAATGTGTCAAAAGAGATCAGCTATGCTCTTGGACTCAGAACATTTCCATTAGCCTTGGGCTGGGCAGAATCAACACAAAGATTATTGTAAAACATAAATTATTCTTGACTGTCTTTGTCTTGACTTCTACAGTTTTTTTTTCAAATTAAAATCAAACATTTTGGTTACATTTGTTGTTGTTGTTGTTGTTGTTGTTGTTGTTGTTGTTGTGTGTGGGAGTGCACGTGGCCAACCAAAAGCACGTGGAAGCCAGAGGACAGCTGTGGCAGTCAGTCCTCTCAGGTGGGTCCTGAGACTCAGATCATCAGGCTCATCAGTACCCACCTTCATCACCTGAGCCCTCCTGCCAGCCCCGTTTTGTATAATTTATCAGACACTGCAGGCAATGTAGCACACTCAGTGTTGGGTCTTGCCCCTTATTCTAGCCTTATCCTAGAGCTGTGAGTAGCTTACGGATGCTGGCCAGCCGTACAGGGGACCCGCATACCACTGGTATCCAGGCTGAAAGAAGATGAAAATTCAAATACATGTTGTACAAAATGCATATTGCTTTCATGCCAGCTTAGACTCATATGCTGAACCCCATGAAATCAAGGACTTTCCACAAAGGAAAAACCCATGCGCACAGAAAATATCCGAAGAAAGTAAGATGTTCAGGGAGGCCCAGGGGAGGAAGACAGCTCTGCAGGAAGTCAGAACACTGCCTAAAAGACAGGAACTGAAGCAAGAGAAAGAGCTGGTGAACCCAGAAGGGCAGGAATTTGGTTTGTTTCTCGTGGAAAGAAACATGGGTGACAAGGGTATGGGGGGGATAAACTCTCCAAGAGAGATAGGAGCATTTGGAAAGCTTGCTTCTAGAGTCTTAAGGGTATTTCTAGGAAGGGGCCAAGTAGTACAGTTTTGGAAGTTGAAGCAAGTTGGATGGGTGGATGGATGGATGGATGGATGGATGAATGGATGGATGGGTGGATGGATGGGTATGGATGGATGGGTATGGATGGATGGATGGATGGATGGATGGATGGGTGGATGGATGGGTGGATGGATGGGTATGGATGGATGGATGGATGGATGGGTGGATGGATTGGTGGATGGATTGGTGGATGGATGGATACAGGGATGGATGGATGCCACTCAGTCTTAAACATATTCTTAACGATAACTAGGGGGCCTAATTTGTTTCTAGACAAATACTTCTAACAGTATGCTGTTCTGAAAACCCACTGGGGTATCTGGAAATGAAGAAAAGAAAGGACATGAAGCCAATTCTCATCACAAATTCCCATGACTAAAGTATTATTGCAGAACTTGGCACCGGGAAGAACCCTTAAGGGGTGGCTTTAAATAAAACCTGCATCATCCACTGAGGAACCTTCTCTGTGGGGTGTCTGGGTTTGTTCCACCAACATCCCACCTCTATAATATCAGACCATTTCTTTCCATTATAGCAACTTGGAAGGCGTTAGCATCTGCAGACTTAAGTAAACGGAAGGCAATGGCTGCAAGGGATTAGCAGCAGAGGAGAAGAAAGAGGGGCATGTTTTCTCCCAAACCACAGATGCTCGACCGTCTCCTACGACTCACTGGAAAATAAATAAAGCCATATTGCTGTTTAATATTCCGGGGATTACAGGACTGTTATGTGATCCCTGTGATCCAGTAGCTGAGGTATGTCATCCATTTAAATGATGCTGGTTTATTACACAGCCTCTTGTAGGTGGGCTGGGGTTATTGTGCCTGGTTCCTTCACAGCTTGGCTACCTTTCAAGTCACAGCCCTCATTTTCACTGCCCAAAATATTTCATCTTCTCTTCCCATCGTGAAGTCAATGACCATGAAAATATGGTGTCTGTTCATTTTCACCCTCCAATTCCTTAACCTAATTTATCTTCCTTAGGTTTCTCTGGTCCAGTCTCCCCCACCTCTCTCCATCTTTCTCTCATCTTCATTGCTTGATGCCGATGCAATGAATCAGGTATGTCAATGATCAAAACTTTGTATTGGTCCTGTGTGCATGCACATGTGTTTGTGTGTAGGTAGGTGTGTGTGTGTGTGTGTGTGTGTGTGTGTGTACATGCCTATGTGCATGCATGTGTGCATGCATGTGGAGGCCAGAGGACAACCTCAGGTATCCTTCCTCAGGTGATGCTAACCTTTTGAAGGCAGGGTAGTTCATTGCCCTAGAACTTACCAAGTTGGTTAGGCTAGCTAGCTAATGTCACCAGAGATCCATGCATCTCTCCATCCCCAGTGAACATGACCAGCCCTGGCTTTAAAAACCAAAACAATTTCTAAGAATTATTCATTTAGCTGATTAATTTATTTTGCTGCTCTTTCCACCACACAAATTTGATGCCTGTCATTTTGAAAGAGTTTCGCGCATACGCCCTCATGCCACCTTGTGCAGAGGATCATCAACCTACCCTCGATTGCAATGCTATTTTCATTTGACAGGTCCTCATACTTTTTTCCATCCACGTATAGATAGCGATGACTCCATAGATCATCTTTATGTCACCTGCCAGGGAAGAATTAACTCACCAGTGCTTTGTGGCTCCTGCGGAGTCTAGATGCTGCCAAAGTAGAGGCTGGCTCCTTGATTTACCAACTTTCTTTTCCCCAAGACTGTGCCTTGCAAAACTTCACCCTTGAGGACTTTTATTTTAAAAGGAAATCAAGCAGCTTTGCAAGGGCATCGGCTTTGATGGCTCGGTGGGAGCACATTGAAGGAACGTGTTATAGAGTGGGAGACATATATTCCTTTTATGTGCTGCAGATAATGAGGTATACTGATTAGTCTAACTCGCTGAAGCAAATCGCTACATAGTTTTAAAAGGTCTACTCTTCAGTGCACAGTAATTAAATTAAAGTTAAAATACTGTAATTATTTAGAACCAGGATGCCACTTTTTTTTTTACTGACTTTGTGAACTTATAGGCTCAAATAAATGCAAAGATAAAATGCCATAGCACAAGTTGGCTATATATTATCTTGTCTATCTTGGATTTGGAATTAAATTATGCTGGAGTTCAGAGGTTAATAAGAAACACAAGATCTATCCTCCATATAATGGTAGCTTTATGTTGGCTGAATTTAAAATATCAATAGAGAAGATTAATTTGATTATTGACATACAGGTATGATGTTTTAATGTCCACACAGGTATCCATACCATACTAGAACTGTCTCCTTACAGAAGGCCTCTTCTGCAGCAAGAACTGTATATTATATACCCTATGTGCTGGGACCCACAGCCAAGTCATACTGCCAGACATTTATTACTAGAATTATTTTAGAGACAGACAGGCTATTCACTACTTATTTCCTTCCTTTTTTACCATCCTCCCTTTTTCCTTTCTGTATCTCTATGGTCAATCACTTTATTAGCTTTATCAACCTTTATCCCTCATGCATCTGTTAAGTCCCTTAACTGTGCCAGCCTCATTACAAATTCATATCAAACCTCCATCAGACCTAGTTGGACTCTGGCCGTAGCCCCTGGCTTGTCTTCTGATATTCCTCCTCCCCTTAATTGATGCTCTTACAGCAAACATGATCATGCTGCTTTGCTGCTTCAAACATATCCATACTTTCCCCATATACGGTTCTTATTTGAAAATACTTAGCACAGTATTTGTCTCTTTGCCTCATCAGTCTCAAACAGCTGCCTTTAGAATGCACAGTGACTTCCTTCTGGTTCTTTGATTTTCAGTCCTCTGACTTGCCTCCGTACCTTTGTATAGCTGTTTTTTTTTCTGGCTGTCTGGACCACTTTTCCTCCATGGTTTTCCTGGAGAATGCCTCAAGGACATCTCCTTTGATCTGACTTGTTATAGTTAGCCTGTCCTGTCAATCCAACACAGCCTAGAGTCCTCTGTGAAGGCACTCTCAATTGAGAAGATACCCAGACCAAATTAAGTTGTGAAGATGTCTTTGGGGGTTGTCTTGATTGTTAATTGACTGTAAGAGAACCCAACTCCCTGTCAGCAGTGCAGTTCCTTGAGCTAGTGGTCCTGGGCTGTGTGCGAAACAACAGACAACTAGCTAAGCATGAGTCTTTAGGAGAGACAGCTCTCCATGGTTTCTGCTTCAAGTTCCATCTTGAGGCCTTTCCCTGACTTTGCTCTGGATAGAATGTAATATGGAAGTATGAACCAAATAAGCCCTTTCTTCTCCCTTGGGTGCTTTCTGTCAGAGTGTTTTAGCACAGCAACAGGACTGTAACTAGAGAGCCACCCTAGGAAAGATATCCTGTCACCGCCCCATTGCATCCTGTTTCTCCCACAGTACTTAAGGTAGTATATGAATATGCATTTCTATAGGTAGTTTTTTTGACTACTACATCTCCTGTCTCCCTCATTTCCCTATAAACTCTGTGTAGATAGCAGCCTGTCCCCCCTTTTTTTTTCATTCTACTGTAGTACTATCCAGTGCTTAGCAAAATGCTATCCTTAGCAAACATTTTGGCCAAATGTTTGGGTTTTTTTCCCCCTTACTTTAATAGCCTCTCTAATTACTAAAGATGGGGGGAAACATGTGTGTTTCAAGAAAGAATAGAAAAACAGGTGGAAGCAGCTTTGCAGTGTAGAATCGGCTTCCTGCTTGCAGTATTTTCATGGACAGGGGAAGAGCGTGTCATTGGTTTTTCATGATGTGTGCAGTGGCACACTCTCCTGGGAACAGATTCACATGTGCTACAAACTCAGAGCAGACAAGAAAATTTGCCAACCTGATTAAAACCAACAGTCCACATGAAGCTAATAAAGACACATAAGAAAATAGACTCTCAAGAAAATAATAAAGAAGATAGCAAAATATTTAGACCAAGAAAAGGGAGTTGGGAACACATAGAAGTACCCAAGCTTGGGAGACTGCTTGGGAAAAGCAACGCATATGCTCCCTCTCCATGCCCAGAGATGTAGAAGTTGACCACCCTACAAGAGGGAGAGTTCTGGTCCCGCCCCTGATATCCAGTGACATGGGCAAGGGAGAGATCCCCTCCCTCCATCTTGCCCCTTACCCCCTACAGCAGCCCACAGAACTGGCCCTGCGTTTTTGCAGGCCATAGCACCCAGGGAGAGCTTGCTTAGGCAGCACAGTAAAGCTGGCTCCTGATGGCCTGAGCTTGGATTAGTTTCAAGGCCCTAGGAGCAGGAGAGCTGTCCCTTGTTGGCTGCCACCTTGGTTGAGCTAGTCAGGGTCCTGCTGGAGAGCTGACCCTGGAGGTGTGGGTTCAGAGGACCTGTAGGTTGATCAATTCAGCTACCACCCAGTCTCAGATCCAGGGCTTTGAGTTGGCTCAACCCAACATCAAACTCATCTTTGAACTGCTGAAGTATGTAAAGGGACTGGTCCTACAGAGCCAAAGCTACAGGATCTCCAGGACACAGGGCAACAACAGGATATTCAAGAAGAGTCCCAGTGTTGATGTTGTAGCAGGAGCCAGGGATGTGAACCAGACCAATGACTCATAGCATGAATGCAAGTGAAGATGCTTGGGCAAGACTGTGATACTGTGCAGTTTCCATGGAGAGATGTGTTCTGTTTGGTTGTTCTTTCCTTGTTTGTTTGTTTGTTTGTTTGTTTCTTCCTTCCTTCCTTTCTTTCATTACTTATTTATTGTTTTCTTTTGAGGTCACAAGAGTGGAGAGTGATACAAAGGGATGGGGAAATGAGTGGGTTTGGGGTACATGAAGTGAAATTCAAAAAGAATCAATAAAATGTTTTTTTTTTAAAAAACTAAACAGAGAACTCCCAGACACAGCTAAGTATTAGGTAGGATGGGCTCATCTGAAGGCCAAGCTCTACTTCGGGTGCCATTTAAAGATCTCAGTTCAACATCAAAAATATTTAAAGAGCATTTAACCTCCTGCAGTATCTTCTTAAACTGTGAGGTGCATTCAACATGTAAAACAAGACTTCAAAGTCCTCATTGCCACTTCATTCTCCACGTCAGTCACATGCCACAGGTGCCAGGTGTCTCTACTCCTCACCTCCACAGCTCCCAGCTCCTCGCTATTCTCCTATACCCAGATCGGGGTTTCTGTCCCACCCATGTCCTCTATAGCTTATGTTTACTTTGTGTATATGAAGGAGCTAAAGTCTCTAGCTATTGTTTGCCCCTTCCCCAAACCCCCAGTTCTCAAGCAGTTGCTTGAAAATGCTTAAAATTGAATGATATAAATTTAAAAATTACTACCATTGTCCATTTTGTTGAAAACATGCAATTTTAGATTATGAGGAAGCAAACTAAAACCCTGACTTGAACCTTAGAATTTGTAAGGTAGATTTCATGTGGTGTCCTATTTAAAAATCTTTGGTTTCTCCTTCTTCTAGTCACCTTAGAATAGTGAAAGGACCAGTGATGTTGCCCTGCTGATGCCTGGAAACTATATATTGTTTGAGTGTAACATGTCTGCATGGGATAAGGCCCTGATGATCACTCTGAGAGTTGTTGGGCAGCAGGAGATAATAGGCACCAAGATATGGAGTCAGAGCAGATACTTGAACAGAGGAATATAGCAGACAAAACAACAACAACAACACAAACCTGAAAACAACCCACCCAAGTTGTCACTATATTTCAGTTAAACCCCACATGGAGATTCCAGAGAGGAAGACAACTGAGTCATAAGTCATTTATACAGCCCCAGCAAACTGCCTAGAGATAAATAAAGGTCGAAAACACTTATTGCCATCAATGTGCACAAAGGAGCCAAAGACCACATCTGTTTGGAAATAAGTGATTCTCCCTTGATGACCTCTTTCCCAAAGCCTATTTTCACACTGAGAACCAGCCCCTCAGTGAGACACTTCGGGTAAGGTGGGTATGAAAGCATAATGTGTTATACCATGCCTTTTGTTAGGGAGCCTACTGAAGATTTTCTCTTTTACCACCTAATGAGATGTCTTTGACTAATTACAAGTTTTCTACTACTCTTTGAACACTAAGCAGTGTTCAAAAAACAAACTATGGTGATGATGTCATGCTAGGAAGAAAGAAGTGAGATGCTGCTTAGTCCTAGATACCTTATATCTTAGTCAGGGTTTATATTCCTTCACAAACATCATGACCAAGAATCAAGTTAGGGAGGAAAGGGTTTACTGAGCTTACACATTCACATTGCTGTTCATCACCAAAGGATGTCTGGACTAGAACTCACACAGGGCAGGAAACAAGAGCTGATGCAGAAGCCATGGAGGGATGTTACTTACTGGCTTGCTCAGCTTGCATTCTTATAGAACCCAAGACTACCAGCCCAGGGATGGCACCACCCACAATGGGCCATCCCCACTTGATCATTAATTGAAAAAATGCCTTACAGCTGGATCTCATGGAGGCATTTCCTCAACTGAAGCTCCTTTCTCTGTGATAATCCAGCTTGTGTCAAGTTTACACACAAAACCAGCCAGTATACGTTGTATAAAAAAATGTAGAAACCAAAATATATTTAATCTCATTGATAAAGAAAGTCTTTTTATAAGTAAATGACAAACTATTATAGTTAAAACCCATATACCTTACAGGAAAACCTAACCATGCAAAGACTAGCTGAATGTTAGCCATCATAGGCTATGTTTTAATAGAAATTTCCAGTGGAATTGTTCTAAAATTGGTTGTGAACTTTCACTACACAGTGCAGCCACTGCCCCAGGCCTGTTGGGTCTGTAGATTATTTATAGGCTATTCTGTAACTTGCATCATATTAGCATATTGTAAATATTTACTTATGTGGGTGTTTTACCTACCTATATATTTGTGCACTACTTGTATTTCTATATCCCAAGGGTGCCAGATCCCCTGGATCTGGAGCCACAAATGGTTGTGAGGCACCATGTGGATGCTGGGAATCCAACCTAGGTCCTATGGAAGAGCAGCAGTATTTCTAACTACTGAGCCATCTCTCCAGTCCCATCATCATCATGGCATTTTTAATATAATATTCATACTAATATACTCTTAACTGATATATTAGAAATAAACTGATTATGTTATTTTTCTCTAAACCTTCACAGTAAAAAAGAAATTGATGCTATTTGTTCTAACATCCTGACTATTTTTTTTTCAAATTACTTTCCAAAGAGAAATAAGAAAAAGATGATTAAAAAGGAAGGGGACCTGCTAACATTCGAGGCAAATCTACAGTTGAAGAAACTGCTTCAGCATATACCTTTAATTTGATAGGAAGATTCCATGTGTGGGTTTCCACAATCAATTGTTTTTTGTTCTTTAATTGAATGCATATGTGCAAAGATAAAGTGTTTGGGTTCAGAGGGCAGGGGATTCATTAGAAGAAGTTCCTAATAAAAGTGATTCAATCTTTGTATTTAGCTTTTAATATAAAAAATTAATTAACATCTGCATTATGAGACTTGACCTCTCCAGGGAAAGATAATCAATTCTCCCAATCCACAAGAGGCTCTACAGAGGACGTAATTCCTAATTGTGGTGCTGATCAATCATGTCAGTGGCTCAGGGGGACTGTAAATGATGCACAAAACTGTTGGACTTAGGGCGCCTTAAAGCCAGTTGTCAACTCCATAGTATAAATATATACTTACAGTGGGACTGTTTAATTATAATATTGATTAAATTATTGCAGCTCTTGGCATAATGTGTGAAGGCAGCATACTCTCTGGAAGGAATACAAGACAAATGAAAATCCCATCTATAGATTCACAAATCACAAGGAAACTCTTCCTTGTAGCCCCACAACACATACTTTCACTAAAAAGGATGCTTGTTTTACTGAGGAAACAGAAGGTTTTTAGTTAAAGATTAGAACGCATAAGGAAAGAGCCTATGGTTTAGAAAAATAGTTCTGTCAGTACAGCACTGGATGCATCAATATTAGGACCTGAGTTTGATTTCC